>OX344797.1:7986999-9186999 GCA_947034925.1 Eudemis profundana
TAAATACGTTTTTTTTAAGAGTTTTTATACAAAAATATGGATTTTTCTTCCAAATAACCCGATATAGTGTCATTGTTCCTTAAACTAAATTAAAGTTTAGGAAATCACAGGCTTGAAAAGTGACACTAAGCAAAAATTAATGGAAAAGTGACATTATTATTTTCTTTAAATTCAATTATCAGATAAATAAAACATAAAAGACAGAATTTACTCTTATCGGTAAAAAGCATAGTCACGTATTTAACAAAACACAGTATAAAAATGATACTTTTATTACAAATAAAGTAGTTTTAGACGTTTTAATATTTCGGAAACTTTCAAGCCCCGTACCCAAAAATCGTGTTTTTCGTTTAATGACGTTATGATTTTCAAGGAGCGATATTTGCATTGTGTTCTCTCGGTCTCCAAGAACATAAATTATTAGGTACATAAGTGCTTAACATTTCCATTTGAAAACTGCATTTGAATGACGAAGATATTATATCAACAACAGTGCCGGATTAACCCACTAAGCAAATTAAGCAATTGCTTAGGGCATTACTTTTTGGGGGGCACCAGAAACAGCACCGCAACCAGGGCTCGGGTACCAGTGTAGTCTCCATACAAAATACCGGGTTTTTTTCCGTTCTTTGGTTCGTTAATTCATTTTTAGGGTTCCGTACCAAAATGGTAAAAAAGGAACCCTTATGGTGCGACTCTGTCTGTCTGTCTGTCCGTCTGTCACAGCAAGATATCTCAGGATCTACTGATGCTATCGACTTGAAATTTGGAATAGTGTTAGAAATCGCTTACTCAAGCCTATTGGATAGAAAAAAAATCTTATACATTTTTTCCTTTTTTTTTTAACGGGGTCCGAAATGGGATGTGGAAAAACAAAAGTAGAACTATTATATCGAGTGGGATATCAAATGAAAGGGCTTAATTTGTAAATTCCAAAGCCCTTTTTATATTTTTTCTTAATATTGTATTTTTTGATTTAGGACCGAAAACGTTGAAAAAAATACCATTCCCCCCTTATTATCTTCGAAGTTACTGAACAGAAAAATTTGTTATAATTACCAATTATTAATATCATCCTAAATATTACAGGAAAAATAAAACGGTTTTCCTAAATTGAATCGTTCTTTAGAAATTTTCAAAAATCGTATACATACTTATTTGCTCCTACTAAGCTAACCGCCATACAGTTTTCCTTGAACTGTTCACGTATCTACTTACGAGTTTGTACGGAACCCTCGGTGTGCGAGTCCGACTCGCACTTGACCGGTTTTTTTTTAATCGTATAATCTAATACATAATACGAAGCCATTACTTAAATATATCATTGAGCACTACATAGAAAGCATAAAATAAGTCAATATTGGTCTATTTTGGGGATTTTGAAAAATACCGGTTCCGAGCCCTGACCGTAGGTAACTAAAAATAGGATATAATGATTGGATAGGAATAGGATAGAGGGGGGGCATGGATTGCAAGTAATCTTAATCCGGCACTGATCAAAAACAATTTTACTATTGTAATATGATACTAATGACAAAACATTTTTTTTTAATTACCCGGATATCGTGGGTCAGCACATCCGATGCCCCAGGATACAACGCCTGAGAAAAGTTGACAATTAGCGATTTGTTACAAGTTGAGTGCTACTTTCAAATCAGGCGTTGCCAACGATGTACAAATAGCAAATACTTAGTTTAAAAAGGACCTACTATATTTATAAATTTGATGAGTGCAATAATATTAGATAGTCATAAATATTACAAAAATAATAATTTACCAGCTTGCACGTATCTTCCAGAAGATTCAAACACTAAGAATGGCCCACCGCTATCACCCTAAAATGCAAGTGAGTATAAAAATACATGAGAAAATGCTAAGATAATTGATGGGATTTAATTAGTATCGCGCGTTAGTCAGCCTTGTTACAAGTCAAATCTAAACTAAAAAGAAATGAATGCCTTGTCATTTCTGCAAATGCGGAAATTGTCTTGTGTGGGAATCAATGGTTGAAATCGCTGTCCACATTTGGACCCCGCCCATTGATGAATTGTAGAAGGTGCATTTTGTTTCTATAGTATTTTTTTTCTGACACAGAACAATAGAAAAAGCCTGGAAGCTTTTGAAACATGTTGCTGCGTTCGGATGGAAAAGATTACCTGAACGGAACGGAATTAAGTTGTTTGTGTATAAGCATGATAAATAAGTTACGAAGTTTGCTGAAGACGGTTATATCTGAATAAAGAAGATTGGCGATTACTCCACCGACAAGAGTGTAACTCTTAAGTTGGGTGATGATAAGCATTTTCAAAATAATATGTACCTGGCAGCCATCTTTGCCCTTTGAGAAAGCGCACATCATGGTAGGCTTCAGATGTTGCGCTAGCTTGGAATGCATACACTCGTCATCAGACAGTATTTTGAGTGTGGCCTTTAGAAGGTATTTAGACGCTGCACCCTCTACTCCTATACGTCCCCATCCAACTATGGTACCGACTTGTCCACTGAAATCTTGCCCTGCAAATAAAAACGCCACTAGATCGTTGTGATGTGTTCAAGATTAGATTTCATCTCTCCCCTTTACGGCAAACAGTAAAATACTCCAGAAATGGTCCGTTATGTTACGAGAATTTATTTATTTTATTTTATTTATTTATTTAAACAATTACACAGTATAACAGTTACAAACCAAGGCACTGTGGAATTCATACATAAATATAACAAAACACTAACTATAACACAAGCATAACAAGTTATAAAAATCACATAAATAATAACAATTACGAACAATTAACAGACGATGGGCGATCATCCATCATCTCACATAACCTCATACATTCACCACATACAGTACTCCAGTTACTTGCAAATATATCGCAGTCTGGTGCTGATACGAGAAGCGGGTTAAGATATTGCAAAGCGCGAACAAGTGGTGAATGCCTATATGACACAGTGCGCGCTTTGGCGCACACTGGACTTTAGTGCACTCCAGTGGCGTAGCGATGTAAATCGGCGCCCAGGGCACGCATCCAAACTGCGCCCCTTTGTTTCTTAGTGACACCCGGGGCGGATAATCCATGTGAAATTGCGGCCGGGGGGGGGGGGGGAGGAGGAGTGTGAATTCGACTCTTATTTCGCCATGTTTGCGAATTTGGGTAGTTTTTGTATAGGTAGTTCGTTTTTGCGCCCTTGTTGGCGCCCAGGGCACGTGCCCTGCCTGCACCACCCTCGCTACGCCACTGGTGCACTCGGCATTCATCCTTTACGGCATAAAAACGAGCTTACGAGAAATACTTCGCAGCTGCTTTGTTATCACGGTTGTCAAAAGGCAGTCGTTCCAAGGTGCAACCAGATTTATCAAGTCAGGATCATTGTCAAATCGTACTTTAAGAAAAACGTAAAATCGTTAAGCTCCAAGTTCCCATGATGTATTCAATATCATTCTGTCCAAATTGCGCTTACTGACTTCTGATCTCCAAGAATTCGAAAATTGGCAGCCGCAAGCTTCTTAATAGAGAGCGTAGGATATGTCAGTAGAGTCTGTGCGGAAAGAGAATAGGATTAATTTTGGGGGGCGCTGTAATGCTTTTCTACCGTATGTGCCGTATTTTCTGTTCTGTGGCCATACTGGTTAGGTTAGTTCCGTTTTTCGCCACGCCTATTCTCTTTCCGCACAGACTCTAAGTAAGTATGGAGGTCGATTCACAAGAGCAGGCGCGGATTCAGTATGAAACCAAATACACTAACTTCTTAACCTCGCTTCCTCAGCCCCTAGATCGAACACTCGGCTTTGGTGCACTTTCGTCCCTACCTTATTGACCAGGTATGTACTATGTATGCTAAATAGAAGTGTTGCCAAAAAGTGCGTTTTACGGCGGTTTTCCATCCTTTTGGATTTGGAGCGTGCAATTAAATTATGCGCAGCGAAAAAATGTGCTAAATCGCCCATTTTGGCAATATTGCTAAATAGTATTATGCTAAATCTCACCAGGTTTAGGCAAGCATATCGGTATGATGGTCCGTCCAAACGGCACTGGAGACGATAGGGTGGCAATCGCTATGTCATTCTCGTCTCTCACGGCAGTGGAAGTGAAGTTCTCGTGTATGGTAACTTCTGAAATGGACCTCTTCTCTACGTCCTCCAAGTTGTCCATGTTGTCCACTCCTATGAGCACGTCCATAAGGCTCGCATCGTCCCTGAAGATGAAAACATGAGTAATAATAATAAATACATCGAATAGAAATATTGAATATGTTGGCCTGCGGACTAAAATACAAGTAATACTCCTCGTGTCTTTATTTCTTTTTAGGGTTCCGTACCTCGAAAGGAAAAAACGGAACCCTTATAAGATCACATGTTGTCCGTCTGTCCGTCTGTCTGTCCGTCTGTCAAGAGCCTATATCTCGGGAACGCGTGGAGGTATCGAGTTGAACATAAGAACCATATACCCAGGTCTACGGTCCCAGGAAGCTGTGAAAAAATGATACGGCCGTTTATGGCGCAAAAAAACGTAAATTCCGACACTCTCAAGAAACCAAAATTCGAACGGTACTTTCCGTTGACCTATGAAATTTGGCAAGTATCTTATACCGTCTTATACTACAAATACAGGGAAAAATCTGGAAATTAAATCATTAAAAAAATAGACTTCACGAATGGAGTCTAAATTTTTATGGTACTTTAATATATGTATACCTACAAATTTGTACGGAACCCTCGGTGGGCGAGTCTGACTTGCACTTGTCCGGTTTTTTGGTTTATGGTGAATAAAACATAACTGTTCGTATCAGTGGCGTGGCGTAAAAGATATCCTTGGGCAAGCCGGTGCAGATTTGGCGTATATTTTCCTTAAGAGCTGTAGAATAAGGTGCTCAAATGCCTGATATTAGGCAAGCCGACAGGAATCGAGTTCTTTGGACGCCACGTTACTGGTTCATATGTAACAGTGCAAGTTGCTTACAAGGCGCTCTTACCACTTGAAGCAGTGTCCAGCACTGAGCACGTGTCTATCCGTAATGATGGCACCTCCGCAATGCATCCGATCACTTTTCATGATGGCCACAGCCCACGGGAACGAGTAAGGCTCTGCCCTCCTCCCGCCTACTATCCTCATAGACACTACGGTGTCTGAAGGTACGCCGCATTCTGAAATGATTAGTTAGTATCCGTTATAACGTTCGTCCACGAAATAACAATAGTACATTACTTACCTGGGGCGGGAAAACAAAGAATGTCTCAGATCGCAGTATTTGACGCCCGAGTCGAAGGCAAGGGCGATAAATATGCGATCTGAGGCTTTATTTATTACCGCCCGTGGTAAGTACAAAATTATGTGTCTCCCCAGGCCAGGAAGAGGGATTTTCCGCAATTCATCCGGTAATTGCCACTTTATGGCCAGGTGTGACGTAAAAATCTTCTCACACCTGGCCATAAAGAGGCTTTTTCCGCACGCTGCCCGTACGAAAAAAGCCGTTTTCTGGCCAAGTGTAGACATAAAATGATGACTGTACACTGGATGTACACAACACGAGAGGTAATAAAGAAAGCCCTCGATCGCATATTTACGTCCCTCACTTGCAGCTCGGGCCGCAAACATCTGCGATCTTGGCCTTTCTTTGTTTTACTACCCTAGTTGTGTAATGTACTATATTTCTACAAGCTCTGAGTAATAGGGATGACGACTGGGTTAAAAATATATAATTCTATTTAGTCCGTCAGTTAGATTATGGACATGTATTTTTTGGTTTATCAAAATATTAAAAATCGACAAAGTTATAGATCATCAAACTTCTGGAGAGGGGGCTTGTGACGTCACTCCTAGGTGAAAATTGTACTAAGGAGTGACGTCACTCGAAACTTCTAAGCACTCTATCTTCGTCATTTTTTGTTTGTCAAACAAAAGAAAAAATACGTGTACAATATTTTTTAACTAGCTGTGAACCCGGCTTCGCCCGGGCAAAATGTAAAGAATCACAAACCCCCATTTAATTCCTTAGAAATTATATTTTATTTTTAACAGACATTACAAAAATGAGGATGTTGAACTGACGGCTGAGTTCCAAACATTAAAATAATGTTGAAGTCGTTTTTGGTTTAAACTATCCAAAACCTTATTTAAGGACTTTCATTACAAAATTCCAACCGTCACTACTTTGAAAAAAACTCGTAGGTATCTCAAAACGTCGTAGAGGAAAACGTCAAAAGTTCTTCATTCGTCAGAACTTCATATACACTTACTGCGTTTTTACCTGGAGTCAGTGTCAGATACGTCTTTATTTTTAAAGTAATGACGCAATGCTATTTGGGTAATCCACATTAAAACCGAATTTAGAAAGGTAAATAAAATCACTTTTTATCTAAAATCCAAAGTATGATTTTTCACATTTCTATCTTCAAAAATAAAGTATATAAAACTTTAATTTTTCAAACATCTAAAATAGTAGAGTCCCGTTTAAAAACCGAATTCAATTTATGTTGTTAGACTATAATTTCCCATTAGTGATCACAACTCTCCCCTTGAATTAGAATCGCCCCGGTTCAGAGGCGGCGTTAGACGTAGGCGACGTGGGCCACCGTTACCTAGCCAAATGTGACAGCCTATATTAAAAAGATGAAAGTCTGAAAAATCGTGTGACGTACTTTATGGATGACCCCATAGTCAGTTTAACCGACCTATAGTGGATGCATATGGCAAATGTGGCAGGCCCCGGTACAGTCCGACTTCACGCGGTTTAAGCACGTGCATCGGCAACGCAGTTTTGGCACCTGCATCAGCAACGTGGTTTTTTATGCGCAATGTGGTGTTCCAGACCTGATCAGTTCGTGTCAAGAATCTTATATACAAACTGGATATTGCATGCCGAATATTCCTTTGAAGCCAGAAAAAATGACCTTGAATTACGTCACGCCGATCTTGCATCTCTTTCTGACGTTACTGACATATCGGTTATTATTAGTGTTGCCATAGTACGCAGGAGGTGCTACCGGTGAAATGAGGATTTTGATTTGGGTTCTTTTTTTGTATAATACAAAGAAAACTAAGTAAATTTGATTGCAGAAAGTTTTATAAGAAAAATATCAATTTCTGTTGAAATTAGCTTATACTACATTAATTAGGTGATGCCGGATAATTCGTATTTCTATAAAAAGTAAGATTTTTTTATAAATAACCTGGCAATACATCAGTGTCGAAAAGAGATATAACATAGGAGCAAAGGTGAATGAACCTGGCTTCAACTCTTAGTTCGGCACGCAACATCCAGTTTGTATATAAGATTCTTGGTTCGTGTCACTCCCTTTTCAATGTAGTAATCAATTCTGTAGCCATATTATATTCTGCAGCCATTCAGGCTTGCATTCTCAATATTCTATGTCGAAAATTATCGTGAACAGATTAAAAATGTTCGAAAATTGGTATAATTTTGTTTCCTAAGTCAGAATAAACTTAAAAAGCCCCCATACCTTCAGAAGGATTTATAAAAGTGCCTATTCATTTTTTTTGCTTTTTTTAGCTTACAATTTCAACTGTCATTTTCATTGAGCAATGCAATGAGACAATAATATTGTGCAGTTTCCACTTGTTTAGTAATTTATTACGTTTTAAAAATAGCACGATGCATGTAAATATTGTTTTTTTTTGTTGAAATAATATTATACGCACGATTTTCTAATGTAAAAAACGTTTTTCTTACTCATGTCGTCACCTCGTCAGTTTAGTTTACTCCGTTCTCGCCGAGTGTGTACAAATTCAATTAAAAGCACACATTACGCGCGCTTCGCTAAGCTATGGCAGTCTCCGAACGCAGCAAAGAAACATGGCCGACTGTTTTTGGTATTTATTCAAATTATTTTACATCTTTATACGCTTGTTTCTCCGTTATACGAATTTTGCGAATATAAGTTGTCGATTCGAAAGTGTTATTTTTTAACACTTTAATTTTTGAGGTGCTTTTGGTTCAGGTCTACCGTAGGGCCCGGCTAAATTATTAATATAGATAATCTAACTGACTAAACAGTTTTTTTTGTCGTCTAGTCTATTGGATAGGTCAGTATGGCACTTATTTTTCTAAACGTACCGAAGCTTTTATAAGAACATTGTCACTGTTTTAAAAATAATGATGTTAAGTACCTATATTGCAGCTTACCACAGTCTTCTTGTCCATTTATCGGCACGACCTAAAACGCAAAAAATAAATAAAGATGCTGTGTGCAATTTTTTTTAAATGTACAGTTAAGTATATACCTACACAGGGTTTGGCAGATTAAGTTAGTGTTAGGTGCTCCTTATTTTGTCGATTTTTTTATTTCTTGCGGGGCACCTCTTCATTTTATCTTAGGGCATGAAAAGACATGACTGTTTTTTTTTAGATTTTTTCTTCAAGTTTTAGAGGTCGTTACCAGCAGTTGAATAAAAAAATCATACATTTGTAGATTTTTTTTTATGCTTGTAAACCATTTTGATCTTTAAACAAGACCTTTTTGTTACACGAATGCTTAATTATTATTAATTTTCACCGTTAGATCACTTTTAACCATGACTCACTTTAGTCCTCAAAAATGAAAATTACCTACCTGTTTCGATCAAACAACTGAGTGATAAAACCAACTCAACCAACAGTGGCGTGGCGTTCATAAAACCCGATTCCCAGCGGCTTGCCTATTTTAAAGCATATGACCGGAGTATCTAATTAATACTCCTGAAGAAAAAGTAAACCAAATTTGCTCCGGCTTTACTAAGAATGTATTTGACGCCACGCCACTGAGAACCAATCATATATAGCTATAAGTAGGTTATAATAGGTTTAAATATAGGTTTAAAGAATCTTTATTTCTCATAAGAATCATTCAATTCTCTTACATGAGAAAATTATAATCTAAATTAGGTAACATTATGAGTGTTTTGGCGAGCGCATACATATCTCACCTATATGTATTTAACTTAAAATATCGTACAAGTTTATGTTCTAAGGTTATTTGTTTGTTTTATATACTTAATTCTAGTTAATCATTTTTCTAAGCGGGTAGACAGATATTAAATAGGTTGATAAAAACTGTATACGCCGGCTGTTGCGGTAACAACAATGTTGCAGCGCAGCTCACAGCTTACATCGAGAATGGAAACAGAGGTGATACTTAAGATATTAGTTATATTTCTCTTTTTGACGTGATAACGTCTTATAATTCGATGGAGCCGGCTGCACGCACGAAAAAGTGTGACGTCATTTGCCGTTACCTTGCGGGGCCGTTACCTTGCAGGGCCGTTACCTGTCAAATAGGTACTTTATATAATTCCAGCACTAAAGTCGTTAAGACGATAGTTTCTTACAAATTGTTAGTAAATTAGCCCTTATTCCCTAAGATACGGCTGTCAAAATCTCTATTGAATGACAAGACAAGAGACACTGCTGAGTTGGGCAAAAATCTTTAAATTTAAATAGTGGATGCTGCTTTGGCAGTTCCGTTTTACGCCTGCTTTAATCGTAGTTTAAAAATTATTAAAACAAATCTTTGACATTATATTCGTGGAACGGCAGATATTTACACTGGCCACTTAGCCATCATTTTAGCGTGTCAATGTCATTGTAGCAGCTTATTGGGAAAAAAGTCAAAGTCGAAGTCGAAGTCGAAGTCAAAGTCAAAGTCAAAGTCAAAGTCAATGTCAATGTCAAAGTCAAAGTCAAAGTCAATGTCAATGTCAATGTCAATGTCAAAGTCAAAGTCAGAGTCAAGGTCAACGTTATCACGTTCGACTATCGTCAGTAAACCGCCTTTACAGACAACCGATTTTTTTTTTATATAGTGTTAAATGTTCAGGTTTCAATTTCAATTTTAACTTAAATTAAATTTAAAATAATTGACAAATATTATATTTATTTTTATATATTATACATGTATTTTTTTTTTTGTTTTATTAAATATATCACTTGGGTTATATTGGAATGTGTTTGAATTGTAATAGTACTATTTAAAATGTATCTTCAAGAGATCAAGAGTACAAAAGAAGTTATCTTGTTATTGGTATTTCCTTAGAAACTGTGTAGTCGGTGTGTAGCCACGCTGCAGTTCCCATACAAATCGTAGCTGATATGTAGTCTGTATAGGCCCAGAGTGCATGTGCTAACTAAACATGCTTAGCTTTTTTTCAGGCAAAAACTTGACAAAACCCTAATATATTTGTGGAGGGAGGATTATTTATTTGAGAAGTGTTAAATGTTCCTCCAATGTTAAATAATAGGCAGTTCGGTGAGAATCGAGTTCTGTGGACACCCCCCCGGTTCTGACTTGGTTTAACATTGGTACATCTCAATACTTTTTTTGTTGTAAAAGAACGAGACTTGCATCTTTTTACATACTGTTAATGTTTTTGATCGGATGGGAAAGTTTTTATTCACTAAACGATTTTTTTTTTCAAAAAATGAATGCTGTTAGAGATAGAGATGACTTGAATTGATGTTTATGATCTACTAATCTAATTTAATCTTATTGTTATTATGCATGGTGATTAATGATTTATTTATTGTAATTGATTCTGCCCATGCATTTGTTTAATTGTGACCTAAGTGTTAGGTACGTGACTTTCAGGCAGGGCACGGAAACCGGTATTTGCTCCATACAAAAATACCGGTATTCTTTCCGTTCTTATCGTTCTTTGGTTTATTATTTCGTTTTTTAACCAGACATTCTAATAATATGAAATCATATCTTAAAGACATTACTGAGCTGTACATAAAAAACATAAAATAATCCCACTAATATTATAAATGCGAAAGTTTGTGAGGATGTTTGGATGTTTAGATGTTTGGATGTTTGTTACCTAATAACGGGATAACAACTGGATGGATCAAGCTGAAATTTGGCATGTAAGTAGTCCAAGTCCTGGATTGAAACATAGGATACTTTATATCCCGGTAAAGAGTTCCTTTGGGACAATAACGGGAACAACGCGGGCGAAGCCGCGGGAAAATGCTAGTTCAAAATATTGGGCTATTTCGGGGTTTTTGCAAAATACCGGTTTCGATCCCTGCTTTCAGGTATTCCGTTGTCTTGCGGTTCTCACTTGCACTCTAATAGGCTATGTAAATTCGAATCTCCGATACCATCATTATGATCATCACGATGGTCTCATAATATTGCACTGCCATCAAACTTACAGTATGCCAAATTTCAGTTAAATTGGCTGAATTGGAAGTGGTTGAGAAAGTATTTGGTTAACAAATATTGTAATAACAAAATACAATAGCACTAACCTTAATAAAGCCTAAGAGTATTAATACACTAAATAATGTTTGTAACATAATCTGTTTGTGAGACACCACTTGGTTTAAACCACAAACAGAACTGCTCCGAGCGATCCTTCGTTTCTCTATGCGCGTCGAAGAAATTAGCCACGCGATAAGTCACCATTCCAAAAGTCGTAAATTAGAATCAGTAATGTGTCCTTTTAATTCTGTACTAATATACGTCGCAATATACATTGCATATAAACAAATTCACTCAAACATTCCGTATATCAATATATCGCTTATTTAATGCCACGATTTATTTCAAAACTTGTGACTGGCCGGATAGAAAATTGAATCCCATTTTTGACACGATAACAAAAGTTGGAACTAAAAGAACATTTTCTTATCAATGCATTTCACGGAGGTTATCACAAATCATGAAACCAATAAAATTGCGTGGAAATAAATAGAATTGCACATTTTTGTTTGCTGATGAAACGAAAAAAGAATACTCACTCACATATGTGACGTCCTACGTGAAAAGGTACCTTATGAGGGTTTCTAGTTACGGAGATATGAACGGTTTTGTGAAATCCTTCAAAATCATAATTTTTTTCTTTTATGCAAAATTGTAAAATATAGGAATAGACGTGTATTTGTAGCTTGGTTTCACTGCTGTACGTTAATTTTTTCTATATAAAAATTGGGTTCAAAGTTTAGTAGAAAAGGTACCTTATGGCGGATCACATACAAAAATGATAAAGCTGTTGATAAAATTCATTAATAAAATTTACTAGCAACTTTTGTTTATTTCTTTTTTTATACCACAACGGTGGCAAACAAGCATGCGGCCTGCATAATGGTAAGCAAATATTTTCGAAATGATCCTAGAAAGCTGAAAATTTGTAAGGAAAGGGCCACTGGGTGCCACAGATTCGGAATTGAAAAAAAAATAAAAATAAAAACATTTGTATGTCGTTTTTTTAAATTTTTAATTATTAAACATTTTTTTAAAACAGATAAAAAAGTGTTTTTGACGAATCGTATAACTTTTTGACCATTTTTAGAAAGACCTTGTTTTTTTTTAAAAAATTGTCAAAAATAAAAAAAAACACTGGCGAATGCCCATCATTTTTGACCATTTTAGAAAAAGTTTTTTATTTTTTTTTTCAAAAAAACTTACAAAAATAGTCTTTTTTGGTTTCTATAATTTTTTACCACTTTGTCATGTTTCCCTTTCAACCTTTTTAGAAAAAGTCTTAAAATTTTTTTTTTTAACATAAAAACGTGTTTTTTGCGAATCGTGAAACTTTATGACCATTTTAGAAAAACCTTGTTTTTTTTCAAAAAAATTACAAAATTTAAAAAAAACACTTTTTGGCGAATGCCTATCATTTTGACCATTTTAGAAAAAGGATTTTTTTCATTTTTTCGAAAAATTTACGAAAAAAAAACATTTTTTGGCGGTTTCTATAATTTTTGACCAATTAAGAAAACGATCTTTTTAATTTGAAACACGCTAAAATCCACGACGAACACTTCTCACAACTATTCGAACGAAAAGGTAAGCAAATCCTGCTCATGCCGGCCGGCTGAGACTCCGAGCGGCCAGCAAGACCGAGAGAGAACGATACGTAAAGTGTTGGTGAGAGTAGGACAGATGCGTGGCGGTACTGGCGGTGTAGCCAAAATAATACCACGGTACGGCGGTATGAAGGACAAAAACTGAGCAAGTTACGACAAGTATTTCTAACATTTTTAAATTACACCGCCATAAAGTATATTATTCATATTATTCAGCCTTTAATTCGCCTATAACAAAAATAAAGATAGGCAAAGACGTGTCGTAACATATAATTTACTAAATGGAAATACATAATAAAAAAAACACAATTTTTACACAACATTGAATATCTCCGTAACTAGAAACCCTCATAAGGTACCTTTTCACGTAAGACGTCACATTTGAGAATTACTCTTAATTGGTCAAGATTTGAAGTAAATTTCTAATAACCTTTTTTCTTCAGTTTTCTGTCTTAATACAAGATTTGTCAATAAATAATGTAAATATCGTGCCATACTGTAATTATCAATAATTTTTGCTTATGGCCCGCCATAAGGTACCTTTTCTCAAATGTATGGGAATAATTGTGACGTCCTACGTGAAAAGGTACCTTATGAGGGTTTCTAGTTACGGAGATATGAACGGTTTTGTGAAATCCTTCAAAATCATCATTTTTTTCTTTTATGCAAAATTGTAAAATATAGGAATAGACGTGTATTTGTAGCTTGGTTTCACTGCTGTACGTTAATTTTTTCTATACAAAAATTGGGTTCAAAGTTTAGTAGAAAAGGTACCTTATGGCGGATCACATACAAAAATGATAAAGCTGTTGATAAAATTCATTAATAAAATTTACTAGCAACTTTTGCTTATTTCTTTTTTATACCACGACGGTGGCAAACAAGCATGCGGCCTGCATAATGGTAAGCAAAAATTTTCGAAATGATCCTAGAAAGCTGAAAATTTGGAAGGAAAGGGCCACTGGGTGCCACAGATACGGAATTGAAAAAAAAAATAAAAATAAATACCTACATTTGTATGTCGTTATTTTTAATTTTTAATTATTAAACATTTTTTTAAAACAGATAAAAAAGTGTTTTTGACGAATCGTATAACTTTTTGACCATTTTTAGAAAGACCTTGTTTTTTTTAAAAAAAATTGACAAAAATAAAAAAAAACACTGGCGAATGCCCATCATTTTTGACCATTTTAGAAAAAGTTTTTTAATTTTTTTTTCAAAAAAACTTACAAAAATAGACTTTTTTGCGGTTTCTATAATTTTTTACCATTTTGTCATGTTTCCCTTACAACCTTTTTAGAAAAAGTCTTAAAAACATTTTTTTTTAAACATAAAAACGTGTTTTTGGCGAATCGTGAAACTTTTTGACCATTTTAGAAAAACCTTGTTTTTTTTTCAAAAAAATTACAAAAATAAAAAAACACTTTTTGGCGAATGCCTATCATTTTGACCATTTTAGAAAAAGGTTTTTATTAATTTTTTCGAAAAAATTACGAAAAAAGAAATTTTTTGGCGGTTTCTATAATTTTTGACCACTTAAGAAAAAGAATATTTTTAATTTAAAACACGCTAAAATCCACGACGAACACTTCTCACAACTATTCGAACGAAAAGGTAAGCAAATACTGCTCATGCCGGCCGGCTGAGACTCCAAGCGGCCAGCAAGACCGAGAGAGAACGATACGTAAAGTGTTGGTGAGAGTAGGACAGATGCGTGGCGGTACTGGCGGTGTAGCCAAAATAATACCACGGCACAGCGGTATGAAGGACAAAAACTGAGCAAGTTACGACAAGTATTTCTAACATTTTTAAATTACACCGCCATAAAGTACCTTTTGTACTAAACTGTAGAAGCATATTATTCAGCCTTTAATTCGCCTATAACAAAAATAAAGATAGGCAAAGACGTGTCGTAACATATAATTTACTAAATGGAAATACATAATAAAAAAAACACAATTTTTACACAACATTGAATATCTCCGTAACTAGAAACCCTCATAAGGTACCTTTTCACGTAAGACGTCACATTTGAGAATTACTCTTAATTGGTCAAGATTTGAAGTAAATTTCTAATAACCTTTTTTCTTCAGTTTTCTGTCTTAATACAAGATTTGTCAATAAATAATGTAAATATCGTGCCATACTGTAATTATCAATAATTTTTGCTTATGGCCCGCCATAAGGTACCTTTTCTCAAATGTATGGGAATAATTTGTGATTTTTACGTAACTTCAATCGTTTATAAATAAAAAAATACGACTTGTAGAATAATAATGACACTTTTGAGATACTTGTGTAGACTGATTAAATATAATTTAGAACTCATTTTACGAAAATTGTGAATATTATAGGAATGATGAAACATATAATAAAAATGACATTTTAATTAAAATAAAAATATTTCGTTAACAATGTGATTTTATTTCTATCCCAAAATGTGCAGTCTAATATCTCTAACTATATACAATGGTTCAGATTACAATATGTTAAAGAACAGGCCGAATTTTTTTTTTTTTAATTTCGTTCTTATAAGCGACTTGCTCTAATCAAAGGCTGATTTTTCACGACCTGGAAGTCACATTAAAAAAACCATTACTAATTTCCAAAGAAAAATACCTTGAGATACATAATCAATCATCATCTCCATAACTTCCAACGGGAACATACTTAAAATTAGTTTTAAACTTCTTTTGACGATTTCTCAAAAGTGCAATTTTAGCATGTGCAGGTTTGATGTTTTTTAAAAAAAAAAGTATGGGACTTAGGGTCGTGATTCTTTTTGTATTAGATAGCTTATTTAACACATATTTAGGATCTGTGCTTAACTCAATACCAACCATAAGGTACCTTTTCCCGTGGAACGTCACATATATTTGGGATAAAACAATGAAACGCAGAAAGGAGTAGGCAGGTTTTTATTATACAAATATTACTGCTATTAAACATAACTAGGTAAATGACTCTGCATTTACCTGGTTATGTTTAAACTCTTATACGTTTTTATAGACAATAAACCCCATCTTTACTTTCGTGTTTGATCCATAAAATATATTTTGAAACAACGGTGTAGACTCCTGTAAAAAAAGTGATGTTAAATTTTAAAAGAAATCTTTAAATGCTATTTTACTCTGCTATCCCAAGTAGGGTACGAAGACTCGAGATTTTTTTAAATCTAATAGAATAAGGATTTATAGAACACGTAAAGTATAGAAATAAATAAGTATAGTAATAAAAAAAATATATACACTCTTTGGTTTCTATGCGTGGTAACAAATGAGTAGTTTTACAGAAAAGATCATTGTTACATCATAAAATGAAAGGATCCATATGAATTAAACTTTAAAGGGATCAATCATAATAAAGATAAATGTCCATATAAGTATACCTGGGTAATCCGGCATCGCACAGTCAATACCCCATGACACGATTCCTAAAAGGTTTAATGTTTTGAAATAACAAAGTATTTTTGAATCATTGCATAAAACTTTAGAGCAACGCGAACTTCGTAGGGAGTAAACTTGGTAAGACGTGCCATCATGGCAAGCAACAGTCAAACACCATGACCAATTAATTGGTCATGTACTCGTATTTATCTTTGTGATTGTTAAATTAGCAGTATGTTTTTTCATTCGTTATGTGGTAGTAGGTACTGTAGGATAGTATATGTACTCCGTTTTTTTAGATGTGGAAATTTGGTAAACAAAGTTGACATCTGTCAACTTGAGGTTTTTTATCAGGTACATTGTGTGGCAACATCGTGTAATTTATTTCATTGATAGTGAATACTTGATATGTATGTACATACGTAAACAATTTACATAATTAACAAATAAAAAAAAAAAACAAATTTCTTTTATTTTACTTACATTATTCTATAAGCAAAAATCAGATTCATTTTTTTGCCTATTATTGTAATCATTGGTATAAAATGTTGCACAATAAAATACCCAAAGAGACAGAGCTTTTGAGATAACGGTCCGTTTTTTAAGCGTCGTTGTCATTATGATCAGTTTACAACATTGTTGCGAGTAAAAAGTAATATCTATCTTTAGAACTTCTGTTTCTGTATTTATTTTGTGATTTTTTATTTTATTTTATTATTAAACTGCGTTCCGCGCGTAAGAATAATTCAATTAGAGCCACTTTATGAGCAAGTATGTCGAAAATCTTTCTAAGTATACATTATATTATTATGCCTTGGCGTGGCCTACTAAGTGAGTACTTTAGGCTTATAACGAATGAATTAATATCGGACAAAGAAAACGACATAATAAGTATCATGTACTTTTAAATTGTTAATTGATAAATACAAATGTTGACGACCACTGAATCTTTTGTTTACCAAATTTTCACATCTAAAAAAACGGAGTAGTGACAGACGAATTTTGATGTAAACGTCCCACAAAAACGGTTTTGTATCAAAAAAATGTGTTATGGCCACTCCCTTCCGTGTTGTTCAAAGCATGAAACCTTCTCTCTTGGGTTTACCGAATTTTACCCAAGCAAACTAAAACCAAACCAAATTAAGACTAAGATAAGAAACCTATTCATCTTCTTGTCTTTTGTCGTCGCGACCGCGACCTATCAAATTTCCGAATTCAGGACTGGGCGGTGTCGGACTAGTCGGTCATACAGGGTGTTTGGTTGGTTACGGCGGGGTGGGCATTTCTCTGAGCCGCCGTGACTGTGACACCGTGACTTTGGTGGGCTCGATATTCCGGAAACTTCACGAAATTAGGCAATCGTGGGATAAAGAGTAGAGCGTGGGATAAAGAAAGGTGTGCTGATATCAGTCAAGCAACATTTTCAGTCATTTTGTTAATTTTAAGCCATACATGGCTTAAAATTAAATGTCAGATTGAATACACCACATTTTTTAATGGAGAATAAATAAAATACGTATTAACTAAATGCTATCAAACCGTAGCCCGATAACGTCGAAAAACCATCAAGGCTCAACTTGAATCATAAAGAAATTAACCTATAGGTATCTATGAGCATTTCAATCGTCTTAACATCTCTTAAAATCATAGTGCCACCCTTGCGCTTAAGGCCCAGTCCTGCCCTGAAATCGACAACTGATGATTGCGTTTTTCGTACTAGTGTGTATTTAAACACTTCATTGCACATAAAATCATACAGAAACAGTACAAAGAACAATGTTTATGTACAAAGGCAAACTAGTAATATTGATTTTTACCTTTTTATATCTAATTGTAAATAATAAATCTAAGTATGTGCTACTTATACAGGCTGAAATCGAAGATGTAATCACAAACCACTTTTTCAGACTCTGTAAACGGAACCGACACGACACAAAAAACTTTCTTTTGTTAATTTTTAATAATAAAATTTGCAATAACTTGATTTCCACCGACTTGCCTATTATTTAACCGTGGAGGAAGACATTTTATAGATCTAATAATAGGCAAGTCGGTGGAAATCGAATTTTGCTGATACCCCCCCCCCCCGGTACTGACTTGGTTTAACTTTACATCTCAAAACTTTTTTGTTGTAGGAGAACTGCGTTGCGAGACTTGCATCTTTTTACATGTAATGTTTTTGATGGGATCCCTTTTTTTTGAAGCTGACATACTTGTAAGTCTTACTGACTGTTGCAAAAATCGGACCAGATGTAAAAACCCTAATAAAAATCGAACCAGCGCAAAAATCGAACCGCCTCTGGAAGTCTATAATGAACAGCGCATAAACTGACCTACTTGATACCACTTTCGGTTTCCAGTGCTTGGATGTGTAGCAAAGAGTGGGCCACCGCTGTCACCCTGTAGGTTAAAATGATCAATTAATTCACATTTAAGATGATTTGGTCGGATCTCCATACAGCCATTAAAAGAGTCTTAACAACCCACTTTAACGACATCAGTTTTGGTCAAAGCTACAAGAAAAGCCAGAAAATAAACTAAGTTTTTTTTTGTGCTTAAATAGGTGCTAGCTCTAGGAGCTGTCACAACTATCGGGCTTCGTGGCAGTAGGCTGCCTCAGCAAAACCTCACACCACGGGTGTGTAAAACAGTGGTGTACGCGGGCACTGGACCACAGTGAAAAGTGTACCTACACTAATAAGATTGCGGTGATTGATCTTGTAAGGTGTCGTCCTAACTGAGATGCAAGTGTAGTCGAGAGGAGACAATATTTATGGGGGTTATCGCGGTGGCCCACCCCGCCGGCGGAGTCGACGGCGTGCATGAAGTGGGGCCCCTGCGCCACCAGGGCCGCGTTGTTGCCTGTCCCAGTATAGTTAGCGCCGTATTTCCGCCTAGGCCTACAAGGCCCGGGCCAAGAGGCCCGGCCAGCCTAGAGGGACTCACCGGTGGACCCTTCATATAAGGCAAAAGCGTGGCTTGCCTTCTCAATATACCCTGGTCCTGGATCTCTAAATACGACCTTGAGTATAGTCGGCGTCGTGTACTACGTCGGGGTCATCGTCGTTTTCACTGGCGGCGTCATCAGGGTACCATGCATTGATGATTACCGTGATGATGTCGTCAGGGTCGGTCAAAATGTGGCGTGGGCGACGCACAAGCCTGCGCATGGCAGTGCGTAGTGCGACACGATATTGTCAGTAATATTAAGTATATAATAAAAAATTTAGTTTCGAATGATTGAACTAGATGGCGCTAGTGCTTCAATAGGCGCTTGCATGTTTTTTGTAATATTTTGGGACCTCTCCTGTACTTTTGCACAGACAAAAAGTTCAATCAAAATGTATATCGTTAAAGTAGGTTGCTATTCCTCTTTTCATTATCATGGATAACCGTGCGAGTCGAATCACCAATATCACCATAACTTACAATTGCTTAGTTTCTAAGGGCGTAACTTAAACCCAGCAACCATCTAAAATCTATTAAAATAATTGACTTGATTTTGACTTGGACTTTCAATCATCCAAGACGTTTTTATTGAAGAATACAGGATGATTCATAAGTGGTGAACACAACTTTAATGTTATTTTCTTACTCTGTTAATTTGTAAGTACCTTAAGTATAAACACTTGTACGTCAGCATATGCAAAAATCTATAAATATGTAGGTATTATTATAATACTTAATAAAATTGTATTATTAAACTTACTTCTCATGGTGGCCCTACTTTTTAAGTTGAACTGTGACGGCATGGTTCTGTTCTGACGCTTTGTGCCAGATTTGAAAAACGCCAGATTCGCAGAACGCCGGATTTGCATAATGCCAGATTTCAGATTCGCAGAATGCCAGATTCGCAGAACGCCAGATTCGCAGAACGCCAGAATCGCAGATTGCCAGATTCGCACAATGCCAGATTCGTTTATTATTGTCAGCATTATTTACCATTTTCTTGTAGATTTACATTTGTATTTTGCTGTCTACGCTGCGCATAATCAATTTCCGTTGCCAGCTCTTACGCAAATCATTGGTACAGAAATAAAATATACGTCTCAATAATGATTCAATACTCTAAAACGACTTATGTTCGAAAAGAAAGAATAGAATCAGACTTGTAAAAGAGCCCTCGAGGGCCTACTTGCAGAAATAAATTGATAAATAAATAAATAATAGGCAGCAAAGTTGCTCGTTATGGATGGCCCCGTGACTTTGTCCGGCAACTGATATGATAATGGGATTTATATGGATCATTCCCGCCCTAACGCCGGTAAAGTGATCGTCAACTGACATGGCAAAGTAATCCGATAATGGTTCTGTACCTTTTGAAGTACGGAACTCTAATTACTCTTACTCTCTCTATTACTATTAACCTCCTGGATCCCCCGGTACTCACTTGAGGACATAACATTTAAAAAAATCTACAGCCAAATGTCAAACCGGCTTAACAAGTTAACATGCATAGAACGTTTCCGAACAAAACTGTCAACCTAAAAAAATAAACACTGAGTCATTGATGGCCAATCAGCGATCAGTGCGGCTTTGAGATCTGACACCATTGGCCAGACCATGCCCCGCGGTAAGTAAATCCAGATTTATCTCACCGAAAGTATAATTATATATTTTTGTTTCGTTTTGATTAATAAATTTTGGGTGCATTTCATATGTTAGTAAGTTAATTTCCTCCAGAAAATGAAAAAACTTTAGCCTAAAATAGCTCTGAAGTTTACGTACTCGCGTGAGTACAAGCGGTCTTAACATGGTATGATTATGTTCTCGTACCAGTACAAACGGTCTCAACGATGTCAGATTTTTTGATCTTAACTTTGTTTTATTAGCGATTTTCAGGCTAAAAGGACTGTGAAATAAAGGAGTACGTTAACTTCGACAAATCCGACGGTTTTTCCGAAGGCAAAGAAAGGTCAGAAATAATCTGGAATCTAATTAATGGTTCCGTTATATCTAAATCGGAAAGAAACGGCGAAGATAGCGATATTTTTGAAAATATTCAAAAGATAACAGAAGATATATCTTCGGCGGTTCCTAGTCCAGCCTTGGAAATAGAAATAGAGGGGATCAAGATTTTTACAAGCTTTTATATAACTTTCAATGTATGTATACTGTCCGTATGTACCTATGTTTGTTCGGGTGGAATCTTGCAACTCAATTTTGAAGCAGATATCTTCAACCGAATGAGCTAAAATTTTGCAAAAATACGTAAATCAGATGACAATGCAATATTATCATGACATGGAGCTGACCAGATGATGGAGCTGGATGGTAGCTAAAGGATCATCTATATTACAAGATAAATTCGCCGTGTTCGGGTTAATTTGATTGGTTGTGACGTGCAGATTGCGATTATATAAAAAAGTAGAGTCGTCCATAAAAGCTTATCTAAAAATAATCATTTTTTAACAGAAACTTATTGTAGTCCAAGTTAACGTAGTGAAATAAGCGCTTAGTCAAAGTTTATCATACGAAGTTTTTTTTGTTACTGACTTTAGAATTATTTGATTATGACACCGAATTTATAATCCTGTGCTATGAGTGTGCTGTATATAAGTACAAATAAGTCATTTTTGTATAAATACATGAAAATAAAGTTGATTAATGATAGTATTTCTGTCTATTTAATACTGTTCTCGAGTGAGGACAAAGTCCCCACGTACTCGCCTGAGGACATAAAGAAAAATCGAGAGGGAAACTCTATGATTTTTTTACTAATTTTTCGATATTAGGGGGCACTTACTAAAACGATTTTTTGAAAAAAGTATCTGTTTCGGCGAAATCGATACCTCCAGGACCCAGGAGGTTAAGGTTAAAAAAAATCTGGCATTGTGCGAATCTGGCGTTCTGCGAATCTAAAATCTGGCATCGTGTTAATCTGGCATTCTGCGAATCTGGTATACAGCTGATCTCAAAATCTGGCATTATGCGAATTTGGCGTTCTGCGAATCTGGCATTTTTCAAATCTGCACAAAGCGTCAGAACCATCATCATGGTAACTATGTCGAATAAACCCAATATCTGTACTGAAAATATAAAGATAATCGTTGATTAACTAATGAATATATTACACAGAGTACCTAATTCCTAAGTCGTGAACATAAATTTATTGGTTGGTTGGGTTTATTCGACATAGTTACCTACATAGAAATACTCTTTAATGATGATGAATGATAGAAAATTAATACTTACTGAATAATATCATGTAGGTAGTGAAATTAGGTACTTAAATAAGACGTCGTTAGTGGTAATTTAATTAATAAAGGGCAGAATAAAATTGCTTTGCCCGGCGGTGGATTCCTTTGGCTGATGATTATTATAGTGATCATAAAAGTACATAATCAATTCCAAGGTGTCAAATATATGAACACCCTTTTTACAACATTCCTCAATTGAATCAGTTTTTTTAATAAACATAATGCGGATCGATTTAGTTCCACTGATACATAAAATTGCATAGGTATATATACAAATTGATTAAAAATATACCCATATCATACTCGCATGTTCATTATTTACCACAACAAATCGGTTTCAGATTAGAAACATTAGCGTTAAGGTTTCGTACCTCAAAAGGAAAAAACGGAACGCTGGTAAGGTCACTTTCTTGTCCGTCTGTCCGCCTGTCAAGACCCTTTACCTCGTAAACTCATAGAGGTATCGAGTTGAAATTAAAACCATATACTCAGGACTATGGTCCCTTGAAACTGTGAAATAATCGAACTTCTAAGTTAACGTAAAAAAAGATATGGCCGTTTATGCCTTAAAAATCGCATCCTATACCTATTCTACTTCTGTAACCGCCATTCGCGGAGGCAACCTATGTACGGTAATATAATAAGCCTAACTCTTGGAAATAAAACAGACCGATCCTACCTGGCAAGCATCTTTTCCATAAGCGTAAGCGCACATCATCGTATCTCTGACGAGATTATCTTTGTAAATTTGCGTCTTCCTGCATTTGTCTTCTGATACGATCTTTACTTTGGTCTCGAGCAGATGCCTCGACGACGTCAGAGCACCTTGTCGTATCTTGCCCCACCCGGCGACTGTTAGGGCGATATCCCCGAAATCCATTTCTAAAACATAAAACTTAAAAGCGTCGCAATGTAAACATATAAAACGTAAAGAATAGTACCTAGTTTATGCAACTGATACATAATGAGGGGCCTTAAAACACGGGTGTGGTTTACATTATCTGATCTACATACATATATTATATTATATTATCTGATCTACATACAGGGTGTATTCGTTAAGTGTAGCCAGGCGATTATTCCGTAAATATAGCAGATATCAGAAAACTTCAAATTGATATCGAAAGTGCGTTACCCAATGAGTAAAATTACATGAATAACTTTTTTGAAATAAAATCAGAAATATCCCAAATATTTACTTCAAACCCTCCCATACATTTAGTACCTACGACGACTTACAGCCTCCAAGAACTTCGGCGTCGTAAGAGATAAAACTGCTTGAGATTCATTATTTGCACGAATAAACTGTAATAATAGTACATTACACAACTAGGGTGGTAAAACAAAGAAAGGCCGAGATCGCAGAGGTTTGCGGCCCAAGCTGCAGGCGAGGGACGCAAATACGCGATCGAGGGCTTTCTTTATTAGGTACCTCCCGTGTTGTGTACATCATTTTATGTCTACACTTCGTCGACCGTAGACTGAATTACGGTAAGGGACAGGCAAAACAATGTCCCTTACGCTAATTCAGCCTACGGTCGACGACTTGGCCAGAAAACGGCTTTTTCCGTACGCGTAGCGTAAACCTCTGCGATATATGCTCTAACGCACTTTCGATATCAATTTGAAGTTTTCTGATATCTGCTATATTTACGGCTGGCTACACTTAACGATTACACCCTGTATATATTACAAATCCTGAATCATGTGTTCGAGAACCGTAAGAATGTCGATTTCGGTGTACATAAATAATGATCCAATTTACGCGGTTAAACGCGTGACTACATCTATTTTTGGACGAAGTTTTGATGAAAACTACAAACAGTTCTTCCTTTTCGCACGCCTGTTTCACATTGTATAAGTAAATTTTCGAAGTTGGTACAATTCAATGCAGCCCAGTTAAATTAGAGACATTAACATAATTCGAACAAAAGTCGTGCCCGTGACCTCTTGCTCATCGCACACGTTAAGTAATTAAATAAAAACAAATAAATGTCAAGGGAAACTTTGCACCAATCGAGTCACTGTCCAAAACTGAGCAATACTAGTATAGGTCTTATGCCACCATGGGCGGCCACACCAGGTTTCAAGGGAGTGCACCTGTCTGTTAAGCAACACATACTCAGAATAAAGGAACGTATAAGCGGAAATAGAGAAATATATTGTACAGAGACACTTCTCTAAAAATCATCAAGCAAACCATGCGTCAGCGTTTCATATGCAACGCAGCGACGACGAAGTAGCGTGCGTATTCGCCCGGCCCGACGTTCGCCAGCCACGAAATATCAATGTTTCCACGTGATATTAATAATACGCGGAAACATGAAGGGTACACGGAAAGGATATGTCTAGTCACTTTTTTTTTAAATGAGATTTTAATCTCAAAATGTAGAGCTCGAAAGGAACTATAACTTTACCACTTCATTACAGATGGATATCTCAAAATAATATAAACATTTTTGACCTTTAAAGAAATTGTTGCCATATTAATTGTTCACAACGACTAACTTTCAAACCGCTATAACTCAGAAAGTTACTTAGGTGACTAGACATGTTCTTTCCGTGTACCCCTTACATTGAAACCTCCGACGATATCGTGAATACGCGCGCCCTGAACGTTGCGTACGAAATGTTTGTTATGTTCGTGTGTTAGGAATACCTTCTTCGGGCAAGCAAATAGGCCGAACATTTTCATCGAAATTAATTCTCTGGTCGAGAGTGAGGACCGCGAGGTCGTTGATGTCTCTCACTGCGTTTGAGGTAAAGCTGGGGTGTTTGACGCCATTGACTATTCTTCTAATTTCAAACTTGTTGTCCAGCCGGTCGTGCATGCCCACATGAACTTTCAGGTCTCGGAAATGAACACTGAAATTATATGAAACTTATAATGTTTATAGTAGCACACACCTAGTGCGATGAAATAAAGACTGATCCAGATTGCAGATGCTGGTGAAAAAACCCCTAGGTGAGGTGGAGACACACCCTAGGTGTGTAATGTACCACATTACGCTCTTATTCCACATAATATGCCTTCAGAATAAATATTTCACCACCGGCATGAATAGTACATTACTTGCATAGGGCGGTAAAACAAAGAATGTCTCAAATCGCAGGTATTGGACGCCTGAGCCGAAGCCAAGGGTAACACATATGCGATCTGAGGCTTTTCCGCACGCGTAGCGAGCGGTTATTACCACTTTATGGCCAGTGTGACGTAAAAAGTTTTACCTCATCATTAAATAAAAACTCTGCAAAAACTAAAGAGAGCCAATTTTTTGGCAATTCCAAATTTATATTTTTTTACTAAACCACAGAATAAGAATTAATTTTATGTACAGAAGCCTCTCTCGCTAACAAAACTGCCGTTCGCGTCGGGTGAGCGGACGGAGTTGATCCGCATCCGACCGTCTCACTCTATCGCATAACACGTGCTCTTTTTTCCGCTTCCAAGTGGCAACGTTTACCGCGCAACCGAATCGCGGACTGAGTGTGTCCTGACTAAACTTCGTAATGCTTTGATACTTTATAAAATGTACATTCTGATTTGACCATCTGTAGAACTGGAACTATAAGATTTTTAAAAATCCCGTAGTATTCTTTGATGTGAGTTAGAAACTGATTAAAATGGAATAAAGTATAACCGTTATAAGCGATAGCAGAACTGAAAGAAACGCCAAACTACTACAAATCTAAACATCTAACTATTGCTACATATATAGATACAGGAAATCAAGGTACACAGAAAAATTAAATGGCAATAAGGCGTAATAGGGTTAATTCCTATTAAAACAGAAAAGATACGGAAGTCAAGGTAGATAGCAGAATTGAGGGCGTTTTCTGAGTGTACGGTGGACGAATGGTTGAGTCACTGGGCCGGAAATCCAGAGGTACCGGGTTCGATTCTCGGTCTGTACACAGGCGAGTGCCATTTAATTTTTCTGTGTACTTTGATTTCCTGTATCTATATATGTAAGATTGTAAGAAATGTGGTGTAAAATTTCCCGCATTAAAAAACCAATGAAGAGACAAAAAAATGTTTCTTTTATATAAAGTTCTAACTATTGTTTACCGTAATTATTAAAACGGTAAGGGTGGAGCTACATATGACATAGTCAAAGACGTCAAAGCAGCTTGGAGTGACACTACGGTCTTACTGTTATATAAATTACAGTTGCATACCGCCCACTGTATCGCGTCTAACTTGGAATGAGTAATACCCAAACATGAAGCAATGCCTTTAAAGGCGAGGTAAGACGAGAATCGGGCGCGGAAGCCTAGTTTCCAAATCATTTTTAGAGCACTTATTTGACTCGTACCTAGGTCACTGTAAAACATATATAATAATATTCAGAACTGTATCTATGGCTTCCTCTCACTTAGAACACCATAGCGAACACTTCGCTCGATAGAAAAGTAGCGCGAAAACACTATAAAATAAAGTATTTTTTTCATTTTTTTCATTTTGTTCATTACCAGTTACCTTTTCTGACAAAATTTTTAAAACAAAAAATAAAAACCGGTTTCCAAAAACTTAAACTAAAAACCAAAAAATAATATGTTAATCACCCCAAAGAAATGGATAATCAACGATTCATATATACATATACAGATATTTATAGTTTTTAACCTGTTGTTTTTGAAGTCGGTGCCTGCCACTGCCACGCAAAGCTGGCTATGCTGAGCTTCTTAGCTGGCACCGACTTCAAAAACAACAGGTTAAAAACTATAAATATCTGTATATGTATATATGAATCGTTGATTATCCATTTCTTTGGGGTGATTAACATATTATTTTTTGGTTTTTAGTTTAAGTTTTTGGAAGTCGGTTTTTATTTTTTGTTTTAAAAATTTACTTTATTTTTTAATTTTTAGTGGCGATGGAAAAATATTGTTTTGACCAAATAGACTTAAGTCTATTTAGTTAAAAGAAAAAAAATCCAAATCGGTCTAGCCGTTTTCAAGTAGGTAATCGGGGAACAAACCTACATAAAAATTGCTCTTTGTTTTGAAGTCGGTTAACACTAAAAACTTGTTGCTACTAAGAAATGGACGAGAAACTAAGAAAAATACCAAAATCGCTAGATGTGTGCCTATGATATTTGAAGAGTTCCCTCAATTTCTCCAAGATCCCATCATCAGATCCTGATTTGGTTGCAATGGGACCACCTCGGAGGTATACCTTTTAAAACAAAAAAAGAATTTTCCAAATAGGTTCAACCATCTTCAAGTAATCGGGGAAGAAACCTAGATACAAATTTACCCTTTGTTTTGAAGTCGGTTAACACTAGAAACTCGTTGCTAATAAGAGATGGACGAGAAATTACGAAAAATACTGAAATCGCTATATGTGTGCCTGTAATATTTGAAGAGTTCCCTCGATTTCTCCAAGATTCCATCATCAGATCCTGATTTGGTTACAATGGGACCACCTCGGAAGTCTACCCTTTCAAACAAAAAAAATATTTTCCGAATCGGTCCAGCCGTCTTCAAGAAATCGGTGAACAAACACACAAAAAAAAAAAAAAAAAAACATACAGTCGAATTGAGAACCGTCCTTCTTTTGGAAGTCGGTTAAAAATTAATACCTGACAATCATGATTTCACAGTCATGCAGGGCATCCTCTCATGTTTGGGTTGATAACGTATACTTTTATGTTAGAAATCGAAGATAATCTGCAATAATCTGCATTCCGCCCGACCCTAGTTGTATGTGAAATGCGAGCCAGGTCCTACCGGGCCTTAAGTAAAATGACGATGCGACAACTGTGCAGCTTGGAGTCCCAAAGCCTTTTGTGTTTTTTTACTGATACAGTTCTATGCCGTGTAACTTAGAACGAGTACCCAATTCAATGCCCGACGGTAAGAATGAACCGGTCAGAAATTATGGCGTCACAAGTCCATCTTGAAGTGACACAGCCTCCTTATACAGTTGCCCACTGTAGGAACAATCCACTCAAGCATTAAGTAAGCGACACTACCTTTTTTTATTAACTTGTGAGAAGTAAAATTAGGAGGCCGAATAGTGGTACCGGTACGGTAATATCATAATTCGGATTCAAGATTGACAGTGTTTCTTAGCAGGTCACACATTTTATTAGGGTAGTCACCATACGCGCTACGTAAGCTAAAGAAAAGTAAATGTTTTCATGGCTCCTGTACATGGGCGTACCCAGCATTTTTAAGGGGTGGGGCAGGACTAAATAAGTGCAGCAGTAGGAAATTAAAAATGCTTGATTTCGGGTCAGAGAGCAGGGTGGAACAAATGCATCACCTTACCCCACCGTGGGTACGCCCACGCTCCTGTATGGCGTGTAGCTTGGAACGAGTAGTACCCAAACGTGATGCAATGGCCGGCAGTAAGAATGTGTGCGTCGGAAATGATGGCGCCACCACAATGCAGTTTAGAGCCCAGCATCAGCGCCACCAGCCAGGGATATTGATGAGGCTGCGCAGGGCTCCCGCCCACGATGCGCCGGTTGGTGCCCGCGATTCCGCATTCTGTACAACACGCCAATACACAAACAAGCTTTAAATTCCACTAAAAACATAAATATAAAGAAATGAACCAAATTCTCAAACGACACTATATTATGAGTGTGTCGTACTTCATAGTTACGAAATACTATAGACTAGACTACTAGGCATAAAAAACTGCCGCTACTTTCCGATATATTCGACGCTACGCGGTTGTATATACTGTACGAGTACATATATGACGGTTATTAAAACTGAAAATGCATTTTGTTAAGGTTTCGAATACTTGATTTCAAAGTAAATGCATCATCACAATTGGCTATTTGACGACTTTTAGTATATAGTCAAACTTGTAGTATATAGCAAATAGTAAGAAGCGCAAAATCTTCTGATTGCCTTTGACTTGAAACTTGTTATTTTTACTCCATGAATCAAGTACCTGCCTATTCAGCATGCATATAAATTCGATAGCTCAGCCCCTTCTTGAAAAAAACCAATCAATCTTAATGTCAGACAAACCGACAACAAAGTGATGCAATACAATTATACTTTATTGCACACGAAAAGATAAATTACATTGATTTAATAAGGGTTTAAAAAAAACATTTAGGTAGGAAACCCTAAAAATATTGTGTTCTTGTCGTTTGTCGATGCTATTACATTACATATAATTCGTGGGGAATTTAACTGCAAAGAATGATCTAATTCTCAAAGGCAAGGCGCGGCCCATATGATTATATACCTACCAGTACATTTGTAGGATAGGTATGTCCATAAATAATAAAGTCGACAACACTTTAGATAGGTAACAAGAATTCAATATAAGTACCTAACGAATGAAAATACTCACGCGGAACGAATACTTAAGACGAAAAGATGGCGGAAACAACGACTTCAATTAAAGACTCCTACACACCATGCTGGCCTGGCAGCATTCAAATTCAAATAATTTATTTAAGGCATCAAAGGCCCATAAATAAATAACTTACTAATCTAGCATACATATCAAATAAAACAATAAAATACCTATACTTAACAACTAGGTCACGTTTTACTGCCATGTGCTATATAACGCTATTCGTGGTGTCACTGTCAGGTAGCTGCCCGCGAAAGCGCCGGAACATGACACCTTTCGGCCAAAACTCTTATTTGGTGAAAGTCACTATTTTCTCAGTTGGAACTCTCACCACATAAGAATTAAAATTAAAGTTGTGGCGAGACTCCTACTTAACAACCCTCATGATAAGCCATGTATTTACGCGTACATATACTACGATCTCCTCAGCCTTCGTAGAATAATGTAAACGGGACACAAATACAAGAGCGTCGTCGGCACCGCGGGACGCAGCAGATGTTCCGGTCCAATCGGTGCAGTGCCGCACTGATTACGGCAGGCTGGCTTCTTCTTCCTTTCTACCTTTGTAAACCCATCCTTGTCGCATCGAGACTGTCTTGGAGCCGGCATTAACGTCCTTTTTTACGGGTCCTTGCATTGCCGGTGGTTATTTGTGCCGCCAGTCTTGGCGCAGACACGAGCCATCGATACCCCACCAATGTAGTTCGTGCCCTGATATTTAATGTTGGTGGCATTACGGCGGCATATGCATACGGAGCCTTAAATCAATCTGAGTACTCACCACATGACGTGTTGACTCTTTGCCCGTATACCTAGTTAAATGCAAAACATGAAATATCTTTAAACTTGTTAATAAAATACTTTTGGCTAATACATATAATGGTCCTCAGCGGACATAATCATCAACCAAACAACGTCCACCACAGCTGGAAATAGGTCTCCCCACAGAACGCCACAATGACCGGACCCGTCCCGCCCACATCCTTTGGACTACAGCAGCCTCCGCCCGCCAGGTTATCTGTGCACCTTCTGGGGACCTACCAACGCTGCGTCTTCCAATCCAACAGGTATTACAATATTATTTGCACGTGAAACTTTCTTAGGATGCAGGATGTTAAGAAGTTTGGCTGATTTTTACTGGACAATTCGTAAACGGTGGAATAAATGTAGATGAAACTTGGCTCAGAAATAGATTAACTTCTGGACCGAGACATAACATACTCAACATGGACGAAACAATCCCGATATAAAAGTAATTAACTTACCAACTCTACAGAGAAGTAAAGAATAAACCAAACGGGCTTCATTTTATAGGAAATCATGAAGCCACGTATTTATGTTTGAGGGGCAATCGGAATAGTTCAGCATCGCTGAACACGATACTACATATACCTACGGCAATAAAATGAAGGAAATTTAATTGAAGGGAATTGTTTAATTAAAAATTCGGTTTCACTTCGCTCAGATTTTAAATTCGTGTCTCGTAAATTGGTGTTTGTATTCGCTACGTTACTTCATTATTGTGATAAAAACTGCTAATATTATTATTTTTATAACAGTCCTAGAATCCTAAGGACGATGATGCCAACGTTTTTTCCCAAAAAGTACATTTATGTATGCGCGGAAGAGGTAGATATTAGAATTTATAGGTTAAGATTCAAGAATTTTCCGCCATATACAATCTTTGCCACGGTTTTGTAGACTTGAGAAATATGGGAAATGCATATACTGGTCATTATACAAGGTGTCTCGTGAGGAATGCAATAGTATTTTATGCAACAGTTGTATAAGAAGGTTCAAAAAATGCGAATTGCGTGAGTTGCGATACGAGCCGCGAATGCGGCGAGTATCGCAAATAGAGACGCAATGAGCGTTTTTTGACTTTATTATACAACGTTGCATACAATACTTTTTCTACGACTAGGTTAAAATATAAAATACATGGACGTCACGCGTGTCTCGTCCGATCTCTCCGAGTGTGTACAGCCGGCATGACAGTTGTGTCTATGGTAAACTTTTTTTTGATATGGCTGGTGACACGATGTGACGATAATTAAAATACTTTTTTTTATGTTGGCATCAATTAATTTAATTCGGAAAGTTTTGTTTTTCTTATGAATCGTAGGAATTTAATTGTTTGTTAAGTTGGTAGTTGTGAATTTTTATCGTGAAGTTAGAATTGAGCGCTTAATCCTTGACCTAAGTTTAACCTAGATTTAGAAGTCTGTGGATGCTAGCAATAACGTAAAGTGACTATAACGACACTAGTGCTGTTATGGGGAATAGAGTATAGACTTCTCTGAACTCATATTATGTATGTTCTTATATTAGTGTTCGTGACCAAGTAAAAGACAGATAACAGTACAGGAGTAGAAAAAAGATTTTAACCACGCATTCCTTAGGTCATTAGGAGTAAAAAATGTTATAGAGGGTCTTGCCTGTAACTGGATCAAAATCAAAATGGTAATACCTTAGATTAGTAGCAGTCATAATTAAAATATCTGAATGTTCTAAAGTCCTGAAATGTGGAGAAAATAGTCATTCAAATTTAACCTCACAGTCAATGGATATTAACGACGCGATACGATCGCCATAATGTTAAAACAGGCAAAAAAATTTTTTTTCCTGGTACGATGATATTTATTGATTGGTTTTTGTAGATTTTGTGGTTTTTTTTGCCGATTTTTACTCCTAATGACCTCAGGTAGTTAAAATCTTTTGGATTCCTCACGAGCACCTTGTACCTATACTTACATGCTCTCTGTTCGGCACTCAATATTACTTTAAGCGTGATGACGAAGTTCCATGCGATTTTCACTATTTTCTGCCTCACGTAGTACCTATTTATTATCACCACATGTTCCGTAATCGTAATCGTCATTTCAATCCGGAGACTTCCAATACTGAACGTAGGTCTCACTTAAAGAATTATAAATAAATAAACGATAGCATATCATTTGCATCCATCAATTTCCGGCGACCTTATCCGAGTTTTCAGTCTATCTTATGAGGAGGAGGGGGAAGGGGATCCAGGCTGCGTCTTCCGAAGACTCATTGGAGTCTAGAAAGCGTGATGGAAATTTCGAGATTATGCAAATGTATCGAAATTCGTTCAATTAGGTATTTAAAATGCCCAAGTTCACAAAAACAATCGTCTTTTGTTTAGTTTATTAACCTTGCTGTCATGGTTCAAGTTCTGATGTTAGCTTGCTCAATATTATGCTATTTAAACTCGAGTGCGATCCGAAATTTACATTATCAGGACCAGTGTTCATTGGTCTACAAGCATTGACAACTTTGCCAGTTTTTTTTTTTGTAAAATAGTAATAAATATATATTAAAAATGACAGCAACAGAAAATTTAATAACTCCGCCTGAAGCTGATGCTGAACTCCTATCAAGAGTTGAAGATATGTGTGATGAATATTGGGACAAGATGAAGACTGAAAAAGAGAAGAAACCTCTTCAAGTGCCTAAGACTATTGGAACGGATTTTACGTACAAGCACGAAATAGTTTGGAAGAATGCAATCGGATTCTTGATATTGCATGTTTTTGCCGTGTGGGGTTTGGGTGTTTTGTTAACTGGAGGAGTAGGCCTTAAAACTTTTTTATGGAGTACGTATACATTTCCGTTTATCTCTTTTTACGACTTCTACGACTCGATATCAGCGACCATTTTGTAAAAACATAAACCGTTGCGATTTGTTGACTTTTTGCGACCTCCAACCAGCTTGCATGTTCATGACAGAGAATATGTAGATATACTTGTTCTTACTAATAATACCCAACAATAAGGAATATAATTTTGTTATTTCTGATTACTTGTGAGAGGTCATTTAATATTTTTCTATTAAATAGGCTTTTAAATTAAATAGGGAAGTATTTTATATTAAATTGTAATTTTCAGCCGTTTTCTACGCATATGTTAGCACTGAAGGGGTTACTATAGGCGCACATAGACTCTACACACACAAATCTTTCAAGGCCGTTCCATTTCTTAGAGCCATGCTTTTATTGGCTCAAACCACAGCTGGACAAGTAAGTATTAACAATACCATTTTTATATCCAACTTATTTAATAATGCACCACGCGGATCCTGTGGAAAAGATAGAAAACCTTATTGAAGTTAATAAATCTCAAATTAACAACATAAAATAACCCTCCTTTGGGCTTCGCCGCAGTCGGGTAATTAGAGACCAACGACATGATCAAAGTTCTGAATCCTCTAGAAACAGTGCAATTAGTTATCACTGGCGGTTCGACGCATATTTTGCTTTAGGCATAAGAGCGAACGCTATAATAAGCGCTTACTTGTCATCTTGAAAAATAGTATGGACAACGCTAACTCGCCCTATACCGTTCGCCTTAAACAACATAACTGACTGTTGTGGTTGATACTTATAGAGAAACATTTTAAATGACAGTATGTTTCAACCAGTTTAGTCAGTTATGTTGTTTTTTCAATTGAATGCTTCTCAAGATCATCCAAGATTTGTGATGTTAAAACGTTTTATGTTTTTTAGAATTCGATGTTTATCTGGGCGCGAGACCATCGCCTCCATCACCGTTATTCTGACACCGACGCCGACCCCCACAACTCCAAGCGCGGCTTCTTCTTCTGCCACATCGGCTGGCTAATGAGCAAGAAGCACCCTTACGTCATCGAGCTTGGAAGAAAGATTGACATGAGCGATCTGGAAGCTGATTGGATGGTCATGCTCCAGAAGAAGTAAGCTATTGTTTACGGATTTGTTTATTATCCCTGGACTCACTGTCGTCGTAAATAGTGATGCGATGCATTATTGATACGATCCTAGCATTCTAAGACTTGCATAAGGAAACACTTCTAGACTGTGCAACCTAGCGAATGCATTGCCGTTGTCTCCTAGCCTTCTAACACTTTTACGTTTAAAAATTCAGTACTAAGACTAACTTTATCAATAATTGCTATTCCAGATATTATTACTGGTTATACTTCCTGCTAGCAGTTTTCTTACCAGCCTGGGTACCCGTGCACTATTTTGGAGAAGACTGGTGGAACTCCCTCCTAGTTTGCTATTTCTTACGGTATATGTTACAAGTTAACGGAACATGGTTGGTCAACAGTGCTGCCCATCTTTGGGGCACCAGACCTTATGACAAGTAAGTTAAATTTGGAATATGTTAAGTAAGTCTTATAATTTTTAGGGTTCCGTACCGTTCTTATCATTTTTAGGGTTCGTTCCGTACCGTCTCGGCTATTACAGCCCTCGCCTGACGGCTTGGGCTGTGCAACCTCGACTACAGTGCAATGACCAAAGCCCACGAGTGTCATACGACGTTTTTCAACACACTTGCGAGGAAAAAAAATATAAAACATTAATTTATTAGAACAATTATTAGAAAAAGTTTTTGCTCTAAAAAAACGCTCATGGCGTCTCTATTTGCATTTTTTGACCCTACTTATACTAATACTATTAGGGCCAGGTATAGCTTAATTGTGATTTTTTCTTGATTTTAATAATGGTAATAGTTTGATGCTTGATATGTTCACAGGATATGTATTTTTTATTGCCGCTATAACAACAAATACTAAAAACGAAATAAAAATATATCCCCGTGCAAGAATCGTGTTTTCGGCGTCTTTTTGCTCGACGGTGGTACGGAACCCTTGTTCCGTATCGTATATACCACCGCACTGTCGAGCAAAAAGACGTGTGCGAATCCAACTCGCAGCTGTCCCGTGTTTTTTAATTGGGTATCTCCTCGTTGAAAACGTGTCCCTTTCATAGTATATGTGATAAATTAGATTAATTCAACATCTTGTTCTACAGAGGCCTGCAACCTGTGGAATCATGGTTTGTATCATGTATAAGTCTCGGTGAAGGCTGGCACAACTACCACCACACTTTTCCTTGGGATTATAAAGCTGCTGAATTGTCGTCCAAGTTCAACCAATCCGCTAAGATTATTAAATTCTTCGAAGAGATCGGGCTAGCTTCTGACTTAAAGACTGCATCTCCAGAAATGGTATGACGATATTAATGTACCTATATCATCTATGTAATTAACACAAACCCTTCAATCTTACTTACATTATACACCGTGCCCCCGAATAACCCGAAAAAATATAACCACGTATTCCTAATGGTATTACATGTAAATAACTTTATATCAACATAGGTCGAATTTTGTCATTTTACAACAAAATAAATCAATAAATAGAGCCCCTCCTCATAAATATGTCCTTAATTGAGCAAAAGATATCAAAAAGGAAAAAAAAGCTAAAATGGAAACAAAAGGTAAAATTTTTTGGACTCGTAGTCGCTTAGCATGAAATACTGCGAAATTTAATTGCTGTTTAGTTAAAAAAAAATTAAAAAATGTAAAAGTATCTAAGTCACATTTATAAGGACTTGTTACACACTTTGGAGTTTTCATTTAAAAAAATATTAATATCTCGGGAAGTAACCGATTTTCGACTATATATCATATAGCTTTTTTTACTCTTAATAGTTGTTAGAATCTATAGTTAAAGTTTTTCGGGCTATTCGTGGGCACGGTGTATAAACTTGATATGTTTTTGAGTGTCACAATCACAGTCGACAAGACGGTTTTTATACTCTTCTAGACATACCTAAGTACTGCGAGTAACAAGCAAAATATAGTTGAGTCGGACTGCGCTAAGTTTGCAGAGGTCGAAAAAAGGTTTTATTTCAAAAAACACACATGGCAACATCACAAGCAAGAGGATTAATTAGTCTTAATACTTGGCAAATATCTTTCCGTTTAATAAGTATATGATGAGTCTTCATACCTACTGAAATAAATATTCAGGACAGTCTTGCACAAATCAATCTAGTCTCAACAGAACTAAGCAATGCTTGTATACATGTAAATACACAAATATAATACTTAAATACATGGAAATTATCCAAGACCCTGGAACAAATCGCTTAGTTTGGTGGTAACTAGATCGATGTGTGCAAGACTGACCTAGATATTTATTTCAGTAAGTATGTAGACACATTTTGTAATAAAAGGAAGAATTTTTGCCAAGTACAAAGATTAAATAATCTTGCTCCTGTACTTTCCGCATGTTGGCATATTTATATTTTTTAATGAAACCTTTTTTCGGCCTCTGCAAACTTAGCGTAGTCCGACTATAATAATTTGATATAAGTAATTATCCTACAAAAAACACATTTTTCGTATGATACACAAGTATCTTACATTCCGTTTCTTCAAATATAGGAACACAAATAGTATAACTTCACCATCAAAATTGTAAAATAGTTTGGCTCCTAACAAATTTTCGCGCATATCGCTTAGCCGCAGGAGCGTATTTACCCTAGGGCCAAAGAGGCCATGGCCCGGGGCGGCAGGGCGCGAGGGGCGGCGGGCACGGGCCATGAGGGGCACCGCGACCCAGCACCACGCTCAATTTAAAGCACGAGGCTCCCCTCTGTAGGACGGCAAACTTTATTGGCCCGGGGCACTAAATTTCAAATTCGCCTCTGCTTATCCGCCCTCTTTTTTGGGTCTTGTTTTCACCAAGTCTTAAATTTCAGGTAGCAAAGCGGATAGCTCGAACTGGCGACGGTACGCACAGCGTACTCGGCAACGATGAAGCAAAAGCAGCTGTGACAGCACCTGGGTTCCATCATCCTCTGAATCCCTTCTACAACGTCACATATGACCCACCCAGCGGCACGCTGAAGAACGAGGGTCTACCACTGTTCCATGAGAAGGACGTTTTCATTGCCAATAACAAATCCTTCAGAAGCAGAAGTGCTCGGGCGTAATAGGATAAAATGTGATCTCTTTAATATAGGATGTATGATATACGTGTAGATCAATCCTTAATGTGTAAAGTTAGTGTTAATGTAAGTAGACCAGTAAAGTATTTAGAGTATAGAATTTGTGACTATATCGATAAAGTGATTAACAATATTAAATAAACTTTTATTACAATTTAAACTGTCTGAATTTCTTAATTTAAATACCACATATGAATGTTGCATAACAAGCTACTTTCTTCCGCTTTTCTTTCACCGTTTTCACTCATTATAACGACGCGATTACGTCCCTTAACATTTGTTACAAAGCTTTTTTTAAGGTTTTTATGGAAATCGACCTACTCCAATCGCCATAAACTAGTACTAAATTAATATTAGCAAGCAAGATTGCACAGCTTTTATATAGTATCTTTATTATCTACTTTTTATACCTTTTTCTTTGTTTTTTAATTATTATATTCCTTAGTAGTGTACATTTAGAACTAAACGTTGTACCTGTTCGTTAAATGAAGATGACAATTAAACACACTGACAATCGTTATGCGTATGCTGGTATATCCAGCCAGCATGGTCTATGATTCTGGTGTAGAGTGGACTGATGATACGATCACACGATGACGAAGACACTACACCGACCAGCCTGAACGAAGTACCAAAGTGCCTTTGCATGACCGGGGCTCCAACATCTGCCTATGAAAATAATGAGTGAATTAATCATCACTTTAGTCACATCTCATGCATAAATCACTACCCTACTACTAATCTACCGGACCACCGAGTTACATCTTCGGCCTCGTAGTCGCTTACGACGTCAATCGCAGGTCAGCTTATTATAAAGAAAAAAAATACAAATATAAGTCATTATTTTTACTACTACCTACTATGAAACGAGATCTATAAATATGTCATTTACGGTAAATTTACTAGGAAAGAACCGGTAAAGTGTTTTTTGGAATCGAATAGAGAATCGTGGTGAATACCTACATAGGTTTAGACCTTTAGATATCTACATAGGTTTTATTAAAAAAAATCACATGGCAACATCACAAGAAAGAGGATTAATTAGTTTTGATACTAGGCAAATATCTTTCCTTTTAATAAGTCTAACATTATAATGTGTCTACATACCTACTGAAATAAATTTATGCAGGACAGTCTTGTACAAATTGATCTAGTCCCAACCAAACTAAACAATGCTTGTATTGTATATGTCGCAGCCAACTGGTTTAATTAGCCATTTAGTTAACTGCCTAGCCTTTTCACTAAACGGCGTCATTTAGTTAACTGCTTGGATGAAATTTAGCCAATGCGTCAATATATCAATTAACGATATGGCTGGCCAATTGCTTAGGTCGTTCGTTTAGTAGGGCGAAAATGGGCTTTGATTAGGGTTTTTTTACTAAATAACTATGACCCGCAGCAGGGCGACGAAGCCTATTTCTGCTCTGAGGGACGCAAGCTGACTAACAAACCTAACCTAAACAAACAAACCTAAAAAAATCGGTCAAGTGGGAGTCGGACTCGCGCACCGAGGGCTCTGTTCCGTACAAACTCGTCAGTAGATACGTGGTGAATAATTCAAGATAAACATTATGGTGGGACAAACTTAACTTTACTCTTGAACTGTTGTCCCCATACATCGACATTACGATACCTTCTACGTATACTGAGCTAACTCACTTTTTTACGATTTTCGTTTTTTTGCATATTTGGCATCAAAATACTTATAGTTGGCTCACTATGCTTTGGGGCGGACATTGTCCCAGTATGCGCGAGCGACAGTCGATGCGGCATAAAACTCATAACTCAAACTCATTTATTTCTGCAAGTAGGCCTCAAGGGCTCTTTTACATGTCTGATCAGAAGAAGCGCCTGAAGAAACCCACCAGTTTCTCTTTTAAAAACAACATTACAACAATTGTGACATTATTACATAAAATGACATTTATAAAATGCAACAAGCAAATAACAGGGCACAGTTTTTTTTTTACCTTTTACCGAGAGACGTATAATAATCTCCGGATCCATTACATTAGGTACAAAACTTAAAACTATATTTTTAGAGATGTAAAGGGTCTCTAGGCGTCAAAACACGATAAAAAATATAGAAAATAGGCAAACATAGACTAACATTAATGGAGATGTAAGGAGTCTCCGTTGTCAAAACATTATGTTTTGGAAGTGTAAAGGACCTCCAAACGTCGAAATACAAACTGGGAAACGTATGTTTCATGTCGAGAAATAGACTATTAAGCTAACAGTCATTACAACTAGCTACAGTTATACATAACAGGTATGTATTCAATATGTCAAAATGCAAATAATGAAATCAAATTACATTAAAATTAAAATAAATGAAACGATGGAACGATACAGCCCGTAGCAGCGACGCCATCTGTAGGCATCATGTACCTAAGCCTCTCCGGGACACTGCCCTATTTCGACGACTGCTGCGACTGATGCTTTGGCCATGGTTCTTTGTCATCAAGTAATCTTGGACTTTATAATATGCTCTCTTCAAAAGCACAGATTTTATGTAATTTTTAAACGAACTATGAGGCAGTTCCCATGCATTTAGGGGTACCTTATTGTAGAATCTAAGACAGTTGCCCACGAAAGATTTTCTTACTTTCTGTAGACGGATTTTTAGGACAAACAGCTTATGTCTGTTCCGCGTATTTAAACTGTGGACATCAGACTGTTTTTTGAAGGAGCTGATATTCTTGTGCGTATACGTTATCACGTCTAATATGTACTGTGAAGCCACTGTGAGGATATCTATTTCCTTAAAACGTTCTTTCAGCGAATCTCTAGATCTTAAGTTATACACCGTGCCCACGAAAAACCCGAAAAAGTTTAACTATGTATAGATTAAACTCTATTAAGAGTAAAAAAAGCTAATATGATGTATAGTCGAAAATCGGTTACTTTCCGAGATATTAATAATTTTTTAAATGAAAACTCCCAAGTGTGTAACAAGCCCTTATAAATGTGACTAAGATACTTTTACATTTTTTTTTAACTAAACAGCAATTAAACTTCGCAGTATTTGATGGTAAGCGACTACGAGTCCAAAAAAAATTACCTTTTGTTTCCAATTTAGCTTTTTTTTCCTTTTTGATATCTTTTCCTCAATTAAGGACATGTTTATGAGGAGGGGCTCAATTTACTGATTTATTTTGTTCCATAAGACTATTAATGTTAAATGACAAAATTCGACCTATATTGATATAACGTTATTTACATGTAATACCATTAGGAATACGTAGTTATTTTTTTTTTGGGTTATTCGGGGGCACTGTGTGTATGGATCGAATAGCTCTTTTTTGTAGAGCAAAGATGGTGTCTATGTCTGCTGCTTTACCCCAGATCAGTATGCCATAAGACATAATACTATGGAAGTAACTGAAATAAACAAGGCGAGCGGTTGCCACCTTAGTGAATTGCCTTATTCGTCTTATAGCAAAAGCGGCAGAGCTCAGCCGGTTAGCCAAAGTAGACATATGAGGCGCCCATTGCAAGTTGTGATCCAGGGTAAGCCCAAGAAAGAGTGTGTTGTTAACAAGATCAAGTTTCTCACCGTTTAAAGATATAGATGTGTCAACCTCTCTTACATTTGGCAAAGAGAATTTCACGCACTTTGTCTTCTTTGCATTCAGAACCAGGTTATTTGCTGTGAACCACTCTAGCACTAATTTTAAGGTCTCATTGATATGACTATAGTCATCTAGTTGTCTATCAACTTTAAAAATCAATGAGGTGTCATCAGCAAATAAAACAATTTTACAATGTTGTTCTATGTGGTAAGGCAGGTCATTTATATATACAAGAAAGAGAAACGGACTTAAAATTGAGCCCTGCGGTACTCCGAGCTTATACAGTCGAACCACTAGACTCAATTCGGTTAACAACCACTTTCTGAATTCTTTGGCTAAGGTAAGACATGACAAGGTTTAAGGCCTCGGTCGACAGGCCGTAATGCTTTAGTTTGTGAACCAGTGTCTCATGTTCCACACAGTCGAACGCCTTGGCAAGATCGCAAAAGATTCCTATCGCATCTTGCGACACTTCCCACGCATCATAGATGTGTTTAATAAGCACCGTGGCGGCGTCCGTCGTCGAGCGGCCTTTTGTAAAACTAGCAAGTTACTCAGGCTTAAAAAATAATAATAATAAAAAAAAATATGCGTACCTATTTATGCGTGGTTGCCACTACAAGACATTACTGCTACTACACATAAGACGAACTTATATCAGGGATTCATACTTCGATATTGACACGCCCAAAACGGTCAACCCTACAAGATTTCTACGTTACTTACTGACGTGCCAAAAACAATACAGGTGGGTGGAAAAATAAAAAATAAATCTGCTAAGTGCGAGTCTGACTCTCGCACCAAGGCCAAGGGTTCCGTGCAACACTAACATTTATGTTATGTATTTACCTACCTATTGCACCACGTCTGTAAAGTTGCTGTGCTGCCGATACCTAACGTTCAGTTTGCATCACCTAGTCTAGTAGGTACTGTATAAGTACATATATGACGGTTATTGAAACTGCAAATGAATTTTGTTAAGGTTTTGAATATTTGATTTCAAAGTAAATGCATCATCACAATTGGCTATTTGACAACTTTTTCTGTGATTATCTTATATATAGAAAGATCTCTCAACAATAGAAATATTAGTAAAAAAACTACTTCAGTAATATCATAAAAACTCACCGAGATACAATAATCATCAAAAACAAGTTAAATGTTAAAAGGTGCAAGACTCGCAACGCAGTTCTACAACAAAAAAGTTTTGATATGTTGTAGTAATGTTAAAACAAGTTAGTAACGGGGGGTGTCCACATAAGTCGATTTCTACCGACTTGCCTATTATTTACCCGTGGATGATTCTTTATTTGAGAACTATAAAATGTGTTCCTCCGCAGTTAAATAATAGGCAAGGTTCACCTTGTTTTGGCATAATTTTATTTGTCCGAATGTTCTATTTGCCCGAATACTATTTACGCATAATTGTTATTTTACAGACAATATTGACTTTTCAGAATGATTATAAAAGAAACCTAACCTAACCTAATATGTTCTAAGTGGCTGATGTAAAAGATTTTTCATAATATTTTCCGTTAAAGCTACAGAAAAATTATGCGAAATAAAATTCGGGCTAACAATACATTCGGACAAATAAAACGTTTGCCAAATAAAGGGAACCCAATAGGCAAGTCGGTAAAAATCGAGTTCTGTGGACACCCCCCGGTACTGACTTGATTTAACATTACTATATCTCAACACTTTTTTGTTTTGAAATTTAGGTTTTGTATGACTTGATAGGCTAAAAACTAATTACGTTTAAAATTTGCAGCTTGTGAATCTGCTAGAAGCACCTTAGATTAGAATTATGATGATCAGTGAGTGAGTCAGTACCAAAACAAGGAACTTTGACGTGCAATATTTTTTTAAACTACATGTTCAAATTGAATGTTATTGAGAATATATCTAAGTCATAGTATGCCCTATATATCCCTGATAATTCAGGGTTCTAGCTTTTGCCAGCACAAACTTATGGACTATTTCCACCAAACGGCCCGCATCGGCTCGGCACGGAAAGTATACGAACGGACGCGGCGACAACCGATCGCGTCCGGCAGCGTGTCAACGCATACGATCGGCCAGTAACAGCCGTTCGCGGCTGACAGAATGTCGACTCGACGCACACGATAGGCACCGTACGGTTGCTTGGGAACGTATCCGCACCCAGTCAAATAGTTTCGCGGCGGCGGCATCGACAGCCGAAAGGTTCCGATCGCACACGTCGACACCCGAACGGGGCCGATCGGTAGCGAACGGAGCCGATCGCGTGTCGCAGCATACTTTCGGTTACGATCACGTGTCGCGGAAGACGCCCGCCTTCAAGCTGTTGTGCGCAGTTTGGTAATGTAGACTTAAAAACAGTACACATATGATTCAGTATCGTTTAAAGGCTATACAATTCTTTCCGTGCCGAGCCGATGCGGGCCGTTTGGTGGAAATAGTCCTTTACAGGAAGTTGAAAATGCCCTGAATGGCTTCGAGAGAAGGATAGTACCTACGGCCGTGCCTTTGTTTTGCTCAACTTGGTGGGGGCACTACCGTGCCCCCAGATGTTAAAAATCACATTTTTAGACTTTCCCAAAACGTGCTAAAAACACTTCATTTATTCTACGTCTGCTATAAATAAAGTGACTTTGTTAGGGGAAATAAAGAACTTTGTTCTGCAACTATGTTAAAACTTGCGTTTATCGTAACGGTTTCATAACAAAAGATACTATAAATTTTATTCAATGGTAGGTATTAATAGTTTTTAATATTTTTAAACTTTCACATTTAACTTTCCCATCCAGCTTTGCAAACTCATAAAAAAGTAACACATTAGGTAGGTGTCATTATTTCCTTATTTTGCTTATTTTAATAGGATCTAATATAAATTTTGCAAATTTCGGTTATAGCCAAGTACCCAAGTTCACAAAAACAATCGTCTTTTGTTTAGATTATTAACCTTGCTGTCATGGTTCAAGTTGTACCTAATGTTAGCTTGCTCAATATGCTATTTAAACTCTAGTGCGATCCGAAATTTACATTATCAGGATCAGTGTTCATTGGTCTACAAGCATTGACAACTTTGCCAGTTTTTTTTGTAAACTAGTAAAAAATATATATAAAAAATGACAGCAACAGAAAATTTAATAACTCCGCCTGAAGCTGATGGTGACCTCCTATCAAGAATTGAAGATATCTGTGATGAATATTGGGACAAGATGAAGACTGAAAAAGAGAAGAAACCTCTTCAAGTGCCTAAGACTATTGGAACGGATTTTACGTACAAGCACGAAATAGTTTGGAAGAATGCAATCGGATTCTTGATATTGCATGTTTTTGCCGTGTGGGGTTTGGGTGTTTTGTTAGCTGGAGGAGTAGGCCTTAAAACTTTTTTATGGAGTACGTATACATTTCCGTTTATCTCTTTTTACGTGGTGGCTGTCTGGTTGCATAACAACTATTGCCATATTATTGATTGTCATAACAGTTTAAGCATAAAGTTGATGCTCATATATTTTTTTTGGCATAAATTGTCCTTTGGCATAATTATTCCGTGTCATAATTATACGGAGTCATAGTTGGTTTAACCATAAGGTAAATTGTCATACATTTATTTAGTCATATTATTGATGATTATAAGTTGTTTTTGTAATAATTGTAAATTTCATACATTTATTAAGCCATAATATTGATGATTATAACAATCGTATTGCATAAATTTTGACAATGGACTTGCGATGGTTCTTCAAAAAAGAAACAATTTATATTATTGAAGTATTTTTAATTTCTACTCTTTACACAATATTAGTGACCTCACATAGAACCAAATCGCTGCCAGAAAAGTGGCCTAGGTTAGGTTAGAACTGTTATCTCATACATAACCGAATCGCTGCCAGAAAAGTAGGTTAGGTTAGGTTAGAACTGTTATCTCACACATAATCGAGTCGCTACCAGAAAAGTAGGTTAGGTTAGAACTGTTATTTCACACATAACCGAATCGCTACCAGAAAAGTAGGTTAGGTTAGGTTAGAACTGTTATCTCACACATAACCGAATCGCTGCCAGAAAAGTAGGTTAGGTTAGGTTAGAACTGTGACCTCACACAAAACCAAATCGCTGCCAGAAAAGTAGGTTAGGTTAGAACTGTTATCTCACACATAACCGAATCGCTGCCAGAAAAGTAGGTTAGGTTTGAACTGTTATCTCACACATAATATAACCGGAACGCTGCCAGAAAAGTACATTAGGTTAGAACTGTGACCCAATATAAAAGAGAACTTTTAAAAATCTTTTAAAATTAGGCTTATGCGTTTAGCATTTTATGCATTTACTTAGTATAGTATGGTTAAAGTGTTGTATGAGCAACCCATGTATGCCCATTATAAAGTATGCTTGAATAAATGTATGCATATCAACTATATGCCCATTACACGGTATGTCCATAAACATTATGATTAAAATCGTTATGCGCATAAATGTATGACTATTTACAGTTATGCGTAATGATGAGTATGACGAATCCTCGTATGCGTATCAAAAATATAACCTTAAAATGTATGCAACCCGACCCCTACTACCCCTTTTTACGACTTCTACGACTCGATATCGGCGACCATTTTGCAAAAACATAAACCGTTGCGATTTGTTGACTTGTTGCGACTTCCAACCAGCTTGCATGTTCATGACAAAGAGAGTGAGAATATGTAGATATTATGTATGACTTGTTCTTACTAATAATACCGAACAATAAGGAATATAATTTTATTATTTCTGATTACTTGTGAGAGGTCATTTAATATTTTTCTATTAAATAGGTTTTTAAAAATTAGGGAAGTATTTTATATTAAATTGTAATTTTCAGCCTTTTTCATCTTTTATGCTAGCACTGAAGGGGTTACTATAGGCGCACATAGACTCTACACACACAAATCTTTCAAGGCCGTTCCATTTCTTAGAGCCGTGCTTTTATTAGCTCAAACCGCAGCTGGACAAGTAAGTATTAACAATACCATTTTTATGTCCAAATTATTTAATAGTGCACCACGCGGATGCTGAGGAAAAGATAAAAAAACCTGATTGAAGTTATTAAATCTCAAATTAATAAAATTGACGAACGACATGATCAAAGTTCTGAATCCTCTAGAAACAGTGCAATTAGTTATCACTGGCGGTTCGACGCATATTTTGCTTTAGGCATAAGAGCGAACGCTATAATAAGCGCTTACTTGTCATCTTGATAAATAGTATGGACAACGCTAACTCGCCCTATCCGTTCCGTTCGTGGCCGTTCGCCTTAAACAACATAACTGACTGTTGTGGTTGATACTTATAGAGAAACATTTTAAATGACAGTATGTTTCAACCAGCTTAGTCAGTTATGTTGTTTTTTCAATTGAATTCTTCTCAAGATCATCCAAGATTTGTGATGTTAAAACGTTTTATGTTTTTTAGAATTCGATGTTTATCTGGGCGCGAGACCATCGCCTCCACCACCGTTATTCTGACACCGACGCCGACCCCCACAACTCCAAGCGCGGCTTCTTCTTCTGCCACATCGGCTGGCTAATGAGCAAGAAGCACCCTTACGTCATCGAGCTTGGAAGAAAGATTGACATGAGCGATCTGGAAGCTGATTGGATGGTCATGCTCCAGAAGAAGTAAGCTATTGGTTACGGATTTGTTTATTATCCCTGGACTCACTGTCGTCGTAAATAGTGATGCGATGCATTATTGATACGATCCTAGCATTCTAAGACTTGCATAAGGAAACACTTCTAGACTGTGCAACCTAGCGAATGCATTGCCGTTGTCTCCTCTACTTCTAACACTTTTACGTTTAAAAATTCAGTACTAAGACTAACTTTATCAATAATTGCTATTCCAGATATTATTACTGGTTATACTTCCTGCTAGCAGTTTTCTTACCAGCCTGGGTACCCGTGCACTATTTTGGAGAAGACTGGTGGAACTCCCTCCTAGTTTGCTATTTCTTACGGTATATGTTACAAGTTAACGGAACCTGGTTGGTCAACAGTGCCGCCCATCTTTGGGGCACCAGACCTTATGACAAGTAAGTTAAATTTGGAATATGTTAAGTAATTCTTATAATTTTTAGGGTTCCGTTCCGTACCGTCTCGGCTTTTACAGCCCTCGCCTGACGGCTTGGGCTGTGCAACCTCGACTACAGTGCAATGACCAAAGCCCACGAGTGTCATACGACGTTTTTCAACACACTTGCGAGGAAAAAAAATATAAAACATTAATTTATTAGAACAATTATTAGAAAAAGTTTTTGCTCTAAAAAAACGCTCATGGCGTCTCTATTTGCATTTTTTGACCTTACTTATACTAATAATATTAGGGCCAGGTATAGCTTAATTGTGTTTTTTTCTTTATTTTAATATGTATTTTTTATTGCCGCTATAACAACAAATACTAAAAACGAAATAAAGTTAAGAATAAAAAGATATATATCCCCGTATAGTCCGTACAAACTCTTAAGACCAAATGCTGTCAAACGAACGCAAGCCAAAAACTACCTTATGCTCTGATTATAAGGTAGTTTTTGGCTTGCGTTCGTTTGACAGCATTTGGTCTTAAGAGTTTTTACGGACTATACAAGAATCGTGTTTTCGGCGTCTTTTTGCTCGACGGTAGTACGGAACCCTTGTTCCGTATATACCACCGTCGAGCAAAAAGACGTGTGCGAATCCAACTCGCAGTTGGTTGGCCCGTGTTTTTAAATTGTGTAAATAGGAATTGGGTATCTCCTCGTTGAAGACATGACCCTTTCATAGTATATGTGATAAGTTAGATTAATTCAACATCTTGTTCTACAGAGGCCTGCAACCTGTGGAATCATGGTTTGTAGCATGTATAAGTCTCGGTGAAGGCTGGCACAATTACCACCACACTTTTCCTTGGGATTATAAAGCTGCTGAATTGTCGTCCAAGTTTAACCAATCCGCTAAGATTATTAAATTCTTCGAAGAGATCGGGCTAGCTTCTGACTTGAAGACTGTATCTCCAGAAATGGTATGACGATATTAATGTACCTGTATCATCTATGTTATTAACACAAACCCTTCAATCTTACTTGCAATTGCATTATATAAACTTGATATGTTTTTGAGTGTCACAGTCACAGTCGACAAGACGGTTTTTATACTCTTCTAGACATACCTACCTAAGTACTGCGAGTAACAAGCAAAATATAGTAGAGTCGGACTACGCTAAGTTTGCAGAGGTCGAAAAGAGGTTTTATTTCAAAAAACACACATGGCAACATCACAAGCAAGAGGATTAATTATTCTTGATACTTGGCAAATATCTTTCCGTTTAATAAGTATATAATGAGTCTTCATACTTACTGAAATAAATATTCAGGACAGTCTTGCACAAATCAATCTAGTCTCAACAGAACTAAGCAATGCTTATATACATGTACATACTCGTACATAAATATAAGACTAAATACATATTATTATTATACAACCTTTTTTCGGCCTCTGCAAACTTAGCGTAGTCCGACTATAATAATTTGATATAAGTAATTATCCTACAAAAAACACATTTTTCGTTTAAACACAAGTATCTTACTTTCCGTTTCTTCAAATATAGGAACACAAATAGTATAACTTCACCATCCAAATTGTAAAATAGTTTGGCTCCTAACAAATTTTCGCGCATATTTATCCTAGGGCCAAAGAGGCCATGGCCCGGGGCGGCAGGGCGCGAGGGGCGGCGGGCACGGGCCATGAGGGGCACCGCGACCCAGCACCACGCTCAATTTAAAGCACGAGGCTCCCCTCTGTAGGACGGCAAACTTTATTGGCCTGGGGCGCTAAATTTCAAAATACGCCTCTGCTTAACCGCCCTCTTTTTTGGGTCTTGTTTTCACCAAGTCTTAAATTTCAGGTAGCAAAGCGGATAGCTCGAACTGGCGACGGTACGCACAGCGTACTCGGCAACGATGAAGCAAAAGCAGCTGTGACAGCACCTGGGTTCCATCATCCTCTGAATCCCTTCTACAACGTCACATATGACCCACCCAGCGGCACGCTGAAGAACGAGGGTCTACCACTGTTCCATGAGAAGGACGTTTTCATTGCCAATAACAAATCCTTCAGAAGCAGAAGTGCTCGGGCGTAATAGGATAAAATGTGATCTCTTTAATATAGGATGTATGATATACGTGTAGATCATCCTTAATGTGTAAAGTTAGTGTTAATGTAAGTAGACCAGTAAAGTATTTAGAGTATAGAATTTGTGATTATATCGATATAGTGATTAACAATATTAAATAAACTTTTATTACAATTCAAACTGTCTGAATTTCTTAATTTAAATACCAAATATGAATGTTGCATAATAAGCTACTTTTAATATGAAATTTATTCCAAGTAACACAAAATTCTTAATCACATTAGTTAAATGGCAGATTTCACAAAATCAAATAAAAAAAAACATTCATTTAATGAGGGTGTTTAAAAATCAGAAATCCACCAGCTGGCAGCAGGGTGGCGAAAGGTCTATTTGGTAGTAGTCGTCAAAATCAGGTGGTGTGATTGGTGGATCTTGACGCCTCCTGTCAAAAAGACCTTTCGCCACCCTGCTGCCAGCCAGGTTTATGATTTCTAAACAGTCTCATTGAACCTAGCCTAAGAGGAGAAATAAATATTTAGAAGACCATATTATTAACTAAGACATGTGACATGTCTCTTATATTACTTTTTAATATTGATTGAAACTTTCACCGTTTTCACTCATTATAACGACGCGATTACGTCCCGTAACAATTGTTATAGTCTGTCCGCCCACTTAAGAGTAAAGAGTCATAAAAATGAGCTTAATTGGTTATCTATTATAGCAAGAGTGTGATTAAGAAATCACGTATACAAAAAGCTAACGCAATAGTTAGTACTAAGGTACAGTATCAAATGACAGCGCAAAAATTGCAATTGCAATAAAAAACATTGGAGGGTAGGGTTGCTTGGTAATATTAGCATGCAAGATTGCACAGCCTTTATATAGGTAGTATCTTTATTATCTACTTTTTTGTGCCTTTCTCTTTGTTTTTGAATTATTAATTTCCTTAGTGGTGTACATTTAGAACTAAACGTTGTACCTATTCGTTAAATGTAAATGACAATTAAACACACTGACAATCGTTATGCGTATGCTGGTATATCCAGCCAGCATGGTCTATGATTCTGGTGTAGAGTGGACTTATGATACGATCACACGATGACGAAGATACTACACCGACCAGCCTGAACGAAGAACCAAAGTGCCTTTGCATGACCGGGGCTCCAACATCTGCCTATGAAAATAATGAGTGAATTAATCATCACTTTAGTCACATCTCATGCATAAATCACTACCCTACTACTAATCTACTGAACCAGCGAGATACATCTTCGGCCTCGTAGTCGCTTACGACGTCAATCGCAGGTCAGCTTATTATAAAGAAAAAATAAAAAAAATATTTTTACTACTACTATGAAACGAGATCATACGAGATATGTCATGTACGGTCAATTTACTAGGAAAGAACCGGTAAAGTGCTTTTTGGAATCGAATAGAGAATCGCGGTGAATAGGTATACCTTTAGATACCTACATAAAGTGCGACTACGCTAAGTTTACAGAGGTCAAAAAAAGGTTTTAGGAATGCAATACCTTATTTCAATAGAATAGGCTTAAAATTTGAAATCATGATAGTCTGTGCTGGTTTCAAAGTTACCTCGCAAATAATATTCCTTGCACCCAAAGGACCCAGGCAACCCTTATCAGGGGTTACCAAGTAGAAATTCCTCGTCCCCTTCACGCAGGACCTCGTCGGAAGGACAGGTAGAGTGGCTACTCTTGGAGTGCAGGAGGCATTACTGGACAGCCCAGCCCATGACACCGTCCAAGCCACCTGTTCAGATTCTGGCGCTCCTGATACAAATGTAAAAAAAAGGTTTAATTTCAGTGCCTAAGAAATCTCACATAACAGCACTAAAAAGGGCTCTACTCATTATTGGATCGTGAATGGATCATGGCTGGATTTAACCATGGCTTTAATATTTCTACAAAGACCAATCGTAATTTTTCGATAAGATGAAAGAGGTCTAGATAGTTACTTCATCATCAGCTTATGCATGATCAGTAACAGCATCATTACAGCTCATACGTACAGAGACCTTGTGTCTTTATCTTTAACGTGTATTTAATGAGAGATACAATCACTGGGTCTACGAACCGTAATGGGGCATGCATATTGGCGAAATGAACCGGCTGAAAGGCACCACGTGCCTAAGTTTCAACAAGGCAATGTCGTTGTCCCGGTTTGTCGGCGAGAAGCCGGGATGTATGAGGACTGCCGACACACTCGTGTTCAGGGCTGGGTCACTGCCGTCGCCGCAGCGGTCGTACGCTCCTAGTGTGACACTGATTTCGTTAAACGCTTTTCTGAAAATAAATATTCCTTAAAGTGATTCGAGTCGTTGGGTTTTCCATACAAGGGCACAGATGGCTAAGAATGTAATTTAACAACATCGGTTAAAACCGACCATTAGCATCATTCGACATTATTACATTTTTTTTTGTTTTTGCCATTTCTCGTGTTATTTCGCGCAGACTAAATATAGGTAGGTAGGTACATCTTAGAGCATTTAGACAGGAGGCGCCTTCAGCGCATCTTTCCGAACAAAAAAGTCTGCCGCATTCAGAGGGGGGCAGGGTAACACACATATAAAAAAACTACCCACAAATGCAAAACTCTCTCTCATTGCTACGCACTCATACTAAAAAAATACACCAACACAAATTTAACTTGTCACACTAATGCAAAAAAATGCAATAAAAAGCAAGTAAATACACAATTTGCTTCATAGGATGTAGGCGTAATCGCCTAAAATTCGAACCGATTATTGGGCTGCCAAGTGGCTGGAGAAAATCGATATCGATATTTTTTCGAGACGTTGCAGATGGCACCTTGATGTACGTATAAAATTATTACGTCAATTATGGGATAATTTACTGAATTATAAAAATTATACTAATATAAATTTAATATGCTTCTAGGATATTGCATTTAAAACCGTTTTCTATTTTACTTAGAATGTCTCAAATTTCTCTTTAAGACGTGAACATTATACTTTAAGCAACGAAGTCGAAGTATGATTCCAATAAATAGTGTTATAATAAAAATGAATTAGAATTTAAAAACCAATATAACTAGGTATTCTTTATGGATACTTACACAATTGGGTTTGGTTATTTTTTTATAATGTGGTCTATTTCGAAAACTATTTCGAGGAATAGCCTGCTGGAGCAGTATACTTTAACGTAATAACATCAAACCAGTAATAAATGTAAAAGTGAAAAAAATGGGAATGGCGTTATTGATTAGTTTTCTTTTTTTTAGTGGCCAAGTCTTGAAACTGGGATTCTGTGAAATGTCGGGAACAAATGCTGCTGGTACCTGTCGGTCTCTGCATGTCGATTGCAAGCTTTAGTCCATATATTTTTAGTGCCTATATTCTTGGGGAATCTGGAAATATTATATATATACCGGCGAGCCACACACCATACGCACCATAATCATACCCGAGTCTAAATAGTATTAAGCTGATTTTAGTTGACAAGCTTAGTACCATCTGTAAACTTTTCAATGTCATTTTTGACATATGTAATTTATAATGTATTTTATATTTTGCAAAACAAATGTATCTATACTTTGTACAATCACAAAAATGGTTTTTTTGGCAGTAAGAACAATAAACATCACTACTATGATAAACTTTACGAGTAAAGCCCGATCTCAATAAGCTCAGTGATAATGATAACAATTTAATTTACTGTATAAATAATATTCACGTTTTATCGAAACAATATTCGACAAAATAACACAAATGGCGTAGCACTACTGTGGCAGATTTATGACTTCACGAACACTTTAAAACACTTGGTATAATAATTAACTTATCGACCTTACAGCCGTAGACACAAGGTTCATTTTCGAATTAAGTAAGAGATGGCTTCGGTACAAATGTTGCGAAGTGTCATATTTGCTTGTGTTTGCATATAAAATGTTGAAGACAGTAGTCCTTATTACCTGAAATACGGTGAGACGTCAAACGTCAAAATAGACGCCATTTTATTCTTTCCGTTAGGATCTAAATGAATGTCTTCGAATCGATTTTATATAATCGATACTTGGCGTCGAATTTGAAATAAAGTGTTTAATACAAAAATTATGTTAATGTAGTGAAGTTAAAGCAAATATTTACTTATATGTGAAATGATATTCCATCTTTTTGTAGATTTGACGTGGTGGAACGTTTTTTGCACCCAAAAACAGCACATAAACGGCATTTTGACGGAGCTCGTCATGCGCTGAGAACGATTTCCAGACTGTGTATAATCGATTCATTGAAGTAGTTTTTATATCATGCATGCACATTGTGCTTGCACCTTTGGCAGAGGGGAAATAATATGAAAGGCTTCTCCAGTCTAAATGCTCTAAGAGGTACATTAAGCTAATAAACCTAATATACCCCATTTCAACCAATTTATGTCGTTAGGTAACATGGATACTCGACCCTTTTTACCCGACTGCGGCGAAGCCCAAAGGAAGGTTCTGTGTTTGACCTGTATGTATGTCCGTTCCTATGTCCGCTCGTAACTACTCAACGGCACATCCGATTTTGATAAATGATACATCATTAGATTCCTCTTGATAGTGCAAGTGTTACTGTTAAAATAAACAAAATGGCGGATTTTATGCAGTTTCAAAGTGCACCACGGTCGGGTTTTTTTTAAATAATTCGTTTGTATGGAGAACCGAGCGACCCGACTCTCCTGAAGTCGAGTTTTATGATAGACTGTATTTTGTCTTCTGAATTTGCATTGGATTGAAAACCAGGTCAAAATAGTACACTGCTACCGTCTACCGCTAGGAGGTCAAGGACTGCCCAGCGCATGTGGGGTCTTGTTTTGGAATGGTTTTAAAAGTCACTAACCCGAGCGTACTAAATATAAAAAATCGTTTTTTTTTAACTATTCACGTATCTATCACATATCTATCTACTTACGAGCTTGTACGGAACCCTCGGTGCACGAGTCCGACTCGCACTTTACCGGTTTATTTAATGTACTCGTACATCTACTTAGACACTTACCCGTACAAAGGAGAGGCCGCGGTAAGCACATGTCTGTCAGATATTAAAGAACCACCTACACTCCGCGAGGCGAGGTTCACGGAGGCGAGCCAAGGGAACTGATGGGCGGTCGTGGATTCACCGCCCAGGAGGCGGCTTGTTCTAGAATGTTCTGAAAGGTACCGGTGAGACATGCCACATCCTGCAAAGTATTTAAATTTTTATTAGTCTGTCTAACCGAATTAAAATCCCACTAATATTATAAATGCGAAAGCTTGTGACGATGTTTGGATGTTTGGATATTTGGATGTTTGGATGTTTGTTACCTTATAACGGGGTAACAACTGGATGGATGAAGCTGAAATTTGGCATGCAAGTATACCAAGTCCTGGATTGAAACATAGGATACATTATATCCCGGTAAAGAGTTCCTTTGGGACAGTAACGGGAACAACGCGGGCGAAGCCGCGGGAAAATGCTAGTTTCTTATATAAGACGGTTGTCAGTTACTTACGACAAAAACAAATCCTCTGAAATCCAAAAACGTATCCAAACAGCCCACCAGGCAAGTGAAGAGGCGTCTGAAATAATGAAAGATTTTTCTTTTATGTGTACCTATTTAATTTACATACAACAAACAGTCATTTCACAAAGTCAGTTAGTACAGTCCTTAGTAGTAATCTCCACGCAAAACAGTACAACTGCTATGCTTTTTGACAAAAAACTTTGCGTAAGTACATAATATGTATTCACAATTTTCACAAAATACACTTATTATCAAATTAGAAATTTACTTACCACGAGATGAACAATATATGCACTTAGTATCAAAGGAAACATGAACATGATGTCGCTAGATTTAAATAGGTATTATGATAATTAAGTATTATATAACTTGTTTTTCAGATTATAGGTGAAACCGAAAATATGTTATTACTACTCACGGGCCCGAATGATGCCCAACTGAAGTTTTAAGCATTTTGTCGACGCAAAACAAACTTTCCATTTATAATGCGGGCCCTTTTATTTTATAGATAACTTTTAAGTTCTTGACATACATCCGTTTGTACGTTACTCGTAATGTTACACAATATTGGTTTTTAGTTTACCTAGAAACATATTGCTTAACCTTGACACTTTTAAAGCCATAATTTGTGTAAAGAAAATAGTCACTGTTATTAAAAAAAATCTTTATGACAATAGAAAAGTACAAATATTAGTAACACGGAATAAATATACTGACATGCTTGCATAATATCTAGTAGGTATATAATTTAATCTGAGCAGAAGCACCCCTTGCGCGCGTTATGCCGGATCCAGTACAAGTACTTCGTCACCCGAGTGTAGACCCCGGGATACCCGGCGCGCCCGCACCCGATACCCCACGACACCACTCCTGAAACGAATACAATAGTAGATTGTAGAGATGGGCCGACTAGTCGGGAACGCCGACTATTCGGCATCATTTGTAGTTGGCCGATTAGTCGGCGACTAGTCGGCAAAAAATGCCGAATATTCGCCACTATTGCCTAGCGGAGAATATACATAGGACACAGAAGAATTTAAACCATATTTTTAACCGGCCTTTAAAAGTAGGACGGTTCTCTATTCGTCTGAATGTTGTTTTTCTTAATTACTTTATATATTTACGTACTTTGCTAAAAAAAAACAACTTAATTAAAAACTGATCAAAACACGAACGCGTGACAACAAATGGCGGGGAGACGAAGCGAACCGAGCGTTTCCGATTGCACCCAAAAATAGCTAATAACTATGATCGGCAATGCCAACTAGTCGGCCGATTAATCGGCAAATTGAGAACCGATTAGTCAGCCGACTAGCTAGTCGGCAAAATCCGTAGTCGGCCCATTTCTAGTAGATTGTCTTTTTTATTGCCTTAGACTGGCTAACAGGCAGACGGCCCCCCACCTGGTGAAATGTAGTTCATCACCGCCTATAGACAACACTAGATGCGTTGCCCGCCTAGAAGAAATTTGATGACACCCTTTTGAAAAAATCCAATATCGAAGCGCAGTGGGAAAATCTTAGTAGGAAGTTCATTCCAAATCCCTATTGTATGCGCCAGAAAGTATCAGTAGAACCAGCGCGTGGATGAGCGTAGTGACTCAAGGAAATGGAATGAACCGCCTGCCATGACGAGTGGTGCGATGATAGAATGATGCAGTAGGCACCAGTGGCGTGGCGTTAAAGATATCCTTGGGCAAGCCGATTTAGATTTAGCGTACATTTTCCTTAAGAGCTGTAGAATAAGGTGCTGAAATGCCTGATAAGCCGGTAGGAATCGCGTCCTTTGGACGCCACGCTACTGGTAGGCACCAACCTAATCGGTTCCTTAGAACACTCCCCATTGTACAGACGATAAAAGTCGCAGAGATGCAAGTCTCCCCAGGCGGCACCTTTCATGGCTTGAGCTTTTTTTTCATCCATTTTGTGTACCTATAGTAGGTACATGGGTATAGAGGGCGGCGAAATTTTCTTTCGACTCAGGCGACTGACACCCACGCACGCCACTGACGAAAGCCTCTCCACGCGAGTTTAACCCTTAAATGAGGGTGTTTAAAAATCATAAATCCACCAGGTGGCAGCAGGGTGGCGAATGGTCTATTTGGCAGTAGATGTCAAAATCAGGTGATGTGATTGGTGGTGACACCTACTGTCAAAAAGACCATTCGCCACCCTGCTGCCACCTGGTGGATTTATGATTTTTAAACACCCTCATTGGCAAGACATTAAAAATTAAAAATATGGTTTTATACCTAATTAACAAACTTCATGATCGTGTCAAATACCTTGGAAAAATATTTAAAAAAATCTAGAGTAACCCATTTTTTGGAAAAACTATGTACACCACAATGTACGCTGCCAATTTACCAATAGAAATTACCTCTGTGAAAGTGTACACTGTGGTTAACGTTGCCAAAGAATCAATGAAATACATTCATGAAGAAATAAGCAATTTATGTTAAAAAAAAAACATTATTTAATATGAAATAGGCAAAAGCAGTTTCTTTTTTCTCTCTCCTGCGACAATACACAGAGACATATTACATTTTACGCAATGTATCATGGTTCTTCCCTCCTTGCAGTAACAGCACCACATAGTCTTGGCGCCAATCTCGGGAAAATGCCCTACATTATCGAACCATGAACAAACCGTCGGACGTTCTATTCTGTCCACCCTCATCTACAACACCCAATCCACTCCGAAAAAGAACAGAACCCTGAAGATGAACATTCTTAAAACTGCAGCCCAATTTCTCCATAGCGATGATGACTCTGTACCACCATCACCAAAGCTTGCAGTGGCCCATAGTATCCCAAATACGTAAGTAGACGGAATAATTACGAAAATTGACGATACGGACGATTCTGGAACCAAGGAAATAAAAAACACCAAACTAAATACTCTTAAAAGTCAAGCCAAAGATGGAAAACCCAAAGAAAAGGAAACCACGACTAGCGGCAATCCTAAACCTTCAAATGAAGTCAAAAAAACCACTAAAAACAAAGGTTGATACAAACTCCAAGTTGACAAATGATTATGACATGCTTTCTAAAAAAAGCCGTGCTTGAAAAGCAAGAATGCTGAATATATTTGATCAGCTTGTGCAAGTAATGGATAGCATCGGACAATGCAATAATTACAATGGTAGCAAACCTCAAGAAACTGCAATTGAAAGTGGACCAAACTTCTGACCAGCAGAAATCAGTAAGTGAAGACTTCATTGAAAGTTGGTGTTAGTAGGACATTTTCATTTATATTTGAATCTGTTGGACTTGCCGATGGCGCATTTGGGAATGTGTCATAGTTAGTTGCTTTATTTGAGGTACTGCCACTACTGTTATGGCTGTTTAATAAATTAAGCCTTTCTAAAGAAGAATCCAGCGAAGGAGCATCAGAGCTTAATATTAGATTCATGGATGTATAAAATAGAAGGATACCGCGCGGTCTAAGACGCGGGTGAAGCCAAGCAATGGCCGCCGAAGTGAGCATGTGTGGGTTGACGGCCCAATGGCAGCCGACCGGCCCATTATGCTGGTTGATGTGTGCGTGCGTGCGTACAAAGCGCGGCGGCCATTGCTTGGCTTCACCCGCGTCTTAGACCGCGCGGTATCCTTCTATTTTATACATCCATGATTAGATTCTGACAAAGCAGGTGGTTGCAGAAAGTTAGGTTCATCTTCAGAAGAAGACCCGTCATCCGAACACGCATTCAATGTTGGTACCAAAGCCAAGATATTGTGAGAACGTGTTTGTTTTAAGCACTGCACACAAAGAAACAAAAATACGATCTAACAAAACATAAAAAAAAGAAGAAAATATGATAAATATATACCATTAAACAAAAAACCGTTACTATGAAACAGGCAACGTTCAGCGTGATTACCATTGCCATTCTAAAAAAAAGAACTGTGTAGTTGGCAATGTACACTGTGGTAACCGTTTGCTTTTGAAGTAAATCTATAGTACAATTGGCAACGGTAGCCACAGTGTACATAATGATTTATGAGCCTGTAATATTCTTTTTCCGTAAAGTACATGCAAAAAAACTGCTTGATTCCATTCCTTAGATTATCCTAATAAATAAAAACACACGACATGCATTCCTGTCATATTAAAATATAGCAAAAAGTTTTTAATAACTACCCGAGTTGGTGACAAAAATTTCCGCGTCAATCTCATTTTAACATTGACAAATTTCTGAAGGTGTTACTAGTGTAAATTATTTTTTCTGCTAATCACAATAAATAATGTTACTGCTTTTTCTTATTGGTGGCTTTAATTTTATCCTATATTGCAGTCAGTATTTTTGATAAGCGAGTGTACACTGTGGTTACCGTTGTCAATTTAAGGGTTAACTCGGTTTTTAATTTTCATTTGTTAAAAAAGTATTATCCAATAAATGCTAATTAGTCCTAAATGCTTAATCGTCATATCACTATTTCAAAAAATGTTTCTGAATGCCATTGGAAGTAAAAATGCACAAAGGCTAATTTTTAAATAAAAAAAAGCACTTTAGAAAATAAAAAATTAAACTTACGAGTAGTACAGGTAGGTAACCCGTGAATTATTAATCGGTTTTTATCATTTATTATAAGTACATTACACAACTAAACGGTGGTTTTTTTTTTTTTTTTTTTTTTTTTTTTTTTAAACCTGACAAACTCACAACCCACTTTCGAGCATTGTGATTGTCGGGCCGGGTGGTTGGCCGTTGCGGTCACTGGGCTCGAACCAGTTCGCTTGGCCAGACCACCCAAGGGCGTCCGACCGTGTGCCTTACACACGGCCGACACGCACATCGGACTGGGTATGTGCCGGGGGGTGCCTGGAGTCGAACCAGGTCACCGGTCGAACCAGGTCACCGGAACTAAACGGTGGTAAAACAAAGAAAGGCCGGAAGAGCTGCAAGCGAGGGACGTAAATATGCGATCAAGGGCTTTCTTTATTACCTCACGTGTTGTGTACATAATATTTGTTTACTTTAATAGAATATAATAGATGCTATATAATAGAATTTTCTTAGAGTCGCGGATGACGAGTAGTACTCGTGATCAGATTTCATACTGTTTGTATTAAAATACCGAACACAGTTCGCGATCCGCTTAATTGCAACGTGTAGAAGAACGATTCAGCTACCCGCACACATATAATTTATTTACGTGAGGGGAGGAGGACGGCATTACGAGCCGTCGCCCGCGCTGCCTGCTTAGTGCGCTGCGGGCTAACTATCGTCGACCGTAGGCTCAATTAGCGTAAGGGACATTGTTTTGCCTGTCCCTTACCCTAATTGAGCCTACGGTCGACGCTATGCGGTCGTTATTGCGTGAAGTTAGTGAAGAAAACCATGTTAGAGTTTTTTTTATTTCGTAAAACGAGTTCTGTTCAGTGAAAGATTTAGAATAAAATATATATTATAAACACATTCATTTATTTTTATCCTTATAAAATACGAAACTACCTCTTAAATAAAATAAAAAACATTCCTGTATCTAAGTACGCTAATTATTATTTTATAAATATTACAATATCACCGAAAACCGCCGGCGAACCATAGGTGGCGCCCTAAAAAATGCGCGGCGTCCTTGGGCAAAAGAGCATCGCGAGTGGTGCTCGTGATCAGCTGTTGGAGCGCGGTACAGAACAGATTATAACTTACGGCGTGCAAAGTGTTAAGAATAAAGGTCTTGTATTTACCCAAAAGTTCATAGCGTTTGTCTCCCCTTTCTGCCGCCAGTGGTCCGCCGCTGTCACCCTAGGCAAATTATTTCCAATCGATAAACAAAAACTGGCCAAGAGCATGTCGGACCATGCTCAGTGTAGGGTTCCATAGCCGTAACTATAAGGGAAATAACTATAAGGTAAAAAATACGATGTAAAAAATTACAACAACAAAAGAGCGTATCTTCATAGCAATTACGTCCTTTTGTTGAGAAGCGCAGTTTATCGGCAATAACTCAAAAACGGTTAATCCGATCTTGTTGAGAATAATTTTCGTTGAAAGTATTAATAAGCGTTATTATTAAGCGTTATCTTTGCTATTTTTTTTGTATTTTTCGGACACACGGTTTAGAAGATAGAGGGGGGGGACACAATTTTCACAACTTTCGGAGCTTTTTTCCAAAGGTATTCACTTAATCAAAAACATTACTTAAGAACCTTAAAATGTCTTTGAAAGAGCTGTCAAACTATGTAGCACACGTTGACATTTTCTGAAAAAAATTTTTTTTAGGTTCTGTAACATGTATGGAGTGCCCCCCCTAAAAATAATTATTTTATAATTTTAGTTATTTAACTACCAAACTAAGTAGCGGCTCATACAAGACACCTATATTCCAAATTTCATCAATATCCATCGTGTAGTTTTTCAGTAAAACGCCTGTGACATACGGACGGATGGACGGACGGACATGACGAAACTATAAGGGTTCCGTTTTTGCCATTTTGGCTACGGAACCCTAAAAACCTTTCAACATAAATATCAATACATTTTGAAATAGGTATCCAAGCACGATAGAAGAATCCTGCAAATTAAAGTAATTAAAAGTAAGCATTGCCCGTTGGTCTGGTTTCCCTGTAACAAACGTTATGGATATAACATAACGTAACATAAACATCTAAATTTGGAATCTAGGTAAATCAAAAGTTGTCAAAGAGACAGCCAACTTTGGATCAGGGCTCCGAGGTCAGACCACAAGCTCGGTAGTCAGATGTTATTTGGAAGTCAGAAGGGACTTTTGGATCAGACTAGCACAAAACCGGGAAAAGGGGCGTGATGATGGTCCAAAGCCACTCCATACAGACAAAAATATACTGGCTACCCTCTAATTTCTTCCCTAGTAAGGGCAGGAGGGTAGAAATTAGTAAGGTAGGCACTATTTTAACATGCTACCTACCCAGGGCCGTAAATAGCCTTTTCTGCGCCCTGTGCGAGCTTCTATTACTACACCCTTGTTTTTTACTAGGGTCCTGCCTGGTCCGGCCATTCTTGCGCCCCCCAGAGTCTACGCCCTGTGCCTGGGCACCGGTGGCACCGCCCTATTTACGGCACTGTACCTACCCTATTCATTTCTAACCTCTTACTCTTAAACGGGTAGGAATTAGAGGGTAGGCAGTATCTTTTTGTCTTTATGGAGTGCACGCCACTGTCCAAAGCGTACCTAAGGGTCTTACTTATCTCATTTGCGATTTGCGGGCAAGCTGCGGGCGAGTTTCCATACAAAACCAGTCGCGGCGAACCTTCCGCGAGCGACATTTGAATGGAACTTCTCTCCTAACTCGCAAACCGCAAGTGTGATAAGGCTCTAAACGTTTTAGTTACCTGGCAAGTATCCTTCATCCCTTTATCAGGGAAGCCAGCGCACAGCATGTCGTCAGCTATCATGGCCGCCTCGTACTTGGACTTCTTGCAGATATCGTTGCTAATGACCGGCAGCTCCACGTCGTTCAGGACACAGGAGTGGTTCTTCTGCTCCGTCACTGAGCCCCAGCCGGCGGCTATGGCCTTTACTCCGACATAGGTGTTGTCTGCAAATCAAGGTACCTACTATTTAAAAGTGGTCATGGCCATCAGAAATTCTATTAATGGGTAAGTATCAGTGTAGTTCACAGAACCTGATTACCTGGTTGCCTATTCAAAATATTCTCAGCACCTTAACCTAGTACTCAGTGATATCAGTCTGGCTTACTCAGTGATATTTATGACGCCGCGGCAATGCTAATGGGAGTAACAATGGGCTGACCTAATTGCTCGTGATGGCAAATGAACGTTATAAAGGTTCACGGGAAATCACGAACGGAAACATTCAGCTCTTGAGACGGACTGACTAAGGTCCATAGAAAAAGAAAGTGTGACGTTTGCTGTGGAAGAATTTGGCGAGATCTACGAGTATATCCACTTAACCAGCATCTGGGTCAAAAATTCAAAATTATTTTAGACAAAGACTGAATATGCTAATTCGAATCATCATTGTTGTAAATCTGCATTCTTTTGTTGGAATACTTTTGGGCGGTTTTAATAGTTACTAGATTAAGTTACGTAGCTATCGAAAGTACCAGGATTCTATAAATAGAAGTTACCGTCGCTATGTGGCAGACAGATGGGCTTGATGGTGTCAGTGATGTTGACTGGCTGGTTCAGTCGCAGCAACGCAATATCGTGCCGGAAGGTGCTGTACGTGAAGTTGTGGGCAACCACCTGGGTAACGAAACGGGTCTCTGGCCGAGTGGTCTCGTTGCAGCGGTTGTGCTCGCCGAGGGTTACTTTTATCATGAACCACATCAGTCTGGAAGAAAGAAATTCCATACAAAATCCCGTACATATGTGAAATATTTTAAAGTAAAGCGTCGTCGTTCAATTGGGGTAGGAGGAAGGCAATGCAATGTCCCTCACGCCAATGAAACTATGTACAAACTGTATATCTTTGACACTTTGACTAATGAACAGTCAACGTAAATCAGAATGTAACACCCAGGAACGTGTCGCAGATAAAGACTAATATAAAAACCGTGGTGCCGTGCGAAGTACAGAAGACCCCGCTTGGTTTTTAACGAACCGTGTCTAAAGGAACCTATACCAAGGCAGATAAACAATAATAATAAGTAGGGATGTAACGATACCGATACCGATACCGATATATCGGCCGATATATCGGTATCGCCGATATATCGGTATCGCCGATATTATACAACCGATATTTGAAGAATTTGCTGTATGAAAAAAAATCTGCAAAATATAAATTCAATTTCTGACTTAATTTATGTAGTGGTCTATTCTATTACCTTGTGCAATGATAATTACTATGTTAATTAAATCTTTGGTTCTTAATAAAAAAAAATGAATGTTGAGTTGACAATTTATTATTTTTACTTTACACTTTCAAGGTTGACTCTCTGGTAAATATAGCCAGTAGTCATTGCCATTAGTTATAATAAGGACATAAAAATATCTGAAGTTCATACTTCATTATTAAGCTAAGATATCGGTATCGGTATCGGTATCGCCGATATTAACTACTATATATCGGTATCGGTATCGTATCGGCAAAACTGTGTATCGTTACATCCCTAATAATAAGATACCCTTTGGTGCAGTGTGCCGCAGTCAGCACGTATCGGTCGTTGATGAGGATACCACCGCAGTAGAACTTCTGGAAGTACGTGAGCCTCACCATCCACGGGAACTCGTTCACCATCGTCTCCACGCCTCCCACTATGCGGGAGGCTTCGTTGCGCTCACCGCAACCTTACAAAACCAATAAATACAATCAATCACATTTTTTCACCGACTTCAAAAAAGGAGGAGTGTTCTCAGTTCATCAGATTTTTTTATTAAAATTCCTCGAATCTTGAATGATGGCTGGACCGAGTTTGAATAATCTTTTTTGTTTGAAAGGATATACTTCCGACGTAGTCCCATTGCAACTAAATCAGGATCTGATGATGGGATCGGGAATCGAAGTAGATAACTCTTCAAATATTATAGGCACACATATAGCGATTTTGGTATTTTTCATAGTTTCTCTAGCATTTCTTATTAGAAATGAGTTTCTAGAGTTAACCGACTTCAAAACAAAGAGAAAACTTTATGTAGGTTTGTTCTTCGATTACTTGAAGACGGCTAGACCGATTTGGAAAATTATTTTTTTATTTGAAAGGCTATAGCCTCCGGGGTAGTCTTTTTGCAACCAAATCAGGATCTAATGATAGAATCTTGGAGAAATTGAGGGAACTCTTTAAATATTACAGGCACACATATTATGGCGATTTGGGTATTTTACATAGTCTCGGCATTTATTATCGAAATTAGTTTATTGAAAGCTGGTTGTTTTAAAAAAAAATATTTTGTGGTTAATAATAATTATTACTAGTTTTTGTTATAGCGACAATAGTAATACGTATTCGGTGAATATATCTCTTTATTACCATTGCTAAATCAAGCAAAAAACTTAAAAAAAAGCGTTTTTTGTATCGGGACACCCTTTTCTTCTTGACTTTATTTTGTTTGTATTATTAGATTTTATAGTCGAAATAAACTACATACCCTGTAAATTTCTCAAGTCTCTAGCTATTACGGTTTAAAAGATAGAGCCCTGTGACAGACGGACAGACAGCGGAGGCTTAGTAATAGGGTTCTGTTGGCACCCTTTAGGTACGGAACCCTAAGAATGCTATTCGATTCCTAGAAAATTAAAACAACGAAACCATAAAATGAAAATGTCTCGATACAGAGACAAAAATAATTAAAAAATAGCGGTATCGCGGGCGACGGTTAAAATTCTCCCTGCATGTTTCATTATCATTAATTCCATTATTATGAAGGGAGTTTTTTTTTACTTACGGCAGTTACATTTAGGTATTGCTTCATAATCTTCATCGTCTTGAATCTTCTTCAATTCTTCCTCAGCGCTTACCTAATGCGAGGTAAAATAACTTTGTTGTATCATACGTGTACATTAGGGTGTCCCAGAAAGCAATTCTCCATACAAACATTGAAGCCAAGTCGGCACGCGTTCCCATCCTGCAGAGAGCTGAAATTTTATATACCATAATATTTTACTAGTTCCATTCCAACATTTTTAGGGGGTATGCATCACAAAAAAAACTTGCCCGTACACACTTTTTGACGTGATAACGTCTTATAATTCGATGGAGCCGGCTGCACGCACGAAAAAGTGTGACGTCATGGGCCGTTACCTTGCAGGGTCGTTACCTGTCAATTCCAGCACTAAAGTCGTTAAGACGATAGTTTCTTACAAATTGTTAATAAAATAGCCCTTATTCCCTAAGATACGGCTGTCAAAAATCTCTATTGAATGACAAGAGACCAGTGGCGGATTTGCCCTAAGGCCTAGTAGGCCCGGGCCTAGGGCGGCCAGATATTAGGGGCGGCCAATCGTGACAAAAATCACTGCTGCTGCTGAGAAAAGGGCGGCTGGTACTCAAGTCGAAGTCGAAGTCAAAGTCAAAGTCAAAGTCAAAGTCAAAGTCAAAGTCAAAGTCAAAGTCAAAGTCAAAGTCAAAGTCAAAGTCAAAGTTGTAATATATAATTATTTTTTGGCATTGAAAAACGCCTTTACGATAACGTCGACTTAAACGATACCTTGAACGCTCCGTATTTGTGACCTTTTTGCGTAATCTGTGGCATTGACGTTGTCAGTGTTGCTAGGAATAATCTTCGATTTCCAATCTGATCGAAGACATTCGAAATGTATCGCGTCAATGGGTTTAAGAAAAATGGTATTTGTGTAATTCTGTCGTTATTTGTTAGTATTGTTTTATCGTTTCAGTGTTTCTGAGTCAAATCAGTTTCAATACATTTATTGATACTTTAAAATTTTTATCTGTTTATGAGTTTGACCTGGCAAGGTTTTACATAGAAAAAACTTGTCACTTCCTCCGACACTGACCTCAGGCCAGGAAGGCCTTATTATATATTCTACAAATTTTCCTTTCCTGTAAGTATCTTGGCAAATTGGTACATAATTTTATCGATGTATCGTGTCGTTATCGTGGGATTGTTCGTTTCAGTTAATCAGCCCGTTATACACGGCGAGAACCTTTTGTTGGCCGGCGTGGGTGCCGTGCCGATCGCCCATTTAAGTGCGCCTGCGGCTGTGGCGAACGGCTGTGGATCCTCCGAGTTGACATCGGTCACTATACCTTCCCGCGGGACCGTTTTCCTCCGAAAGGTAAGAATACTGACTGCATTGCTGGCAATTTTAAGGTTATGCTCGTGGCAGGTGCCACGCCCACGGACCCCTAATATACCTTTTCTTTCCTGCTAGGCGCTTTAGCGACCACCTTTACTACATTTCAATAACTTTTAAAATACCTGTACTAAATAATTTTGGCTCCTGACTTTTTGCCCATACTTAACGCCAAGGCTATGCTCGTTTTATCATGCTATACTATCCATGCATTCCGAGCACGGCGAGAACCACCATCATATCATGACGCCCGCGTTGGTAATTCCATAAACTATTCAACTCGACCTCTGAGCCTACCGCTGCCTGTCATGCTTGGGTGTTACTTCATACCTTTTACCCGGTTCATTTCAGGAGGCGTTTAGTAGGGGCTCGCTACCCGCCCAGATAATTTAGCGTTCCGCACGTGCCAGGCTGCTCGGTGAGGTACAGTGGTACCTCCAGACTGGTACTCCGGCCTTCCCACGGGACCGTGGCTCAGATAAGCCTTCCATTTAATTTTAATAATAGTCTAGGATAAAAACTAAATAGCGTAATCGACCAAACGTCATCAAAACCCTCCCCCTTGTTAACTTCCGTATTTAAGCAGTAAATTAATCTTCATTTGTGGGTTCAGAAATAAACAACTGTTTTTAAATTTCGGAATTTCTTTTATATACCCATTAGAAAATACCTATTATAAAGTCAAAGTCAAAGTCAAAGTCAAAGTCAAAGAAGTCAAAGTCAAAGTCAAAGTCAAAGAAGTCAAAGTCAAAGGCAAAGGCAAAGGCAAAGGCAAAGGCAAAGGCAAAGGCAAAGGCAAAGGCAAAGGCAAAGGCAAAGGCAAAGGCAAAGGCAAAGTCAAAGTCAAAGTCAAAGTCAAAGTCAAAGTCAAAGTCAAAGTCAAAGTCAAAGTCAAAGTCAAAGTCAAAGTCAAAGTCAAAGTCAAAGTCAAAGTCAAAGTCAAAGTCAAAGTCAAAGTCAAAGTCAAAGTCAAAGTCAAAGTCAAAGTCAAAGTCAAAGTCAAAGTCAAAGTCAAAGTCAAAGTCAAAGTCAAAGTCAAAGTCAAAGTCAAAGTCAAAGTCAAAGTCAAAGTCAAAGTCAAAGTCAAAGTCAAAGTCAAAGTCAACGTCAACGTCAACGTCAAAGTCAAAGTCAAAGTCAACGTCAACGTCAACGTCAACGTCAACGTCAACGTCAACGTCAACGTCAACGTCAACGTCAACGTCAACGTCAACGTCAACGTCAACGTCAACGTCAACGTCAACGTCAACGTCAACGTCAACGTCAACGTCAACGTCAACGTCAGCGTCAGCGTCAGCGTCAGCGTCAGCGTCAGCGTCAGCGTCAGCGTCAGCGTCAGCGTCAGCGTCAGCGTCAGCGTCAGCGTCAGCGTCAGCGTCAGCGTCAGCGTCAGCGTCAGCGTCAGCGTCAGCGTCAGCGTCAGCGTCAGCGTCAGCGTCAGCGTCAGCGTCAGCGTCAGCGTCAGCGTCAGCGTCAGCGTCAGCGTCAGCGTCAGCGTCAGCGTCAGCGTCAGCGTCAGCGTCAGCGTCAGCGTCAGCGTCAGCGTCAGCGTCAGCGTCAGCGTCAGCGTCAGCGTCAGCGTCAGCGTCAGCGTCAGCGTCAGCGTCAGCGTCAGCGTCAGCGTCAGCGTCAGCGTCAGCGTCAGCGTCAGCGTCAGCGTCAGCGTCAGCGTCAGCGTCAGCGTCAGCGTCAGCGTCAGCGTCAGCGTCAGCGTCAACGTCAACGTCAACGTCAACGTCAACGTCAACGTCAACGTCAACGTCAACGTCAACGTCAACGTCAACGTCAACGTCAACGTCAACGTCAACGTCAACGTCAACGTCAACGTCAACGTCAACGTCAACGTCAACGTCAACGTCAACGTCAACGTCAACGTCAACGTCAACGTCAACGTCAACGTCAACGTCAAAGTCAACGTCAAAGTCAACGTCAACGTCAAAGTCAAAGTCAAAGTCAAAGTCAAAGTCAAAGTCAAAGTCAACGTCAAAGTCAAAGTCAACGTCAAAGTCAAAGTCAACGTCAAAGTCAAAGTCAAAGTCAACGTCAAAGTCAACGTCAAAGTCAACGTTATCACGTTCGACAATCGTCAGTAAACCGACTTTACAGACAACCGATTTTTTATTTTATTATTATTTTGTAAGAAAAATATTTTTTAACTACTCAAATATACTGGTATATAAAATTTCAGCTCTAGTCCAGGAAACGAGGAGATTCTTTGTATGGAGACCTCGGAATAATTCCTCTGTCGCTGAAACTTTGCAGTGTGATAAAGTAGGGTATAAAGCATACGTTTGACAAATTATCTAGGATTTTTGATATTTCGAAGTTAGGTATTTCTGCCAAAACATGAAAATCGCTTATAACTGCTTGTGGAAAATTCCTCCGTCCGAAATTCCATCGGTATATGATATTATATATTAATAAGAGTATATATTATCATTATCTAGGAAAATTTCGATTTCGAATAGGTAGAAATTTTAAAATACCTATTTTGCATCATAACTTCTTCAGGAAAATTGCTCCGTCAATATTTATTTTTTTATATGCCCTAAATTCTTTAAATATATCCATTTTCACAATTATCTAGGAAATTTTCCTCATCGATCACACCTTTACAGATTTTCGGCAATAACTCATGGGGAAAAATTGCTCCGTCAATTTTTATTTTTTTATATGCCCTAAATCCTTTAAATATATCGCTTTTCACAATTATCTAGGAAATTCTCCTTATCGATCACACCTTACAGATTTTCCGCAATAACTCACTGGGAAAAACTCCTCCGTCCATTTGTATGAAATTAACTTATTAGACACAGAACATAAAAATATAATATAATTGTGTATTATCCAGTAAATTTTCGCCCTTAAACATTAACTTTCGAATATCGCAATATAATGAACAATATTTAAAAAGCGCGCTTTCAAACAACACCGAGCGCGTAGTGCGGGAGTGGGGTAACCCCGCCCGCACCGTCAAGTTTTCCGTGCCCATTGAGTTATTATGTATACTAGAGTGGGCACCTCAACTTGATTTCTTGTAAAACCTGTTTGAGCCGATCGGCACAAACACGCTTAGTCTGTGCCGGACGGCTGCGGTAGCTGGACGCATTGGAGTGAAAAATAATTACGTCTAAATATGCCGTCATGTGTAGTGAGGTACTGTACAAACTGCTCAGGAAAATCAAATAAAAGTCAAGGAGTGACTTTTCACACGTAAGTTTACTGCATTTTCGTTTAATCACGCTTAATTTAATAATTTTTGAATCAATTTAAACTCGGCAGTCGCGCCATGTGGTGGCGGCCATGTTTTGTTGAAATCAAAGAGTAAAAAAAAAGGTTTACACAGACGTGACAATATCGAGGTGTTATGTTAATATAGATAATGAAATTATTTTGAAGTTCCCTATCGGATATTAAATTTTATATTATTCGATTTTTTTTTATATTATATTATGGGACAATCTTACACAAATCGACCTAGTCTCACAGTAAGCTCAATAAGGCTTCTGTTGTTGGTCCTAGGCGACGACATATACAGGGTGTCCCTAAACTATGAAGGGAAAGTACCTCAAATATTGGAGATAGGATATTTTACTGAAAGGACACTTTATTTTATTTTTAAAAGTAAGTAATACTGCATTCAAAGATTTTTTTAAAAATTACTTGTTTTGTATGGGAAATAATTTTCTTAACCCTTAATTGGACACATGTGTTTCCCCTGCTGTTTTTTTTTTGAAATCCTGATTATAGTTTTGTACAGTGTGACACAAAAGAGTAGAAATTAATTATTCGGGAACTAAATTGTTTCATTATGTGGCAACTCTAAATAATCTGTCACTTATGTCAATAGATTGTCAAGTGGAAGTGAGATTCTTTGCAAAATACGATAAAATTAAGAAATTTAACGTGATATCTTGTTTTAAGAATTGTTATACAGCGTCAAAATGAACAAGGTCATCCGTGGTGGTGCTCGTGACATAATTTATAAAGTCTTTTTGCGGTGTTTGGCCGAGTTTCAAGCTGGACAAGTATTAACAAATCAGGAGGATGTTTACAAACGTACAGCAGATTTTACCGGTAAGTAACTTCAGAATGTTATTAATAATGCAATAACACAAAGTATACATATTTATCGTAACCGTAATTCTATTAAACAAATGTGATTTTATGATATCTCTAAAATTTTTGAGGTTAGCTTGAGATAAACAAAGAAGTCGATTTTACAGTGCGATCAAAACATCTTGAGCTTTGTTACCATATTTTAAGTGACTTTAGGTTTATATGTCACTTAATTTTAAATCTTTTTTTCAGGTGTCTCTGAAAGTACCGTTCAGAGAATAGCATTGCAGGGTGCAAATAACGGCGGAAGATTTTCGACTCCTGCAAAACATAGAAAAGGTCGTCCTAAGAAAGCAGTTGACGACTTTGATGTGTGTGATCCGTCAGAAGATCCAATTTTTTTACACTGTAAAAAAAGAGGTACCTACATTAGGTAAATTGCTAGCCCAATTACGGGAAGACATGAACTTTGATGGGAGTAGAGAACATCTGCGCAGGCTTTTAAAGAAAATCGGTTTTAGTTATAAAAAGTGCAAGACTAATCGGGACGCTTTAATAGAGAAGCCTATCATAGCACATAAAAGAGAGACATATTTACATGAAATAATGAAAAACCGCAACTTACCCAAAGAACTGCAAAAAAACATTATATACTTGGATGAGAGTTACATACATTCTAGTTATAAACTGAAGAAGTGCTGGCAGTCAATTGAAACTGATGGACTTTTCACCGATATTTCAAAGGGGAAAAGGTGGATTATAGTCCATGCCGGGAGCGAAAAAGGTTTTGTGCCTAATGCACTGATAGTATTCAGCGGTGTTAATAAGCAAGAAGACTACCATTCCGAAATGAATCAACATAATTTCACTAAATGGGTTACTGAAAAACTAATTCCTAATCTGACAGAACCCTCCATAATTGTGATGGACAATGCGCCATACCATTCAGTAGTAAAAAATAAGGCTCCTACGGCTGACAAAAAGGTGGCAGAACTAAGACAATGGCTAATCGAAAATAAAATACCATTTGATCCGAATTTGAGAAAACCATCTCTTGTAATATTAGTTAGGAAACATAAACCTGAGCCAATTTATACAATTGACGAAATTCTTGGAGAACATGGGCACACAGTGGTTAGGCTTCCACCTTACCACTGTGATTTAAATCCCATAGAATTAATATGGGCAAAAGCAAAACATTTGGTCGCTTCACAAAATGTTGGTGGGAAAGATATCAAAGAGTTGACCATAGATGCATTCCAGTCAATAACATCCCAAGACTGGAAGAACTGCTGTGATCATGTCAAAAAAATCGAGAAGGAATACTACGAGCGAGGAAGAACACTATATCAAAATATAGATAGATTAGTTGTTCTGGTGGGTGAGGACAGCAGCAGCAGTGAAGATGAATCTGACTATGAACTAATGTTAGACACTGTAAATGAGGATGCGGGTACATCGTCGTCGCGAACAATGGAGGACTACGAAGATGTAGAGTACTTGGACTTCGATTTATTAGAATATTAAGGCCATTTAGATGTCATGAAATTTAGAATTTTGTAAATTAAGTATAGAATAATATAAATATTTCATTTCAGTGTCAAATAATTATCATTTTATTATTAAATGATTTGATTTAATTGTTATTTTATTTTCATACATTTTTTATTGACATGGCGTTGACCACTTTTAAATTAAGTTGTGTTGTGGCGTTCAAAAGGTTAACATAACGTGACTCTATTATATATTTTTTGCTCAGATATTGACGAAATCAAATATACTAACATGACAAATAATATCACTAAATTCTGCAACTTTTAATGCTAAATGAAAAAAACAAAGTATCAAGATCATTTTGATAGTATACGCAGGGTTGCTATACGAACAACGGTGGCGCCCTCATTTATTTTCTACTCTTTTGTGTCGTACTGTATTTGGGGAGGAAAAGAAATTTTTTTTCGTAATTGTCAATAATTTATAATTTTTTTATGATTTTCAGCATGTCACTTAAAAAGGACATTGCCCGTTTATGTGTTAACTATGCGTACTCGAGATCTGTCACACAGGACGGACATTGCCCATTTAACCTAATGAAATATTCTTAGGACACAAACAATGAAATTAATAAAAATTATATGTAATCACAGCTTTTGAGATCACGACTCATGTTTATTATATAGGAAACATTTACCTTCCACATATACATACGTTCTTATTATTAAACTTGCAAAACAATGAAATCATTATCATGCTTCTCAAAAAAAATCTAAACATAAACTAGTCTTTTCCCTTTCGGAATATAAGAAAACAAATAAATATAAAATAAGCTTATATTACCGCCTGTACTTTTTTGTACAATCGCAAACTGTATGTGTACGTCAGAACTAATGAAATGAACCCAAACACGGTGAATTTATCTTATGTGAATTTAGATCATCATACCGTTTGGTTCCACCATATTCATGCAAAATTTCAGTTCCATCGGTTGAAGATATCTGCTACAAAATTGAGTTGCAAGATTCGATCTGAACAAACATAGTTACATACATACATACATACTTACATGCTTACATACATAGATTGCGCCAGTGGCATGGCAGATGCGATCGGCTCAAATCTGAGGTCGTTTCTCTAGTAATGTTCAATAGCCAGCTTCCTTACAATACCCATGAGCATCTCTATCATCATTATTTCAGGCATAGGACGTCCACTGCTGGACACAGGCTTCCTCAATAGATTTCCAGATGGACCGGATATTATATGGGCATATATGATGGGCATCCAGCGAGTCCCTGCAATCCTAACCAGGTCATCCGAGCACCTGGCAGGTGGCCGTCCCACGCTGCGCTTACCAGTACGTGGTCTTCACTCGAGAACCTTTCTGCCCCAACGGCCATCGGTTCTTCGATCTATGTGCCCTGTCCATATCCATTTCAGTATGCTTACCCGGTTTGCTATATCGGTGACCTTAGTTCGTCTACAAATCTCCTCATTTCTGATTGGATCACGCAGAGATCCCGAGCACAGCCCTTTCCATCGCTCGCTGAGTAACTCTGAGCTTCCTTAAGTGGCCCATAGTTATAGACCACGTCTCGGCTCTGTAGGTCATCACCGGTAATACGCACAGGTTGAAGACTTTCATCTTCAAGCACTGAGGTATCTCGGACGAGAAGATACTTTGCCGTTTCCCAAACGCTGCCCATCCGAGTTCGATCCGTCGATCCGTCGGTATGTGATCTCTTTCTCGCAGTTGGACCTACCTAGCTTGATTGTTTGTCCTAGATAGACGTATTCGTCGACAACTTCGAGGACCGAGATACAATGCAATACTGTGGTGGGCGCTACATGGACATTCGACACGATCTTCATCTTGTCCATGTTCATCTTAAGGCCCACCTGTTAGAATACTCTGTTGAGATCTTCGAGCATTGTATTGTGTCTCTGCCACGATATCGTCGGTAAACTGAAGGTGCGTGATGTAATCGCCATTAATTCTGGTGCCAAGTCCTTGCAATTCCAAGAGCTTGAAGGCGTCTTCCATTGCTTTGGTGAAGAGCTTTGGAGATATCATATCTCCTTGTCTCACACCCCTCTGCAACAGAATCGCCTCCATACACTGGTATAGTACTTGGACCGACATAATGGCGTTGTTGTGCACATCTCTCAGTTAATTCGGTATTGCTGGAGCGACTATAGTACTGCCCATGTCTCGACAGAATAGTAAGTAAGCAGTGGACTTTGTCCGTTATAAGTGACAAATAACTTTTAAGGGATCACAGGCAAAGTCCGTTATAAATGACATATGTTCAAATCACTACTTTTAGGGAACGTGGGCAATGTCCGTTATAAAGGACAAACATTAAAATCACAACTTTAAGGTATTACGGGCAATGTCCGTTTTAAGTGACACTCTGATTATTTCAAGCATCATGAAGAAATTACAGATCATTTTAGCAAAATAACTACTTTATACTGTTATTACAACTTATTTACACAATAAAATAACATAAATCCTAGTAATACTTACGAAAAAAATGTTTTGACGATGAGCCTACACCGTTTCGGTCGTTATACTTTTAGGAATGCTTGCTCCTTGTCACGCGTCGCGTGCGCACGGCTTCTCGATACGCAAGGAGGAAAGGGGATAGCCTAACGAACGTCACGTGACACTTGAACCGCGCGGAAGTTCGTTCAAATTTGAATTGTGTGCGTTTTATTGGTATGTCCTTTAAAACGGACAAAATCCATTTAAGGGTTAACATTTAAATCAAATATTTTACGCTATTCCTCTCTTTTGGGATACTATGTTACTTAAGAGGAATTATTTGTTTTTAACCACTCTATTGATTGTCATCTTAAAAATATGGGGTGTTGTTTTTTCACATTTGAGTCGGTTCGATTCTCCGACGAAGCAAGTAATTTTTAGAAAATCTTTGAATGCAGTATGTCTTACTTTGAAAAATAAAATAATGTTCCCTTTCAGCAAAACATCCTATCTACAATATTTGAGATACTTTTCCTTGATGTGCCATAATCTTGGACACCCAGTATAATAAATAGATATATATAAATGCTTAAATACATAGAAAACATCCATAACTCAGGTACAAATATCTGTGATAAGCACACAAATAAATGGCCTGACCAGGATTTGAACCCGGGACCTCCTGCTTCGTAGGCTGGGTCACTACCGACTGGGCTAGAAAGCCGTTATTAAATGAAATATTTATTTTTGCCCGACTACGGAAAAAAGGTTATTTTTATTAACACAACATTTATTCAAGGTTTCCTCGGCCGGACCATGAAAAAAAGAGAGGCATGGATTAATATTTATTTTGTTATATTATATCTACACCCATGTCCCTTCTATTCTACGGCTTCTATTTTAATCTATACAGGGATCAACATCGCGACAAAAACGTCATAAGCGCCGTGTAAATCATCTATCCGTCCGTCCGTCGGTTACACGCAGATATCTCCAGATGTACTGAATAATATAGAAAAAAGTTTAAAAAAAGCTTTTATTTATCAAATTGCCTACAAATTACAATTCAAATGACTTTGTTAATCATAATTTCATAAAAGTTTAGTTGTATTATATGTACAGGTATAATTTTTTCTAAATGAACTAAGAAGAAGAGAATAAACTTTAAATTAAATCAAATCACAAGATTTACATGATATAAAAAGCTTGTCGCGAGATTCCTTAGAATTACTCATATCGAGCTCATGATCATATCGATAGGTACATATTGTATTCATGCATAAAGCTTCTATATCATATAAATCATGTGATTTGATTTAATTTAAAGTTTATTTTCTTCTATTTAGGTCATTTAAATAAAAAAAAATCAAGGGGGGCGGGAGGGTCGTGTCGTCGTCGTCGGTACGAAGAACGATGATGAGCTGCGAGCGGGTATGCGGGCGGGGCGACGCGGCGTCGGCGGTGCGGTGGCGGTGGCCTTGTAGGCTTGTAGTTCTTCTCCACTCCCCGCAGTCCTCCCGCACCCCGCGCTCGGTGCTGTTCGAAAGCGCGCTTTTTAAAAATAGTTTATTATATCTGTACTGATAATACACAATTATTTTGATGTTCTGTGTCTAATAAGTTAATAAAAATGGACGGAGGAATTTTTCCCAGTGAGTTATTGCCGAAAATCTGTAAGGTGTGATCGATAAGGAGAATTTCCTAGATAATTGTGAAAAGCGATATCTTTAAATAATTTAGGGCATATAAAAAATTAAAAATTGACGGAGCAATTTTTCCCAGTGAGTTATTGCGGAAAATCTGTAAGGTGTGATCGATAAGGAGAATTTCCTAGATAATTGTGAAAAGCGATATATTTAAAGGATTTAGGGCATATAAAAAAATAAAAATTGACGGAGCAATTTTTCCCCATGAGTTATTGCCGAAAATCTGTAAAGGTGTGATCGATGAGGAAAATTTCCTAGATAATTGTGAAAATGGATATATTTAAAGGATTTAGGGCATATAAAAAAATAAATATTGACGGAGCAATTTTCCTGAAGAAGTTATGATGCAAAATAGGTATTTTAAAATTTCTACCTATTCGAAATCGAAATTTTCCTAGATAATGATAATATATACTCTTATTAATATATAATATCATATACCGATGGAATTTCGGACGGAGGAATTTTCCACAAGCAGTTATAAGCGATTTTCATGTTTTGGCAGAAATACCTAACTTCGAAATATCAAAAATCCTAGATAATTTGTCAAACGTATGCTTTATACCCTACTTTATCACACTGCAAAGTTTCAGCGACAGAGGAATTATTCCGAGGTGAAATGCTTCATTAATCGGACTACTCTCTGTGATGATGGGAACGCGTGCCGACTTTGCTTCAAAGTTGGTATGGAGATTTGCTTTCTGGGACACCCTAGTAGTGTACACCGGGAATTCTAAAAACATTATCTTTGAAAACTCCATTATAATAAAACCACGGTTTTTAAAAACAATATCTGGCGTGAAGTGAAGCAGAATAGGAAATAAATTTTCAAAAACAATGATGTCGATGCCGGGTGTCCATTCAAAAGAGGAAGCGATTCAAACTGATTTTAAATAAAACTAATATTTATAATGGCTAAGACGATGATATTTCTGAAAATATTAACATTACAAAAACAAAAAGTCTACTTACCGTAATTGCTATCGCGCACACACTTATGAAAACCACCTCCCATTTCCACATTTTGAAAAACATCACTTAACTACTACTATTAGGTGCCTATCACCAAACGAAAAACACGTAAATATTCAAATATCTAAACCCAACTCAGCACTAAAAACAAATCTTCAAATAATTTTCACAAGTATTTTCTTTTATTAAAAAAATCCAAACTCGGCTTTCTCTTTTTCCTTTCCGACACAATTGATAAACTTTTTCTTATTAACGAGTACAAGAAAGTTCAAACAACAGTTTTCTAACTCTGAATTTCCAGATAACGAGTTTTCTTTCTAACGTTTGGCAATAGTTACGTTCGTCGCGCGCGCATCCCGGCTAGAGGCTGCGTCCTGCGCTCTAGGTCGAGGGCAATGCTCCCTGCACTTACTATGCAAGCCTTTCCTAAGCAGGTCAAGCAGGTAACGTGCTTAGCAACTAGATCTGCAGGGTGTAAAATAAACATAGCGCAACTAGTGTTTATCACATAAAGAAGTTTATTTGTGAATTGAAAAATGTTTATTGTACATATATTTTCTCGTAGGTAACTACCAGTAGCATGGCGTCCATAGAACTCGATTCCTACCGGCTTGCCTAATATTAGGCATTAGAGCACCTTTATTCTACAGCTCTTAAGAAAAATGTACGCTAAATCTGCACCGGCTTGCCCGAGGATATCTTTTACGCCACGCCACTGGTAACTATTTAGGTACTATATTACATATCGTACCCTTGGTCAAATAACGACGCATCTGCAAAATGACCACTTTTCAGGATCTGTGTGTATCATGTAGTTCGTATGATTTGTATGACTTTTGAGCAATAAAAAAACTTTTGACGTAAAGTCACATGCGTCGTTATTTGACCAAGGGTAATACGATATTTCTTTAGAAAATTTATACATCTTGAAACTGCAGTTATAGACGTTTGTTATCACTTAGACTGGAAGACATTAAGGCTTTCGTCGTCCTTTAACTGACTCTTTTAAATTACTAAATACTTAATTGGTATATCTGAGTGATTACTGATTTAATCGTCAGTATATAATATAATGTCCTTTCGTTAAATTTTCTCTAACTTATTTTTTAGTGGCAGAACGTGCAGTTCGATGACTATAGGCTTAATTAATAGTACCTACACAGATACATAAAGAATAGTACTTTATCATACAAGTGGGCTGTAATGACCAATGTCCACGAGTGTTATACGACGTTTTTCAACACACTTGCGAATAAAAAATAATACTTATCATTTAGCACTTCTGTTTTTTTATATATTTTGTGGGTTATCTAACAACACCTCTAAGCGTGCTGTAGTGCGGGACCTGCGCCGATAATATCCGCCGGCCGAGCCCCACGGCGGGCTCGCATTGGTCAATTTGCGGTAATTATAACACTAGTGTGGTAATGTAAAGTAAAAACAGGTGTGTGAAATAAGCTGCGTGCCGTGAAACAATGAAATAGGAGCCACTTTATGAGCAAGTGTGTAGAAATAGTACATTACACAACTAGGGTGGTAATACAAAGAAATGACGAGATCGCAGAAGTTTGCGGCCCGAGCTGTAAGCTCAATTCACACTAGATCATTCCATTCATTCATTCATTCATTTGTATTGCTGAATTCACACTAGATCTATGTTGAGTGTCGCTAAGCGGAATATGTTTTGCCTCCAGACTCTTCTTAAATATGTCCCTAAAAAGGTGTGTCTAGCGCCACAGATTATAAGGAAGTTTATTAGATATGTCATCTAGGCATTCAGCAAAACACTTGCGACTAAGCGAGCCCCATATTGTGGTTTTGCTCTTTGGAGGCTCTACTGGTCCCTGCAGTAGCAGGCATCGTCGGTGTTGTCTCTGATCCAGTCTAGGTACTTTGTGACCCTCGTGTAGACCCCCGGGTACCCCAGTCGTGCGCAGCCGTAACCCCAGGACACAATACCTGGGGAAATAAGTGTATTTTTACTTATTTAATAGTTTTCAGAATTTTGACGTCTTTACAATATTTATTTTCGCTTTGATTAGGATGACTCGGTGTCTCACAATGCATTTAAGAACATTTGTTGTAAAGTTCAACAATCGTTGGCTAAGCTAAGAGTGTAAAGCTGCTAATTCCTTTGAAATTTACAAACAATATTCAATCTTAATTTGAAATAATTGAGTTTATTTTAGGATAGAAATCTTAAAGGAGGTTAGCAGCTTTACACTCTTAGCCGATAACATTAATCTTCAATTTTGTAACTGGGTTCGCCTTTCAAGAGTTTAGTTTACGAGTACAATTATTAGCCTGTACAAGAATGGTACTTACCTACGCATGACATTACTCAAGTGATTTAAAACTTACCAATAAGTTCGTAAACATGGTTCGAGTTTTCGATCACTAGAGGTCCTCCACTGTCGCCCTGAAAACAAATAATTTGAGTCTGAAAAATCTGAATTGTTAACACATTCACTGCAAGCCGTAGTCCGTAGCACTCTAATTCCCATATATTTATAGTGAAAATCCTTAATTTTGAGAAACGAATATGATGCTCCCACTCGCTCATACCTACTTCTTTTCATAATCGGTCATATTTAACTGCCAGAATATAATAAAAACACTATCCCTTGAAAAATCTTGTAATTTTCATATAAAAAGAATATAGTAAAGTAGGGTTCTAGCCATCCAGTTAAGTTAAGTTAACGGCGTATTGCGTGGCGTCCTATGTTTTTGGTTATTTATTACTGGTAGTTTCTGTGACATTGTGCCTAAAGGTAAAACCATTTTACCTTTAGGCACAATGTTATTAACTGCAAAACCTATTTATAATTTCATAGTTAAATACTACTTAGAAGGTAGATACCAAAAAAAAAGGAAAAAAGGAAAGGAGGAAGGAGGAAAAGGAGGAAGGAAGGAAGGAAGGAAAGGAAGGGAGGTACCAGTGGCGTGGCGTCCATAGAACTCGATTCCCATCGGCTTGCCTAATATTGGTCAGTTGAGCACTTAATTCTAGTGCTCTTAAAGAAAATTGAAGCCAAGCTGCTCTGGATTGCCCAAGAATTTCTTCAATGCCACGCCACTGATACCTACCTAAACAATTTTATGATGGTCGTTTAATCGAGTAGTTATGAGCGTACCGAGCATTGCTCGCGATAAATTATGAATTGTATTGGTCTTTAATACGCGTTTCAAGCGACTTGCATATCGGATTGAGTACTTACCGAGTAACAGTCAAGAATGCAAAATTAAAGAGATACGTATAAAGATTTATTTATAAGCGTCAAATAGTTACGACCAAAAAAATGTGCCATTGGATAAGTGTTAATACCTTGCTTTAACAAAGGGAAGAAATGCATGGGACTAACATTTCTTAATAATTTAAGCTGATCGAAAATATAGTCTTCATGGACTCTTCTTCTTTCACTTTCGATTCTTTCGTGGGTTAGATTATTTGTGCATAACTACGTCCAAATCACATACGGTGGTTTGCCTTTTTCAAAAGGCGCATGAACCCGCGCTCTAACCTGGATATCAGGTGCCTGTTTTCAAATCCTAGTAGTTTCAACAATACTTACAGTGCAAGCATCTTTATGCGCAGTTTTCGGGAACCCTGCACATAGCATGCTTTCCTGGATCCTGGAAGCATTGTATTTGGTGCCCTTGCAGTCCTGGTTGGTGAGAACCGGCAGCTCAGCTTCTAGAAGTGTGCACGACCAGTTCTTGGCCTCCCCCGTCGCACCCCACCCGGAGACCGTGGCGATTGTGTTCTCGTAGGATCTTTCTGAGGTTAACAGATAAAAATACTCTTTACTATCCTTTTAAGACCCACGTCCTACTAAAATACTAATTCAAAATGATTCCAAACACACATTCCTACTTGTTTTTGGAACAGCTCACAAACTTCCGTATCTGACAGCGAGTCTGCTCTAGGCTATAATATACAATATAGTACTAGCCTCCCTTTCTTCATTTCTTTGCCGCAGGTAGTGACTCTAGCCGAATAGAAAATTTGTCAACCCTACTTGACTTTAGGGAGTCCACCTCTCAAGGTAGAAATGACAGAGCATTAAGTATTTTCATTTCTGCCTGCAACTCAAATTTCAGGTCCACGCCTTGGTAACGAAGATTTAAATCATAGTTACCTTTATAAGTCGGCAAGCAGACAGGCCGTACAGCATGGGAGTAGGTAACCGGCGAGCTGATCTTTAACAAGGCGATGTCGTTCCTCAGGTCCGAAAGCGAGAAGTTGTGGGCTATCACTTTAGTGACGTAACGGGTGATGGGCCTCTGACTCTTGTCGCAGCGGTCGTGCTCACCAAACGTCACGCGGAACATGAACCACATGAACCTGCCGAAAAATACAACGATTTGCAATATTAGTTATAGTAAGAATTATCTAAGGTGTTCATTCTCTTTACGAACATTCGGATGCCTTAGATAATTCTTACTATAATGAAGAACATTTTTTTAATTGCATATGCGTATGGGTGGTTACCTCTTTTCTTCGGCCCTATTAACATTTATCGCTGACGTAAAATATACTTATAACTAATGGTAGAATAAATACTCTTAAATTATTGATGATGATCTATCTGCGAGCCATGGACGTTCACTGCTGGGCATAGGCCTCTCCCTTAGATCGACACAGAGTACGGTCCCGTGCATACCGCATCCACTGACTCCGCGACTCTCACGAGGTGGATAGATGATCCACCGAGCCTGGGGCCATCCTACGCTACGCTTACCTAGTGATCGCGTGGTCGCCAGCATGCTTAGTACCTTATCACACTTGCGGGCGAGTTAGAAGCGAAGTTCCATACAAATGTCGCTCACCGTTCGCCGCGACTGGTTTTGTATGGAAACTCGTCTGCAGCTCGCTTGTGCGTTGTGTTGTGTTTTAGCGAGCTTGTGCGAGAGGGGTGAAAGCATTACGTTGCGACAAACGGTGCAAGGGTCTGGCATTTCTTTTACCAATAAAAATATTATTATATAAAAAAGTACGTACCCCTTCAAGCAATGCGCCGCTGACAAGACGTACTTGTCGTTGATGAGAGAGGCGCCACAGCCGAAGGAGTTGTGGTAGATCAGCCGCGCCAGCCACGGGAACGCGTTCACACTCGCCATGGAGCCCCCGACGACGCGGGGCTCCTCGTTCCGCTCGCCACAACCTGCAAATATAACCGCAACATAAATTAATATGGGAACTGAGTTCACTGTAATTGACTTACAGTCTGATTTGATGTAGATTTGTTCTTCATCATCTTTAACCTTGAGACGTTCACTGCTGTGCTGAACATTGGTCTCTCCCAAAAACTTCCACCGATCCACGCTGCGTCTTTCGGTACTTAGAATGGGCGAAAGGCCCTATAGGCGTTCCGCAGGGAATGGCAAGAGCATACAGTCGATAGGGCCGAGGGGAAAAAAGGCAGCGTGGCCTATAGCAGTAGGACACTTCATAGGTTAAAAAAAGTTACAGTCCTTTACGGTCCTAAATAGTACCAATGCAACTTTTTTGTTATAAATAATCCATTATTGACTAGTTTCTTTCTGTTTCTCAACTTTACTAACTTCGAATTCCTTCCGGCTTCCCTATTTCGGATGACTTACGATCAACAATTGTGGCCAAAGTTGCCAAAAGAGAAGATGCATCTTTTGATTTAAAATTTCACGATTTTTACTCATTATTATAGCAAAACGGGACTTAATCGCTTAAAAACATGATATATTTACGCCCTGATGCCGTGAGGTGCGGTGACGTGCGTAAGTCTTCGCGACCATGTCACGCGATTAAGTCGTTTTGTTATAATAATGCAAGGGTCTCCAAACTACGGCCCGCGGGAAGAAAGCGGGAGGGCCTATGATCCGACCCGTGGTATGATTGTGAGACACAGACCCCCCCCCCCCCTCCTGCCCAGGACGATAAAAGATTATACGTAACTCCAAGTCGACCATGTCATGTGGCCCGCGCGACATTTTCAAAGGTGCTGTATGGCCCTCTGGGAAAAAACTTTGGAGACCCCTGTAATAATGCATCATGTCATCTGGGCCTATGCACACGGCGTATTTTAAACGCGTCGACGACGCGCGTTTCGTAGTGCTGTTGCTTTTACACACTAAAAATAAAATAGACACAGCGTTACGAAAAGGGCGTCGACGGCGACGGTGTGTTTAAAAAACGCCGTGTAGGCTCTAACTGCACTAAGCATAACATACACTTGCAGACAATGAATTTGGGTCATTTTCTATGAACAATTATATAGAAAATACCCGAATTCATTGTCCGTGAGTGTATAAATAATTATAAAAACATATTATTGGTTTTTTAGTAACAATCGAACTGTTACTTACTGCAGTGGCTGCATGGCGGTAGGTAGCGCTGTTCTGGCAGAGCCCGCGTGTTCATGAACGCATCTTCCGAAATCGACAGCGATTCCGGATCGGATGCTGATACCGGAACGGTTTCCGATTCATAAACGGTTTGTGACTCCTGGAATAAAATGAGAAAAATAATTATAAAGTACAATAATTCGAAAATTATACTCACGGACAATGAATTCGGGACATTTTCTATATAATTGTTCATAGAAAATTACACGATTTCATTGTCCGTGAGTGTACTAAAGATCACGTTCTACTTATATCTTATTTGTTAGAAATGTAATTAAGTTTCAATCGTTGGCAAATGCACTTAATATGTCAAATAATTAATATGAAGAATTTACAATTTAAAAAAATAATAATCTTAGTCATCTCTAGTATTTATATCCGTTAGATCAAACGATTTATAGTTAAGTTTAAGTATATTTGTAAAGGTATAGATACGACTCTACCAATAACATTAGGTCAGATAAGTCCTATCAAATATTGCATGTGTTTGTGTATAGTAAGTGGATGAAAATTAGCCCGCGTTAACCTAACTAGATATTAAAAGCTATCCGTAATACCCAGTTTATATTGAACCCAATTAGTTCTTCAAATAAGCGCGTAAAGTTAAAGTAACGCAAGTATCAAATTCGTATAAGCTCTACATGTGAGTTTTGTATTTCTGTAGCAGCTTTTGTTAAACAATATTCTTCTCAAAATAATATAAAATCACACATACCTGGGGTAGAGTGCTGCCTAGACATAAAACTAGAATAAATATTAAAACACGACACCACATTTTCCTTCTGTTTAAATATTTTTATTAATAATTGTTTATGTACCACGCGATCATGTGGTCGGGCTTAAAAGTGTACTAAGTCGTTCTTTGATCTCTCAGTATGGACACTAATGGGCATTAAAATGTCGCTTTTGAATTGTTAATTGGAAAGTAATTGGGTAAGCACACATCTAGTTGCATCTTTATAACCCTAAATAAAAGTCAATCGAGTATATTTTCAATTTAGTTTTCTTTTTAATTCTTAGATTTCGTAAAAAGTTATTAAACACCGAGTCAAACGTATGCATAGGCAATTTGATGTGAATTACCTAATTTGGTTGTGTTTAAGATGGCCAAAAACTTTACCAAATATTGTTTACGGGCAGGGGTCTACCGACGGCAATTTTGTCGCAATTTTTTTATAGGATGTAATATTTGTGTAATTTTAAGAACCTGTCTATTTGGAACCCGCCGTATAACACCACTAAATATAATTTATTTTTGTATTCACCTAACCAGTATACCTACATAAGATTACGACGTAAACACTTGTAACTTTGTATGTAGGTAACTGTACCTAATTTATAGTGTTATTTTCTCACTTAATAAATGATCACTCATTAACTAATGACTGTGTAGCCTAAGCAAATAAATTAAATCAGAAGAAATGCCTTTTAGACACATCAAGTAATTAGAAACAGACTTACGATTGTAGGTATGTTTTTATAAAATTAAATTCGGCTAACGAGCGAGCGTCGTTTTAGGGCTCCGGGAGGTTGTACGACATGTTTATTTGGCAATGACCTCGCGGATCATTGAACTCTACTCAGCCTCTCGATCTGCAATCGATACTTTACCCATTATCAACTTTAATACTTTGTCATTAAGTCTAGTTTTATAAAACAGAAATCAAGCTTTTAGGTAGGTACATGTAAATTTGTGAATTTACGATTTCGGTACGGGTATTGGAGAAACGTTAATGAGTTCAATGTATGCTGTGACTAATCGCTTCACAATATATCAGACATGTCTTTTTAAGGAAGAATTTCTTTTGTTTATCTCAGAAGGAAAGGTACCCAACTGTCCGACTCCGATACCCAAATTCAACCTGTTAGGAGAAATTGTCCTTCAAAGTACTGAAAAGTGACTAAATCCTCCCGAAAAAAAAATTTTTTTCTCTAGAAGTTGGAGGGTTTAGTCACTTTTCAGTACTTTGAAGGACAATTTCTCCTAACAGGTTGAATTTGGGCAGCTAAAAAAAAGACGTGTCTGCTATTTTAGACTACTCTATAACATATATCAAAATTAATCAAATCGGAGTCGGACAGTTGGGCACCTTTCCTTGTCAGTCTCTAAGTCAAATTCTTCTTCTACTTATTCATAACTTAGCCTAAAAAGTTTGCTGCATCAAAATTTTGAAGTAAACAAATAGCGACATCTCTCGGATACTCGGTCATGTTATGTGGGTCTCTGAGCTCCACACCTCAACGTTGAAAATAATTTCAACCACACACACCATTTTTTTTTTACACCATTTTTGGCACAGGATGGCTCATCCAAGGGTGGTTGTACAATACTTTTTAGATTTACACAGTTTCCAAAGCTATTGAATTTTAGCAGTCCGTGACGATTCGAAATATTTATAAATATATATGAATATTAAAGTTTCCGGTAGCGTTGAAGGTAGTTACGGTCAAAAGAAAGGAAAATGGAGTAATCGGAAAGATGTCTTACTACTTTGTTGACTTCTTTCTACGTAACCTGCTTGTAGTTCGTCACTGACAAACTGATGCAAAAATAAGTAGATTACTTAGTAAAAAACTTAATTAGATAACTTACTACTTATGTATGAGTATATCTTCTATTAAGAAGATTACCTCGAACATTCTTCATTTCTAAATACACTTTTGATACACGTGATAAGTATACTTTTGTTATATCATTCTTGATACAGGGAAAGGGTAAATTATTAAAACACTAGCTTTACATTAGAGTACTTTTATTAATATAATAAATTATTCTTATTTGTCATGAGAAGTAATAAATATTTACAGACTTATCATTTAAATATAATTTTATGGCAAATAACTCGCCACCCTGTGTCACCATCACAAATACGATTCATACATAATTTACTTATTTCTCATTTCTTATCTTAATTAATACCTAGAATATATTTATTATCTTACCGAATTAAATAGTCGATTACAATTAAGGTATATTTACTTAAAAACAATATGGCGTGCATTTTATGGCATTTTTCATGGCATTGGGTCCAATTTACACTGAAAAATTCGTGAATAAAAGAGGATCCCAAATTGACTGATTATTTTGATCAGCATTGAAGTTCTACATGTTTCTACAGTCTTTGTTACCAGAGGACGAATCCCGATAAGGTGGTCTGACACCATGAAGAATGCTTGTGGTACCATGCAGTTGGGCAGCCCATATGGTCCTTGACCGCATACGTGGAGGGATATTACAGTTGCTCACGATCATCATTAATAAGGGAACAGCGGAGAAGAAGATCGTTTATGTAGTAATAACGATCATTGTCTGACTGTGTCAAATTAGTAGTAGCGTGGCGTTTTTTTAACACCTTATCGTACTGCTATAAAGAAAAAACGCAAGCTCAATACCTATCAGCTTTGGCTTGTCCAAAGATATCTTTGACACTACACTTCTGCAACACAGTTAAAGTAGGTAACAAATGCGATTCTGCAACATAATCAACCAGTTTTGACGCTGACTGCACAGCTACAAGCGTCCTTAACCATATAGGCTTGAGTACCCTGTGATATTTTTTACGTCTGGGTTTGTTTTTTAGTACAGGCGCACCACCTAACATGATCTGCTCCGAAGTCCGCTTCTATGGAAGTTTCTTAGAAGCCAACTTCTGAGCAGGTTTTGTTGTGTTAGGTTCAGATGAGAATTTTGCCAGCCAACTATAGTGGTACCTACCTACCTACTCTGTCTTTAATGGAAGCGCTCCGCTCTCGGTCAATGGGCCGAATGAACTAATTCGGTCGTTTAGTTCCTTTACTGCAGTGGCAAATTACAACTTTTAACGTCCCACGGCATGTTTCTGCAACAACTCGATTTCTCCGATCGCTCCTATTGAACTAAAACCCAATGATAATGAACTAGTTCCTTTCGGTTCGTGATGGCATTTCATTCCCTTTCTTTCGTTCTTAAAGATACTAACCGACTCAGGCCTAAAAGGGTCACTGCTGTCTGTTTCATAAGGAAATGAACTTGAACACGCTCTTCTCTTGTTGTTGGATGGCGTCTCTATCGGTTGGCCTGGCTGGTTCTTTCTTTACTCTCTGGTGCGCCGCATAAGTAACGCTGTGGTTAGTCGGAGCAATAGCACGCGTCCTGCGTGTTGTCGCGGATCCAGCCGAGGTAGTTGGTGACGCGCGTGTACACGCCCGGGTAGCCGACGCGTGCGCAGCCGTTGCCCCACGACACCACGCCTGGAAAACAATAGAGAATATCCATTACTAAGGACCTCTATCATTTTATAGCTTCTTATGTGACGTCAATTCCACCACAAGACAGCGGAAGGTTCAGCGTAGTCGGAGTGACAACGCCTACAAATTTAGAGGTGCCATGTACAAATCGTGATACGGCCAAATATCTGTGTCATGGCTACAAAATTGTTCCCGAGTCAAACTAAACTAAACAAGCATAGATCCATTTTAATTATTTATGTAAAGCATAGATTAGTTTGGTACTAAGTCGATTTGTGAAAGACATTCCCTAATATCTATTTATTTTATGAAATAGATAATAATAACTTGTTTGACCTACCAAATCTGGGATCATTCAAAAAAGTATGCGAGGAACTGAAGACATGCCATGAATAAATATATATAAATATAAAAATAGGTAATGAATGATAAAAACATTTTATCGTTATCTTAAAAGTACCTAACAAGTCTCAATCGGTGGCTCTTTTTAAACATTTATTTAAGGCGAGTGGGGGCCTCAATGCCCTTTAGGATCTGGGAGGAACTCGCCAGCCATGCACTCCCCGCAACGATTTTACTGAACGTTTATTATTATTATGATAAATTATTAAAATCTTTACCAATCAGCTCGTAGCGTTTCTCTTGTGTAGCGGTTGTCTTCTCTGTAATAAGTGGACCGCCGCTGTCACCCTGAAAAATGGGAGAAAGTTACTTCAATAAAGCTTTCTTTTAAATGACCAGATAAAATGGGCTACTTAACAAAACTGGATTTACACGTTTTTATATCCTTTATAAAAAAAATTGGTAGTCTTATATAAATACTGGTTTAGATAAGACTACCGATTTTTTAAGTTGATAGCATTCATTATTTCTGTTCCAATTTATTTTTTCGTTTCTGTTTAGCCCAGTAGAGAAAGCATTGTGGCATTAAGTACGCTGTTTGTACTTTTCTGCGTCATTCTTTATTATACCGCCCTGGGTACGTAATGTACTATTATGCCACACCTGGCCATAAAGTGACTTTTCCGCACGCTGTACGCGTACGGAAAAAGCCACTTTCTGGCCAAGTGTAGACATAAAATGATGTACACAACACGGGAGGTAATAAAGAAAGCCCTCGATCGCATATTTACGTACCTCGCTTGCAGCTCGGGCCGCAAACTTCTACGTTCTCGGCCTTTCTTTGTATTAGTTATGTAATGTACTATTATCTCACCCCTGGCTGTAAGTGACACCTGCGAGCCGCGCAGGGAGAAATCCCTGGGCACAGGAGATGTAAAATTGTGTCCACGCCACGTGCAATAATAAAGAAAACGTCTCGAGCCACAAACATTTTCGATCTGGGGCATCCTTTATTTTACCGCCCTGGGTGGGTGCTTAATACATTACGTCACCCCTAGCCGTAATTGCCATTTTCCACTCACTGTGTGCACTTCCCCGCGAAGTGGAGACAATATAGTTTAGAGCATTTCTAAAAAACTTTGTACATCAATTAACGGATCCTTGATTGGATCCTATTTGGTTACCAATATTTGTGACGATCATTTATTAATGTTTTGCGGATTCATTTGGATAATTAAGGAAAAATATTTTGGATAGGTACAATCTTAATTATGAAAAATAAATAATAATAGTATGGCTTATCATAGTAATAAAACAACTTAAACGGATTAAATCGCGTATATTACTACATTTTAAGTCCCGACGTTTCGTAACCCTTTTCAGCGTTCGTGGTCGCGGGGTTTAAGTTGTTTTATTACTATGAGTGATAATCGCGAAAACCGAAGACAATAGTATGGCTTATCGTTAAAAAAATGGTTACAAAATAGAAAAATTTAATGTGTCCATACTGTCCATACATTTTGTTGTACAAACTTGGTTAGAAATGGCCCTTATTGTATTGTTTTTTAGAGACTGAATTATTCACCTGACAAGAATCCTTCTGTCCCTTGGCCGGATACCCGGCGCACAGCATGTTGTCGCTGATCATGGACGCCGTGTACTTGGTCTTGCGGCAGTCCGCGTTGCTCATCACGGGCACCTCCACCTCCTGCAGCGTGCATGACACCTTTCCTTCCTCGGTCAGCGTGCCCCAGCCGGCGGCGACGGCTTTCACGCCGACATATAGTTCTTCTGCAAGAAGAAAGGATTTTTCAGAGAACAGATCATACAGCAATATGGTGTCCATCAGTACAGTGGTGTCAAATATATTCTTATTAGCCGGAGCTGATTTAGATAAAGTTTTCTTCAAGAGTAGTAAATACTCCGGTCATATGCTTTAAAATAGACAAGCCGGTGGGAATCGATTTGTATGGACGCCACGCCACTGGTGTCCATAGAACCCGATTTCCACAGGGTTCTTGTAGAGAAAGCAGGCAATATTTGCTGAGGGTTGGTTTACCCTAGGATATGTTTGATGCAACGCCCACATCACCTATCTATACTCACCAGATTTTTATAAATCTCCATTTCGGCGAGTTGCCTAAAGTACCTAGTTACCTACAGTTGACGCGGGAGAACAGACGGAAACTGTGCAAGGTTACTGTTGCTCCTCAAATTAAATCTAATCAAAATGTAGTATTTCAAGACGAGATCCAAAATCAGAGATAGATTCCACACACATCGATTCCATCATAGCCTCGGCCCACCTTAGCAAACCTTATTGAGCATTCCATTCAACATCTCTCTATGGTGCATATAACTCGAAGCGCATCTACAGTCGAACCGTACCATATCATAGCAGGGAGAAATGTAGTAATAACATACTTAATCTCGTTGGTAGGCAAGGAGATTGGTTTGATGGCTTCCGTCATAGGTACGCGTTCGTTCAGACTCAACAGTACGATGTCGCTGTCGAAGTTGGTCAAGCTGAACTTGTTCACGATGGCGCGCAACGCGAGGCGCGTCTCCGGCCAAGTTATGGCGTTGCAGCTAGAAATATAGTAATGTACTTACTCTCGTTGGTAGGCAAGCAGATCGGTTTAATGGCTTCTGTCATAGGCACACGTTCGTTCAGTCTCAACAACGCGATGTCGTTGTCGAAGTTGGTGAGGCTGAACTTGTTCACGATGGCGCGCAGCACGAAGCGCGTCTCCGGCCGAGATGTGGCGTTGCAGCGGTTGTGCTCGCCGAAAGTAACCTTTATCATGAACCACATGAAACTGAAAATAAAATGAACAGTTTTATTACATAGGTAGGTAAACATGGTTTTTAGAAGTTGGAAATATGATGCTTTTCATTTTAAGATTGATTCTTATTATTGCTTTCTCGTAGATTAGTGATTTATTCAAAAATAGCCATATTTTGTGATAACTCGAAATTCAATATTGTGTCGTATGAATATTCGCTAATTCAATATTGTGTCGTATAATTTGTTTATCTGGGGGCACGGCAGTGCCCCCGCCAAGTCGATTAAAACAAAGGCACGGCCGTACCATCCTTTTCTCGGAGCCATTCAGGCCATTTTCAGCCTACCGTAATTTTGTACTGGTTAAAGCTAGAACCCTGAAATTTCAGGGATATATAGGGCACAGTAAGACTTTTATATATTCTCAATATCATTCAATTTGAACGTGTAGTTTAAGAACTATTGCATGTCAAAGTTCCTTAGTTTTGTCACTGACTGACTGACTGATGATTATCATAATTCTAAGGTACTTCTAGCAGACCTACAAGCTCCAAATTTTAAACACAGTTAGTTTTTAGCCTATCAAGTCCTAAAAAAACCTAAATATGTTGTAATTTCAGTCACAACTGCACACATAAGTTTGTAATCCTATACAAATACATGCGATTACCAATTTTGCAGTTCAAATTTACAGTTCGAATGGATTGGAATGTAAAAAATAAAGGAAGACCACAAAGACCACAAAAAGAAATGAGATCCCATCAAAAACATTACATGTAAAAAGATGCAAGTCTCGCAACGCAGTTCTCCTACAACAAAAAAGTTTTGACCGACTTGCCTATTATTTAACCGTGGAGGAACACATTTTATAGATCTAATAATAGGCAAGTCGGTGGAAATCGAGTTCTGTTGATACCCCCCCGGGATACTAACTTGGTTTAACTTTACATCTCAAAACTTTTTTGCTGTAGGAGAACTGTGTTGCGAGACTGGCATCTTTTTACATATAATGTTTTTGATGGGATTGTTTAAACATAAATAAACTCAGAAAGCTGAGTACTATCAGCCCTAAAAATATTGATACCTAATTTATTAGCACCTTATAGTTATTATTCGGCCACTGCTGTCCGGCCTACTTACAAAATTTTCACCAAACCAATTGCTTATTTCTATTGTGTAACTCAGTTGGACAACGGATTGTGTTCGCCTGGTGCGATGTGAACAGTGGCAAGCTATTGGCTCTTTAGCGAAAGTGAACAACATTTTGGACATGAATACTATTAATGTCTCCTTATTTACGCTTTCACTTGCGCGTATGTGTCATTATTTACACGTTGGCGACGATGCATTTCGATGGTGTCTTTATTCAATAGCATTGCGTAAAAACTGCAAAAAGTGGCAGTGCAAACCGCAGAAAGCACTCCCTCGAATAATAAACTATGTTTTCCTCTGAAAAAAGAACGTGTTCCAAATTTTTCTTTTTAATAATACGGGTCGCGGTCCAACCTACTTTTGAAACCGTTGCCTTAGAAATTAAGTTTTATAAATCTTCTCTTTCTTTTTAGTGTTTCGTTTTCATCATTATCATCAGCCTATACGTCCCACTGCTACACAGGCTTTTATTCTCAGATGAATGGGCTGTAGTCCCTACTTTGATTAGAGAGTCAGGGATTTCATATACCTATACCTTTTCATTTCATCGCAAATGTATGCAGGTTTCCTCACGATGTTTTCCTTCACCGAAAAGCTAATGGTAAATATCACATCATATGTCGTACCAATGAGTTTTGCACAACTTATGTACATAAGTTGTGCAAAACTCATTGGTACGCGCCAGGATTCGAAACCACGACCTCTGCTAAAAAGGCGCATGACCAAACCTCTCAGCCGCCATAGGGGTCATCCTAATAGTACGTCACACCCATGGGGGGGAGGAGGGGTCAAATGTGACAGCCTACAAGGTCTAACTAACAAGGTCAAATATGTTAGGAAAAAGTGTAACAAGTGGTCTAAAAGTCTGAAAAATCGTGTGACGTACTTTGTGGATGACCCCATAGCTTCCAAATTTAGCATCAACAATACGTATTGACCACATTTTGGGGATATTGAACCTGTGGCGCCTCCAGGCCGGTTTGGGGTCAATGCCCCGAGGCTAACCGATCGGAATTCACAAATTCGGATGCGACCAATTAATTTAGGACTCGTTTCGTCCTCGGGTTATCGGACTTTGGAAATGACACGCAAATTACAGGATTAAAATACTAAATGTCATTTGAATCAAATCTATGATTAAAACTAAGTAGAGGCTGTTCGTCCGCGAGCATTTCCGACTTATTTATACCAACTTTCGTTCCCCGTTACAACCAATCAGGAAAATTTCGAAAAATCTTTTTTTTGTGGACCTCTGCTCGGCTCCACATTGCGTGGTGTGCGTTTCAAATTTAATTCCACTATCTACTGTGGTTTAGTCTGTACGTTGTCACTCAGTAGGTACCGTAGTCACGAAAATGTTTTAGATGAATATTATTGTATTATGTTACTAAGTTGTAACATAATCATAAAAAAACAAAATTATCTAAAGGTGTATCACCTTTTAACTAACACTTTTAGAGTTAATCAGTCGTTAATAACTCGTTAACCCGGATAAAGTTCTCGACTGAGACGATAATCGACTATTAATTTCAATGGAAATTTCTTCTAATGAAGTATCTCATAAGTTAAATACTAGATGAACTTGTGATTGTGTATGTGTCACGAATATCCAATGTGTCACTTGGACTTATGTGACCGATTTAACAACTGAACGAAATGTTGATGTTGAAATAATTAGTTATTGTTGGGGTAGCTTGCAACCTTTAGCCCCAAGTATATCTAATAGAGGTATAATGTAAGTACGAAAATAAGTTCCTTAAAGTCTTAAGTTTGCCAAAATTCGCCGCGAAGAAATTCAAAGGTGTATGTAAAGTCCCCAATCCGCAGGGGGCTAGCGTGGGAACGACAGCCCATTCACTCTCGTCTATGAGAGTAAGCCTGTGCCCAGCAGTTGAACGACTTGGACGTATATTATATATATATAGGCTGATGATGATGACTCATTCGACACTGTTTACCCTTTTTTGAACCCCAGATTCATAATAAGGCAACCCTTAATGAGCATGGGGCAGTCAGAAAATGGTCCCTAGATGAAACACAACGTATGTATAAAGAAAGTGTAATGTTGTTGACAATTGACAAACATTTTGATATTTTTGGCATTGCTACTTTCAATAATTTGACAGGAACTACCTCTGTAACAGTGCATAAAGTGGCTTTTTTGAATTTATTTCGCGCTAAGGCATTGTCAAATTTGGTCACTGGTGTCAATAACTCGTAAGCAGACAATGCAAGCGAGTCAGTACAGCGTGCGCAAACACTCGTTGCCTCTTGTAGATGCATTCACGCCTAGGGACCCGCTCAAGTGCAATCGACCGATCCTTCAATAGACATACATTACATGTAGACAGAGAGGATACGCATAATATTATGAAAGATTCCTGTACCCACATCATTGAAGATGGTCTTGGCAATAATCTCTTATAGCAATACCTACGTTCAATTTGTAGTTATACTAATTATGAGCAACCATGCATATGCACGCACATTAGTCCTGTTTCACTTTCTAAGTTAATCTAGGTAGTATCATCCCCAACACCAACAAAACATCTCCTAAGCCATATTCTATGCAGGTACTATTAAACATGCAATAGTTTCCAAGATTCGAACTAATACTCATTTCATTTGAAGGAAGCTATGGTAGCTGAGTTGTTTGGACATGCGCCTTTCAAGCACAGGTCGTGGGTTCGAATCTTGGCTCATACCAATTACTTTTCGGCGAAGGAAAAACATCGTGAGGAAACCTGCATACATTCACGCAGAAATTCAAAGGTGTATGTGAAGTCCCCAATCCACAATGTGGTAACATGGGTACTACAGCCCATTTACTCTCATCTATGAGAGTAGGCCTGTGCCCAGTAGTTAGACGTATATAGATTGGCTAATGATGATGACTCATTTGACACTGTTAACACTTTTTTGGACCCTAGATTCATAATACCTAATATGTCCACTGCATGTACCTTGTTACTTTAAAATTAAAAGATTTCTAAGTGAGATACCATACAATATTGACTATGGAGTTAAAGCAATAAGGTATCTAAAAGTATGTTTAGTAACAATAGCGAACAGCCGTGCTTAAGTATACAGCTCATCTGACTTTGAATGTTACGTACCTTTCTCTTACGTACAGTCAGTGTCAAATAGTCTGTAGCATCCAAAACGCCATATACCTACAAGGTGGCCCATTTAGATCGGTCACTATGGAAAAGTCTGAAACTATAAGACATACCCGGTCGTTTTGGAAAATGTTAAATACAATGGATTTTATTCGTTTTAGATATCGTATTTCCTATTAACATTTACTGCTTATGACCTACGTCCTCCTACACAATCGATATCCAAATAGAAATAATATAAGTTTTATTTTTCAAAACGATCGAGTTCGATTCCCGGTTAAAGTACAAGTGTTTTTTTTTAATCTATCTACCTATGCAGTTTTTCTTGTCTCTAAAATCGATGACATGGTTCCTAAGAACAGATCTTCATGTCTTATAGTTTCAGAGTTTTCAGACTTTCCCATACTGACCGATCTAAATGGGCCACCCGGTATATCTAACGGGCATTTCTCCAGGAATATGTCTGCGACTCTTCTGTCTCCATACATTTAGTATGAAAAAGGGCCAGATGAATGAGCTGACCGCAGACATATTTCTGGAGAAATACCCTAACACGTATTTGTGTCTCTAGTAATAAAGACGTATTACGATATATTTATGGCGCTTTAGATGCTACTGACTATATATCGCTGACTGTTCATTAAATCCGCGTCTACTGAAATGGTAATATTTGCCAATGCGTTTTACATTGGTTTCACTGGTGGCACTTGCTGCTGGCCAATGATATGTGTTTCCTACATCGGCCGATATCGGTAAAGACTTTCGCAATACAGTGGCAATGGACCAGCCATGTGTGTCGCAGAGATCATAACATATAGAGTCGGCGAGCTCTAAACTGGAGACCTCGAACGTGTGACAGAAGCTTTGGAAGACAGCAAGCCAGATAGTTGGATGACATCAAAAAGACGGCAGGGCCGATATGGAGTAGAGCGACCAATTGGAAATCCATGCAAGAGTCATATGCATATCAATAGTCTAAGACCAATGATATTTTAGTACTGAGACACAATCACCGCAGAGACTTGTATGTTATACGGTTTGTACGCGGGCTAGTTTTTCACAACTCGACGTCTGATGTGCGCCTATTTTACGACTGAGACTTACCCTTTAACGCAGTGTGCGGCAGTCAACACATATCGGTCATTGATGAGCATGCCCCCGCAGTAGAACCGCTTGATGTAGGTGAGCTTGGCCATCCAAGGGAACTCGTTAGAGCCAGCCTCCGAGCCCCCCACGATACGGCCCGCCTCGTTCCTTTCGCCACATTCTGAAATAAGAACAGCACCATTGATGAACATATATTCTCATAAACAGTCCGTCATCACCGACAAATGCTGATAAACTTACTAAGCCTATCGGCCTTTATTGTGTCTGTTTTGGGACGTAGGCATATGTATAATGGCAATCCATTGACATAATACCTTCATCGACTTGTTGTTCGTCGACATTGTTAATCGTAACCAACAGTAATGTCTGTCCACATGACGCGGTAGAAGCTCTTATGGGCTGCCCTTTGCATGGAACCACAATCATTATTCTTAAACTTAGTAGGAGACGTCATTGTGTTAACTGCAGAATTTCAACTGAAAAGCACACGAGAAAGGTGGCTGGCCCAGCTTTCGAACATTTTTATAAACAACACTGGAGCGTCCCGCTACATCTTGTAAGATGTGCACAAATTTTTGTACAGTATACTGTGATAAACACCAAGGTAAGATAGCAGTGAAAAATATAGAAACTCACTGCGGTGCAGGTGCAGATGGCTCTGAGCTGGTCGCCCTCTAGCAGCGGCGGATGGTTGCCTCACAGGCCACTGAAGAAGTTCTTCGTGAACATTCCTCGAGCGTCACGACACTTCTTGTTGGAAACGTTGTATTAAACAACAAGGTATGATAGCGTTAAATAATTTAGCAACTCACTGCAGGTGCCGATGGCTCTGGGCTGGTTGACCTCCAGTAGCGGCGGACGGTTGCCTCACAGGCCACCGAAGAAGTTCTTCGTGAACACTCCTCGAACGTCGCGACACTTCTTGTTGGATACGTTGTATTAAACAACAAGGTATGATATCGTTAAATAATATAGCAACTCACTGCAGGTGCAGATGGCTCTGGGCTGGTTGACCTCTAGTAGCGGCGGACGGTTGCCCCAGACGCCGCCGAAGAAGTTCTTCGTGAATACGCCTCGAGCGTCGCGAGACACCTCATTCTGCGTTTCATTAAATGTTGTTAAATTTTATTTTATGTTGCCATTATTTATTTATTTAGACTTTATTGCACAATACAGGAAAGTACAAACGGCGAACTTAATGCAATGTAAGGCATTCTCTACCAGTTAACCGCTGGGCCAAACAGAAATATTAAATTGGCACATCAACATTGTTATCGTATACCTTCTAACTTAGCAAGTTCATGACAGAAGTCAATGGGTGGTGCCTATTTGACTTCTGGCATTGCGCACCTATGCCACAGTACGAAGTGCTCTCACACAGACGTGCGATCGTGCGTCTGTGTAAATACGTGTCGCGCGCTCCTAAACGCCGAAGACGAACTACTTGGTTGTCTTTATACTTTGCTATAAGGGTTCCGTTATTTCCGTTCGAGGCACGGAACCCTAAAAAAACTAAAAATAAAGTGATTGAAAACATACGTATTATACCTACATACACTGGTTAGGATATTATGTAAAAACTTAACGTATAAGGAATATTTTACAAAAAATATAAACAAAACGTTTTGTTTTGGAGTGAAAATCACTTCAACAGCAAAAGATAGAAATTAAAATAATAATAAACTAAAACATGCCAAATCTTACACGCCACCGAACAAAAAATATCCATAAATTAGCATAACTTAAAAGTGTGTACCTCAGAATAAGTGAAAGCGGCTGCACTCACTAAAAGGAAAATATACTTCCACATACTGGCACTCGAAACAAAAGAATAAAAAAAACAAAAATTCAAATTTAGAATTAAATATTCGCGCTCGGCGGGCGCTTTCTGTTGTTGTAGTTGGCGCGGTCGCCCGTCGTCGGACACTGAGCGACACATCCAAAGATCGGCGGTGTAAACAGCCCCACTAATTTTGTCTTATAAGAAAAATAAAGCAATCGCCATTTGTTATTTAGAACGAAATTGATACGATTAATTGATGACGGACTGACCAAACTTATTGCATTTGATATACCCCCTAATTAGGAGGTGTGCCTAAGTCGGTGAAAATTTTCCTTTTAGCCTGTGATAATTTTTTACCATTTTTAGGGTTCCGTACCAAAATGGTAAAAAAGGAACCCTTATGGTGCGACTGTGTCTGTCTGTCTGTCTGTCTGTCTGTCCGTCTGTCACAGCCATATATCTCAGGAACTACTGCTGCTATCGATTTGAAATTTGGAATAGTGTTAAAAGTAGCTAAGCCGAGCTTATTGGACATAAAAAATATCTTGTACCTTTTTTTTTTAACAGGCTCCGTAATGGGACTTAGAAAATTGAAAGTAGGGCTATTATATTGAGTGGGGTATCAAATGAAAGGGCTTAATTTGTAGATTAAAACACCATTTTTATTTTTTTTCTTAAACTTATTTAAGTTTTTGATTTATAAGTGCAAACGTACCATTCCCCCCTATTATCTCCGAAGTTACTGATCAGAAAAATGTGTCATAGTTACTAATTATAAATATCAACCTGAATATTACAGGAAAAATAGAACGGTCTTGCTAACTTTAATATTATTTTAGAAATTTACAAAAACTTAAAATCCCTAGCGGCGAGTAGCAAAACTAAGCGATGCCCTGTTTCACGCTAGGGGATTTCCGGGCAAAAACTAGATGACGCTAAAACACTAAACATTTAACGATGTTATAATTGAACAAAGAAACATAGTAAAGTAACAATTAGTTCGTAAACAGCTAATAATAAATAAATTCTAACATTTAAATACTGTGTCACGTTTGCAAAGTTGAATAATTGTAAATAATATTATAATTATTTTACCAAGCTTATACATAGATGGCGTTGTAAATTCGGGGAACAGCTTTTTGTATGGAGAATGACAGTCCTCTTGATTTAATGGTCCTTGCTATTAAATAGAATCATTACTCGTCAGGTTCTTAGCATTACAGGAAAAATATAATTGTTTTCCTAACTTGCACTGGTTTTTACAAATTTGCAAAAATCATAACATATCGATGGCAAAAAGCGAGAACGTAGTAACCGCCAAAATGCAAACTTTACACCAGAGCCAAAAAACTTTTCGATTTCAAGAAAAAAAATCATAACTCTTTCATTTATGAACGAAAATTCTTGATATTTGGATCTAATTCATAACTTATGGTTTTCTTTCAACTGGCATATTTAATATTTAACAAAACAGACTGGTTTACGACTTAGTGGCGGTTACGACAATTGAACTCTTTTTTTCGTTACGCGAAAACGCTGCAAACGCCAGAAGTAAATGTACTAAAATGGTGAAACGGGTATTATTTCCATAAAGCATAAATGCTGTAACCAGATGCATATTTATTTTAAGATTCAATAATTTTGACGTAAATGTCATTACGTTCTTTATAGGACTAACTGAAATGTGGTAAGTGTCCACCGGCAAAAAGAAACTGTGAAAATAAAACGACTTAAGGATCAATCAACTTTTATCAACATACTTTTTTAAAATGTTTCCAAATTTTAAATGCAGGTTTCTTACAAATTAAAAGATCAGAAGCAACAATTACCGTCTTAACATAATCAAATACTATCTAGTCTCAATTTCTCTGTATAAAAACATTACGTTTCTCTCTGTATAAGCACAAAGCAAGTTCACATTCAAGCGCATGTTGCGCAAGCATCTCTTCAATGCTGTCCAAAACTAATTATCGACATGAGGTTTTCACAAGGTACGTAAAGTAGTATATGTAAGTATATTATATAATATTGTATTTGTGTAAGTATATACTGTATGTATGTATATTGTAGGTATATTTGTAAATTTATCTTAAGTTTTCCAATTGACGTTAAAGGCCCTGCACCAAAACAATGTTTCTGTTTAGCCCATTGGTTGACTGGTAGAGAATGCCTTAAGGCATTAAGTCCGCCAATTGTACTATTTATATTGTGCAATAAAGATTAAATAAATAAATAAATAATTACGAAAATTACTTAAAACCTCCGTTGCTTATTACATTACAAAAGGCTAATAAAATCTCTCATATAAAATCACAACCTTGTACTTATCGTGCTAAAAACAAACATAAATATTCTTAGGGTTAATCAGACTATAATATTGTTATCCGCTAAAACTAAATATTATAGGTAATGAGGTTTAATATTCCCGTGAAAACTTTAAAACTCTCTACATTTTATCTTCAGTTTTGGCATTAAATTGTCTTTTAAGTAACTTTTATCGATATAAAACTCACTACCTATTAAACCCACTAACTATAAAAGATGTTTTGTATGTAAGTATTACTTATTATATAAGTTTTCAACATAATTCTTAAACAATTGTTTGAACACAACTATCACCTCAATTATAAAAATATTTCACTTCACGGACACACAGAGTACACAGACTACGCACACCCACTCGCTCCGGCGATCGCCGATAGACTAAATCACAGGTCGTATTCACGAGCCACATCGCCGCGAGCGCACATTTTTATTGCTGTATCTTCAAGCACTACCCACTTCACGTTGTGTTTCAAATGTCGTTACTGTAGCTTGCTGTTAATTCATTTTCGAATGAAATGTAGTAAGCGTCAATCATAGATAATTTATTTTAGGATAATTGCACTAAGCTTGGTTCGTAATTTTTTCACTACATGCATAAATGCTGTAACCGCCACGGAACAAAATTTCGGCAACGCTGTAACCGGCACACCCTTTGATTTATGAAAAAACAAAATTAGCGTAAATGTACTCGTTTAGAAAATTGCTACTATTTGGATGTTTACAGCAATTAGATGTGGGCATCGTCAAAAAAATACATTCGTTTTGCAACGTAGTCCAGTTTTTTCTAAGCGTCGTAGAGCCATGGGACCCAGACCAGTCGACGCAGAAAAATTCGCTGATTCCGAATATGCAAAAAAAATTTTTTTGACCAAGTGGCGGTTACTACGTTCTCGCTTTTTGCCATCGATATACTTATTTGCTCCTACTAAACTAATCGACATACAGTTTTTCTTGTACTATTCGCGTATCTACTTCTCAGTTGGTACGGAACCCTCGGTGCGCGAGTCCGACTCGCACTTGACCGTTTTTAAAGTAGATCCTACTTTATTTATCATATATAATAATCGGTTTTTCTCCTCAATTTGCACCTTTTTTGTGACATCACAGTTTTTACGATAAAATACCAGTTTAATGCAAAACAGCACAAAGTTTTGCGGTTAAAATGTTGTCCACTAAATAAGATAGGTAAATATGCAAAGTCTATTGCAATGCATAAACTACTGCAATAAACTATGACTCAATACGAGTAGATATAGAAATATAATCGTTACACATCAAATCTCTCTGAATTAATTATAATTTAGCCACAACTTATTATTACGTGTTATTTAAACTCGGCTTCAAAAAGTTAATGAAGGTTTAACTACACAGATATAATTTCTAATAACTGGAATCTTTTTGGTGATATTTCGATACATACAGGGTGACTGGAAATTCGCCGTATTCCTTGATAGGGGTTTTTCTACAGCTCATTTGCAATGATTTAGGCCCAGTCAACTAGGGGTCAAAACTCCTTGGTTTTCGAGATAGTTATGCCTTGAAATGTAAAAAAAAATGGGAAAAAATCTGGAATTTCTGACTTTGAATGCTTTTATTTGTTAATTGTTGTAATGTTTTGGCACTTTTTACTATTGTAATGTAATCAGTAGTTTATTAGCGATTCAAAACATGTTTTTTTTTTTTATTTCAAAATTGCGTAGTTTCTACACAATCACCAGTTTTATGTCAAGAGGCGGGTATTTAAAAAGAAAACCAAAAAACTTGAATATCTCGAAAACCAAGGAGTTTTAACCCCTAGTTGACTGGGCCTAAATCATTGCAAATGAGCTGTAGAAAAACCCCTATCAAGAAATACGGCGAATTTCCAGTCACCCTGTACATGGCCTATGACAGTAGCGGTTATCGCCCGTCTCGTACCGACAAGCACCTAAGTACGAGTATATAATGTAATAATTGCAAGAGTGGCATGCTTTTTGATTTCATTACCGCGCGATAAACACCACAACCAGTAGGCTTATGATGCTACGCTTTGTCGCGTGATAAATAAATGATAAAGTATCCGTCACTCTCACACACATATTGTCAGAACGTGACGAATGCTTTATAATTTATTTATCGCGTGACAAAGCGTAGCATCATAAGCCTACGGTTCGCAGGTTAACTCGGCCCACATGTCACATACATCCTCCATTGACAAACGTAGACAAGACAAGTATGCGTCCTTTGGGCGACCGGTTACAAGTGGAAAGTGCCACTTTCCAACGCGTCGTGCGTAATCTATGCAATTTCTGCATTTTTGTCACTCACATGACCGAGAGTTGAGCGAATAGTAATTAGACTATTGGCGAGTTACACGGGTGTTTAAAGGCGTGTTTATTATTAGCTGTTTAGAGCATGTCGCTCGGTACTGACGTACCTAGTTAGGTTCTACTGTCCAAACGGCATACTTATTGCTCTGTAAGGTCCTTTTACATGCGGGTATAAACTTTTATATGATCACGTTATCCAAAATCATGAAGTTTCGAATTTCGAAGAAAGTTGCTGATATAATGAGTATTAAATGAAACGACGATGAACAACGTTTGTCGACTAAACGACCGGCATCCGCTAAATTCTACCAGTAGGTACAAAATGGTACCAGACGATTATGCAAAGTCCATTTTCATTCATGTTTGCTAGTTGTAATAGTACATTACAAAACTAGGGTATTAGTAAAACAAAGAAAGGCCGAAATCGCAGATCTTTGAGGCCCGAGCTGCAAGCGAGGGACGTAAATATGCGATCGAGGGATTTCTTTATTACCTCCCGTGTTGTGTACATCATTTTTTCTACTCCTGTACTGTTATCTGTCTTTTACTTGGTCACGAACACTAATATAAGAACATACATAATATGAGTTCAGAGAAGTCTATACTCTATTCCCCATAACAGCACTAGTGTCGTTATAGTCACTTTACGTTATTTCTAGCAGCCACAGACTTCTAAATCTAGGTTAAACTTAGGTCAAGGATTAAGCGCTCAATTTTAACTTTACGGTAAAAAAGCACAACTACCAACTTAACAAACAATTAAATTCCTACGGTTTTTAAGAAAAACAAAACTTTCCGCACTAAATTCATTGATGCCAACATAAAAAAGTATTTTTAATTTAAGTATATTTTAAATTAAAAAAAAAATTTACCATAGACACATACAAACGTCAAACGTCATATTTGCCTTGTTTCCAGGTTATTATTAATTTTGTATTTTATAATTTAAAACCTCGTCGTAGAAAAAGTATTGTATGCAACGTTGTATAATTAAGTCAAAAAACGCTCATTGCGTCTCTATTTGCGATACTCGCCGCATACGCGGCTCGTATCGCAACTCACGCAATTCGCATTTTTTGAACCCACTTATACAACTGTTGCATAAAATACTATTATGTCTACACTTGGCCAAAAAGCGGCTTTTGCCGTACGCGTAGCGTGCGGTAAAAGCCACTATGCCCAGATGTAGCATAATAGTATTTTATGCAACAGTTGTATAAGTGGGTTCAAAAAATGCGAATTGCGTGAGTTGCGATACGAGCCGCGTATGCGGCGAGTATCGCAAATAGAGACGCAATGAGCGTTTTTTGACTTAATTATACAACGTTGCATACAATACTTTTTCTACGACTAGGTTTTAAATTATTGAAATACAAAATTAATCATAACCTGGAAACAAGGCAAATATGACGTTTGACTGACAGTATGTGTCTATGGTAAACTTTTTTTTTTAATTTATAATATACTTAAATTAAAAATACTTTTTTTATGTTGGCATCAATGAATTTAGTTCGGAAAGTTTTGTTTTTCTTAAAAACCGTAGGAATTTAATTGTTTGTTAAGTTGGTAGTTGTGCATTTTTACCGTAAAGTTAAAATTGAGCGCTTAATCCTTGACCTAAGTTTAACCTAGATTTAGAAGTCTGTGGCTGCTAGCAATAACGTAAAGTGACTATAACGACACTAGTGCTGTTATGGGGAATAGAGTATAGACTTCTCTCTATGAGTTCATATTATGTATGTTCTTATATTAGTGTTCGTGACCAAGTAAAAGACAGATAACAGTACAGGAGTAGAAAAATGATTATAAGCCGCCGTCGCCGTCGGTCCTATGCAGATCGCATCCACCGACTCCACGATACCAAAGCATAAAGACGTAAAAGTAGTCCAACTTAAGCCGTTTAGGAGCACACGACGCGTATCCACAGTTCCACACAGACGCGCGATAGCACGTGTGTGAGTGTGATCCATACTGGAGCATTCTTATGCATTCTTAAAACTTTGATTGTAGTGCGTTCGTTCGTACACGGCGCGCACACATTGAAGCGCGCGATGTACCTTCTTTAGGAAGAAAAAGAATGCTATTATACTGTGCACCGAGTATGGGGCCGTCCGACGCTGTGCATACGTATGCGTGGTTCCCATTCCAGGACTTTACTGCCCCAACGGTTCTGTTCTCCGTACGCTATCAGTAGGTACTCAATAATAAAATAGGATTTTTTATTTAGAGTTTAGACACCGGTACCTAGTGTTCGACAGAAACTAGTTTTCAGGGCCGAAACCGAAACCGAACTTCGGCTTTGATTTCAGTTTCGGCCGAAACCAAAACCGAAACCGAAACTTCCAAAACATGCCCTATAAGGGCATGTTTTTGTGGGAAGAACAAAAACTACAATCATAATCTCTCAGTCTTCATTTTTAAATAACATATTAGTCATTTAGTCTCCGATATTTAGAGTAATCATTAATTATAACATAACATATTACGACTTTTTATTTCAAATAAATTATCTGTGCTTTTTGAAATAAAGACTGTTCGATTGCACGGCGAAACCCCTCAAATTCAGTTTCGGTTCCGGCCGTAGTTTCGGCCGGATGGCAGCCGAAACCGAAACCGGATCCGAAATTTCGGTCGGACCCTACCGGCACCTAAAGGTGGGTTTAGACCAAACGAATTCTAACACATTCTAACCCCACTCTACCAAATTCAGGTTAGAATGTGTTAGAATTCGTTTGGTCTAAACCCACCTTAATGTAAATACCGAACTTCATTATGTACTCTGATGTGTTTTTTAATACAATAGGTATTTGTACCTGTTTAAGGTTGACGTCCGAGTGCTTGACACTGTCCCAGTAGTTCAAGATGGCAATCTTGAATGTTCAGCCATTGGCAATAGAGGTAGCAGGGCGTCAGCATGTCGAACACTACTAGGACGTTTACCTTACAGCAGCGGTCGGCAACCTGCGGCCCGCGGGCCGCATGCGGCATAAACCACTCGCTTGTGGCCCGCGAGCCTGGCTATTTTGTATGTAAAGGTCGCTATATTCAGAATTGTATAAAATCACAAATTATTAACAAAGTGCGGCCCGCGTCAATTTCGTTAGCTACTACATATAGTAAGCTACATATAGCTACATATAGTAATAGTAAGGGCCATAGCCCTTGGCTGCTAAAAGGTTGCCGATCACTGTCTTACAGGTTAACAGAACCAGAACAAATGAAATAATTCAATAATGAAAACAATTTCCCATGTGTTATGTTTTATTTAAAACACTTCGTCAAAGAACAAAAAGTAATACATCAACGTAATAACAATAGCACCGACATAATAAAATCGTCATTAAATTTGGCTAAACAACAAATAAAATTATCAAAAACTACAATGTTACCTATGTTACAAGGTACGCGCGCATTCTGGGTAGGTAGATTTACATTTTACTTATATGTACAAACGATATTATTCTAATCAACGGGTCATAAAATAAAGATCGGCCAGTAATCGGCATTCAGCAATAAAATGTACTAAAGTATTTAACTAAGAAATTAAATTGCCGAGTCAGCACAGTCTGATAACATAATTTTAATAGTCATAGTCGTCACATACCTTCAATTTAGTGAATAACATTCTGTGCATACAATTTTGTTTCAAATATAGTGTGAGATTGGTAGTCAAACTAAAACTCCGCCCTTATTTAATGGTATGGTGTGACTTAACGCTTATAGTACTAAGCTAAGGCACGCTAAGGTGCCCAATTTTTAAACAGCTGGAGCTGAACCCGTTTTAGCGAAATATATTTAAATAACATTGCGGATAATTTATTATTTCTACTGGAGTTATTTAATTAATTTATTGACCTTCGTTGATTGAGCTTTATAAAAGTACAATTATAATTTAATTAAGCTACAAAACAAGTAATAAATTAAAGACATTCATATACTAGCTTCTAACACAATAAAAATACTATAAGTTATACAGTAAAACAAAATTTTATAGTGATAGTGATCACAGGTACAGCCTAAAGAGCATTTTTGTTCTTAGTTCTAACATATTAAACAAATCCTAAGATATGTCGATACCTTCAGACTTAAAGGGCGTAAGCGCTATTAGAACCTACGGCGTTTCCGTCCTTTGAATCAAAAGGTATCGATATTTTCATGAGAGATGTACCGTTCCCGGGTATATTTCGCGCTTGTATGGGGAATATTCGCGGGTGGAAATATTTATTTATTTAATCCTTATCATATAATACAAATAGTACAATTGGCGGACTTAATGCCTTAAGGCATTCTCTACCAGTCAACCATTGGGCGAAACAGAAACATTAACTTGGTGCAGGTCCTTTAGTATTAGGTCCGTCGTGGTAAAATTTAAGACGAATATTCCCCATACAAATATTCTCGGGAACGGCACGTCTCTGATTTTAATGTAACTTTAATTCGTAGGTACCATCGGAAACGCACTTCAATTATATTTTACAGGCTTAAAGCAAACTAAAAGTTCGCTTTATATTATCTTTGTAATAGTACTTAATAATGTACATTAACAACCTTTGTGTAGTTTATACTATCGGGGACTAAAAACAGTATAACACGTATGTCAAACTCGTATTTCGAATTCGTTGGTTACCGACATAATATTACTACTTGGTATAACTAAGCATTGTCTGAATAACACTATGCCTAAATGGACTTCCTTAGCTTGAAATCAGGTAGAAAATATTTTCTCATTTCTAGAATACGTGTGTTATCAATTTTAGGATCTCGAAATTAATCATCTGTAATGACTTTAGAATGACTGATATACTTACTTACTAGCTCTGATTACTAATGTAATAAATAAACGTAAATAAAGGATTAACAATAACAATCAAATTAAATATGTACACGTAATGGAATGAACACTTAGGTAGTAGTTTCTCTTAGTCCTAATTGGTAATCTGCACCACCGGCCTGTCGTAATAACATTATTAATTCTAAGAATTGTTAGTAAATATACCTAAAATAACTGGTCAAGAGCATGTCGGACCATGCTCAGTGTAGGGTTCCATAGCCGTATCTATAAGGAAATGTGCTACAGATAAAAATAAAGCTAAAAATAAACAACTGACAAAAAGTCTTAAATGCAGTGTAAATCAATGGCACTTAAAACCTTTTGGTTGGGAAGTTTTTCAGCAATAACTTCAAAACGGTTTATTCCTTACTATTCGAAATAATTTTCGTTGAATGTATTTATTAAGCGTTACCTTCCTGATTTTTTTCATATTTTTTGGACTTACGGTTTAAAAGTTAAAGGGGGGGGGACACAATTTATGCAACTTTCGGAGCGATTATTTCCGAAAGTATTCACTTAATCAAAAAAAAGTACATAAAAACCTTCTAATGTTTTTAAAAGAACTATCGAATTATGTACCTCACGTTGATAATTGCTGAAAAAAAATTTTTTTAGCTTCTGTTACATGTATGGAGTGCCCCCCCTAGATTTCTTTATTTTTATTATTTAACTACCAAACTTAGTAGCGGCATCTACAAGACATCTATATTCCAAATTTCATCAGTATACGTCTTGTAGTTTTTGAGTAAAATGCCTGTGACATACGGACGGACGGACGGACGGACGGACGGACGGACATGACGAAACTATAAGGGTTCCTTTTTTAGCCATTTTGGCTACGGAACCCTAAAAACACAGACTTTTATTCATAAAACTATATATTTGCCAATTTTAGCTGAACTGGTTTTTATCTCTTTCTCATAAAAATATAAAATATGTCAAAGTGATAGCATAAGATGAAGAATCTTTATTCGTAGGTTACCATCTATCTAAAATTGGAATACATACCATGTTTATGAATAAAAGCAATAAAATGTGAATGGTTACATAAAATAAGAGTTAGTAAATTATGTATTAGAATGAAATGAGATGATTATAATAAATTATACCAACAAATTAGATGAGAGAAATGATACTTTAATGAATGACACTATAATGAAACATACGAAGACTGTAAGTTTATGATTAATAGATTTTTCGTCACTAAGTTCCGAATGTCAGGGTGAATATGCATACCAATGGAAATGCATGAAACTGTACGATAAAACGAACAGCTATGTTAAGTGATAAGTTTAGTAACAGTTGCTCATAAAAAAATGTTTAAAATGATGATGCTTACCAAAATGATGGTGTTATTGAAACTGAAAGATGATCTTAAAGTAAAACATACACTTACAAACTCATACCAATACACAACTAACCACACATACAACCAAGTCGGCTTTTTGACTGAGGTAAATATCAGATTGATATAATAGAAAGCCTAACTAACAATCACTGTAAAGTAACGAATGCCATATAAAGTACCTAAATATATAAAAATGATTACATACATAATTATATGTATCTTGGGTGCTGTTTTGTTTATTGAATACTAAATTAAACAATGTAAAAAAAGTTTTACCTCCTAAGCTTTGCACAACACACGGAGAGCATGCTTCTTCAGTGATACGATTTTTGAATTTTATGACACGATTAACCTCTAAATACGCAAAATGTAGTCGATTTTATCCCCATTAATTCTGAGGTATCTAAATATAAAGAACATTAAAATCTATGTTTAAAAATTGCAGCATACATCCAGATATTTTCTATTTAGTTGTAGAATTGTACTTAATATTTAAGTTTTTTAAATACATCGTTTGGTTGAAAGTGTTGGCTACTTATTTATGTCGCTCTGCCAACTGTTATAGGCAGGGCACGGAACCGGTACTTTACAAAAACCCCGAAATAGCCCAATATTTTAAATTATTTTATGCTTTTTATGTAGGGCACAATAATGTATTTAAGTAATGACTTCGTATCATTAGCTTGTCCAATCAAAAAATTAAATAATAAACCAAAGAACAAAAAGAACGGAAAAAATACCGGTATTTTTGTATGGAGAAAGTACCGGTATCCGACTCCTGGTTATAGGTAATAATAGATCCAGAAGAAGTCTCTCGAATACCAGAAGTTTGGTCTTCCATTTTCGGAAATGATTTGTTAAATTCGAATTAATTAATTTTATTTCTTATTCTTTTTAGTGAGTGGGATTTTAGACCTCGAACAGATTCTTCAGCCCGCGTACGATTCTCCATTCCATGGAAGGACGTCCTGGGTGCCTGAGCGCTTTTCGCTGCTCAAGTTCAATTACCACAGAGGCAGGAGTCCCTCAGGTTGGCTCGCAGCCAGGGCAGGAACCGCGTGACCCGCGTGTATACCCCGGGATACCCTGGCCGTCCGCAACCCACTCCCCACGATACTATTCCTGAAAATTAAACAAAAAAAACTTGACATTTTCCAACATAGCGAAGAGTCATTATTAGTAACGTTGAAACAATTTTATATTTTTTGCAGGTCTTATGCAGTAAAAGCTACAGCATTTTCCATCATCCAATCCATCAAACAATAGACTTCCATAGCACGGCCGTAATTTTGAACTGCGCCTGAACTTATTACTCTGCAATACATTCCACGCCGTGTTATTATAAGTAAGTACTTAAATACAAACTGATTCTAAAAATAAAGTTTTGTCAATTTATTTTATTTTGAGACAAGTGTTTATTGTCTTCTGTACTTTTTTGTATAATCGCAAACTGCACGCTAGAACTAATCAAATGAAACCAAACACGGTGAATTTATCTTATATAATTTACTATCCGATTCGATCGTCACATCAGGTCATCTGATTTACACAATTCTTGCAAAATTTCAGCTTAATCGGTTGAAACAGATATCTCTGCTTCACAATTAAGTTGCAAGTTGGGCTTTCAATCCCGGGATTTAGAATAACGTATGATTACGTAGATAAATAATTAATAGGCATCGTTATCTGGTAAACGTACCCAATAAGCTTGTTCTCAATAAGGTCCTTGCGATTGACTACAACTAGCTAATCAGATGCAATTAAATATCGTCCTCAATGTCCTCATTAACAAGCGGGAACGTGCTACTCTTTCTCTAAAAGCATTGCATAAACAAAAAAAATTAACTTACCAACAATCTGAAACTTGTCTCCCTTTTGTACGAGCAGAGGCCCACCGCTGTCACCCTGGCAGGAATCAGTCGAAGCCCGACCTGCACACAACTGAAAAAAATCACAATAATAGTGCATTAAGTACATACAGAGGCCAATAAAATAAGAAATGTCTCAGATCACATATAAAGTGGAAAAAACACACACACACACACACACACAAAAAAGTCACATATAAGGAGTAAAGTGATCTGAGGCTTTCTTATTTACTGGCCAAGGTGTGTATACTATTTTTCTGTTCGACGGAGCCAGAAAGCGGCATCTTCGTTTCGGCAAGGTGACGCTTTCCGGCCGGAGGGCAGAAAATATTATTTATTTTTCATTGACACGATTTATTTTATTTTAATACATGTTCTCTTCATCCATATGCATAGATCGACAAATGCGATTCAGATATGCGAAATAACCTAGGCAGAAAACCCAGCCTTTGCCAAAATTTACATTTTCGCAGCCAAGAGCCCGCTAAGCGGGGTCATACAAACGGGACTTGAAAAACATGGCACTGTAAATTTTAACTTCAAACTCCAATTAATAACAACATCTACTAAAGATTTTTTACTGACAACAGGCGAAATTGCATCACTAAGGGTGGTACTAAGGCTGGTTGTCCCGCTAAAAAGCGATCTTGCACTTGGACTTGCATCTTTTTACATGTAATGTAAAAAGATGCAAGTCTCGTCCCAGTCTCGCCCCAGTGAGACCATGCTACCTATATCTTTTTCCCAGAAAAGGGTCACAAGAATTACAAAATTGTGTACCATGTTGTTGGTGATCCGTGAGGCGCGGTACTTCATGCCGCGGCACTGCGTGAGGGATAGGATGGGCACACGGACCTCCTGCACGACCGCAGGCAGTTGCCCGCCCTCCGACGTGCGCCCCCAGCCAACCACGATACCCTCTTTGCCAGAGGGATCTATACCTGGAAATGGATGGGTGCTATTAAGAACTCTGGGAATGAGGACTAACATAGATGCAAGAATTATAAAGTTCCCACTTTAAGAAGGCACTTGTCTGAACTCTGAAGCAAAACATGAGACATTTAAGCTAGCGCGAGTGTTACATCTTTGTCTTGATAAGCGAGTGTAATCTACCCTTACAATTTTCATGATTATGGTTTGATCTTTGTAATTACTGGCTGATAATAACCTAATGGGTTTGACGCTTTTCGAACATAATTATAAAATGTCGTTATTACTAAAATCGGCGTCGAAGCTTCGATATAGCACGAAAGTAGGTACGATAGATGTAACAACACGCATGTGTTATTTAGTGGCTGATGGTAAACAAATGGGTTTGATGATCTTCGAGAATGTTTAGGCAATTTGAGTAGGGCTATATCGTGGTTGTAGGAGCCTCCATGGTAACTACGGTGGATAACAATAGAAGTGACTGGTCAAACGATGTCTATTACTTACTTGCTGGTGGTAAGCAAATGGGTTTTATGCCACGCTGCGCGTACGGGAAAAGCCGCTTTCTGACCAAGTGTAGACATAAAATGATGTACACAACACGGGAGGTAATAAAGAAAGCCCTCGATCACATATTTAGGTCCCTCGCTTGCAGCTCGGGCCGCAAACTTCTGCGATCTCGGCCTTTTTTTGTATTACCACCCTAGTGGTGTAATGTACTATAACGATCTTCGAGAAGGTTTGGGCAATTTGAGTAGGGCTATACTGTTGTTGTACTCGTAGGAGCCTCCATGGTAACTACGGTGGATAACAATAAAAGTGACTGGTCGAATGATGTCTATTACTTGTCCAGCAAGTGCTGGTGGTAAGCAAGATGGGTTTGATGATCTTCGAGAAGGTGACGAGTTTACACAGTTTGAGAACAGCTATGTCGTTTTTGTAGACGTCGGCGTCGAAACTTTGGTGGCATACGTGTCGGCACACATGTGGGTGGCTACATTACTTACTGGCTAGTAGTAAGCAGATGGGTTTGATGATCTTCGAGAACAGAAGCGGCGTCGCCGCTTTATATCCTCTCGCTCATTTGAGCGAGGCCTATACTTACTTACTCGTAAATTCCCAAAATTTAGAAATCTTGTCCAGGGCGCTTGGTAGTGCTAAAAACGGCCCATACGTGTCGGCCGGCACACATGTACTTACTGGCTGGTGGTAAGCATATGGGTTTGATGATCTTCGAGAAGGTGACGGGTTTGCGCAGTTTGAGGAGAGCTATGTCGTTGTTGTAAGAGTCGGCGTCGAAACTTCGGTGGCGTACGATGGAGGTGACGGCGCGCATGATGGCAGCGCTCTCCGTCGTGACGGTCTGGTCGTGGTCGCCCAGGATTACTCGGATTTTCGATCGTTTCAATCTGTGGATATACAATATTAATCATCAGCTCACCGAGTGGAAGGTAACGAGGGACTTTCCTGAAAATATAGTGTCATATATTTGATGCAGAATCGATTTGCAATACTTAAATGCTTGTAATAATAAAGAAAAACAGAACTATCAAAATAGTACTTTTTAATGCTTGTACAACCAGTAGCGTAGCGTCCAAAGAACTCGATTCCTACCGGCTTGCCTAATATCAAGCATTTGAACACCTTATTCTATAGCTCTTAAGGAAAATGTACACCAAATCTGTACCGGCTTGCCCGAGGATATCTTTTACGCCACGCCACTGTGTACAACCCTACTACTTCGCCGCCCCGAGTCCGCGTACGGCCTCTAAATTGGGTTGAAAGTTTTTTGCAGATATTAACTTAGTTTATTTGGAGGAAATAATGTACTAAGGCTAAACAATGCCACATTTGCAGGAAAGTCCCTCGTTCCCTTCCACGCAGTATATACGTCCCACTGCTGGGCACAGGCCTACTCTTATAGATGAGAGAGAGAATGGACTGTAGGTAGTCCCCACGCTGATATACAATATTAGTTGCATTAATGAATTCATATGAAACTTTACTTCTGATCTGACTGCCAAATAACTACGAGACGACTGAAACCCAATCAAATAGTTGAAATTCAAAAAAATATTGCGACATAGCATGATACTAAAAACATACCTACCGATAAATGGCATGTATCTAATTAGTTGAGGGCATCTAGTAGGAAATATACCCAAACCTACTTTGGCTGTGACGCACAATAATGACGATATAGATACCGAACGTGGTTATCTCATTTTATGTTCATTTTAAATGTTTTCCTAGAACTAACACTTTCCATGACCAATTAAAAAAATCCCTGGGGGGAAAATTTTGGTATACAATACCTACATAACAAGTGGGTGCCGCAAGACGGGCGACGCAGTCGTGGTAGACCATAGGTTCCCAAACAAGTCGGTTTAGATTTCTAACTTTGTGAGATTGAATTACATATATTGCAATATGACTATTTCAATGATGCTATAATCGCCCCCAATCTCTTCCAAGGCCCCTACCGCCCCCCTGGGAATCCTCAACGTCCACTGGGGGGCGGTAGGGACCGCTTTGGGAACCTATGACCTAGACGGAGGTGGCGGCCTGGTGGGACGACCTAACGCATCAACAACTGGCCAGAGAAGGGATGAAATAAGGAGTTAGGGAGTCGTCTGGAAATCAGATCTCAGGGAGAGATCTTTACTCAGCAGTGCGACAGTGACACAGGCTAGTTAAAAAAAGCCAGTCAAGTGCAAGGGTTCCATAGAAGGGTTCTCGCCCACCGAGGGTTCCGTAAAAACTTGTAGTATGTAAATAGTTCAAGATAAACTGTATTGAGTGACAAAACTTAACTTTTGCTGTTGGATAACTGTTGTCCCCATACATCGTCATATTATATCAACATATCCCCTTGTGGTGAATGCCATAAAGTGTGGTTTATAATTAATACTGTTATATGTCATTCAAACAGTGTCTTTAGTATAATTTTGCTAAATAAAGCCTCATTTCGGGTTCCATACGGTTATTATTCACCACAATTTATTTAGCAAATGGATAAATACTTACGCCCTGATGCCCGGGCTATATGAGGCCAGTTTTTCAAACTAGGATAGCAAGCTAGTTCTCTACTAAACTGTCTTGGCTTGCTGACCTGGCTTGGAGCATGCTAGTTCTGTTTACATGAGGCTCTATTATTTTAAGCTAGTATTTACTGGAGTGACAAGGTGACTACACGTCCAAAATGAACTGCATGCGAAAAAACCTGCTTACTGGCCAACTGCAAACTAGCTTCGCCGGCCACATGAAGCTAGTAAGCAAGCCAGGATAGTAAAATCGGTGGTGGAGGGACGCTACTAGCCTAAAAATAGGACTCCATCCTATTAAACACTATCCTGGCTTGTAAACTAGCTTACTGGCTTACTAGCTTAGAAATGAAGACAGTTTTGTCTACACGAAGCCAGAAGTACTAGCTTGCTAGGTTACTAACACTAGCTTGCTATCCTAGCTTGAAAAACTAGCCTCGTGTAGCCCGGGCATAACGTGTCTCGGTGGCTTCTTTTCCGATACGGTGTTTTTCACAGAACACGAAACAAAAAAGTCAGGTAAGGTTGTGCGATTTCGCGCCTGGGTCCATAAATCGATTAAACCTCCTCACTTCTGTGGACACATTTTTGTCAAAATCCCTGCTGATTTTAATGGGATATCAGACTATTTATTAGAAGTCTGGGATCACTACCAAATAGGTTAAAACGCCACAAAAATTTGCAGGGATCTCGACAAAAACGTGTCCACAGGAGTGAGGCAGTTTAAACGCTCGACTTATGACCCGCCTACAACTTTTTTGCTTATATACTCAGTAAATTAACAAGTAGGTAGTAAGCAAAAGTTTCAGAACTGCCTGTAAATTTTCCCGAAAATTACAAAGCTATTTCCAGTAAGTTCTAAAGGAGAATTCCCAGATCTAGGATTCCTTTTTCTCAATAAATTACTCAATTGAGGATTTTTTTTGCCGATACATTGTAATCTAATTGTTCCATTAAATAGAGGTACTATACCGTATCAGAAAAGTCTTCTTTTGATCGGCCTAACCAGCTCGTGTCTGTATTACAATTACAACAACTATCATCGAATAGCCATAAATACGGCACGAGTTTAATCGAGATCATTAATTAGATATTTCTATAACAACTGCTCACTTTCTCTCCTAAACCTAATTATTAACTGATGTGCTTAGGACTACCTACAATGGTTAACTTATAAATTATAAGATATATTTAAAAGAGAATTGATTAATGGCACTGCCAAATAAACATATTGGCGATCAATTGACATATAAGGCATCTAGCCAATACCCCTCTAGACACTAAATTACCCACGACTTCAACCACATAAATATATCGTACTTAGAAGAAAAAAGTGTATGTACCTCGCGTGCTAAAAAGAAGTGGCGACGACCTACTTTGCACGCCGTCAACTTCAGTTTCCGTGAGAATTATTATCAGATTTGAAAATCCGATAATAATGATATAACTAATTGTTCAAATACCACCAAATGAAACGTAAAATTTATGTTTTCCATCACTAAATTGCACTTTTGGCGTCAAACGCCAAGCGAAAAACGTTACACGCGTAGTTCCCATACAAATCAACGAACTATTGCCTTCTATATTGATATATTTCTGTGAGTTCAACTATCCCGTTAATGATTAGGGCTATAAATGTCACTTTTTGATACGCCAAGATGAAAAGTAAAAACATGATAATATATTTATCTCGACGTCGCGACACGTCCAAAACAACGAGGTAAATATATCATGTTTTACCCGATTAAGAGCTCTTACCCACGGACGACATTTACCAACGCCCCCCCCCCCCCCCCCCCCCCCCCCGTCCCCCCTTTTTAAGCCTTTTCGTAGCTAAGAACTCGTGCATAACTCTAGTTGCTTAGGACAAACGATGTTAGGGATTGCGAGGAATATGCAAAATAACATTAGGAATATTAATAGTTATGGCAAAAAAGCTTCGGACAACAGAGTATTATGGCAAAAATAACATTCTGGAAAAACCTTATTATGACAACTGATCGTTAGGCCAAATACCCATTAGGACAAAACAGTTAGGGCAAGTGATTTTAGGACAAACGATGTTAGGGATCTCGAGGGACACCCTTACCAACGGCTATGCCAACTGCAAGCGTCGTTGCATATCGCACACTGCGACACATGCCGTCGGCGACACCGGACGACACGTGTCGTTGGCAGTCAACGTCGCGCTAACGTCACGACCTACTAGGACAGGATGCCGATGCCGCGTCGCTGAGCCAACATCGCGTGTCGTTGGGTGTCATCGACTGCCGTTAAAGCGCCGGCGGCAGCTATCACAGCGTGTCGTTAAGTGTCGGCAACACGTGACGATGACTGCAGTTGCCACTGTCGTTCATAATTGTCGTCCATAAGAGCCCAAAGTCCCGTTTTATTGTGATAACAAGTGACAACCGTAACAGTTTAAATCAGTAGATGAAAAAGTGACTTGAGATTTAAATTTATTGAACGTTTGTACCGGCATCGCATGATCGACTAATAAATTACTAAACTAGACACGACGGACTACCGTATTTATCATTTACCAGTGAACAAGCTAACTGACACAAGATGCAGAATGCTATGATGAATCATCGCAAGTTTGCACGCGAGCATCAAACTCACCGCATGCTGGAATATAACATTTTAAAATAAAGTATATGTATTACCTTATTTTCATGGAATAAAGTCTAATTTTGAAAAATGTGGGTGCCAAAGTCTATGTATGATCAATGTTGGTAATGCACGGAATGTTACAAATCATGACTCACAAGTTCTATGACACCAGTTTGTGTATTGCGTTGTTTTTATGTTTGTTCTTGACACCGCCCCGCGACTTGAGATCCGTTAAAGGGATGTAATGAAGATGTTGAAGATTGAGGGTCGAAGGTTGAAGAGAAGTAAGACCACTGGTTTAGGTTAGGTGAAAGAGGGTTTTATTATGAACGCTCCTATATTTATACAAGTTGGGTTAAAGCTGAGATAAGCAATATACGTTTATGTAGCAGTAAACTATTGTTAATTATCTATTACCATATTACTAAGTTCGCTATTTTGCAACACTGTACTATATTTGTCTTATTTTGTGCATACCTACCTACTTCAGATGTTTCCAACAATATAGTGTTTTGACATTCGTTAACCGTCACACAGATAACTAGGTAGGTACGAGTATACTTGAGAAATAGCAATGAGGAAATCCTAGGACTGGGCAAACGTGTATCATTATTTCACTCTCACTCCGGTCTGAGAACCAACTCGTCAGCTACTGTGATTACTTCCTACAGATATACTTTACTATGGTCTTATGTTATCGTTATATGTCACGTTTTTGACGCGCACCTTTCAAACATACGCATATTGAGCAGCGGTGTGCACAGATGCAATACAAACGTGATTAGGCGTATACGGTGCGTCAACGTCTTTTGAGCCGTAGTTTGGTTGCAACTTAATAGTTAAGTAGCAGATACCATAGACTTCTCTGAAAAAATATAAAGGAGACCTAATGTATCCTATTCTAAGAGACTTATGTAAATTTTCCGAAATATTTTTCCTTTAAGTTGTACGAAAATTACGCGAATTAATTGGAACAAACAATACATTCATTAGCACATTACTTATCTAGGGCGGTAAAACAAAGAATGTCATAGATCACAGGTACCTATTTGACGCCCGAGCCGAAGGCAAGTGCGATAAATATGCGATCTAAGGCTTTCTTTATTACCGCCCGTGGTAAGTACAAAATTACGTCTCCCCCAGGCCATGAAGTGGGATTTTGGTAAACGCCACTTTATGGCCAGGTGACGTAAACAAATAAACGTATGCCAAACAGACGGAACCCATGAGGCACCTTTTGATTGAAAATGAGCGCTAATACGCTTTGTATAATTATTACTCGTAATTAAAGTTTGACTTACTTCCTCACGCAATGCGCGGCTGTCAGCACATACTCCTTGGTGAGCAGCGACGCGCCACAATGGAACTGGCCATCGTAGACGATTCTGGCCATCCACGGGTATCTGTTGGCCCCGGCCGGCACGCCGCCCACGATGCGGTTCTCCTGGTTCGAACCGCCGCACTCTGTGAAAGCGAACGCAGTTTGTTGAACCCTAAAACATTGTCGGTCTCTAGATGGGGCCCTTGATAAACTGGCTCGGCCGCTTTTGGTCGGGAAATTGCTCAGCGAACTGCCAATGTCGTATTGTGTGAATTGAGTCCGGTTATTGTTTCGTATTATTCATTATTGGAACAAGACGGGACTTAGGTAATCGTGTGCAAATATGATTTATTTTCATCGACATTCCGGACGTGTCGTGCTCAGGTCACGAGGAGATATCGAGGTAAATAAACCGTATTTTTACGCGATTAAATCCTGTTTTGCTGTAATAAAGTTGAAATAATACTTTTGTGGAAATTATATTATTAAAATGTCAGTATGAAGTTACACATTTTTTTGAAACACGCGTCGTAACAGATCATTCGTGCCGAAAGATGCTAAGCAACATTATATTTTTTGGTGGTCTAAGTTTACGTCAAAAACAGGAGGGCTGCTGCAGCAATATAGTAGCGGCGCATTATTTTAATTGGGTGTAACTCATCGAGTCAAATGTTTCCGTACTAACTCAAACATCAGCGCTACCAACATTAATTCACTTATTAATTTATTATTTAACCAGACACGCAAGGCGAAATACTCGCTGAAATGTGGGCGCGTTAAATGCTATTTATAGCTCATTACTTTATAGTTATTATTAGTCAATACAATACCATTTATTTATTTATTAAATTTTTATTGCACAATACAAATAGTACAAATGGCGGACTTAATGCATTATCTACCAGGCAACCAATAGGCTAAACAGAAACATTAATTTATCTTGCAAAAAAAGGATTAACTTTTGCACCTATTAAACTATGTCTTTAGTTACATAATCGTGTCTAAGAGGAAACCAATTATTACGCGTGAAAAACATGAATGTCTATTCAGATTTTTACAAGTGACGATATGACGTCACATAGATATGCATCTTGAACGATTCAAGAATTTGACTCGAGTTACTAAATATTTACACTCGCAAGATCAAAGCTCGATATCTAAACGAGTATACAGGAGTCTCAAAGGTCTGCAACGTATAGGCATAGGCAGCACCTCTGGTGTTACATTTATCAATGGACGGCGGTATAGAGCAATGACCGCTTTCCATCAGGTAGCTTGACTGCTCGTTTGCCACTTATAACATTAAAAATACGGTTCCAAAAGCTTATTGCCTCCTTCTCCGCTCACACCTTTTCAATGGTCCTAACCATTGCATGAGGGGAAAAGATGATCTGATCACAACGCTGTCGACCTTGCAAGTTAACTATAACTATAACTACCTACCCCTCATTTTCCTGTGTCATTAACTGTCTAGCGGTGCAACCGTTTGCGACCACCATAGCTTCACTTTCACCATCGATGACTGCAGTTCATTGCACATGGGGTCGTTCTACTGTTCTTGCTAATGATTGTTTACGCGTCTTGTTTCTTACTTGCTAGATTTCAATGTGACAAAACACTGCTTTCTAAGTATACATGTCTACCTGGTTGTTAGTTTTTATTAGTAATTTGCTACCGATCTTAATCACATCCATTGTTATTCAAAATGCAATACATAAGTACTTAAGAACGCATTAATTAATAGTACGCATGATTGTTAATATATCAATCAAAAGGTAGGTAGGGCAAGAAAAGCGACGTTACATTCCAAAGTAACCGTAATAATTTTACGCTTGCTGAAGGCAAAATAAACTAAACATACATTCTTACCCTATTTTACCAGAAACAAATAAATATGAGAGATGTAGGGCCCCATCCAAAAATATTGAGGTAGGTACTAAAATATATAAGTTCGTTTACATGATAATCATAAATTACAACAATATAAATACGTACAACGCAAACATGCATTCTAGCACATGTAAGTAAGGATAATATAATACTATTATGTACATACTTTCCATAAATTTACATTGTAATTGGTTTTATACAGTTCGAATGGAATATCAAACAAGTATCAAATAGGAACGCGGCAAAATCGTTTATCAAACATTGAAAACTCTCCAAGATACATAATGTATGAGGTGGGTTTTGTAGTACGAGTTAAGTGTTCGCATCTTTCCTGTGGACATCACAAAATTAGGGGCTTTAATAGCCTAGTTTGCTAGATGGACCCTACTCTTCTACTTCTAGGCCTATATGATAAAAACATAGTGATGTGTATTCCGGTCGTTAACTATCATTGTTTCGTCCACAGGAAAGAGGTTTTTTCGAAATCTATATGACCCAGGTACAGAATCCCTCATACACAGGTGGGTTGGGCTGACAATATCAATTACTTTAGGGACATTTCGAAAGAATGTGCATAGTTAAGAGATTAATTTAACAAAATGTTAATATTCCTTTGTGTAACGACAGTTACCGTACAATTTATATGGTTAACTTTCGTTACATGATCGAAAAAGATTAACATTTTGTTAAATTAGGCCCTTAACTACGGACATATTTTTTAAAAACGACCCTTTAAACGAAAGGAGAGATATATTTGATTTTGAGATTTTCGCTAAACCACATGTTGGAAATGTTAAGTTTTTGTTAGTTACAAAATCACCTAAGGAATAACAGTCTATAGTGCACCATCACTAATAATATAATCGTTCAAATAAAAGTTAAACATCTACAAATACATACATATAGCAGGCATAACAACCACTACATAAAATGCTACAAGTTCTGTGCTACATAAAATAGGTACTAAAGTGCTGTGCATGACACAACTTACCTATCTTTCTAGGAAGTGGGTTTGCTCTGCCGCACTCTAAAACGTGAATTCGAAGATACAATTAGAATTGCAGAAAATTCATAGGTACAGACAGGATCAGGTAGTCTTCAGTGTGGTAAGGATTTAGCCAATTTGGACCTTAAATAGGTACTTGCAAGTGCAGTGTTTCTAAATAAGACAATTTAGAAGGAAACAGAAATTAATTAGATACACTTAGCCGTCTGCAGTGCTATTTTAACACAGATTTAGATAGATGCACAACTAACAAGACAAGTAGCACACATTATCAGTAACCGTGCAAGTGCTCGGATAATTTATTTGCACATAATGGCAACATAATAAGCTCGTGACCAGTAGCGCATCCGGAGGGCGGGCCTAGGGGTTTAAACCCCAAAAACATCTGAGTCCGTGATGATGACCGTGAAATGAACATCCTAAATCCACCACTGCTGGTGACATATTGTTGTCCCAACGACGAGCTGTCTCGAGAAGAACATACCTTGTTTTCCAGTACCATGCCCGTAGTGTAGCGAAATTTGTTACCGATTTTAACCAAGCACTAGCGCAATCACTAAAACCGCACTTTATTCGCACGACTACTGTATGAATGCCTTTGCTCTACATTAAATATTACAGATTTACAGAATTCTACGCTAATTCTCAGAAAAAAATGCCATACAAACATATACGCGTTGCGAGTAGGATTGCTACTTTAGATTTGTCCCAGTATGTCAGTATTTTTCAAATCTCCTCAATTTTTTAACAGTTATTTATTTGGTGGTCTTAAGTAGATTAAGGCGCACAAATCCATCCTAAACCATCGCACGGGTAGTGGGAAAACTGAGGAAGACCACGAATCCGCCGTGTTTTTGTGGCCAGCCGTACCTCTAGTATTCATATTAGGACTTTTCTTTTCACATTATGGCAACCCTAATCTTGAGATGGCATATTTTCTCTGACGCTGACTATATTACGCTGCACTTCTTACAATTCCACCAACACGTCGTTCGATTGGTCGCGAGCCAACTGATTGCAAGGAGTTGAGGCAAGTTGCGGTTGACATCCCCAATTCCCCTTACATCCACGCCACTGCACTACATAAAGACAAAAAGACACTTCCTACCCTCTACTTTCTTTCCTATTAAGGGTAAGAGGGTAGAAATTAGGGTAGGCGGTATCTTTAACACACGACCTACCAGTGACGTGGCGTAAAAGATATCCTTGGGCAAGCCGGTGTAGATTTGGCGTACATTTTCCTTTATAGCTGTAGAATAAGGTGCTCAAATGCCTCATAATAGGAAAGCCGGTAGGAATCGAGTTCTTTGGACGCCATGCCACTGCTACCTATCCTAATTATTTCTACCCTACTAGCCTTAATAGGGTAGGAATTAGAGGGTAAGCAATGCCTTTATCTTTATGAAGTACATGCCTCTAACATACATCCAACCATCGTCTCCAACCGATCGCAGCAACGTGTTTACCGTAAAATGGCAAGGGATGTACCTAGCCTATTATGATGTGGTACGCCAAAGTCAAGGATGGTGAACAGTGAATACTTGCCACATGAGCAGTTCTTGACCTGGGAGTCATCGTCTTCCTCCTCGACGCTCTGCTCCTCCAGAAGAGGCACCTCCAACCCAAAGATGGCGTCGAAGAGAAACCGCTGACTTCTGTTCCCTGATGACACCTGGAAATATATTAACGGTACTTTAAGATTGACTGTAATTACTAGTACTTTAAAAACTAGTACTAAATTATACTGACAATTTAGTTTCTCAAACTCTTATCTAAGAATATCTACATTTCCATATTTATAAAATCCCTTTATTTTACAAGCTTTTATTTAACTTTCAATGTTCGTCTGTAAGTATGTAAGTGGTGGTTTCAAAATTAGCTAAGCATTTTTTGACCACTTCCTGGCATCCAATTGAGCTGAAATTTGGCATACTTGATCTAATGGTAAAGTCGGAAGGTAGCCATATTATGGCGTCATTTAAATTACGTAAGGCAAATCCACGTGCTCATTTGATTAGTCTTGACACGCAGTTTGCGAGTATACAAAAAAATAGTACATTCGGCAATAAAAGCTTGTCACAAGAATATTTTTTTAACAGAAACATATTTAAATGACTATAAATGATCGTAATGGTGAATTACAGGAGATAAATATTGTGGAGTTTATCTTTGATAATAAAATCGGTGGAGTAGTGGAATACAAAAGAAAAAACACTATTTCAGCTTGAATTTTATCAATTTAGAATAGAATTTGAAAAATATTTCCTCATTGAAAAATAAATAAAATATACATCACCTGCATGCTAATCACAACAGTCCTGAGCTCAACGGTAACACTAATATTATAATAATAATAATTAAACTACTAGCTTTTCCGGCGAATTTCGTTCCACCTCAAAATTTTGAATTTTTAACAGTTATTCTGCTATTCGATGCAGAAACAATCCGAAAAAATCAAAAATCATAAAAATCGGTCCACCCGTTCTCGCGTTATAAGTGGTGTAACTAACACGACTTTGTTTTATGTATATAGAGATAGATGACCTCTAACCTAATGTTTTCATGTTCATTTTCATCGTTGAGATTCTCTTCTTCTTCCCTCCTGGGAATCCTCAACGCCCCCCAGTGGGCGTTGAGGATTCCCAGGAGGCAGCGGTAGGAGCCTTGAAATAAATTGGGGGGCGTTGATGCTATCTAGGGGGGCGCTGTCGCTTTTGAAATACGAAACTTAAATCATAATATCAACTACAGTACAAACTATTCCTAGCAATGGTACTATACCCAAATCATCACATCGACCTAGCTGCGTCAGCCCTTGCGCCGGTGGACATTTTTTTCACAATAATGTGCTTGTTTTTTTGCCTCGGATGAATGATTTTTATCATGTCTAAGTGGGCGGCAAGTCAATAAAGTTTGGGAACCTATGATCTAGAATAAAAAAACTAAAAAGATGAAAGTGTTAAGTGTCTAAGGACTTACAACTGTCTCAATTCTACGTGACCGTCATACCATACGACATCATACGAGTTATAAAACCAAAAACACAGATAAACTCGTGATAAAGATGCTGTCCCAACGGAAATGCACTTACATAAGCATTGTTTATTTAAAGTTCACAGCGGCTTCGCTTTCGCGGCGCTTGCGCAATGGTAAGATAATTGGCCAGTAATGTCAATGTTGCTTTCACAATCTTAAAAACCGTGTTCCGGTGATCCGGTAGGCTATTATTTTTTTGTTTTTCGCCCAGTTTTTGTTACACTTTCATTCTCACTTGGCAGTTAGTGAATTTAATTAACGATTAAACTCATCAACAACAGCGGTTAGATGTAACAAAATACCTAGTCTAGATTAGAATTATACATTACTTATTTATGAAGAAATTAAGAATGAAGAGCCAACGTAGATAAGACACTTGAAGCATTAAGTAATCTTGACTCTCAAGATGACAAAGCATCGGCTACTTTTTCGATTACAGGATACAGGATCGGTGCGTTATATAGCTGCGTTTCTGCTTTTCACATACCTACATTGCATGCTCAGTTTATGAATATTTTTAACAGACTTCTCAAAAAGAAAGAGTTTAGTTGGTTGTATTTTTTTATGTTTGTTTCCTCAGAACTTCGTCGTTCATTGACCGTTTTGAAAAACCTCTTTTTTAATGGAAAGGGCCATCCAGATTGGCCCCTTCTGACTAGCCGCATTTGATGAGGCTAAGAGGAACTCCTCAAATATTATCGGTCCCTCCTGAGATATTCACACTTTGCTTGACTTCGTGTTCTTAAAAAGCGAGTAGATGCAAGTACCTAATCTTAAACGTCAGTAACGTACAGGCATCTGGTTTTACATATCCATGGACGACGATGGCCGCATTCCTTTAGGTGGCTCGTCTGTTCAGTGACATACTTGTTAAAAAATATTGTTTTAAAGAAATGAAAAATGGTCGATCTAACTGTCCGGAAGAATACTCCCTAGAAATTGTTTTATCCGATCAACATTGCATGTCATAATTAGGTTTGCGTGGTGGAAATACGCATCAAAACCGTAGTCGACCGCATTCGAACGCTAACCAATGTGCAGCCAATCGCTTTCCCCAATATGCGTCTACGTAACATCAGTGACGAAACGACACGTATAACTCGTCTTTCCATTACGTAACTCGTTATGGCAACAGTAATGAGGCTAAGGTTGAAACTCTATCATGAATAACTGTTACGTGTGATACTAAAGGTGTAAACAATAATATTGGCTACCGATTCTAGCTTTTAAGCTTCGATGTTCTTCTTCGTCTTTTTCGTTGCGCTCTTGGCAGAGCGGTCGTGGTCATCATGAGGGAGGGTTGGGGGCTGTTGTTGCCCACCGGTGTCTCGCCATCTCGTCCGATTCGTGGCCCTTCTGGTACATTCATGCAGTGAATTGCATACAGCAATTCGATGTTCTAAGACGTTGCAAATTTATGTCATTCGACCGGTGCTATTAAAATGTATTCACTCTTTCAGTGCAAATAGACAATATATGGCATATTCGCCGAAATTTCAATAGGTATTAAAATTAATTCCTATACAATAATATATAAAATTTTCACGACGAGCTTGCTTAAAATTGCCCTGAATAGAACACTATTAATCATTGTTATGTTTTTCTTCAATTTAACCCGGTCAATGTCTGATCCCAAGGTGCAATCTGAAAGTCTGCAAACAATGAATCTAGACATTTCGGACATGCTCATCTAATCTAAAACCCGTGACCCGGTTGGTGGTTTCGACACCGACCCTGCGATGCAAGAATTAGATCGTTATTCACCGCCTGAAGTTCAATGTCTCCGTGTCAGGGCCGATTGAAAATCGCTTTGTTAACAATGTGTCGGATAAAAACAAAGCGTTTTCATCACATACTCTGAATACAATGACCCATAACTTAACGACTTCGCTTGGGCAAAGTTTCTTCATGCTTAGGTAGACGATTCTGATAAAAAATTATGATTTACACACTGTCCATTCCGGCTATCTTCCTTTCTTGAAACAGACAGGTTATGACGAAAACGTTTATCACATGATTCTTCTGTATGTAATAGATAAAACAAAATATAGCACCCATCTCATTCTGACCTATAGTGCCAGAAAGAAGCTGATGTTTTATCTTTATTAACTCGGACTTCGTATACGGCAGTGGAGCGAGCCGGTGCGGTTAGGGCTTCTATACTGGTATATATAATTTGTATTGACAATACTGCGAACCGGATATTGTCCTTACTAAAAATACCGATATTAGAAACCCTAGTGCGGATCAGCATATCCGCACTAGGGTGTGTTACCGTTGCCAAATTCATACTAGAAATTTCATCAGTCACCCGCCGGCCCCTTCAGCTCCCACGGCCGGTATTAAGTGGTAATTATCCGTCTACTTGCTTTTTTTATAACTTTTCATAATTCGTAAAACGCAAGCAGCATAATTTTTGCGGTAACGCACGATTGCATCTATTTTCTCCACATTCGTTGTGTAAGATTTTTTACGTACGAATGCGTAAAAGGTCAGACGATAGTACGTGATAGTACTTTCCAAAGTATGATTGGACTGCCTTTCACGGGGTGATTGTTTGCTCTCGTTTTTGCGATCAAAATAATCCAAGAAAGTGGCTGGCGCCAATTACGTAACACGTAACTTGTAATCGACATTTTTGGACAGTGTTGCCCTGCTTACTTTGTATATTTTTTAAAAGAAAACCTTTACGCAGCCAATGACAGTTAAATGCTCTGCCAGTGATAGTACCTAATATACTTATTTGTTTAGGTACTATTTTGTAATAACAAAACGATGACCTTCGGCAAGCTGGTTACAATAAGCAACTTACCGAAGAGTTCAAGACGATGGTTTTCCTAGCTTCTATCTACGGTTCTAGTGGCTGTGACTCCTCCTACGAAACTAGAAATCAAATCCTGGGAAATATTTGTACTTATTTTGTTCCTAATTCTTGGGTGTTTTATGTATTGCAGTCTAGTAAACACACATAATATCTACAACCATTCCTTAGTTTGGGACTCGCTAGATCAATTTGTGAAACATTATATATTTATTTATTTTAAGCATACCCTTGTGCGGAGCCGAGACTTGGACAACTTAGGTACGCAAAACAGGCATCGGATTAACTCCATGTGGTGCCTTACCGAATGTAGAAGAAGTTATGGCTATATCACGAAAAAAAATATGTTTCATATAGCGTCACAAAATTGTACCTTACCTTATAACCTACTTGCATGCCTAGATATAGAAAAGCCATAGTTTTAATACTAACAACGATAATTAATTTCATTATTAATTATTATCTTTGTTGGTTGTTATTATCCACTTCAGCGACTGTTCGGCAACCGTGAATTGTTTAAAGTAACCCGTGGATAATGTTGTTGGCTATACTTTTTGTAAATCATTTTACTTTAAGTCTCAGTGTAACATTTTTTATCCCTAAAATAAATAAAATAAAATATCACGCGAGGCGGGGTGATAAATGAGAGGGCTCTAGAAATGACATAACTTCCAAGTCAGACCTTCGGGGATTGTGTATTTTTCCGTGGTAGGTACAATTTAAACTATTCTACTCTCCGGCCTATACTCTGTCAGTATGCGAAAACGTATGTCGATACAATCTTATCGGCAATGATATAAGCTAATCCCATCAAAAACATTACCTTACATGTAAAAAAGATGCAAGTCTCGCAACGCAGTTCTTCTACAACAAACAAATATTGAGATGTAATAATAACCGTAGAGGAGGATTCTTATATTTAAGTAATAGGCATGTCGGTGGAAATCGAGTTCTGTGGACACCCCCCCCCCCCCCCCCCCGGTACTGACTTGGTATAACATTACATCTCTGCACCAATAATGTTAATTTTTTAAGTTTAGTTATAATATAGATCGAAGTGTAGAATTGACAACATTTCATTTTGAGACCACTTTAAAATGTATATACGATTCGAAAGCATATTGTCTTCTGAACACTACACCATTTTTATATTTTTTTTATATCGCTTAATATAAAAAATACAAATTAATAAAAAATATGTTCTCATTTTACCAGTTCTACGGCACAATAGATGAAATGCCAGTGCCTTTTGCCACAGAAAAAATAAGCTGTCATAATTTTGAATTTGACATTTGCAATGCATACTATCAGATCGCTTACTTTTTTTCGACCGCGATAAGACTAAAGTAATGGTTTATTCTACCGTAGAACTGTAGTTACGCCCTTTTAGAATAAGTAAATATTAATATATTAATTATAAATTAATTACAAATCCTGGTGAAACAAATAAACTATCAGCGTATTCGTCTTTTCAAACCAAATACAGAGAACCAATAAAATTAAAGGCTCAAAAAAATGAAAGGTTGTCAATTACTGGGAAACGCTTTATCACGCGATAAATAAATGATAAAGCATCTGTCACGCTCTGACAAATAGTGTGTGAGAGTGACGGATGCTTTTTCATTTAATTGTCGCGTGACAAAGCGTAGCATCATAAGCCGTTCAGTTATCTAATTCGTACATTACGAACAGCAGCCCGAGTGCGGAAACACGCAAGCCGCACACATTTTGACTTACATAACCAGTTGTTTAGTGACCCAGCACTGCGGAAAGACAGGAACTAATCATCTTTGCTTTGTAAAATACTAATAAACTAGTAAGTAGGTAATAAACAAAGTTATTCACAAATTGGATAAACATGCACTTATTATCGCTAGACGGAAATTCTGGTAAGAATTAATAATTTCACCGCTAAAATGAATTTGCAGGCTGCGACTGAATTCTAAAGTGCGTTGGTTGCTTAGGAGTTAGATACTGTGTCGTGCGTGAGGTCCCAGGTTCCAATCGAAGGAAACATGCACAAGTAACTTAATATGCAACCATGACCGGACATAGACGGAGACTGAGATAACTGCCTCCAGCAGTAGGGAGTGCCTTAATAAATAACAGTTTTGGTAATTAAATTTGGTAGGTAATGTAACAGTTGTTATCGAATCTAATCGATTTGATCTAACTTTCATTGTATTCCAAAGTAGTTTGTGCCGGTGGGCGTAGTCTAGTGTTCGTTCGATCCTAAAATAAATGCTAATGCAAGGCTAGTCGGTCAATATTCCGTGGTTCGGAACCGATCCGTACCACGTGTTGTTACATAAGAACTAAAGCGTAACAGCGAAAGTGGTGCACATCCGCTATTGGACCTAATTATTACCGTTATTACGTCGATTCTATTTCATTAGGCATGGCACTAAATTCTAGAACCTACTAAGTCTAAAGTTAACGAGTCTAGTTCCAAACCTAGACTCCGATTTGCATTCGATACAGGGGCGTATTTAGCCTAGGGTCATAAGCCATGGTCCAGGGCGGCATTCCGCAAAGGCGGCTGGCTCTGGCCACGTGGAGGTACCCAAGTTACTCACGCTCAATCTTCGCGTTTCACGATATCGAACTATTACTGAAAAATCTTTAAACTTCAGGTTTGATTCACTGTTATTTGGCAGATAATATGCCGTCTCCTTATTGTGCTTACTCGTATGACAAACTACTTCGGAATCTCGATAGTTTCCTAGTTGGAAATAGTACCGGAACTTATATGCTTTTGCTGCTCTGTTAGTTAATCTGCTTGGGTAAGTTTTGTTTACCTACTTGGTTTGTGATAGTTGGAACTTTATAGATTTTTAATGGTAGTTAGGTATCATGTGTAAGTCTAAACAAGTTAATTGACCCCTCGGTACAAGTAACTACCTGTAGCTTGTTTAATACACACTTGTCCTGTTGATAATGAGCGCCAACGTGCGCTCAGCTGGCGGAAAGTAAAAGTGCACGCACGGTCAACGCACGCGCAGACCGACCGACCGTGATAACATCCAGACATAGACAATCCTGGCTTCCCAGCAGGGACAAATGTACAAAACCAGCATACAATGGTATATACATAATAACTTTAGTAATGTGCTAGGTCACTGTAGAAGCGAACTTGGGACAATAAGCCAAGGTATGTTATTCTCGAGAGTAAACTTGATGAACAGAAAAGATTGTACGTTTTACTATTATTCGAAAACTTTTGTTATAAGTACTTTCATTAAATTCCGAGTACACATACTCTAGTAAACAATATGGATGTTTACCGATACCCAGAATTATACGATCGACTGTCTAAGTAAATTCGTCTAGTTCCTTAGGTAATTATTTTATTATAAGTTGTAGGGTAGTTTCTACCCAGCCAATTGCCATTGAAGACAATGACCCTTTTTGATAATTTGCTAAAAAATGCCATCGTCCTAAAAGTTGTGCAATGGATGCCTGTAGAAAATTGCTATCTACACTTTAAACTCACATGGTTATCAAGGGCAGCGACGTCCGGCGAGCTTATCTCCCTCGCAGCCCCATTACAAACAAACACAAAAACAAGAGCCACTGTTGTCCATGGGCACATTGTCGCTGGTCCGGGGATGAAAACGGTGGAGAGCAAACTGCGCAACCATTTATTTGCACGGCATCTCGAGGATCACTGGCGATGTCGGTGAAGGCGACTGGCTGGCATTATTCGCGTACCGACGGCCGCGGCGGCAGAGCCGCAGTGCGGGGTCTTCGCCACACCACCGCACTTTCACTTCGCGCCAAAATCCCGGCGGCCCCCACCGAGCCCCTGCTCGAAGGTCCTATAGGCCAAGTTAGTGACAGGGATATTCCCCTAAAAAGCGACCTGAATGTTTTGGTGCCATCATACAAGATAAATTTTCAGTTTTATCAAGTACTTAGGTACCCATTTGTTGTCGCCGCATAGCCGCAATAGAAATTATGCCAACTGTATTTATTACGGTTCATGAGGCCCGCTGAGAGATAGACGGTGGACAGCGGGGGTTTAGTAACAGAGGGCCTCTTTAGCACTCTTTGACGACAGAACCCTAAAAAAGTAGCCATTGTACGATGGGTATAAACGGGTTTTTTTACAAACAAATGACGACAAAGTTTTATTGCAGTAGTGAAGTATTATTATTGTTCGCTAAACTTACGAACACCCTACAAACAACTTACCCAGCATGTATGAAAAAAATAGCATCGTAGCTTCCGGTCTGACCCGGTCGTGGGATTTTCCAGCAAGCTGATAGTACTTAAATGAAAGTGAAATCCGCGGAGCAATGCATTTCCGTGACACGAGCGCAGTCGCGTGCGCAGGGCCGCCGCAAAGATAAGTCATCTCGATCTCGATAGATCTAACGAAACGACTTGCTTTCGGTGTTTGTACCCGCACCGTAAGATAAGATTAACACTTTCAGTACCAAGCCATAGATTAAAAACATAGGTACTATTGGGTGATGGCCGTAAGTATTTTTTCATCACACTTGCTCGGAAACGGTGTCATTACACGTAGGTTTTGCGGGCCGTAAATGACCTATTATGCCCTAGGGCGTAATGGTTTTCTTTTTAAATTTGAAACGCTGGTTCTGTTTTACTCTTATTTGTCATGTTCAAAGAAAACGCCAACTTACTTTTTTAACTTTTATTACTGAAATATTTATTTAAAGAGAACTGTAATTGCAAATACATGTAAACACATATTTCTGTAACATGAATTAAATGTTTAAATAGTGTATTTCAGTATTTTGCAAATATAAAATCAACCATTTTAAGTCTTTACCGCTATGGTTTCCGAACGTGACTTGTCGTCTCGATATATGTCACTAATGTCACTGTCAGTTTTACAATTTTATTTAGGTTAAGTAAGGTTATTTTAATCAGATTTCCTCACAAGTGCGATGAAAAACATTGTGTGTGCCACGGGCGGTAAGGGAATTACAAACTCGTGTTATTAAAGCCCTCGGCTTCGCCTCGGCCTTGTAACAAACACTCGTTTGTAATTCCTTACTTACCGCCCTTGATACACAATGTACTATTTTTTCCTTGTTGTATATTGACGGTTAGAGACCATTATAAGTACATCTCTAAGTTTTTTTTTTTAATTTTAGGGATCTAAATTAGGGATGTAACGATACCGATACCGATATATCGGCATATATATCGGTATCGCCGATTATATACAACCGATATTTGAAGAGCGCGAAAAGAATTTGCTGTATGAAAAAACATCTGCAAAAAGTAATTTCAATTTCCGACTTAAGGCCGGGTCACACCGGATGCGTGCGCGTCGCGTGCGCGTTGCAGCTCCTTGACTTTGAGCCGCCATTTTGAACGCGTTACGCACAAAGTCAAGGAGCTGCTGCGTGCACGCAACGCACACGCAGCCGGTGTGCGTTGGCCTTTAATTTATGTATTGGTCTATTACCTTGTGCAATAATAATTACTATGTTAACTATATATTTGGTTCATAATAAAAAAAAATGTGTTGACAATTTATTTATTTGTACTTTACACCTTCAAGGTTGACTCTCCGTTAAGCATAGCCAAGTTTTAGGTATCCCACTTCCCACTAATATTATAAATGCGAAAGTTTTGGAAGATGTTTGGATATTTGGATGTTTGGATGTTTGTTACCTAATAACGGGATAACAACTGGATAGATCAAGCTGAAATTTGACATGCAAGTAGATCAAGTCCTGGATTGAAACATAGGATACTTTATATTCCGGTAAAGAGTTCCTTTGGGACAATAACGGGAACAACGCGGGCGAAGCCGCGGGAAAATGCTAGTACCTAATAAGGACATACAATTAATAAATCTGAAGTTCATACTTCATTAGTTAGCTAAGATATCAATATCGGTATCGGTATCGTATCGGCAAAATTATATAGGTATCGTTACATCCCTAATCTAAATTATACCATTGAGAAAATTTTATTTTAAATTATTAAAACTAGGGATGTAACGATATATGTATCGTTACATCCCTAGTTTTAATAATTTAAAATAAAATTTGCCGATACGATACCGATACCGATATATTGTAGTAAATATCGGCGATACCGATACCGATATGGGATCGTTCAACAATTACGTGATCATTTTTGGCCGTTTTTTTAACCCCCCCCCCCCCCTATGTGATCACAGCGTAATCTTTTGTTTTAACCCCCCCCCCCCCCTCGCCTGATTACGTAATCTTCGTCCGTGCTTAAAATGTTTGCTGTTTATTAGCACTGACACGTATGTCATGTTTCTATGGGTCTTAAATTACCTACATTTGGAAAGAGGGTGTGTCATTTGGCAAAATGCAAAAGGTAAGAACTAGAGATGGGCCGACTAGTCGGGAACACCGGACTATTCAGAAATTGTGAATCACTGTAGTGGCAGGTTGTCAGCCTATCGCCCAAAATTGCAATCCACTGAAATCCTTGAGTCCCTTAGTCGCCTCTTTACGAAATTTACGGAAAATAAATGAGTCGATGCTATTCTAATCCAGTATCACACGACAGCAAAAAGGCGGCGTCATAAAAAGTGTTAATACATTTTGTTAATTTTATAAAAAAAATGTGAAAGAATCACAGAAATAAAGCTAATCCAGTCATACAGAAAGGAGCCATCTAAGGATGAAAAATTCAAATTTAAATTGGCTTTACAATAATGTTCTCTGATGGATGACTAAAGTAATTTGATTACTTTTCTAATTAAAAGTATTTCTAGCTAGTTCTACACCTTTTTAATTTTTTAGAAAATTTCTTTAGCTAACAAGTTATAAAATGATGACGTAATCATGGATGCTCCCCCCCCCTCCCCCAAATAATCCAATGTATATACAAGCACCCGACCCCCCCCCCCCCCTCCGGTGATCACGTAATTGTTGAATGATCCCTATCTTAGCTAAATAATGAAGTATGAACTTCAGATATTTTGTATGTCCTTATTATACCCTAAAACTTGGCTATATTTAACAAAGAGTCAACCTTGAAATGAAAGAGTAAAGTAATCTAAGAATAAATAGATTGTCAACTCAAAATTCAAATTTAATTTTTAAAAAGAACCAATGATTTAATTAACATAGTATTGTCCTTGCACAAGGTACCTAATAGACCAATACATAAAATAAGTCAGTAATTGAAATTACTTTTTGCAGATTTTTTTTCATACAGCAAATTCTTTTCGCGTTCTTCAAATATCGGTTGTATATAATCGGCGATACCGATATATCGGCCGATATATCGGTATCGGTATCGTTACATCCCTACTTAAAACATATTTTTCTCAAAGTATACGAACTGAAAAGTTTCTTGCGGGATTGATCTTCTTCAAATGTCACTTTCCGAAGCGCTAGTACATTTCAACTTTGTAGCTACAAATACCCCCCCGAATAAATGATTTCAATTTGACTACGAACTAAGATCCTCCTCTTTTTTGAAGTCTGTTAAAAAGGCTTACGCGTCTCGCACGAGCGTGCGTGACCCCCCTCCTTACTGGAGATGCTAGAAAAAGAAGGATATTTTACCTACATACCTTTTCTTTAACCACGGGCCGGTGCATCCCTCGTGCCCAAAATACTGCATTCATATAATACATACCTGAATTTTCAAAATACTGCATTCCTATAATACATACCTGAATTTTCAAATTACCAGGTTCGCGATTTAATATGTACAGAATGCCTGCAGACAATAATATGTTAATATTACCCCAAAGAAATGGATAATCAACGATTCATATATACATATACAGATATTTATAGTTTTTAACCTGTTATTTTTGAAGACTGTGCCAGCTAAGGAGCTCAGCATAGCCAGCTTTGTGTGGCAGGCATGTATATGCATATATGAATCGTTGATTATCCATTTTTTTGGGGTAATTAACATATTATTTTCTGCTTTTTAGTTTAAGTTTTTGGAAGTCGGTTTTTATTTATTGTTTTAAAAATGTAGGTACCTACATACTTTATTTTTAAATTTTTAGTGGCGCTGTAAAAATATTGTTTTAACCAAATAGACTTAAGTCTATTTAGTTAAAAGAAAAAAAATCCAAATCGGTCTAGCCGTTTTCAAGTAATCAGGGAACAAACCTACATAAAAAATTGCTCTTTGTTTTGAAGTCGGTTAAGACTGGAAACTTATTTCTAATAAGAAATGCACGAGAAACTAAGAAAAATACCAAAATCGCTATATGTGTGCCTCTAATATTTGAAAAGTTCCCTCAATTTCTCCAAGATCCCATCATCAGATCCTGATTTGGTTGCAATGGAATCACCTCGGAAGTTATACCCTTCCATACAAAAAACTAATTTTCCAAATCGGTCCAGCCCTTTTTAAGTAATCGGGGAAGAAACCTACATAAACATTTGTTCCTTTTTTGAAGTCAGTTAACACTAAAAACTTATCACTAATAAGAAATGGACAAGAAACTACGAAAAATACCCAAATCGCTATATGTGTGCCTCTAATATTTGAAGAGTTTCCTCGGTTTCTCCAAGATCCCATCATCAGATCCTGATTTGGTTGCAATGGGACCACTTCCCCTACCCTACCCAGAGTATATACCCTTTCAAACAAAAAATAGTATTTTATGCAACAGTTGTATAAATGGGTTCAAAAAATGCGAATTGCGTGAGTTGCGATACGAGCCGCGAATGCGGCGAGTATCGCAAATAGAGACGCAATGAGCGTTTTTTGACTTAATTATACGATACTTGAACGTGAACGTTGCATACAATACTTCTTCTAAGACTAGGTTTTAAAATATAAAATACAAAATTAATCATAACCTGGAAACAAAGCAAATATGACGTATGACAGAACATACATAATATGAGTTCAGAGAAGTCTATACTCTATTCCCCATAACAGCACTAGTGTCGTTATAGCCACTTTACGTTATTGCTAGCAGCCACATACTTCTAAATCTAGGTTAAACTTAGGTCAAGGAGTAAGCGCTCAATTCTAACTTTACGATAAAAATGCACAACTACCAACTTAACAAACAATTAAATTCCTACGGCTTTTAAGAAAAACAAAACTTTCCGAACTAAATTCATTGATGCCAACATAAAAAAAAGTATTTTTAATAAATTCACTGGGTGTCAATTTAAAATAAAAAACAAAGTTTACCATAGACACATACTGTCAGTCATACGTCATATTTGCCTTGTTTGCAGGTTATGCCTTGTTTGTATTTTATATTTTAAAAAACCTAGTCGTAGAAAAAGTATTGTATGCAACGTTGTATAATTAAGTCAAAAAAACGCTCATTGCGTCTCTATTTGAGATACTCGCCGCATTCGCGGCTCGTATCGCAACTCACGCAATTCGCATTTTTTGAACCTTCTTATACAACTGTTGCATAAAATACTATTAACTAAACCGCAATTAACTTTCGCAGTATTAGATGGTAAGCGATTACAAAGCCAAAATATTGACCTTTCGTTTCCATTTTAGCTTTTTTCCTTTTTAATAACTTTTCCTCGAGTAAGGACATGTTTATAACGAGGGACTGAATTTATTGAAGACTATTAATGTAAAATGACAAAATTCGACCTATGTTGATATAAAGTTATTTACTTGTAATACCACCAGGAATTCATGGCTAAAGTATGTCGGTATAGTCTCTCCCATCCTGTATATCGAAGTTTCCGTCAAAATGTCACTAAATAACTATTATAGCTTGGCAACTTCGTTGGTGACACTCACCTGTGAGCTTTTTGGTATGTGCAGCCGTAAGTACTTACCAAGCTATAGTACTACGTACAGAAGCTTCTCTAACAAAACTGTCGTTCGAGTCTGACGACCGGACGGAGCTCACCCGCATCCGACCGTCCACCAATTGAGCGTCTATTACCGACCGACCAACCAGACATTTCAACCAGTTGGACGGTTAGTACTTATTTTTCCCAACCGACAACCTGGTTGGTAGGTTAATAATAGAGATTCCCGACGTACACCCTGGCTGTCAGGTTGATACTTTTTTTTTCCCAACTAACCATCCAAGCTGCCAACTAGATGGTCGGTTAGTACTTTTTTCCTAATCAGCCAATTCAGCTGGCAACCAGGTGTTCAGTTGGTACTTTTTTCCTCACCTGCCAACCAGACACGCCAGCTGATTGGTCAGTTGGTACTTTTTTCCTCACCTGCCAACCAGACACGCCAGCTGATTGGTCAGTTGGTACTTTTTTCCTCACCTGCCAACCAGAAACGCCAGCTGATTGGTCAGTTGGTACTTTTTTCCTCACCTGCCAACCAGACACACCGGCTGATTGGTCAGTTGGTACTTTTTTCCCAACGGACCAACCAGACACACCAGCTGATTGGTCAGTTGGTACTTTTTTCCCAACGGACCAACCAGACACACCGGCTGATTGGTCAGTTGGTACTTTTTTCCTCACCTGCCAACCAGACACGCCAGCTGATTGGTCAGTTGGTACTTTTTTCCCAACGGACCAACCAGACACACCAGCTGGCCAGCCGAGCTTACATCTTAATTACTAAAAAAAAACCCAACTGCGGTGCACTTGAAGTGCATAAAACCCGCCATTAAATGTAGAAAATACCATTTATTTACAAAGAAATACATTAACTATCCCTCTACATAGAATATTTTTATATTTTTAGACTACGAGGTTTTCAAAACCGAGTCTAAAATCGGACACGCGCACGGTCAAAGAAAATGGGGTTTGCAAATTTTAATTTTTTAAAGAAATTGATTAGGTAGTGTTGTCGCGCCTGTTATTTTATGATATCCTTATCTATTCACGAATGAATCTTGCAAGAAAGAGCAAGACAGGTGTAGATTTAGCAGCTCATTTTATAGGTAAATAGTAAACAATACCCATCGCCGGCTAGCCGGCGCCCGCCACTTAACGGTTTCTGACAACCGTCGGCATGCCGGCGCCCGCCACTCAACGAAAATAAGCAATATGACAGCTGCCACTCGAAGGGATAATATGTATTCGGTTCAACTTTCATTTGCCAGACTTTTACATTTGTATGAAACCAAAACTTTTTACTAACTTTAACTTTATATTTCTGTAGTTGCCAGTTCAGTTTATTTGTTTTAAAAAAATTAAACAAGGTTTCATAAATATGCTTTGACTTGCCAGATAGCAAAGTGTTGATATGCTTTGACTTCTATATGAGAATCGGAATAAGGTCGTGTACCGAACTATTTGGCGACTTTGGGTGTAAACTGGTAAACGAAAGTTAATCCGAATAAATCAACATCGCTCGCCAAAATTATATACAGCGTGTAAGTCTAATACGGGCGAACAATTAAACTAGATATAGCGTTTAGTAGTGGTATCATTAATTAATATGATTTTTTAAATTACACTTAGTGACCTAGTAATTAATTTTTGAAAATTTACCGAGCAGCAATGTACCGCATACATGCTTGTTATGACATTGCGAGATACGAGCTTTTTTAAAGTAACTGTCAACTAGCGTGTTTGTCAACTTTAATGTGTTGCGTTACATTGCGGGCCGAATTATTTTGTATGGTAAATATTTTCATTGTAGTTTTGAGCAAAAGTTATCTAAATATACTTCTTAGGTCCTATGCAGATGTACACGCTGCATAGATTTAGGGTGTAAAACGTGTTTTTTTTTTGTTTTTGTTACTCAAAGAAGAACGAGTTACCTATGAGTTGTTTTATAAATTATATTACCTAAAGGATTTATAAATACTGAATAATTATAATGGTTTTATTTTTATTTTTACCCGACTGCGGCGAAGCCCAAAAGAGGGTTATGTGTTTGACCTGTATGTATGTATGTCCGTTCCTATGTCCACTCATAACTACTCAACGGCACAACCAATTTTGATAAATGATACATCATCAGATTCGTCTTGATGGCGCGAGTGTGACTTCACTGGGTATGAAGTTCGTTAAAATAAACAAAATGGCGGGTTTTATGCACTTCAAGTGCACCGCAGTTGGGTTTTTTTTTAGTAATTAAGATGTAAGCTCGGCTGGCCAGCTGGTGTGTCTGGTTGGTCCGTTGGGAAAAAAGTACCAACTGACCAATCAGCTGGCGTGTCTGGTTGGCAGGTGAGGAAAAAAGTACCAACTGACCAATCAGCCGGTGTGTCTGGTTGGTCCGTTGGGAAAAAAGTACCAACTGACCAATCAGCTGGTGTGTCTGGTTGGTCCGTTGGGAAAAAAGTACCAACTGACCAATCAGCCGGTGTGTCTGGTTGGCAGGTGAGGAAAAAAGTACCAACTGACCAATCAGCTGGCGTGTCTGGTTGGCAGGTGAGGAAAAAAGTACCAACTGACCAATCAGCTGGCGTGTCTGGTTGGCAGGTGAGGAAAAAAGTACCAACTGACCAATCAGCTGGCGTGTCTGGTTGGCAGGTGAGGAAAAAAGTACCAACTGAACACCTGGTTGCCAGCTGAATTGGCTGATTAGGAAAAAAGTACTAACCGACCATCTAGTTGGCAGCTTGGATGGTTAGTTGGGAAAAAAAAAGTATCAACCTGACAGCCAGGGTGTACGTCGGGAATCTCTATTATTAACCTACCAACCAGGTTGTCGGTTGGGAAAAATAAGTACTAACCGTCCAACTGGTTGAAATGTCTGGTTGGTCGGTCGGTAATAGACGCAATTGAGGGACCACCTTTAATCGATTGTAACTTTTGAGTGCCGACTATTACAAATTAGTGGTTGAATTTAGGTACAATCGTTTGAGAATTTTTACTAAAGACTGACACATTCAAAAGCTCGAAATTCCAACGTGGACCCTCAATGGGAACGCACATCTCTCTCTCTCTCTCTGTCGCATAACGCGTCCTAACGCGTGCTCTTTCTCTTCGCTGACTATTACCATCCACGGGTGGCGAAATTTAATAATAATAGCCGCGCAACGGAATCGCGGAGTGAATCAGTCCTGGAAATGTGCTAAATAGTGGTGACGCTACTATTGCAGATAAGTATAATTTTGGTGTACTTACAGCTTTATTAAATAGGTACCTACTTTTTCACCAAAAAAATTAAAACTTTACCTTCCATATCAGCACAACGCCATTCTGGGGAGATTTTCTATTATTTAGTTTTTTTAGCTAAGTACTTTTTCAAATGATCCCTTAACCCTTAATTCGACAAGGAAAAAAAATAGTGAAATTCAGTTAGTGTTATCGTTTTTATGGACATTTGTATGTTTATATGTAATGGAAAAATAACTAAAAAAATCTGTTGTTGATACTTTTCAAGAAATCGTATGTCAAGTATGTTGGACATTGCCAATTATGTAAAGAATAGGAGGGTAGTTTGAATGTACAGTATTTTGGACATTGCCGAATATATGGTTTGTTACTTTACTAAAGGAATCTTACTTATATTTATTAAATTTACATTTATATAAAAGAAAAACCTTAGCGGGCGTTCACATTGAGGGCGTGCAGGGTATCCTGGGTGGCGGCAACCCTCTTAGCCGGCGATCCCCCTTGGGAACTCCAGGCGGAGGTCCTCGCGAAAGCCTAAATACCGCCCGGACCTGAGGGCCCGGGGGGAGTTCTCGACTCCGAAGGAAGTTGAAGAGGTGCGAAGGAGAGGACAAGCAGAGGTGCGTCAGAGGTGGACGGAAGATTTAGCAGCGGCAGCTGCGGGCTGGGGGGCCCTAGATGCATTTGTGCTCAGTTTCGACCGGTGGGCTACCCGAAAGTGGGGAATGCCCAAATACCATCTGGTGCAGGTTCTCACCGACCACGGCTGCTTCGGTGAGACCTGCACCGAGTTGCGTGCAGAGAAGAGACACCAGTAGCGTGGTGTCCAAAGAACTCGATTCCTACCGGCTTACCTAATATCAGGCATTTGAGCACCTTATTCTACAGCTCTTAAGGAAAATGTACACTAAATCTGCATCGGCTTGCCCAAGGATATCTTTTACGCCACACCACTGAGAGACACCCTCATGCTACGAATACATTGCGCCGGTTAATATTGTGCGTCAGACAGTAGAGGAATGCGTGGCATGGGAGCCTCAACTGCACGAGCTTACCGCAGCAGTGGGTTCAGATCTCTCGCTGTTGACCATCGTTACTAATTTGCTCGACAACGAGAGGTGCTGGAAAGCAATGGTCGCCTTCTGCACATCTGTTATGATGCAGAAGGCGGCAGCGGAACGGAGACAGGAGGACAATCCTCTTACTATTCCCAACAGACGGAGGGTAGGGCGTGCACGCTGGTGATTTGCGCATCTGCTCCCTCCACCGTAACGGGTCGAGTGGCAGGGATGGGGTCCCGTCTGCCACCCATGAAAACCCATAGACAAACGATATTGTGGCCAATAGAAAAACACGAGGCAGAAGGCGAATTGATGGGTTTGTAGTGGGTATACGTAATAATGTATTTTCCCAGCCTTAAAAAAAGTGTCGACAAGTGAACGCACGGCAGATGTAGGTACGCTATTTGACACTACACGCGAAGTTATGGCAGGATTAAGTCGGTGAGATGAAGACGTCGCTTCAATATCTTATAATTAACTTCACCGTTACGACCGCTTTTATTATAGGAGATAGAAGATTTTCTTCATCTTCATTTATAAATATCATTGTCTGAATCTTCTTTAAGCTCCAAGTAAATTAAGTCGTTCCAGTGACGAACTGGAGCTTTCTATATCTGATAGTGCATTGCATTGTGAAACCAATTCATTAAGTTTTCGGCCTCTCAAATACTTTTGCATAACCTGAGAGCCGATTGTTTGGTGGTATGATTGTGATTAGATTGTGCTTACCAGAATGATACTACCAACCAATCGGCTTAATGGGGACTTACGTACAAAGAGTTCCGTACCATCGTGTGCAAAAAACTCCAAAAAGAACCATATTTCATGTATGGCGACACTCATATTTTTTTCTTTATTTTATTGTTATCATTTGTTGCTAACTGGGTCAAATGCAGCATACACTTCTTGAATATTTAAAGTTTCAATCTGTTATGGTTCAATAGGTCCTGTAACAGACAGGCAGAGCGGTGGATGGACAGGCAGACGGACGAAATTACAAGCAGAGCCTCAGTACAATTGGTTCTCATTGATATCCATTATGTACGGAGTCCAAAAAGCTACGACCAATTCAGTTATTTCAAAATAATATAAATAGATAAGGAAGTTATGTCATTAATATTATTACATGCATCATTGGCAATGTGTATTTTAGTTGACATGATAAAAGTTTACTGAAACACAGCAATATTGGCAACGGGAAAAATGTTGGACATAGAAATAACGACTTAAAACGCCGCATCATTGGCAACGGGAAAAATACTGGACGTTATAATATGCCAGCATATAACACATCAATAGAACAACTTTTGAATGTCAATTAAAGAGAAACACATTTTTCAATTGTTAATCAAAAACATATGCAAATTGATTTCGGTGTTGTCATACAAAATTATGTCAAAATATTTACTTCCCGAAACTCCGCGAGACGGGATTTTTCCTCTCAGCATCTTGGCGGCCACTGCGCACAGAAAAGCGTTCCTGTGCCCTTGGCGTATTTTTTGTGGTAAAAAACAATAATACTCCATTCACTTACAACATTTAAAAAAAACCTAAATATATTAGTATTTTGTGTAGATTTTTGTTTTTAGGACGTCTAGTATTTTACCCGTTGTCGAATTAAGGGTTAAATTATAAGGTATAAGATAGTTCTCTTTACCTCAACCCTCCATAAGACGTAAGTACCTACCATCGGGATTAGCGTAGCAGGACGGCAGAACAAACCCTACACCACCTTCACTACATTATATTACAACCACAGCTCACGACAAATTTTGCATCACAAGTCTGTATTTGAGGGAAGTTTATCATATTTTAATTAGTAGCTAGAAAGGATCCAGAAGAGCTAGCACAACTGGCACTTGAGCGACTTCGCTTGTCACGAGACAAAACATGACCTGTAGGTACTGTAGGCGTTTGATGCTACGTTTTGTCGCGTGATAAATAAATGATAAAGCATCCGTCACGTTCTAGCAAATAGTGTGAGAGTGACGGATGCTTTATCACTTATTTATCGCGTGACAAAACGTAGCATCATAAGCTTACTGACACTGTCACACTATATTGAATGGAAAGAGATAGGTAGTATTTGTCGCGCGTCAGTTGTGCCGCGCCATCTTAAACTACAATAGAAGTGCTACATTTTAACGTATAGCGAGCTCCTTTAGATTTCTTCTGAGCAATGTTTCTTTCTCAATACAGACATTCTGTAATCACAACAACCGGCATTTCAGTCAATTTGTTTTTGTGGCATGTCCAGAAAAAAAAGTGTCACCTAAGTATACCACAGATTTTACAAAATATCAGATTCTCCCGTACAGAATACGAGATCTCCAAAATAATACATTCTTCAGAATAATTTAGTGTCTTTCTCCCCCCAGTGCTGTTTCTATTTTTTTTCGGATGTGAAAGCGACAGCAGCGCTACGGAACGAGCAAGTTTAAAAGATGCCCTGTGCGTAGGCACGCACGGTAGGTAATAATTCATGTTTTTCCATGTGGACTCGCCTCGTGGAATGGTTGCCATGATCCTAATTTTCACAAACGTATTTTTCCAGGGGTAAAAAATAAGGATGTCACTTCAGCCCACTTACCCGTGGTACTACCTACCGGTGATACTACAGGTATTATTATGTCTATGCGTAACTTCTGTAGAACTGACAAGATTACTCTTCATGCCACGATTACGATTTTTTCCCTCGTACCTGCCTTTGTACTTCTTTGTTTCGGGTAATGTATACCATATTACATGGTCATATCTACTGTAACCGAGTGAGAATACCTAACTACACACCAAGAGTGGGGTCATCGAAAAACTTCAGACTCGTAGTCACACCAGTGTGACCATTAGTAATTTTCTTTACCCGTGGACCCCGTTTCACGAAGCTACAAGTTACAATTTTACAAGTCTAAACTAGCAACATTGGTCAAATCAACCAATGGCGTAGTAGGACGATTCTCTGAGCGTTTTGACGATCATTTCATTAATGTCCGACGATTATTTACTATAACGAAAGGGCAAATCGTGACAATTTTGTTAAAACTAGACTTAACCTCGGGACTGTTCTTCGGTTCCATAAAAAGTTAACTCTAGGCATCGTTCTTTTGAACAATATTTATTGAGACAATAATGACGAAAATAAAACGCCGTAAAAACGCTGAATATTGTCTCTGATGCCTCACATTCGTTGATTATTGAAGGTGCATCCAAAGAACGCATTGAACACACCCAACTAACGTGCGGTAGCCAACGCCGACGAACCTTCGTTGGCTTGATGTGTACGCAGGTCAAATGATACGTCACGCCAACGTACGATGATCGAACGCTCGTTGGCGTTTGCTAAATCGTCCACACAAAGCCATAATAATGAACTGGACTCGGAAGATTTTCGTTTATCCAATCTATCTCAATATCTCCTATCCTAAACCTCTGACATTTGGTCGCGAGCACCCCGGGGCTAACTGTCACCGTTTAGGCGGGCCGTTCATCGATTCCGAAACTTTACTCTGTAGACCTGAAAAACAGATTTTTCCCGGGGTCTCGGGGCCGACCCCTATACCCCCATATATACACCTACACCCCAGTATGACTTCTTGGAGATCAATTCTATCTACCTACAGAAATCAGTGGTATTGCAGCTATATAATATTTTACAACACTCAATAAATATGATGTAAAGTGCGATCGTTTAAAGTGGTGTGACCACGAGGAAAGTAAATTACTAATAGTCACTCACACTGGTGTGACAAAATGGTGTGACTACGCTGAGTCTGGTGGAGTGCATCGAAACTCTTCGCCGAACCAATGCCGAAAAAGGGTGGCGATAATGACTTGTCACCTTTATTGACGAAGTTGTGAGCAATTTCTAGTAATAAAATAGTGTCATAAAAGTGAGGCAGGGGATGGATGGGTAGTGAATAAGTCAACACAGTAATTTTTTTAAACTTTATTTCTAAAAAAAAGATGAAAACGGGTATAAATCAACCAGTCACAGATAGAACACTCTATAGAAAACCAAATTAACTGATACAAAATAAAGTTAAGGCCGTGTGACTAGATAATTTCATTGTTGTCCTCAATGTGTCATCATCACTTGACAGATTTTCGGGCACATTCAGATTAGGCTTAGCCCGCGCTGTACTACTTATTTACGGTTGGTACGCAACTGAACACGTAGAGAGCAAAATAGTAGGAGTTAATAGCTGACTGCAAACTATTAGGCCGGCCTTACACAGTCTGAATCCAAATCTGAATTCATATTTTGAATTCAGAACGCACGGAATTGCATACAATTTAACTATTATCCACACACATATTGATTTTTTCAGATTATGAATTTCTCAGATTGATCTGACAAAATGGTACTGACTTGCGTTATGAATTCAGAATATGAAAATTCAGATTATGAATTCCGGACGCACCCTTTTCTATACGATTAGTACGGCCGAGCACACACATACTGGATTCAGATTATGAATCCGTCAGTCAGTGTTGCCAGATCGACTGATAAAGCAGTAGAATCTACCTGGTTTTTGATAAATCTACTGATTTATTTCTAAAACTTACTTATGTACAGACGTTCGCTAGACATGTGCAGTGTTGCCAGCGTGTGACTCCAATTCCGGACGACATGTCATTTGTCAACCGTTCTATTTGGGACGGTCTGGCAACACTGGACATGTGTGAGGCAAGGCTCCGGAATTCAGACCCTGAATTCAGATTCGGATTCAGACTGTGTAAGACAAGGCTCCGGAATTCAGACTCTGAATTCAGAGTATGAATTCAGATTCGGATTCAGACTGTGTAAGGCCGGCCTTATAAGCATCGATCACCCAATGAACTTTTCCGCAATTTCATAACTTGTCGGTAAAATTCGCCTCCTCATTTTAAATTATTTTCAGGACTGACCTGACAAGCCGAACCGGCAATTTTTGGAAAACGGAATGTTTTGTACTGTTTTTACCGATTCCAGAGTTCCCGAGAAAGAGTGTACAAGAGTTGTTCGTAGTGCTAACGCTTAATGTGAACGTGCCCCACAAGGCGTCACCGCCCACCGGATACCGCGTTAACGGAGTTGGCGAGGTCATATGCGCCCCCCCTCATACGGGCAGGCACACTTTTTTATTGTAAGTGGTTAATAGTATAACACATTGAGGTCGTCGATGATAATATAACATTACTTAGAGGTCAACACTCCGATTAAAAAACAATACTCACCTGAAGATGATAGTACCCCAGCCGATCGATATGACCCCAGTCCCTCCCGCAGTTCGTCATGGAAAATAAAATGTAAAGAATTAGAAATAAAAATAATTGGGAATAATGGTGACGCAATGAGCAAGTGATTGATGTGGGTCTTTAAATTTGGTTTATTCTCAAGTTCATCAGAGTATGAATAATGAGTTTTGTCCCTCTCTCTCTGACAGTCCCATAAGTCTACTTGGTTTCTTTTTCTCGCACTACCATTGTTTCCATAAAATAAAGACTCGCAGCCTAGTTAAAAAAAATACAACACTACTCTTACCTATAAAAACTGCTAACTTAGATTCCATTGGAGTACCTATTTCCACTTGATAACTAACATTTTCAAAGAACTCTATTGAAATTATGACTAACGGTAACTTTAACGTAGTCATCAAATTATTCGCGGACATTCATAAATTTGACCTAAATAAACAACGCCTCACACAATGAAGCAGATATAGTGACTACACAAACTCGTCGTCACAGAATTACCGTTATAGATGTTCTGAGTAACTGTTAAGATAAACAAGATTACTGTGATGATGAATTCCATTTTTTTATTCAAATGGTTCTTCCTCTCATATTATATGCCAGGTGATTGAAGGAGCAGGGTGAATGAATAATTTAATTAACACTGGTTCATTCAATGATCAATTTCATTCAGGAGAAACTCCTCGATACCCTGATAACGGAACACGTTACTAATTTTTTGAGATATAAAGCGTTTCCAAAAACAAAGCCGTTCCAGAGATACAAGCTATGTACGCCACCTTGACGGCCCGGTAGCGTACACCGTGAACAGGCCTTATATTTCGAAAAGTTGGCTAATATTTTTGCACCTAGGTATTTCGTCGGTACTATTTATAGGCATCATTAGATTGTGGATATCTTTACGGTGTACGCCATCTTGACGGTCACCTAAGTTCAGCCATCCTCACCATGAGTCTGGGCATTAATAAAATAACAATAGCCCTCCTGTGTTCTTAAACCAGACGGTTACCCCACCATCGATGTTCCGAATAAGTCAAGTTTTAAATCTTGATAATTTAGCAATGAACGCCTTCGCTGCCCAGTTATAGTTAGTGCTGTTCATTTTGTAAGGAAATTTGAATCCGAATTGTTAAAAATAACTATTTTTTTCACAGCAAGAATCTGGGAAAATAAAAATAAATTCGAGGCGTCAATAGGTGACCTCTAACAGACTGAAACCTTTCACCAATCGGAATAGCCGCACACACAAGAATCTGGTTTAAATATACTTCTGGGAAAATAAATTTAGAGACATCAATAGGTGACCTGACTAAAACCTTTCACCGATCCGAATCGCCAAACAAAAGGTGGACATGACAAGTCTTGCAAAGTAATGACTTATTTTGTGTCATACTTTCTTACGGAGACATGGGGTATCGGTACAGAATTCAAAATAGCATAAAAAAATGTACGTTAATTTAAAAAAATTCTACTACACATATACTTACGAGAAAACAACGATTAATCTGCCCCCGCTAGAAAGATTACTTTCTGGCGGGCGCTATCTATTTTACTATGTTGCCGTCGAGTTTTCGACTTTCTTCTGAATCAGTAAAAATGTACTAAATTGTACGCTAATTAAGCGAAGAACACACTGAAATCGCCCGTCGCCGCGATTTTTTCCGTGTAGCTGCGCATAGTAGTTGCGAGTCGCCGCGATTTACGCGCCAGTGTGCGCCACCCCGCGATTTTTCTATACAAATCGATGATTCTACATACAAAGTTTAAAATCGCTGAGTCGCGTGTCGCCGCGATTTTCGCTGCAGTGTGAGATCCGCCTTAAAGAAAACTGTAAGTACTACACGCACTTACGAGAAAACAACGATTAATCTGCCCCCGCTAGGAAGGATACTTTCTGGCGGGCGCTATCTATTTTACTATGTTGCCGTCGAGTTTTCAACTTTCTTATGAATCAGGAAATATGTACAGAAACGCTATTTAAAAAAATCCGTACACGTGACTTTATTGCAATGTGGAGATACGGCGGGTGTATTGTATGCCAATTTACCATGAACATATTGATAAATGTTATGAATTCAAAAAATGTACTAAATTTGTACTTTAATCTTCACGAAAAACTGTAAACTGCATAGTTTTTCGAAACTCAGCCCCATTTAAAATAGGGGTGGAAGTATACTTCCTAGCGGCGACAGATTTCGGTGTTTTCTCGTAAGTGCGTGTAGTCAAGTTTTCTTTAATTAGCGTACAATTTAGTACATTTTTACTGATTCATAAGAAAGTCGAAAACTCGACGGCAACATAGTAAAATAGATAGCGCCCGCCAGGGACAGATTAATCGTTGTTTTCTCGTAAGTGCGTGTAGTACAGTTTTCTTTAATTAGCGTACAATTTAGTACATTTTTACAGATACATAAGAAAATCGAAAACTACACGACAACATAGTAAAATAGATAGCGCCCGCCAGAAAGTATCCTTCCTAGCGGGGGCAGGTTAATAGTTGTTTTCTCGTATGTGTAGTACAATTTTTTTAATTAACGTACAATTTAGTACATTTTTGATGCTATTTTGAATTCGGTACGATACCATGCCTCCGCCAGAAAGTATGACACCTTATTTCAACTGTTTTCTTTGAATTTACCTGCCTACCTCTGTACCACCCACCCTGTCAACAGCGGCGCCTTGACTGATTTGGAACAGGCAGTCTAATAGGCTATGGCTAAAAATAACTGATCTTATATACCTACACAACTGTTCCCACTTTTTTTATATTTTTACCGTTACCTTCCTAGATGAATGGAATCCTTCAAGCTGAGAGAACGGCATCCGTTTTTATTTTCCGGGTTAACATTTATGGTTCTCATCTAATTAACTCCCTAAACAAAAAATAAATAAAAAAGGAATATTTACAGATCTAAAGAAACAACCCTACAGTTTGTATTAAATTTTATTTTACATTAAATTAGCCTACAATTTTAATTATATGCCTATATATACTTTCATTTAACAACTAATTGAGAACTTAATACTGAGTAAAAGTCAGGAAAATAGTCTGATTCATGATTCTTCAATTCTATGTCAAATAAAATTAATTGATCTCATACACCTAGCATCTACGAAAAAAGGAGTTCTTACATTATTAACCTAGATTGTACTTTATTACTGTAAAAAATGTAATTCTAATTTTCATTTTACATAGCTATATCCTTAAAAGTATGTCACGGTAAGTACCTAAGTACTACAATAAATAGAAGACCAACTTACAAAGAGCAGTACACATTTTAAAATATTCTAATTCATATCTCTATGAATAAGACAAGAACTCCAGCTACTTTCTAAGGTTTTCCTGACGCCTTCTCCTAGGTGGTCTCGCATGTGGACCATGAGGTGTAACTAGTGCTCCGGAGCGTACTGCCTACACTAGCACGGATAACTCTGCTTTACTAGTGTACTTAGCACGAAACCTAGAGATTGAAAAAATCTTTAATAAGTCATAAGTAAACACACTAACACTAAGGGCTACCAGCATAGCATTATCATAGGAACTATTATTTTCCGAATAAGACAGTGTTGCTATCTATTCCTAAGCTTCATGTTAATGCTATGTAGGGCTCAGTCAGAAATTTTACCCATTAATAATTCCTGAAAACTAGATATACCCTATTTTGGTTTTGGGACAATGTTTAACTAGTGCTTTAAATGGTAAGTATTGAATGTGAGTAGCATGAGGAAAGCAATGTAAGAATACATACCCAGGTTTAGAAGCGCCCTCCTCTTCCTTGGCCACCGCCGTAGTTGCCGCCGCTGTAGCCACCACCGCCGCCGCCGCCGCTGCCACCACCACCACCCTGGTTCATGTTGTATGGCGCCGTACGATTGTTACTGTATTGTTGGTTTCTGGTGGGACCCCCGCTATAACTTTGTTGGCCATAATTGCCAAAGTCTTGATTACCCCCCCAGCTACCCCCTCCACGCTGGTTTCCACCACCGCCATATCCGCCACCCCCTTGACTTCCACCCCATCCACCTTGGTTATTATCCCAAGGATTAGAGTTATTCCAACCACCTTGGTTGTTGCCATAGCCTCCTGTAACACAACATCATTAAATTAGAATCGTTGATAATTATAAATGAATATACATTAAATTATAATGAAGTATACACACCTCCATTACCCCAGTTGTCATTTCTGCCCTGGCCTTGCCTGCCACCGCCACCTCCTCTTTGTTCAGAGCCATCCTTTGGCAAAGCTTTCTTGACATCTAATTGCTTTCCATTGATTTTGTGAGGAACATTCACTGTAAAAGATAGATAAATAAATTATAAAGATCATACTTATATCAAAGAAATTAAAAACGGTCCAAGCTAAGAATAAAATGGTTGGAATGTACGTTGACTTGCGTACCAGACATACCAATTGGGTAGCCAGGTATAGCTTAAAATCAATGGTTAATCTCCACAACTAGAGAAGCCAGACCTAGATATGAAAATCCATCCTGGGGCAAGATTGTGGGTATGGCATAAAATAACAAAAACACTTACAACAAACTTTGTCCACTGGATCGTAGTCGTCAAATTCTACGAATCCAAAGCCACGTTTCTTTCCCGTAGCTTTGTCAGTGACAATGCTCACGTTCTGTACATTGCCGTAACTCGAGAAATACTCTCGGAGTTGTTCCTCATCATGATCATCCTTAATACCACCAATGAACAGTTTCTTGACCGTGGCACCGGCTTCCGGGTTTTTGATGTCTTGACGAGCAACAGCACGTTTAGTTTCAACCACCCTGCATGAAATAACAATTGTGAAAAGGCACATCTAGACACTTAAAACAATATGAATAACAAGACTAATTGAGCGTTAAGTTTAGCCAATCTAGGCAACCTTGTTGACCCCACAGAAAATGCCACGTGTATAATTCTCATGAGACATTCACCAAGTAGTGTCTTGTGATTTTTAACCGACTTCCAAAAGAAGGACGGTTCTCAATTCGTCTGTATGTTTTTTTTTTTTTTTATTTTTTTTATTTTTTTTTTGTGTGTTTGTTCACCGATTACTTGAAGACGGCTGGACCGATTTGGAAAATTCCTTTTTTGTTTGAAAGGGTAGACTTCCGAGGTGGTCCCATTGCAACCAAGTCAGGATCTGATGATGGAATCTTGGAGAAATCGAGGGAACTCTTCAAATATTATAGGCACACATATAGCGATTTCGGTATTTTTCGTAATTTCTCATCCATCTCTTATTAGCAACAAGTTTCTAGTGTTAACCGACTTCAAAACAAAGAGTAAATTCGTATCTAGGTTTCTTCCCCGATTACTTGCAGACGGCTGAACCTATTTGGAAAATTCTTTTTTTGTTTTAAAGGGTATACCTTCGAGGTGGACCCATTGCAACCAAATCAGGATCTGATGATGGGATCTTGGAGAAATCGAGGGAACTCTTCAAATATCATAGGCACACATATAGCGATTTCTGTGTTTTTCTTACTTTCTTGTGCATTTCTTACTAGAAATAAGTTTCCAGTCTTAACCGACTTCAAAACAAAGAGCAATTTTTATGTTGGTTTGTTCCTCGGTTACTTGAAAATGTCTAGACCGATTTGGATTTTTTTTCTTTTAACTAAATAGACTTAAATCTATTTGGTTAAAACAATATTTTACCAGCGCCAGTAAAAATTTAAAAATAAAGTAAATTTTTAAAACAAAAAATAAAAACCGACTTCCAAAAACTTAAACTAAAAACCGAAAAAATAATATGTTAATTACCCCAAAGAAATGGATAATCAACGATTCATATATACATATACAGATATTTATAGTTTTTAACCTGTTATTTTTGAAGTCGGTGCCAGCTAAGGAGCTCAACACAGCCAGCTTTGCATGGCAGGCACCAACTTCAAAAATAACAGGTTAAAAACTATAAATATCTGTATATGTATATATGAATCGTTGATTATCCATTTCTTTGGGGTAATTAACATATTATTTTTTCGGTTTTTAGTTTAAGTTTTTGGAAGTCGGTTTTTATTTTTTGTTTTAAAAATTTACTTTATTGCAGTATAAAACGATATAAAAGTAAGAATAGATCTTTTATATAGCTGGACTGCAGCAAACTGGAAATAAAGTCAATAAGAAAAGCGCTTATAAATCTTATAATACACACCTTCCGTCGATGCGGTGGGGCCGGTTGTTTTGCGCGTCATCAACCATATGAGCTTTGGAGTAGGTGATGAACCCGAATCCTCGGGATCTCTTCGTCTTGGGGTCTTTCATGACGACAACGTCCACGATTTCCCCCCATTTTTCAAAATGAGTCTTCAAGGATTCATCCGACGTGCGGTAATTCAGTCCACCGATAAAGATTTTGCGGTGAACTTCGGGCTCATCCTGAAAGTAGGACGCGCGCGTTCAACAAAATGGCGGACATGGCTGGCGTGGTGTTTTATCGACCCGGATGGATTCGCCAAATCAAAATAAAATTGCAAAATGACTGCATGATATGCAGCACATACATGGAATCGTTGAAATAAACTATTAGTAGACTACATAAACACTGCCTCCCAAAATAATAGGTTTCGAACAAAAAATTTATCAAACGCAAATAAGTAAAAATAGGTTAATACTTACAAAACCATCATCTCCGTTTTGTTGGGGCCTCATTTTAGTATTTTAATTGATAACGTTAAGAGAAACTTGACTAAAAATTTAGTTTTAAATATGACACACAGTTTCTTCTCGGCGGTGACAACACTACCGCTCCGTACCGACGCCACGCCAAAAAGAAGAAAATGGCGGTTGCCGCTTGGAATATCCGATCGATAGCGGCGCAGCACGTTCTGCATGCGTGGCTTGGTGTTGCCATAACATCAATAAACGTTACCCAAAAAATCTCAAACATTATTCTGTGTTTAGTAATTTCATTATTTCAGTACGTCACGCACTTCAGTCGTCAATCGACATAATATTTCAAAAGTATTCTAACAATTCGTTTTTAAATTGAGAATGAGCAGATATTTTTCCGTGATACCAATTATAAATAATGAATGCTGACCTACCCAACCCAACCCAAAGTTGACTCATGATGCAGTACTTATTATTTAATCCAGAATACTTATATCAAGGACCTTAAAATAAATAGACAGACGTACCTCGCTAACAAATAACTAAAGCACCTCTAGTGAGCCAGTCGCTTAACGCAGGTTGGTTAGGTCAATATGTGCGTGCTACTCCTAGTAGGAAAAAACTTGTTGATGTGTACGTGCGGCTTGTAAATACAAGGCGACCGGCCCACTAGACGTGCTTCAGTTATCTGCTAGCGAGGCTACGTCCGGCTATTTATTTTAAGGTCCTCGACTAAGCTATGTTAAATAAGTTACGTCCTAGCGAACCGATTTCATGGCTCAAAACCTTAAAACAAAAAGTTAACCTGTAAGTACGCAGCGTTTACCAATAATCATATTTTTACTTTAAGAAACCCGAATGCGGTGCAAAAATACTGCACATTAAAGTGCATAAATCCGGCATTTTTATTTTTTTACGTACCCGGCGATACTCGCGCCATCAAGAGTCAAGACGAATCGTATGATGTATCATTTATCAAAATCGGTTTAGTATCAAGTGCTCAATAATGCAAGTGGTCTAGGCATCACCTGACCTAAAAATCATTTGGGTAAATTTGCAGATAGTCGAATGAGTAATCGGTCTATGGAGCAACTCGTCTAAAATCAACTGGACAAATAAGTGGTGTGTCCGAGATGTAACAGGTCTCTTTAGCCACATGTCTAATCTTATCTTAATCGTCTAGCTAGATGAATTCGCATATCGGCTAAAAAGTAATTGGTTGCCGACCGCTGATCTAAATCTTTAGTGCTTTTTAATTGCATAATTTATTACTTAGGTAGCCTCTTTAACACAACACGGTAAATGTTTATCACTCTAGTATCTGGGCATTTTTATTTTAAAATCTACGTTTAGGCGAAACTTAAGCTATGTTCAAATACCGTCTAACCTGTCAGTCCGTGACGAAATGTATGGAGTTTGACACTAATCGTCAGTTCTGTGACGACCTGCTAACTGTCAGTTAAGAACGCACTTTAAATAAAAAAAGCCCATCTTCATCAAACAGAGTTACTATGCCTCACTGTAAATAAAATCAGAAACTGAATTCAAATCGGTCCACACTATTACAGATAGACCGAAGCGTCAAACTTAATAACACCCTACTTTTGCATTGGGGGTTAAAAATTCGGCTATCTATAGATTTTTTCCAAGGGCTGGCAAGACTGTTCAGTGTTGTTAGTTAAATAATGAAATTTTCCCCAAATAAAGACCTATTACGCCGACCTAGAATTCATTTAATTCCGGTTAATATTAAGTAATCGATGAGAATTAAGTACATTAAAGTTTACAAAAATATTTTCTTGTCTTAAATAATAATGGCATAGTGTGTATGGCAGCATTAAAACAAAAATGCCATCTTGCTATTCATCCATAGAGGACTAATAAAAAAACAAAAAATGGAAAGAAAAGAATGACGTTACAGTTTGTTGTCATCGTTATCAATTTTCCTGTATTTTAGTTGATTGTAGTCGGGAAATTAATATTTAAACACTATTTCTGTAGCTCCAGTTCATTCTAGATTCTTAGGAATTCGTAAATAGTTGTTTTAAAGTCACATTACACGAACATGAAACCTAGCGGCGGCGGTGATGAGTTCGTAAGTTATTTTAACCTTTTCCTTCAGCACGTTTGTTTATAGACTATATAAACTTCTAGAATATTCATAATTTTATATTACGATTCTTATCCTTTTAACAGGAAGAGCCAGAACACATGCGCAAGCTGTTTATCGGCGGGTTAGACTACCGGACGACTGATACTTCTTTGAAAGAATTTTATGAGCAATGGGGCGAAATTGTAGACGTGGTAGTGATGAAAGATCCCCAAACGAAGCGGTCGAGAGGCTTCGGGTTTATTACTTATTCCCAAGCTCATATGGTTGATGAGGCGCAGAATAATCGACCCCATAAAATTGATGGAAGGTAAGATTTTTTTTTATTTTATAGGGGAAGACCTATTTTTTTAAAGCATCTGTACTCTGATAGGGAGATGTGGATAATACTTGTTGGGTAGCAGAGTGAGGTGGAAGACCATTCGATACCTTTAGACTCAAAGGGCGTAAACGCCGTAGGTTCTAATGGCGTTTACGCCCTTTGAGTCTAAAGGTATCGAATATGAGGAGTGTCTTTTCTAATAAATAAACTATACTATATATTAATAAATACAATATCATAAACTTTTTAAGTATTATGAACAATATTTAATGATAACATAGTTTCAATATATATTTTTTGTTTTATTTCGAAAAATGCCTTTCATATTATCTACATACTATAATCTGGATGCCTTGTTCGTTGATTTTGGGGGTTCGGATTTTCGAGACCCTGCTGTAACTTTTGCTTGTAACACTTTACCACTTAGGCTCACTTCAATCTGTTTGCTTTTTTAGCCATGTTGGTTAGAAAATTTCTTATCGGTATTGTAATTTATCAACTACAGAGTCATAATCACCAATTCAATTGTTTTAGAGTTGTAGAACCCAAACGGGCGGTCCCAAGAGAAGAAATCAAGAGGCCAGACGCCAGTGCTACAGTTAAAAAGCTATTTATCAGCGGTATACAGCAGGATATGGAGGAACAAGAGTTAAAGGACTACTTCAGCTCATATGGGTCAATAGTGTCTGTGAGCATTGTCACGGAGAAAGACACTGGAAAGAAGAGGGGCTTTGGTTTCATAGAGTTTGATGACTATGATCCTGTTGATAGGATATGTAGTAAGTACAGTTTAAGTTAATGCCTTGAGTTTTGAGTCAGTTATTCTCAAAGAATGCACCCCACCTACAGCTCATAGACAGAGTCCCTAGTTTTTATTCGTTCTATTTACAGCCCAACAGAACCACAAAGTGAATGGTCGACGTCTGGATGTGAAGAAAGCATTGCCCAAGAATGAGGCTGGAGGCTCCGGCGGTGGCGGTGGCCCGCGGCGAGGTGGGGGCCGCGGCGGTCGTGGAGGCGGTAGCCCTTGGGGGGGCCGCGGCAATGATAACCAGGATTGGGGAAATCAGGGTAACTATCAGCAACAATTTGCACCATCTGTAAATTATGTAATTTATGTATGCAGGGGTTCTTACATAGATTGCTGAATATCATGAATCGTATTGTATGATCATAGGATATTTTTAGGGACCCTACCAAAACGGTAAAAAAGGAATTATGGTGTGACACCTTATGTCTGTCTGTCTGTCTGTCACAGCCAGATATCTCAGGAACTACTGCTGTTATTGATTTGAAATTTAGAATAGTGTTAAAAATGGCTAATCTGAGCCTACTACCTTTTTTACTTTTTTTTTAAAAGGGGCTGAAATTGGATATTGAAGTTTGAAAGTACGGCTATTATGTCAAATGGGGTATCAAATAAAAGGGCTTAATTTATACTCAGTGGGTGAGTCCGACTCGCACTTGACCGGCTTTTTTATCCTACTATTGTGAAGCAAAAATGGGTTTCGGCAACAGACTTATCAGCTATTCATGAACCAAGTTGCAAGTTCGTTGCAAAGAAATAGGTTTAATCTTAGCATAGGTACATTGTATCATCTAGAACCTGCAGTTTTCTGTCTGAATATCATCTACCTAACCTTACTCTCCTTTTGATTTTCCTTGAATCAGATAAAAAGTATCCTAGTAACTTTGACTTATCCTACTTCACACTTAAAAACTATCTTCTGTCTGTGTTCCGCAGTATATTCCTCAATTTCATAAAGTCTTAATTTTTTCATGAATAACTGACTGATAAAAAAATATATATCTTATAGGAGGGTATGGACAAAGTGGTGGATGGGGTAACCAGAATCCGTGGGAGTCCAATAACCAAGGTGGTGGCTGGAACAATCAGGGTTATGGAGACCAGGGCGGCTGGGGACAGTCTGCGGACAACTTTGGTGCGGGATACCAGCAGAACTACTCCGGAGGGCCTATGCGGGCTAATTACAGCACTCAACGCAATCAGCCGTATAATCAGGGTAATTTTGAGTATGCTTTAATGTGTTTCATTATTGGCTATGTCAAAGTAATTTAGATAATGAAGTGGTTGCTTCAGACTTTCGAAGTTACATGCATATTACGCTGCGGTCGTTAAGGTGATACGTGGTGGTTTTCGGTTTTAGATACAAATCAAAAGAGGGTTATGGTTTGCTTCTAAAGCATCAATTATGTTTGAAGTGTGTTTTATTTTATGACATGATAACTATCAAAAAGTCCAAAAAATATATAATTAGCAAAATACGTTTAACTGCAAATGATGCTGATATATGGCTTTAACCTTCAAGTTCCAATTGCACATTAATTTTGATTTTATGAGACTTATCAAAACGTATCAAACAATGACCACAACATGAACATGATATACTAGCTGACCCGGCGAACTTCGTTCCACCTCAGAATTTTGAATTTTTTTAATAGTTATTCTGTTATTCGGGGCAGAGACAAACCCAAAAAATCAAAGATCACAAAATCGATCCATCGTTCTCGAGTTATAAATGGTGTAACTAACACGATTTTGTTTTATGACCGATGAAAACCGACCGAATCCGATCACCTGAATGTACCCCCACCATGCACTTCACACATAGCCCATACTAGTAGAAATTAGGATAGGTAGCGTGTTAATATACCATCTACCGTACGAATTTCTACCCTCCGCTATACGCTTAAGGGAAGAAATTGAGTATTTTTATTGAGTGCACGCTACTGCCTCTTTTGTAGTTAGTCGAAGCAGTCGAGCTCTCCGGAGGCATTTCTTTTACCAAGTTCAAGGACTATTACTACTAGGATTATTACTACGACCGAACACTCTCCTTGCGCGTCTGATTCCAAACTTCGACATTGGCAAATACACCCCACATACAGGGCGTGTGCGCCAAAGAAAAAAAAAAGTTCAAGGACGTACTTATGCAAACGGGAACCAACCCACACAAAAAAGTCATTGAAATTTCAACTTAACAGTTGAAGCTTTAGGGAATAGAATATTTTGTGTGGTTGTTGTTTTGTTCCCGTCCCGTTTGCATAAGTGTTACAGTGGCGTGGCGTAAAATATATCCTTGGGCAAGCCGGTGCAGATTTGGCGTACATTTTCCTTAAGAGCTGTAGAATAAGGTGCTCAAATGCCTGATATTAGGCAAGCCGGTAGGAATCGAAATCTTCGGACGCCACGCCACTGAAGTGTTATTTAATAACATGGGTTTCTTGGCAGGTGGTGGCTACGCTACGGGCGGCGGCAACTACAACGCCAATACCGCCGGCAACCAGCGACGCTTCTAGTTCTCTTGTGAGTACCACACAAATACTCGTCATACTGACAGGCAAGCTTACTCTCTATTTGTAATCATTTCCAAGAAATAACGTACTTCATACATTATAGCAGTCTGTGCAACTAAAACATAGGGCTTAAAACACGAGTGTGGTTTTATGAAACGAACGAGCCGAAGACGAAATTTATATAGCTTGGCAACTTCGTTGGTGACACTCACCTGTGTGATTTTTGTTATGTGCAGCCGTAACTACTTACTTACACAAGTTACCGCTAACACGAACGGGGGCCTCCGGAGGCAGTCACCGTCGGTCGCCGTCCATGTTGGCGGTAACTTCTGTAAGTAGTTACGGCTACACAGTGCAAAAAGCACACAGGTGAGTGTCACCAATGAAGTTGTCAAGCTATAATAAGATCACACGAGTGTTTTAAGGCTTAATTATGTACAATCGCATACACTGCTTTATCTACACACAAATTATAAGCTCTGTATGATGTATTTTCACGCATGTCACGCGACCGTAGTTTTTATTTTTAAATTCAGAGACAAACTACATTGGGCCTCTACTATCATGTCGTTCGATATTAAGTAACGTGCGATATTTGTCAAAATTGTTTGCAATTATTGACATTTCATCTGGAATAAAACGTAATTTCGACTGATAATAGAATTGAAGTCAAATCAAATTGCTTTGTTTTTCAGAGACGATGGAATTTTTGAATTTTGAATAATAACATTTTCACAGATAAGAAATTTGTTGTAATAAAACAGTTTATCGCAATTTGTGGTTTTTGAGAGGGATGATATCGACGCCGGAAAGCAAACAGGTAGTAACTACATACGTGTTACGTGCGGAGTTACTACGTGTTTGCTTTCCGACGTCGAATTATGTGTGTAGATAAAATTATTAAAACACTAGTAAATTCACGAAATCGTATAAAAACCTATAACATAGCCTATAATTCTTCAAGAGTTCCCTCAATACCTTTTGGATCCCGTAATCAGAACTAGATTTAGATAGAAATGGGACCAGTCTGGTAGAAATATAATACCGTTGAAATAAAAAAAGATTATCCATTTCTTTCTCGTACCACTACTGTTCAAAAATATGTAAATGCTGACCTTAACTTTATCACGCGATAATCGAGACGTCATAGGTCGTCAGTTGTATACATTTTGCACCATACTATGACTCATTCGGAATTTTTTCCCCTACTTTACAAAAACCTGATAGCTGTGTTACAAGTTCGATACTACGATGCCTCCATGGATGTTGTATGATTACAGATTGAGACAAAGCTTGAATTTCAGTATATTTAGCCACAAAGTCTGACATTTAAGAATTAAGTAAAATTATGACGTTTGTTTTATTTTGGTCAAATATTTACCTATTACACTAAAATCGAACTGACGTCGTGAAGATCGTGCACAGCGGAAATTATTATTTCATACTAAACCAAATTATTTTTCTTATAGGTAGTGTATAGTTTCAGGTGGTTCGTTTTAGAGCCATCGCACACTCTGTTAAGTCCATATTGACTCCGTTCAAAGGAAAGCATTAAAATTGTAGCTTTACAAGTTTACATCATATTTATTACATTTTTTTATACGATTGTAGAATAAAGAAACTAGACTGTTTTAAAACATTTTCCATTAGGTCCGTTGGAAAACCTAGCCCCATGGACCTCTGGCACTCATAGTATGGATCCCTTACGCAGTGCCAGATTAACCCGTAAGCAAATTAAGCAATTGCTTACGTGATGCCGTAAGCACCAACAAATATTTGGATAGGGGTGAAGGGGTGGGGGACCCACAGGCCTGGATTGCTTAGCGCAGCGATCGGCACCCTGCGGCCCGCGAGCCTTCCTGGCTATTTTGTATGTAAAGGTCGATGTATTCAGAATTGTATAAAATCACCAATTATTAACATAGTGCGGCCCGCGTCAATTACGTTAGCTACTATGTGGCCCTTGGCTACTAAAAGGTTGCCGACCGCTGGCTTAGCGCATCAAGTAGTCTTAATCCGGCACTGCCCTGGAAACCAAGAGCGCGGTAGAACCGCGCCTCACAGATATGCTAGAGGTACAGGTTGAGCGACCCTTGCACTATACAGGGTGGGAAGTTTTGATGGGCCCTGGAGGGGAACTACCTTAAATCCTTTAGTTAGCTCATTTTACTGAAAGGAAACATTCCTTTATTTTTAAAATTAAACAAATCTGCATTTAAAGATTTTCTAAAATTCGCTTGTCTCACCCGGAAATCGAACCAGCTAAAAATTCAAAAAATAAGCACTTATTATTTTATTCCACTAATCTATAGGACTATTAGTCAGGATAAAATCTCTGTAATAAACATTTGGTATAACAAGTAAAAAAGATTGTGAACTCTATCGTTAATTTTATTTTATCATAAATTCCAATACAAAGGTCAAAAAAATAAAAAAGTCTATGAATGCAGTTTTGTTTAATTTTAAAAATAAAGGAATATTTCCTTTTAGTAAAATGAGCTAACTAAAGGATATAGGGTAGTTCCCCTCCAGGGCCCATCAAAACTTTCCACCCTGTAGAGTGCAGAGATACGAAAAAAAAACTAGAATGTATTACCGCTTTTGATCCTTTTAGGTGCGAAAAGAGTGGCTCGTTTCAAAAAGCTACAAGTTACAACTTTACAAGTCTAACCTAGCAACTTTGGCCAAATACCACAACACCCTTGCAAAGTATACCAGACAGACCAGTAGTCAAACTTCGGGCGTTTAGGAGCGCGCGATACGTATTCAAGGTCGAGGCATACCTAGACAGTGCGATCCGTACTGAAACATTCTTACGCATTCTTAACACTTTGCTTGTAGTGCGTTCGTTCACGGCCCGCACACACCAACAACCGACCAATGTTGCTAGTTTAGGGCCGATACTGACGGACTGCAACCCAACTGCAACTCCCTACGATTTGTATGGGAACTGCATCACAACTGCACGCCGACGGCGCGTTGGCTTGCAGTTGTGATGCAGTTCCCATACAAATCGTAGGGAGTTGCAGTTGGGTTGCAGTCCGTCTGTATCGGCCCTTAGACTTGTAAAATTGTATCTTGTAGCTTTGTGAAACTAAAGGTCAGGTAGACGACCGAGTGCTTGACACTGTACCTGCCATCTGTAATGTTAAGTCATTATGTTAGTCATGCGAAGTTGTGGCAACTTTTAGCACGATATAAATCTCAAATTTCCATGCTTACTTTGATTGGAGTCGGTGCTGACTTGACAAAGTGCACGATGGCCGTTACTCATGATGATATTTTTGAATGCGTAGGTCTCAAGTTGCGCATAGTTGAAGCTAGGCAGGCAGACGGTATATTAGTCACGGCAGGTAGGCCAGGCGACAACTAGCTAGTGAGGGACAAGTGGACTTAGCGAAGCGACTACGTTACATAGTCATTTTACATTTTTTTCCTCTCCGAGTAAGGTTGGTTCACAATAAGGTACTGTAGGCATTAGATTCATTTTTTCCTATTTTAAGATATGTCATAGTCGTTTAGCACTCGAGCCCTTCGTTCCTTAAATACTGGGATTGCAATGTATCAGATTTACTGATGTACTAAGTTTCTAATATGTCAGGTTCTCAAAATACCGTATTAAAAAAAACCCATTAATGATAGATATTATGCACACTGTTGAATCGTGGTAACAGCACAATACGATAAACCCAAAAATATTAAGATACCATCACATCAGGATAGAAGCCAGTATCTTTAAATACGGATCTAATAACAATCTATACAACGATCGCAAAATATCACTCGTGTTTTTTTGGAAATCTGGTGTATCAGAAATGTGCTACAATGAAAATCTTGTAATGTTCAATTCCGATATTTAGGCAGCGAAGGCTCAAATCACAGTTTTTACATTTGACGTGTCACAATTTTTGTAACTGCACGGATTTTAGTCAAGTATCGCACCAGCTGTTTGCGGTGAGACGTTAAACGAAAACAGGCTATTCTAATGCTCTGTTGCAGAAACGTCATTTAAATGTATTGCCACCTAAAGTCACATGCTGCTATTTTTTATTCTGTAATCGGAGAGTGGCAGCTAATGACTTTAAGTTTTAATAAATTTAAATAGGGTCTCTGCCTCTGAGCCCGTGTTTCAATTAATGTAAAAGCTGTGGCTTAAAGCAATGTTACGTTCCTAGTTCATAAGAAAAAAAACTGTTTGACTTTATCAGTGTTTAATAAAAACTTGTTGGTTATATCATATTTTGAAATTTAACGTTCAGAATGCTAGGGCTACTTTAAAATTAACATTCCAAAGGGTTATAAAATTGTATAGGCGCAATTGAGTTACAAATAATATTTTATTAACAATTCATAATTATTGTTATTGGTAATAACATAACGTAATACAGAATTAAGAGATGTTAAATTGATTCTTAAAATTTTATTCATTTGTTGTTTGGGATTGTTATTGTGTAAGGCTTGAATACTTTAGATTACGTTAAGTTTACCTTTTTTCCTTATCTGAGTGTTTACAAATTTGGACATGCTAAAAAAAATTCTTCACATGATATTGGCGCATCTAACCCCCCATTCATTATATAAGTTTTACATGTCTGATTTATGTTTATCTGAAATTTCACTACAATGTTAATGTAGATTTTCTCTTACATACATGTATATGTGTGCAATGTATTAAATAAAAACTGTTTTCCATGGACTCTTCTACACGCGGACGAGCTTTCCAACGTGGAAAAGGCCATGGTAAGTTGACTCTTTCCCAAATAAATATTTCACCAAAATTCAATTCTTTTATTTACCAAAATACACCCTTCACAGTCCGGGAAAACTTACCTATTTCTTATATCAATTTAAAGTATTTCGTAAATTACATTTGTAACATGAAATTTTACATAGGTATATACCCTAAAACAGCTATTTAAAAACCACCAAATGACTAGATTTTGGACATAATTTTGTTTTCTTGGTGATTGTTTTATTTCATAATCTCATATAAATGGTAGGGGGAGTCCGGGAGATATGACCAGGTGGGAGACTTGAACCACGACAAATATTTCAATTCAAATTTCGCGCTACCGGCGTCGTTGACAGCTCGTGTCATACTCCAACCGAAGGCGCAACTTTTGGCGACGCCATATTGGCCGCCATTAGTTTAGTTTGGCGATGACTGGAATGAATGTGTTTTCGCTGTCGGGAAGTGAAAAAATTTTTTTTTTGGATTTTTACGCTATTTAGACAATTAAACAGTTGAGTGGTATTATTTAATCTTATTGTATTTGTTGGTTAAAGTAGTTTTACTAACGATGAGCATTTGGAATGTATATTGTAAGACTTTAAAGAAAACATAACTTAAATAAAGTAAAGGGGGGTGCGGGAGAGTTGAGCCGCGTCGTGGTAGGGAGACATGATCAGTGGTTCAATTCTCCCGCACTGTGCTTGGATAAGGGTTTGCTTTACTTTCATGCTTTTTTTTGTGATATATTTTGAGAAAAACATGCCGCTTCAAGGCTAAGAAGGGTTCTACCCGTAAGAAATGTACACACGTTCTAAACAGAAATTAAAAAATGCCATACAGGAAGTAACGGTGCACCCATTCGTAAAACATCAATAAAGTTAGCAATTGACAGAAGCACTCTCCGTCGATACAAAATAAATGCACAAAAAGTACTAAAGGATGTAAAAGAGAGAAACTGTTAGTCCAGTACTTATTAATACCAGTAAAATGAGTTATGGACTAACACGAATGGAAGCTATGAAAGCGGCCGTACCTACAGTTTGGACAATCCAATTAAAAAAAAATGCCAAATACTTAGCTGGCTAATAAATAATATTGCTGAAAAAGATTGCTTTCTTCTTTTTTGAAGCAACCAGTTTATCGAGAGCTTCAACAAAAAATGTCTTACAAATAATAAATAATTATTGTCTTAAAATTATTGATCATTTGAATTTCATGTTGAATGTTGCTGATTTTAAAACTTTATAAAAGTTTGAAGAGTTACATTTTTTTCTAGGTAAAAATACATTGTTAAAACTACTTTATTTCCTTTTTTATTAAACATACTGGACTAAACAGCACCTTTTTCACTGTTTTCCCTACCTAACATATATATGGTCAAGTGTCCCTCACCCCCTGGTCAACTCTCCCATAGGTTGGGGAGACTTGAGCCAATATCCCGTTTAAGAAAAAAAAATTGCAGAGCTTACAGTTTTTATTTTCTCAACACTGTACTATGATCTAAAGATACCTATTTAGATATGTCATCTACACGCGAAATACCAAGTCGCTAACACTTACAGATAAAACTCTAGTGGCTTGTGAATAAAAAGAGGTTCAAGTCTCCCGGACTCCCCCTACTAGTACGACCAATTCAGAATTGTATTCTCTCGAGTCCGGAATTTAGAATAGGACACTGTAAGTAAGAAATTTATATTTTTTAAATACATATTTAATAAGTATGTATTAGACAGTTAGACGCACCTCAACTTACGACGGCCCCAAGCAAGAGGCAAACTTGCTCGTAATAAGTTTCAAATTCAAGTGCGTATTTATTCAATCAATAATTTATACAGGGGAGATGTTACGCATTAAGGCGCGGTAGGACCTGGCTCGCATTTCACATACAAACTAGGGTCGGGCGGAATGCAGATTATTGCAGATTATCATCGATTTCTAACATAAAAGTATACGTTATCAACCCAAACATGAGAGGATGCCCTGCATGACTGTGAAATCATGATTGTCGGGTATTAATTTTGTCAGAAAAGGTAACTGGTGATGAACAAAATGAAATAAAATGAAAAAAATACTTTATTTTATAGTGTTTTCGCGCTACTTTTCTATCGAGCGAAGTGTTCGCTATCGTGTTCTAAGTGAGAGGAAGCCCTAGATACAGTTCTGAATATTATTATATATGTTTTACAGTGACCTAAGAGTCAAATAAGTGCTCTAAAAATGATTTGGAAACTAGGCTTCCGTGCCCGATTCTGGTCTCACCTCGCGTAAAGTATTTTTTTATATTTAATTTAGGCTCCTCGTGCCCAAAAGTGCATTCCAAGAAAACCAGATTCTTGATTTATCAGATTCGTCATTATATCACCAGATTTTCAAAAATACATTCTACACAATCGTAGTTTCTACAAATTCTAAGTGTGAATTGGGAATCTGGTACCTATTTTGAAAATTCTTGTATTCTATTGAATGCGGTATTTTGACCACGAAAAACTAAGTTCTGTAGGTAAGTTTACCTTTGATTAACACGTTCACGGTCCCTATATAAATTTTCTGGACTTGCAGAGACGTTTTACAGAGAGCATAATAATAATTACGTACCCGTCAGCGACCAGAAAGAGCACGCGTTATGCGATAGACGGTCGGGTTATTCTTCAGAAATATGTCTGCGGTCACCTCATTCCTCTGGCCCTTTTTCGGTATCAGCGTAATTCGTTTTTCGTTCAATTCGTATTTCGTCTCATTCTATATTCGTCGCACATTATTTATTAAGACTATTCTTTATATATAAAGAATGTATGACGAAATACGAATTGAACGAAAAACGAATGGGAACACCGAATTAGTGTCCGTCAAGATAGCGTACACCGTAAAGATATTCAGAATCTGATGCAGCCAATAAATAGTACCCAAATAGTACCGACGAAATACCTAGGTGAAAAAAATAGTACCCTTAAACTTTTCGAAATATAAGGCCTGTTCACGGTGTACGCTACCGGGCGTCAAGCTGGCGTACACCGTTTGTATCTCTGGAACGGCTTTGTTTTTGGAAACGCTTTATATCTCAAAAAATAGTACCCAAATAGTACCCTAGGGCCCTACAATTTCATTTCTCTAGCTATCGTAGAAGCCGAGATATTCCATAACTTAACGGTGCACAAAATTTCACACCGTCAAGCTGGCGTACCCGGGAATTTCTTATAGAAAGAGCTCACTATATCTTGGCTTCTACGATAGCTAGAGAAATGAAATTGTAGGGCCCTAGGGTACTATTTGGGTACTATTTTTTGAGATATAAAGCGTTTCTAAAAACAATGCCGTTCCAGAGATACAAACGGTGTACGCCAGCTTGACGCCCGGTAGCGTACACCGTAAACAGGCTTTATATTTCGAAAAGTTTAAGGGTACTATTTTTTTCACCTAGGTATTTCGTCGGTACTATTTGGGTACTATTTATTGGCTGCATTAGATTCTGAATATCTTTACGGTGTACGCTATCTTGACGGACACGACGAATTACGCTGATACCCGTTTTTCATACTAAATGTATGGAGACAGAGGAATGAGACGCAGATATATTTCTGAAAAATAACTCGGTCGGATCTGGGACGTTCCGTCCCCGTAGTCACGAACGTCAGTTTTTTTAAAAAGAGAAACTTCTATACTTAGTACTATTTTTTATTCTGTGCCGTGGTGTGTACACACGTCTTCCCCTTTTCAAGAAATGGGATTGTCTTCACCACAGATAAGTATACGTTGTAGGAGCATTCCACGGAAAATGGTAACTTTTAGTGCATGAAAAAATGTAGTCCAATAAATATTTCATTGATGCAGAAATATTCTTAAAGACCCTAAAGTTATCTCTTTTGAATATTATTTTGGAATAAACAAGCTAACAGAACATTTTCACATTTAAAACCAAGACCCGTTATTGTTTATAACAGACTACCTATTTGTAGTCATATTGAATCGACGTTTTTTAAGCGATTTAATTATTTACAACAATTTCCTACATATCAGCTGCCCAAATAGTTGATAATATTCAGAAATTCGACCCCTGGGAAGCTGTAAAACCTTTACCAGGAATATCAAAATTTCATGACATATTTGTCAATGGCAGTGAAATAAAATGCAAAACACACGCTTTGGGAGATGACAATGTTAAGTTTTTCAGTTTAAAGTAAGTATAACTTTGTAATTAAAAATTACATTTCGTACAAGTCCCGTACAAACATTTTTTGTCCCGTACAAACGGTTGAATTTAATTTTTTTCTCGTTATTAAATAAATATTTCATCACATATTTTTCGTTTTATTTAACATGTATGCATGTGTCTAATAACAGTATATTTTTGTTTATCGATTAAGGCCCGGTAGGACCTGGCTCGTCGCGATATTGAGGGGGTGAAGCAGGGGCACTGTGCGCGGGGCCCCGAGCGCGCGGGGCGGCGGCGGGCGCCCGCTTGCCGTAATACTCCGCGCCATAGCTTAGCTTTATAAATTCACTGACAGATCGTTCGTGCGTATTGTCTCACGTTTATTTTTTTACATCCTTTCATTGAACTTGCAATGTAACTATGTTTGTTCGAGTGGAATCTTGTAACTCAATTTTGAAGCAGGCATCTTCAACCAATTGAGCTGAAATTTTGCAACAATATGTAATAATCAGATGACAATGCAATATTATTGTGACATGACAGCTGATCTGATCATGTAGCCTGATAGTAGTCATAGGATCAACTTAATAGGCTACTTGACAGTGTGAAAAATAATGGAAGAATTATGGATATATGTATTAATTATGAGTATTAAAACCAATTTACGTCAATATTACTAAAAATAAATGGATAATTTTATAAATTGATTATTTTTATCTGTCGCCATTTTATCGAAAACGGTTTGGTTTGGCCGATGACGTCACACCATAGTAAACAGCATCGACAGCATCTGTCAATCCTATTTTTAAAGGTAGAACGTTATGCGATCCTCGTTGACATTTGTCGGTTTACTATCATGTGTCGTCATAGACGCCATATTGTCCGAGAAACCGTTTTGGCGGTTAATTTTAAAAGTGCATTTTTATTTGCTTTTTTCGGAAAAAATACACAAAATAATTAAAAATTACAACTTTCTAAGTGCTCAATAGACATCATTAAACAGTCGGATTGACTTTGCAGAAACCTGTCAAGTAGCCTATTATATAACATACCTAAATTCATCGTGTTTGGGTTCATTTGATTAGTTGTGCCACGCAGTTTGCAATTATAATAAGAAGTACTTAAGATTGTCTCAAAAAACTTTTTTTGTCAGGAACTTATTTCATATTCAATCAAACACTACATTTCGAAAATTTAAGGAAAAGTAATATTCTAAGAGTTACAGGTATAAATTAAATAAAGGAACAATGTCTGATTTGAACACGTAATAAATTATTTCCTCGGTGTGTTATGGATTTTTGATCACATAGGCAAGTCAAAAAATTACATAATCTTTGGCTTTTCATGAAGGATATCTAGTCTAGACTCTAGCTAGACTAGATCTCGAACGCTAGGCTGTAGGTAGTCTAGCATTAGTAGTAAAGCGACGTAATAATATGTGTCGTTCTTAGACAAACACCACTTACCTAGTAGAGTTGTTAATTAGGTTGCAGCAATAGGCTGTAGCTATGAAGACGCCATTAAAAATTGTCCTTATTAGCAAGTCGAAAAGAGAGTTTGCCTACAAACATCACATACCTAGTATGTCGGCATGGTACAAGAAAACGTGTCCGTCAAGATAGCGTACACCGTAAAGATATTCAGAATCTGATGCAGCCAATAAATAGTACCCAAATAGTACCGACGAAATACCTAGGTGAAAAAAATAGTACCCTTAAACTTTTCGAAATATAAGGCCTGTTCACGGTGTACGCTACCGGCGTCAAGCTGGCGTACACCGTTTGTATATCTGGAACGGCTTTGTTTTTGGAAACGCTTTATATCTCAAAAAATAGTACCCTAGGGCCCTAAAATTTTATTTCTCTAGCTATCGTAGAAGCCGAGATATAGTGAGCTCTTTCTATAAGGAATTCCCGGGTACGCCAGCTTGACGGTGTGAAATTTTGTACACCGTTAAGTTATGGAATATCTCGGCTTCTACGATAGCTAGAGAAATAAAATTTTAGGGCCCTAGGGTACTATTTGGGTACTATTTTTTGAGATATAAATCGTTTCCTAAAACAAAGCCGTTCCAGAGATACAAACGGTGTACGCCAGCTTGACGCCCGGTAGCGTACACCGTGAACAGGCCTTATATTTCGAAAAGTTTAAGGGTACTATTTTTTTCACCTAGGTATTTCGTCGGTACTATTTGGGTACTATTTATTGGCTGCATCAGATTCTGAATATCTTTACGGTGTACGCTATCTTGACGGACACCAAGAAAACTATGTAAGCATGTTCTTCCTGAAGTCAGAAATGTTACCATTGATTAAAAACTTCCACTCCAATAATCAATTATGAAATAATTTACCGGCTCGTGAAATTATTTGTTTTTACGTTTTATTTATTTAGTTGGATGAAAAGAAAACATAATATCTAGCATGTGACGTCAGAATGATGTCTTAGGTCATCATTATCAGTCTCGGGAAGAACGTATCTGGTTTTCTAATACCATGCTATGTCGATGCCTGATACCTATCGGATAACCTTTAGATTGACACAACGGGTTGGATCCTCTAGTAGTTTGGAGATATTTGTACTGTACAGTACAGTGTATCCCTGGATAAAGTGCACAAATAAATAGGGATGGAACTAGACGCAAATTTATCGACAAAAAGTAATGAAAGAAATTTAACATCATTAGGTATTTACTTTTTTATGAATTTTTAACCAAAATTATCGTAAGCAGTGGACTTTCGGAACAAAGCAATTTTGACACCTATAGGGTCTATTAATTTAAAATAAACGTAATTATATTCACAAAAGATTACTTATGTTAATTCAGTTAGAAAAAAATGCGAAATAATGAGCCAAAAACAACAAAGAAACAGGTTTTTCATAGGAAATTTCGTTTTTTTTCTAAATTAATCTCTTGATTTACTCTAAATAATGTCCATATTATTATGTAGGTAATGAAAAAAAATACATTATTTTGCGGTCGACCATTTGTTTGTACACTTTATCCAGAGATACAGTGTATAATTTGTACTATATACTTTTAAAGCTTAGTTAAATTCAATAAAATTAATGAAATTCTGTTTATTGCACACCAAAAACTTACAGAAATCTTGAATAAATAAGATATTAAAAACAACAACACCAAGACAGCAGGCGGTATTATCCCTAGGAAGCACATCTTCATTACTTTTAAAAGAAATATTTACTTCAAATGCGAGTCGGACTCGCGCACCGAGGGTTCCGTACAAACTTGTAACTGGATACGTGAAAAATTCAAGATAAACTGTATGGTGGGACAAACTTAAAAACTATCCCCATATACATCGACATAAGTCGCGGTTAGTTTAATAACAGCAAATAAGATTGTATAATTGTTGAGAATTTCTAAAAAACTATGCTAGTTAGGAAAACCGTTATAATACAGGGTGGTTTTCTATAATCTGTACATATTAAAAGGGGTGAAATTCCAACTAATTTTATCGGTAAAAATGACTTTAATTTTTGTTTCTGGGCAAAAAAATTTTTTTACGGATTTTTACTGTTTTCTATGAAATTTCGGGCAGTACATCTGTTTGACGCGGTATAACTTTTGATCTTATTGTTCATAGCTGTAAGAAAAAAATGTTTTAAGATCAAAATTAAGTGCTAAACGAAAATAAGCATGAAAAAATGGTCACAATATTCACAAACTTTCGAGAAAAACAGTGTTTTCCGTAAAAAAAAACTGAAGCTTGCAACCGTTTTCCGCAATTATAATTTTTTTGGAGGATTTTTTCTTCAAATTGGTTGTTTATTGTTATTGCTACTAAATAGCGTGTCTATTGCCATGATCCTGCAATTTTTTCTTACAATTTGAAGCAATTAGATCAAAAGTTATACCGCGGCAAACAGATGTACTGCCGAAAATTTCATTGAAAGTTTAAAAATCTGTAAAAAAAAAACGAATGACCACAAACAAAAATTAAAATCAGTTTTACCGATAAAATTGGCTGAAATTTCACCCCTTTTCATATGTACAGATTATCGAAAACCACCCTGTATTTCGGATGACATTTTATAATCGGTAATTATTACAGAAATTCAATAACGCGACTAGAAACAAAATACAAATTTGTCAATGAGCTATGGAAAGAAGTATTCTAAAAATAAAAAGTAAATTTTTAAACCAAACAAAAAAAACGAAAAATACTGAAATCGCTATATGTGTGCCTCTAATATTTGAAGAGTTCCCTCGGTTTCTCCAAGATCCCATCATCAGATCCTGATTTGGTTGCAATGGGACCACCTCGGAAGTATACCCTTTCAAACAAAAAAAGAGTTTTCCAAATCGGTCCAACCGTCTTCGAGTAATCACGTAACAAACATACAAAAAAAACATATAGACGAATAGAGAACCGTCCTTTTTTTTGGAAGTCGGTTAAAAATTAGTGAAAGGTATAGAAACTCAGATATAGGCAAGAAAACAAACGTAATAGATGCACTTCAACAAGCTCAACACAAAAATTGGAGGAGACATTTACTAAATTGAATACTAAATGAACATGTAAATTAAATAAGATTTATTGTTATTATTAAAAAATATTTATTACAGTACAGATCTTTCTGTTCAGTTACTTCGAAGATAATAGGAGGTTTGTTTGTTTTTTTTTTGAAAATTTTTCGTCCTTAATCAAAAAGCACATGATTAACAAAAATAGTACATTGTGTATCAAGGGCGGTAAGTAAGGAATTACAAACGAGTGTTTGTTACAAGGCCGAGGCGAAGCCGAGGGCTTTAATAACACGAGTTTGTAATTCCTTTACCGCCCGTGGCACACACAATGTTTTTCATCACACTTGTGAGGAAATCTGATTAAAATAACCTTACTTAACCTAAATAAAATTGTAAAACTGACAGTGACATTAGTGACATTATCCATAGACAATGCGAATTCACGTCACGTTCGGAAACCATAGCGGTAAAAACTTAAAATGGTTGATTTTATTTTTGCAAAATACTGAAATGCACTATTTAAACATTTAATTAATGTTACAGAAATATGTGTTTACATGTATTTGCAATAACAGTTCTCTTTAAATAAATATTTCAGTAATAAAAGTTAAAAAAGTACGTTGGCGTTTCCTTTGAACATGACAAATAAGAGTAAAACAGAACCAGCGTTTCAAATTTAAAAAGAAAACCATTACGCCCTAGGGCGTAATAGGTCATTTACGGCCCGCAAAACCTACGTGTAATGACACCATTTTCGAGCAAGTGTGATGAAAAAAATTTTTCATCACACTTGCTCGAAAATGGTGTCATTACGCGTAAGTTTTGCGGGCCGTAAATGACCTATTACGCCCTAGGGCGTAATGGTTTTCTTTTTAAATTTGAAACGCTGGTTCTGTTTTACTCTTATTTGTCATGTTCAAAGGAAACGCCAACTTACTTTTTTAACTTTTATTTATACTGAAATATTTATTTAAAGAGAACTGTTATTGCAAATACATGTAAACACATATTTCTGTAACATTAATTAAATGTTTAAATAGTGTATTTCAGTATTTTGTAAATATAAAATCAACCGTCTTAGGTCTTTACCGCTATGGTTTCCGAACGTGACTTGACATTCGCATTGTCTATGGATATAATATGTCACTAATGTCACTGTCAGCTGTCTGTTTTACAATTTCATTTAGGTTAAGTAAGGTTATTTTAATTAATATTTCCTCACAAGTGTGATGAAAAACATTGTGTGTGCCACGGGCGGTAAAGGAATTACAAACTCGTGTTATTAAAGCCCTCGGTTTCACCTCGGGCTTATAACAAACACTCGTTTGTAATTCCTTACTTACCGCCCTAGATACACAATGTACTATTTTTAATCTACAAATTAAGCCCTTTATTCAATACCCCACTTGGTATAAATAGCCCATTTTTACATTTTCGATGTTCTATTTCAGCCTCTTTAAAAAAAGTAAAGAAGGTAAGTATAAGATTTTTTTTATACCCAGTGGGCTCGGATTAGCGATTTTTAAAACTATTCCAAATTTCAAATCGATAGCAACAGTAGTTTCTGAGATATCTGGCTGTGACAGACGGACAGACAGATTGACAGAAAGAGTACGACAAGGGGTTCTTTTTTACCATTTTGGTACGGAACCCTTGAAATGGTTATGCATTATCGCATCGTAGACGAGAGGTCACAAGTAATAAAAAGGCATAGTTTTGAACCGGAAGACACAGTAGCCCCAAGTCAACAAATTATTTCACACTCCTTAATGGCATACCTCGAGCATGGCGGGAATCTACCAGCTCCGGAAGGATATGATTATAGTAGAAAGTCTTTAATTTTTCTTCCATTTTGTCTTTCCAAAACAAATCGTCTCTTTTTATATACAGCACCTCCATGTTTTCTTCTTCTCTGCCCCAGATCCCAACTATACATCGTTCTTTTTTTGTTACATGCAATTGCCCTTGCACCTGATAGTACCAATTGCTGTTGGTTTTTATAGATGTTTGACCAGGTCCAACCTGGCACGCGCCTGAATTACGACTGACTGACGTGACGCGGCTGTAGGCGGCGCGGCACCTACCCACTACCGGGCATTTCTCCAGAAATATGTCTGCGGTCACCTCATTCATCTGGCCCTTTTTCATACTAAATGTATGGATTGGAGACAGATGAATGAGTCGTAGGCAGAAATTGTAACTAACACTATGGACGTACCTCTGAAATAAAGAGATTGAATTGAATTGAATATTTCTGGAGAAATGCCCTACCAGACTATAGCTTGGCAAGTTCGTTGGTGACAGTCACTTGGTCCGCGCGGGGGGGCGATGACGTATTGAGCGCCGCCACACACGATGCGAATTACGTACGGATATATCTGACCGAAGCAGTCTTTCGTTGCTTTCTAGCTACAAGTGCAGTTTGAAGGCAGATTTTTTGCAGTTAAAATAACTGCACGCCGACTGCAAGCGGACTGCGAAGTTGGTTTACAATTTTGATGCAGTTATTTCACCTAGAAATGAACTGCCTCCCAACTGCACTTTTGCAGCCAGAAAGCAATTTTTAAAATAGGTATGTACATGTATACAATGTGTGGCCTGTAACCGGAGCTAATAATTAATACGTAGATTCTACTCATCAAACAATAAAACTTTTGTTCAACCACTTTTAAATATTATTTAATCTTAAGATTTTAACTTTTTCATACAAATTAAATAGTATTTTCAATGTACGTTAACATCAGTCTAGTCTAGTCGCTTGTCACGCTACAAACATAAAAAAATATCGCAATACATTGCGGCTTCAAATAAACTTTAAAGTGTACCTACTAAAAATAAATGTACTAATGTTTTTTATAATGTGTTTATATTTTGTAATTTCATTTTGTATTTTACTTTTTATATATATATTGTAAAAAGCCTAATCTAAGAAAATAAAGATATACCAACATAGAAATGTACTAAAATAAAAACATAAGTTATTTTTAAATGTGGCTGAACAAATGTTGCTCAGTTTGAGGAGTACAATCTTCGTTTTAATTATTAGCCCCGGTTACAGGCCACATATTGTATACATTAATATGTACAATTTGTTTGGCTCCACATTCAATAACCTTTCCGATCCGCAGACTCATCTTTGCGATTATTATTATAGCTTAAATTTCCTAGTGAATTAGAGGTAGTTAAAAAAAATATTTGCATGAAGTTATATAACTGTTTTGATACACGTCGTCATACATACTTCTTACATACTTACATATACATACATACCGGTCAAACACATAAGCGTCCTTTGGGCTTCGCCGCAGACGGGTAACATACATACTTACATACATACGGGTCAAACACATAACCCTCCTTTGGGCTTCATAGGTTACGCACACAGGGGCTGCCGGATGTCAGCGCAGCCCTGAGCTTGCCTAATGCATTAGGCAAGGAATAATAATAATTACCGCGAAACAAAATCGTGGAGTGAGATATGCCTGGCCAAGTGTAGACATAAAATGCACAACATGGGAGGTAATAGAAAGCCTTCCATCGCATATTTACGTCCCTCGCTTGCAGCTCGGGCCGCAAACTTCTGCGATCTCGGCCTTTCTTTGTATTACCACCCTAGTTGTGAATGTACTATTCTAAGGTCACCTTTCGGCTCCATCACAGACCGCTTCTTACCTACTCTACTGATAAAAGTTCATACATAGTGCTTAGTTACACTATATAGTTCATATGTAGAAAGTACATACATTGTTACAAACGGTGCAACATTTGCACAGTCCGATTTGTCCTAAGTAGAAAACAAGTATCTTCCCTAAAGATGTACCTTCTTAATATAATATTTATTTAATAAATAAATAAAGGCACCCTCGATAAATACTTCATTCGCTAGAAAACAATAATTCTCGGGAAAATAAGTTCCTGTCAAGAAAGTGTTTTTTAATACCGACTGTATTCTTTTTTGTATAATCGCAAACTGCACGTCAAAAGAAATCAAATAAGTTCAAACTACCCAAATTGCACTGTATGTATATTAATGTAAAGTTAATAAATGCGTGTAATATAAAAAATGACATTAAACTTATAAAATATTAATTTATTACCGAATTTTTCAATAACATAATTGTCATCATATGAAAATTGTAATCAATCATAAGCGTCATAGAAATACAAACTACCGATTTTGATATTTGGTCGAAGTGAACCATCTGGTACGATTTGCTTATATAACTTACGGAAGTACAATTTTGTATAACGAATTATGCATGTTTTCTTACCCTATTCTCTCTCTAGATTGATGTTGTGCTTACTGTTATTTTTTATTTATTTTATAAACGATTTTACAACAATTACTGACATGTTTTATGCCCAGAAAGGCGCGGAGAAAACACGACACAGGTCCGACGTTGGCAGAAGCCTTATCAATACTAGCGGGGTGACGGGCGTCGCGGTAGGTCCAGTAAGGTCGGGCGGAATGCAGATTATCTTCGATTTCTAACATAATAGTATAAGTTATCAACCCAAACATGAGAGGAAGCCCTGCATGACTGTGAAATCATGATTGTCAGGTATTAATTTTGTCAGAAAAGGTAACTGGTAAAGAACAAAATGAAAAAACTACTTTATTTTATAGTGTTTTCACGCTACTTTTCTATCGAGCGAAGTGTTCGCTATCGTGTTCTAGGTGAGAGGAAGCCCTAGATACAGTTCTGAATATTATTATATATGTTTTACAGTGACCTACGAGTCAAATAAGTGGTCTAAAAATGATTTGGAAACTAGGCTTCCGCGCCCGATTCTCGTACCACCTCGCCTTAAATATTCCTGTTTCGCTAAAACATAGACAAGATTGGACAGAATGGAAACACGGTAGACTAGGCATGTCCCGTACAAAAGCTACTATTTTTTGGATTTATTTATAAGTGTGTTACTATTTAGAAAAATAAAAAACGGTGTCGGTGTAGTATACATCCCTTAGTCCTTTATTAATATTTGTTGCAAGTTGTGTAGGATAACACTCGGTTTGCTAAATACTTTTTATTTTATCTTCAAAAATGAGTACGATTTGTCCCGTACGAACCGTGGAATGCTCCTGTAACGCACAGAAGCCTCTCTCCCTAACAAAACGGGCGTTCGCGTCCGGCGACGGAGCTGACCCGCAACCGACCGTCTTTCTCTCGCATAACGCACATACGCGTTATGCGCACCGCTAAACTCATGAGATCTTTTCATAGTGGTATAGTAGGTACTCGTATATGTATGGTAGGGAACTAGGGACCGTCATTACCTAACCCTTGCTCGTAGGTAGGTACGTATAATGAAGTTTTTCTAAACGTACAAATTTTGAAGAAATGTTTTAAGTTGTCATTTGAGAAGAGGCAGCTATTATTTTCGAACTACTTCTGAAGTGGTTGAGAAGAGTGTTGTGTTGGCAGGCATGGGCAAGGCGTCGGGCAGTATGGAGGCAAAACCGTAGGGAACATCCCTGAAGCTGCTGCCAGTTGTCTGTAAAAAATGTTCGATTTTCAAACTAGCTTCGAGTTAAAAGTGGTTCATTAAAGTGTACATGGGTAAGTGTATATTTATATATTTTTGACTTTTATTTACCTGTATTGTTGGTCGAGGTGAGCTTTTTCGATTCTTTTGTCTTTCGCTCTTCTGTTTTGGAACCATATTTTGACTTGTGTCTCGCTCAAAGACAGGGCCGTTGCTAGTTCACATCTGAAATTTAAACAGGAATTAAAAATATGAATAACTTTAACCCATTGTTTAATCCTGTATGAAGCGGATTTATATTAGTGGAATGCATGAGAGACGTCAAGCCACAAATTTCACTCATTACACTAATTTTATTAAGGATAATTAGTGTAACGAGTGAAATATTGTGGGTTTAGCTTATAGGTACTATGTTTATCTACACACATAGAGTCAGACTACGCTAAGTCTGCGGAGGCCGAAAAAAGGTTTTATTGCAAAAAACACACATGGCAACATCACAAGCAAGATGATTAATTAGTCTTGATATTTGGCAAATATCTTTCGGTTTAATAAGTAGGTATATAATGTGTACATACCCACTGTAATAAATATTCGGGACAGTATTGCACAAATTGATCTAATTCCAACCAAACTAAGCAATGCTTGTATACATGTACATGTTTAAATATAATATTTAAACACATTGAAATTATCTAAGACCCTGGAACAAATCACTTAGTTTGGTTGAAACTAGATCGATGTGCGCAAGATTTACCCACATATTTTTTTTAGTAGGTATACAATACATATTTACTGATTCATAAGAAAGTCGAAAACTCGACGGCAACATAGTGAAATAGATAGCGCCCGCCAGAAAGTAGGCTTCCCAGCGGTAACAGATTGATCGGTGTTTTCTCTTAAGGATGTGTAGTACAATTTTTTTTAATTAGCGTACAATTTAGTACATTTTTCGTACATTTTTTTTATGCTATTTTGAATTCTGTACGATACCATGTCACCGCCAGAAAGTATGACACAAATGGGTCTACAGAAGTGAGGCGGTTTATACGCTCGATTTATGACCCAATCATCGTTTATTGTTTTATTTTTAATAATCGTAGTGGCAGAATGTCAAAGAACCAAAAAGTTAATATCGCTTATAGTTTTTTTTAATGGCTGAACGCCGTGATGCTTGTCACAAATAAATGTGGAATGGAAATTAAGAAAGATCATCTTGCAGGCCTCCAATCTTGCATGAAATTCCATTAAAGACTTCTCGTCTAGCCGCACCCTAAACGTGATACCTACTTCGCAGCCTATTATAAGGAACATAATATCAGTATTTGATTGCAGGTTTGTGAAAATATACAAGGTAACGTACCTCCGTGCTCTGGCCACGTATTCACCTCGTGCGTACTCTAGTTCAAGCCGCAGGGTCTGGTGAGCGGAGAAGGTGGTCCTCTGCCGCCGTGGCCTACTTTCCTTCCGACGCCTACGGGCCACTGCAACAAGATTCGCAAAGAAATTGTCAACTGTGCAGTTCTGTTCTAAAAAGTTATATGAATGCGCAGATGGCGCTGAAATTCCCCATAAGTACATGTCCCGCCGGACGAGTCGTTTGCAATTTACTTAAAACTCAAGATATAAAGAATGAAACCTTCCGGGTCACTCCCGGTAATTACGAAACTGTGCGAATAAACCGCAATATCGCGAAAACCACATTCCCATATCACACGACCATATTATATTTTAAAAAAGTTAACGACTTCCATCCAAGGACAATACAATTCAACCCTAAAGTCCCATTTCAGTCTACTTAAATCTGTAGTAATTTCAACCATAATTACTGGTTTATTACGTCTAAAATGAAAGGGATTTATTAGTAAACCTAGTACCGTTTATTAGTAGGAAGCGAGTAAGGATTCCTTATTTTTCCTGTGTCTGAGGCATGAGAACTGAGCTTGTAAGAGCTCCGCCATATTGCGGAAGCGAGGAAACCCCTAGGGTTAATCACGATAATTTTAATCTGTGCGATCGGATTTCTGGCCGTAGGCAATGTAAATATGATTCCGGAGGCACGTTCATTAGATTGGGGTAGGGCTAGTTAACCGTTTTTAGTTTAGTTTAAGATAAGTATTTTGGAAGATAGAAGTAATATTCTTTTATTAGATTAAATCAATACAGCATGATTCATATTATAGCCTTAGGTAGGTACGCTGCTTTCATGTTTGATCATGGGCGCGTTGTCATTTTCTGTAAATTTAATGAAGAAAATTGATAGTTTAGCGAATTAGTTGAATACTGATTACCTACTTTTACCGTATTTCATTAGTCCCACTAGAGAATACGCGCACGAAACGAGAGCAATCTCACGCTAACGAGCGATCATCACAATACGGCTTTCTTTTCATAACAATACAATATCTTCTGCTCATGTTGTACTTAAGTACAATAAAATTAGAGCGATGGTAGAGACCCACATACACATACCATGGGTGAGACGATAGCAAAAGATAAATTTCGACAAGTTTCTCTAAGTCTCAGCAAGGGATTTCGTCCACGTAGAAAGTGCTACGATTCAATGTCCACTTGAAAAAAACAGAACTTTATTTATTTTTCATAACACTTGCTCGAAAATGGTGTTGTTACATATAGGTTCTTCTCTCCTAGGGCGTAAAGGTTTTTTTTTTTAATTAGAATACGCCGGTTTTGTTTTACTCTTATTTGTCATGTTCAAAGGAAACTAAGGGTTCAAAGAAAATGCATTCAAATAGCAGTTTTATTGTCTAAGTTAGAAGGTTCAATTTGCATTGACGTATTTTGCTAGAACTCGGAGACTAACATTTTTTAACTATAATTCCTTGCACTATTATTATCTTAAGCAAGATTAGCTACTATGTGGCCCTTGCCTGCTAAAAAGTTGCCGACCGCTGCATTAGGGATACAATGTTCCAAAATCGTACAAAACGTTTAAGCAACTCCTATAAAAGTAATTTTCTATTGAGCCGACTTGTTTAGGCTCCGCTTTGTATGTTAATCATCTTTAAGATTTTTAAATAGGTAGGTATTTATTTGGAGAGAAACTCGAAATTATCCTTGAATTAAACGGATCCCGAGTCGGGATCGGGAAGCGACTCCCGGATGATGACGGTACAAACAAAGTAACTGCGCGCCATATGCCGCTCCCTACTAGTGCTTCAATCTTACCCTTCCTGTCACTGATTTCGTGAAGTATTTATATTCATTAGTGTAACAGAAGGTAAAAATGTCTTTTTGGAGTCTGTCTACTCGTCTGATGTGTTGATCATTGGGTACTTTCCATCAGATTTTGTGGAGACCAAGATCCTCTTCGGGTCATTGAGCCAGTACCTACTTAGGTGTCTTAATTTTTCTAATGTATATAAAATACACACGACCGAAGTCGCGGGCACCACTAGTCAGGACCGGATCTGGGGGAGGGCAAGCGGGGCTACTGCCCCGGGCCTCCACAACACTTCCCTAATGCCCGGGCTACACGAGGCTAGTTTTTCAAGCTAGGATAGCAAGCTAGTGTTAGTAAGCTAGCAAGCTAGTACTTCTGGCTTCGTGTAGACAAAACTGTCTTCATTTCTAAGCTAGTAAGCTAGTTTACAAGCCAGGACAGTTTTTAATAGGATGGAGTTCTATTTTTAGGCTAGTAGCGTCCCCCCACCACTGATTTTACTATCCTGGCTTGTTTACTAGCTTCATGTGGCCGGCGAAGCTAGTTTGCAGTCGGCCAGTAAGTAGGTTTTTTCGCATGCAGTTCATTTTGGACGTGTGGTCACCAGTAAATACTAGCTTAAAATAATAGAGCCTCATGTAAACAGAACTAGCATGCTCCAAGCCAGGTCAGCAAGCCAGGACAGTTTAGTACAGAACTAGCTTGCTATCCTAGCTTGAAAAACTAGCCTCGTGTAGCCCGGGCATAATAAGTAGGGGCCTCCACTAGTCCGTTAGGGGGTTATTCTTCAGAAATATGTCTGCGGCTTATTCCTCAGTCTCCATACATTTAGTATGAAAAAGGGCCAGAGGAATAAGGTGACCGCAGACATATTTCCGAAGAATAACCCTAGTGCATCCGCTCCTTCGTTACCGCAGGGCCTTCACACCTCCAAATCCGACCCTGCCACTAGTTAGTAAAATACAACACTTTATCCACCCTTGTTACACGAGTCCGACTCGCACTTGGCTCGGTTTTTTCGATTGTCAGGATGTATGTTGTGGGACTCGTCAGCTGTGGCGAACCCCTTCATAATTATCGGCCTACAATGCGAATTTAATCCCGATGTTGTCACATTTGATTGTCATTCGCTCAATAAACTTGTAAGTGGGGTGTCAATCTCAAACATATTTTAAAATGGTAACGACGTGCTAAACACGTGCAACGATTTAATATGATTGATTAAGTATATTAGGTGTAATGACGAATAGTTTAAAACATTTACTTAATTGCAACGCTTAGCTTTCTAGAATGATGTGCCGATCTACAGGGTGATTGATAATTCGACCTATACTTTGAAAGGGGTTATACTAGAGCTCATTTGCAATAAATTTAGCTCAGTAAACTAGGGGTCTAAATTTGATGGTTATCAAGTTATTTGAGTTTTACGTTTTTTTAGAAAAAGCCCGCTTTTCGGACTAAAAATGATAATTATGAAAAAAGTACTTCCATTTGGCTGGTATAAACTTTGTTTTCTAAAAGCCAATGAACCAATGACTACTTCAAATAAAAATTTGTGTCAACATTTCAGAATTATCTTAGAAATAAACGGTCATGAAAACCAAAGTCATAATTTTTTTTTTCGATTTTGTTACAACTGATGAGAATTACTTGAAAAAAATGTACGGCACTTGATGTAAAAACTACAGAAATAAGTTCCTCAATTAATAAGCTTTCCAAAAAAGTACAAATGTTGGCAACTTTTTCAAAAATCTTGAAAATAATAATAATAATTCCAGAGCAGGTAGCGGTTTCGCAAAAGGCGTACCTGGCCCGGAGCCGCGTTGTTTGTGTCACCTTTATTTTTCTGAGGGCTTCAATTGACCTGCCTCGGTATCTTATCTTACCTTATTAGGGGTGAGATCAGGGTAGATTGCGTTCAGGCATGTTCGTGACTAACCGAGGTTTAATTATCTTCATTCAGTAAGTGATCAATTATCTGCCTTCGACCTTCTTTCCAATTCAGACGTATCGTTGTTAACTTATTTATTTTACAAATGAAATGAATTATTGTTTATCAAAACAAAGAATAATAGCATGAACCTCGTATAATCCAACGAACTAACCGAGGCTAAATTATCTTCATTCAATAAGTAATCAATCAATTACTGTCAACCGTCTTTCCAATTGGACGTATCGTTGTTAACTAATTATTTTACAAATCATTAACTAACTAACCGAGGCTTAATTATTTTTTTCAGTAATGAGGTGACCAATTAGTTAATTATTGAAAGTAATAATGATACCTAATGACTGACAGAAATAAGCATACCGGACCTGAAGCCAGTCTGCTTACTTTGTGTTTCTTCATGCAGAAAGCACGATATTAATTTATTTACATCAAATGCTTGTTGGTAGGAATAAGATTGCAAAAGCAGTAAAATAACCAGTTTCTAAATAAAATTTTATTTTAAAATAATTAAATTATTACTAAACACAAAAAGAAGCACGCAGGGTAATGTTTCGCCATACGATAAATAAATAATTAAAATAAATTACAATTACAACTACAAATCTTGTTCGAATTGCCTGCCTCGGTTGCGAATGCAAGCACGAAGTCTTGTACGTACTTCACTGACTGTAACCCGCGTCGACAGACTTTCTTTAATAGTTTGGGCAGCTGCTACAATTTTTTCTCGTAAATCTTCTACATCACGAATTGGCCTGTCGTAGACTAATGCCTTCATGTGACCCCAAATGTAGAAGTCGCATGGAGTTAAGTCGGGACTTCTCGCTGGCCAAGGGATCGGACCACCTCGACCAATCCATTTTTCTGGATAATTCACATCCAACCAATGTCGCACACGCAGATAATAGTGAGCTGGGCAGCCATCGTGTTGATACACCATGGCTATCCTTCTGGCAAGCGGCACATCCTCCAGCAGCATAGGTAGTTCGTCCCTCAAAAAGTTCTCGTACGCGTCACCGGTTAATCGTGCCGGCAGAAAGAATGGCCCGATCAAATTGTCGTGCACAATACCCATCCAGACATTTAGTGAGAATCTGTGCTGGTGAGCTCCTTCTCTGGACCTCCGTGGGTTTTGATGTTTGGGGGCCCAAAAATGCAGATTGTGGTAGTTAGTTATTCCGTCGCGGTCGAAGTTGGACTCATCTGTCCACAAAATGTTCTTCAGGTACTCCGGGTCTTCGATGTCAGCATTCAACAAAAATCTGCAGAAATCGATTCTTCTTGCAGGATCTCCCTCCTCGATAGCGTGTACTGGAGTGTAGTGGTATGGATACTGCCGTGCTGAATGTAATGTGAACCAAACCTTCCACTGAGTTATCCCAAGCTGGTTAGCCACAATCCTTGTTGATGTAGTGCCATCCGCGCGGAAACACTCCAGGATTTGTTCCTCTTCAACCGGATCATGGACTGGAGGTCTTCCAGCATCAGCTTGACGACGTTGAACCGATCCAGTTTCTCGAATACGTCGATACGTCGCACCAAACACACTTACATCAGGTAAACGGCGGTTGGGGAAGCGTCGTTGATATTCTCTGCGAGCCGCAGCGGAGCCGCCATCACAAAACCCGTAACAGTACAGGATATCCGCGTATTCTTCATTTTGATAAGCAGCCATTTTTTTTAAGAAATTAGTACGTCCGAGTTGGAAAGAAGGTCAAAAGTAATTGATTGATCACTTACTGAATGAAGATAATTAAACCTCGGTTAGTCACGAACATGCCCGAACACGAACCGAACGCAATGTACCCAGATCTCACCCCTAATTAGATAAGATAAGATACCGAGGCAGGTCAATTGAAGCTCTCAGAAAAATAAAGGTGACACAAACAACGCGGCTCCGGGCCAGGTACGCCTTTTGCGAAACCGCTACCTGCTCTGGAATTATTATTATTATTTTCAAGATTTTTGAAAAAGTTGACAACATTTGTACTTTTTTGGAAAGCTTATTAATTGAGGAACTTATTTCTGTAGTTTTTACATCAAGTGCCGTACATTTTTTTCAAGTAATTCTAATCAGTTGTAACAAAATCGAAAAAAAAAATTATGACTGGTTTTTATGACCGTTTATTTCTAAGAGAATTCTGAAATTTTGACACAGATTTTTATTTGAAGTAGTCATTGGTTCATTGGCTTTTAGAAAACAAAGTTTATACCAGCCAAATGGAAGTACTTTTTTCATAATTATCACTTTTAGTCCGAAAGGCGGGTTTTTTCTAAAAAAACGTAAAACTTAAATAACTTGATAACTATCAAATTTAGACCCCTAGTTTACTGGGCTAAATTTATTGCAAATGAGCTCTAGTATAACCCCCTTCAAGGTATAGGTCGAATTATCAATCACCCTGTATAGCTATCGAGATTTTTCGAAATTCACCTTGTATTATAATTTTGTCCAATCACAGGTTTTTTTCTACGTTTATTTCGTGTATGGTATGTTCCACTACTGTCCTCTCCTTTCGGCTCTCGACCCGGTTCAATGCATGCTCCTACCCCTTGCTTGAAATCCAGATCATTCCGTCATCTCTTGAGTCTCTTTTCTCCCGTAGCCAACTATTAGTTTCCAATAGTATGCTAATTTGCCGTATGATTTTTAAGAAATGATCTTAAAATCAATCGCAGAACTTTAAAAATCAATCGGTTCATATTCATGAAGCTAATTAGCTAAAGCCAAGTTTGTGTAATTATATTTTCGTAAATTTGAATTTATATATGTAGGCACTTCTAATTAGCTTAATAGGCACGGTACAGTAAAATTATGTTCTTAACGTCGCTTAATTATACGTTACGAACAAAATAGCTAAGTACCTAAACTAAATCCACCCCATCACAAACCACTTGATTAGATCATCATCCCCTGAATGTTTGTTTTGTTTGGGATAAAAAACTGTGATTAATGAACAATAGGTAACGTTAACAATAGCGTACGAATTAGGGTTGCTACTACCCCTTAATTTTCATTACCACCCCTAATTACGAGCGTATTCGACCATACAGCCGCACAAATTTATGTGCGGTTCGGGTCAAGGAAAAATGGATCTTTTGCCTGTGTGTTAAGAACTTGGACATTTACAGGTAAGTTAGGCAGTCTGCACCCCCTGTGAGATTGAGAAGACCACACCTGACTTGCTTACATTTTATATTTGTATTTTTAATCTGTGCAGATATTGATATTGCGGAACGCTTCGCTGGGCTCCCATTGATATCTTGCGATAGGAATCACGATTATTCCTTTCCTTTCTATTTTATAAACGATTGGCGATTTGTGGGGGAAGTCCGTTTGTTAATTGCAGCTCAATTAGCTAAGCATCTTCGCTGTTAGTGATTGCTTTTTAATGTTATGATGTCATTTCTCCGTTGTATTTGCTCTCACTTTTAAAATTGATAAACTGTTAATGTGTGGTTATGAATTAATTAAGAAATAGGTCGGGTATTTTCGCAAGGTCTCGACTCTAAGGCATGAGCACGTGGCAATCGTAGAACCACCTACACTTTTGTTTGGCTCTACAACCGCCCTGTGCTCATTTTGGCACCGTGGCCAGACTTCCACCCTCTATCGTACTCGTATCGTCGTAATATAATGGTTATTACCTCACTTTGTCTTACCTTTCTTCTTGACTTATTTATTAAGTAACAGCGAATAACGTCGCACTGTCAGGCAGGATAGTACCTACAGGCAGGTACGAATATCGTAGGGGGGTAACACGCCGTCTGCATTATTATCGTATGCGCGTAACAACAGTCCATCTAATTAATGATCCACTGACAGAGTAAGTAAATCGACGATATAGTCGCTAAATCATATGGAGTGGTTTGGCTGCTCGTTTGCCACTATATATATTAAAAAGGCCGGTCAAGTGCGAATCGGACTCGCCTACTGAGGGTTCCATACGAATTTGTAGGTTATTATTTAAAGTACCCTATAAATTTGGATTCCCTTAGTGAACTCTATTTTTAGGGTTCCGTAATTATAACAGATTTTTCTGTTCAGTAACTTCGGAGGTAATAGGGGGAATGGTATTTTTTTAATGTTTTTTGTCTTAAATCAAAAACAATATGTCTAAGAAAAAAAATTAAAACGGTTGTGGAATTTACACACATAGCTCTACTTTTGATTTTCGACATCCCAACTCGGTCCTTTTTAAAAAAAAAGCTATAAGATTTTTTTTCTGTCCAATACGCCCGGGTTAGCGATTTTTAACACTTCCAAATTTCAAGTCGATAGCATCAGTAGATCCTGAGAATCCTGAGATATCTCGCTGTGACAGACGGACAGACAGACAGAGTCGCAACCATAAGGGTTCCTTTTTTACCATTTTGGTACGGAATCCTAAAAAACTGTGCAGGATTAGGTTGCGGCTAATGTTAATATGTAGATAATAGATACTTATGTTAGTTTCAACGTGAGCACGCGAGCCACATGCGCGGTCCCACGTCGTCCCGGGGTATAACGCGATTTTATTTTAACCGCCTTACCTAATTCGTACAAATTAGTGTACTAGGGTAGTTCTCTGTGATTTTATACCGTTTTGCTTGCTTCATTACCATCGCCACTATTATTGGCCGTTTTATAAAAGCAATCAGGATCACTATGATAAAAATAGCAGAAGCACGCGACTTCTACAAGATAACCGAAGACTCCATAGTTTATAGCAATGGTTCCTAACCTTTATTTCCACATCACCCACAGGCCCCCTCTAGATTTGTATCATTACCCCTCCAAAAAATAGGTAATACAGACAAGTATATGTAAGTACTCAAAGAAAAACGACTTAATATGAGTATTACCCATGAGAAAACTTAATTTTACCCCTAAAGGGGTAATTACCCCCAGGTTCGGAAACACTGGTTTATAGGGAGCTCATCCATAATGTGGCGATGGTAATGATGCGATTGGTGCGACTGTTTAGTCGCAGAGAACTACCAACTAAGCCAAAACAGCATATAAATTCCGCATATCGCAACCTTAAAGATTAGCGTCGAAATAATTTATTTAATTAAATTCTTCGACGAAGGATTTGATCTTTGTTAGCACGCAAGTCAATCTGATTCCATATTTTTTGGACAAATACATTTTCAAATTAAAACTATTTATAAAAGACGTTTATACATAAAAGTTAATTAATACATGCGAGATGTATGCGCAACGCCATGGGTTAAAGTATAACGCTGCCAAAAGCGAATTCATGATTTTAAGGGGTAAAATTAAGTGTCCTGCCTACTCGCCCAAAATAGTGTTGAACAGTGTTTCTTTGAATCGTGTCACTTATTTTAAATACCTAGGTCACATTGTGACCGAGGACCTGAAGGATGATCTCGATATCGAGCGGGAGCGCAGGGCGTTGTCGGTCCGAGGCGGGATGCTGGCGCACAGGTTCGAAGGCGCACGCCTTCCGGACCATCAAGTTGAATTCCCATTAAGTTGAATTCCCCGAAAGTTGAATTCCCATTAAGTTGGATTCCCCGAAAGTTGGATTCCCATTAAGTTGGATTCCCCGAAAGTTGGATTCCCATTAAGTTGGATTCCCCGAAAGTTGGATTCCCATTAAGTTGGATTCCCCGAAAGTTGGATTCCCATTAAGTGGGATTCCCCGAAAGTTGTGTGGTGGTAGGACCATCCGGGTAAGTAATCTGGGGGCACGGCAGTGCCCCCGCCAAGGCGAGCAAAACATAGGCACGGCCGTACTATCCTTTTCTCGAAGCCATTCAGGCCATTTTCAGCCTCCCGTAATTTTGTACTGGCTTAAGCTAGAACCCTGAAATTTCAGGGATATATAGGGCACAATAAGTCTTATACATATATTCTCAATATCATTCAATTTGAAAGTGTAGTTTAAGAACTATTGCATGTCAAAGTTCCTTAGTTTTGTCACTGACTCACTGATTCACTGACTGATGATCATCATTATATTTCGTCGCTTCATTCTTCAGATATAAAGACAACATGGTAGTACTTTTAATGTACTGGCAACTTCGCACTTGAGGTACAAAGAAAAATAAAAACTGTTTCCTGTGGGTATCTACCTATGTGCTGCCATAGCGGCGCGCCTTCATATTTTTTTGTGCGCGGCAACGAACGCACGCTTTCTTAAAAAATCCTTCTAAGACAAGTTTCAACGCGTTCCACGATGCCAAAAAGAAGTACAGATGATAAAATTGATTATTACAATGCAAAAATCCAAAAGTTGCAACATCAAAGATTTCGTCGTGTGATTGTGTACTCATCGTCGTCTGATTCCGAGGAAAATGCGGGTGAGTCTACAAAAAACGCTATAATTAAAAGTGATTATCATGTGCATCGTGTAATTTAGACACACAAGTATCTTTTTAGTGTTCCGTTATTACATCGTAATTGAACATATAGACGTCTCTAAGCTTGCCGGGAGGTTAACTGCGGGTTAACACAATGGCTAAGCATGACGTGAAAAAATAGCCAGGAGGCTGCCCGTGGGTCAGCACGATGGTTTTAAAGTCACTCAGCGATCGCTGTGACTATTATAAGAGTATATCCATAATTTTGATGAGTAACGCGTAGTTTAACTTAAAGAAAATTTAATTTCTTTTTTGTATATAAACTACCCTCATTTTGCGGTTTTTTAGATAACGGAGCACAAAGCATAGAGGAATGCAATGACACGAACTTGGCGCCGACGTCTACACCGGATCCTATACCGAACGCGGCTCCCGAGCCTGGCGGTGACGGACAAAATACTGCGACGCCTGTACCTGAGCTCGAACTCGCTCCTGAGATGTTACAAGCTTTGGGTGATCCATCTAATGACACCCCGACTTATGGCCCCGATATTCATGGAAAATTAGCACAATTGTGGCTTCCTATCCTTAAAAAGGGTATGCCAAAAGATGCAAAGGAACAACTTTTGAAAGAATACAGTATCCCCGGGAACTGTAGGTTATTAAGGGCACCTACTTTGAATGCGGAAATATCCGCCGCCGTAGCCGAGACAGTAAGGTCTCGAGATAAAAAAATACAGACCAAACAGGAACAACTTGGCTTAGGCATCTCGGCCATCAATAAAGCTATGAATACACTACTGACCAGTGACGACAAGGTGCAAGCTGTCAAGATTTTATCTGATGGTTGCCGAATTCTTTCGGACCTCCATTTCGTCGAGACACAAGTGAGAACTAAGCTTATCACCCCAGGGCTCGATAAGGCATTCCTGTCCGTTATACAGGACCAGGATAGAGATGAAACCCTCTTCGGAGAAAAACTATCAGAAAAAATCAAAGCTTCAAAAATCATCGAGAAGCAGGGTCTTCAGATTAAAAAGAATTTCGTTCCGAAACCATCCACCTCAACCGCATCGTCTTCAGTACTTCGACCACGTCAACAGGGAAACTGGCCGGGCCCTCCTCGCTTCCCATCGTCGAACAGGGGGGGGCACACCTCGACCTACCGGACACCGACGCCATACCCGTACCCGTATCGCCGCCCGCCGTTCGCTGCGCAGCCAGCAACGACAACGCGCTCGACAACTACGACTACCAACAGCAAACGTGCAAAAACACGGCAGTAACCCAGGTACATGCCGGTAGATTGCAACTTTATTATGATTGTTGGTTAAGTGTTACTAACAACCCTGTTATTCTAGACTGGATCCGTGACGGTTATCGGATACCTTTTGCCAAGAAAGTAGTACAAGCTAATCGCCCGCGTAATTGTTTTTCAGTTAAAGAAAAACAGGATATGGCAATAGCTATCAATAACTTATTAGAGCTTGGCGCGGGGTTGGGATCATAACGGCTACATTGTCAAAACGACCAAATCATCATAAGGTCCAGATCTCTAAAGGACCACCTCTTTAGAAAGCCCAAATCTCCGAATGTCTAGGTAGCAAAACGACTACTTCTTGAGAAGACCACATCGTTAATAGTCCACATATCACAAAGACCAGGGAGCAAAACGACTAGTTCGTGAAAAGACTATTTCGTTAATAGACAACATCTCAATAAGACGAGGTAGCAAAACGACTAGATAGCAAAATGTTGGTATAATCATGCCCATTTTATGTATTTAGATTTTCTTATTTCATTTAATTGTGGTCATTTTAGGCATTGTTGAATTACATCATGCCTATTACATTAAATATTGTAATGTACCTAACTATTTAATTATTTTTAATAGTTTAATAATATACTTTTAACTAACAGATTCGAGTTTTTAGATAACATTTCCTCTATAAAATATGATTTAAAAATCTAAATGATAAACCAACATAAAAGTTTATGTTAGGGGAGACCGGGTATGTTGTCTCGCGGGTTGGTTGTCACAGCGGCCATAAAATAATACTAAACGAAGGAATAAGTGCATCGATTGGTGAAGTACGGAAGGATGTACAGCTCTTGCGATCTTTTAGCACCGATCGATGTACTTAATGTTTCGTTTAGTATTATTTTATGGCCGCTGTGACATGACAACCAACCCGCGAGACAACCATACCCGGTCTCCCCTAATTTAAAGTTTTGTTTGCATATAAGTTATTATTTGGGTTATAACGGTTACCCATTTACGTTAAATTAAGAATATATACATATAATTTAATTTACCTTTAAGTTTATATTAATGAAAAAATAAATTTTACTGTTTTCTGCGTTTCTATGTTATGAATAAAAATATGCAATAAACTGTACTTGCACTGACACAATTTTAGTAAGTCGAATTGCTACCTCGTCTTATTGAGATGTTGTCTATTAACGAAATAGTCTTTTCACAAACTAGTCGTTTTGCTCCCTGGTCTTTGTGATATGTGGACTATTAACGATGTGGTCTTCTCAAGAAGTAGTCGTTTTGCTACCTAGTCATTCGGAGATATGGGCTTTCTAAAGAGGTGGTCCTTTAGAGATCTGGACCTTATGATGATTTGGTCGTTTTAACAATGTAGTCGTTATGATCCCAACCCGTGGTCATAGATTCATACTTAACCTTAAATGTCTTAACAAGTATGTTGTTAAAGAGCACTTTAAAATGGAAGATTATAGAACGGCATCAAAAATGATACCTTCTAATGGATTCATGGCCACTTTAGATTTAAAAGAAGCATACCTGCTTGTGCCTATAGCTAAGTCCCATCGAAAATATCTTAGATTTAATTTCGGAAACTCGACATATGAGTTCACAGCCATGCCATATGGTCTGTCATCGGCTCCACGTACCTTCACAAAAATCATGAAAGAGGTGGTAACGAATTTAAGGAGTCGTGGCTATAAATCTGTCGTATACCTTGATGATATACTATGTATCGGTGATACCTATGAGGAGTGTTTAGGTAACGTCAATGAAACTCTTAGGCTGCTTAACTGCCTCGGTTTCGTAGTTAACTACGATAAGAGCTGCCCAATGCCAACGCAGAAATGCAAATTCTTGGGATTCATGTATAACTCAATCGACATGTCTCTATCGCTTCCGTCAGACAAACGTAACAATATATTGCAATTGGTACAAAAGTTTTCGCATGTTCGGCTGTGTACTATAAAAGAGCTTGCCCAATTAACAGGCGTTCTCACATCTGCTTGCCCAGCTGTAAGATACGGCTGGCTTTACACCAAGACCCTGGAACGGCAAAAATTTCTCGCTCTGACAAAATATCAGAGTTACGATACAAAAATAAAGCCTTCCAGAGTTATTTTACCCGACTTACAATGGTGGACCCAAAACATATTGTCTACCTTTAACCCCCTTACAATACCCAATTTCCATCTCGAAATCTTCACAGACGCCTCCAAAACTGGCTGGGGCGCCTTTAGCGACGATACTCGCGCTGGTGGCGGATGGAAGGACAGCGAACGTAATTTCCATATAAATTATCTCGAACTACTCGCTGTCTTCCTCGGACTTAAGTGTTTCGCTCGTGATAAACGAAATTGCAATATATTGCTACGAGTCGACAATACGACAGCAATTAGTTATGTGAATCGAATGGGTGGTATTCGTTTCCCCCACTTGACTGATTTAACAAAGACCATTTGGCAATGGTGCGAAGAGCGAGGAATATGGCTCTTTGCATCGTATATTAATACAAAAGATAACGTAGAAGCTGACCAAGAGTCGCGAAGACTGAATCCTGACATAGAATGGCAGTTAACATACTCAGAATTTCAAAAACTAGTGACAGCTTTTGGTGAGCCAAAGATAGATCTTTTTGCTTCTCGCACCAATGCCAAATGTAAAACGTATGTCGCTTGGAAACCGGATCCAGACGCCTTTACGGTAGACGCATTCACGTTAGACTGGAAAGACGTATATTTTTACGCCTTTCCGCCATGTTCACTAATTTTGAAATGCGTTCAAAAAATCATAAATGACAAGGCTGAAGGTATTTTGGTATTTCCAATATGGCCATCCCAACCCTGGTATCCACTGCTGAAAAGCATACTGCGGTCGAATATTATATATTTTACACCCAACTTTCATTCGTCCTCTTCCAGGACTCCACATCACTCGAAGACGCAGTTTACCCTGGGTGCCGCGGTGCTCTCAGGAAGGCGTTTTCAGCAAGAGGAACACCAGATGTAGCATTAGAGTTAATGATATATGGCGTTACTTATAAATCGTGGTGGCAGTTCTGTCAGGCTCATAAATTAAATCCTTATACAGCTACATCTCCAGATGTAATGCATTTCCTAACAGAACGTTACAATAATGGGGACGCCTTCGGTTCTCTAAACAATCACCGTTCAGCGTTGTCCCTATTATTAAGTAGCGATCTAAGTTGTGATCTCCTAATCAAGCGACTACTCAAGGGTGTTTATAAGTCGAGACCAGCTTTACCGAAATATTCTAGTACATGGGATCCACAGCTAGTCCTCAATTATATTGAAAAATGGATACCTAATAGAAAGCTATGTATAGAGAAAATAACAAAAAAATTGGTGGTTCTCCTAGCTCTGTGTACTGCACACAGAGTGCAAACCCTTTCGCTTATCAAGCTACAAAATATTGTCACCGGTCCAAATGGTATCGAAATTGGTATTACGAACGTTATTAAAACATCTGCACAGGGACGGGATCAACCAGTGCTTTACTTACCTTATTTTAAGGAAAATTACGCCATATGTCCAGCTACGACTTTAGAAGATTATATATTCCTTACAAGTAATCTAAGATCTGAGTCAACAGATAATAAACTTATATTAACATACAAGAAACCACACAAGCCAGCCTCTGCTCAATCTATCAGCAGATGGATTAAGCAGGTGCTAGGTGCGAGCGGCGTGGACGTGGCGACATTCAGCGCGCACAGCACGAGGCATGCTGCCACGTCCACTGCACATGCATTTGGTATTTCTCTAGACTCGTTCAGAAAGACAGCTGGCTGGTCTAGTTCTTCTCAAACATTCGCAAAGTTTTATAATCGGCCGATAAAACAAGACGAAGTCTGCTTTGCAAAATCTGTATTGAGATGTAATAAGTCTTGAGTGATTTGTGTGAATTAAAAGTGATTTCACAGTTATTGAGATTAAGTCTGATTCTGAATAATAATATTATAATTATGAAAATAAAAGTCTATTTTCCGCTATCCGCTTTTTTAATTTACAAAATTTTTATCTCTAAACATCTACCATGTTGTCTTTATATCTGAAGAATGAAGCGACGAAATATAATAGATGATCAAACGAACTTAACAAGTGAAGTTCGATCGATATTATATGAGTACGCTTCATTCGAAGATATAAGGTCCCACCCACCCTATTACCCAAACAAAAATTTTGTTCTGTGGATATCCACCTACTCTCTAAACTAATGAAGGCGCGCCGCTATGGCAGCACATAGGTAGATACCCACAGGAAACAGTTTTTATTTTTCTTTATACCTCAAGTGCGAAGTTGCCAGTACATTAAAAGTACTACCATGTTGTCTTTATATCTTCGAATGAAGCGTACTCATATAATATCGATCGAACTTCACTTGTTAAGTTCGTTTGATCATCTATAATTCTAAGGTACTTCTAGCAGACCTACAAGCTCCAAATTTTAAACATAGTTAAGGGTACGTATCAGAATGTCTAAAATTAAAAAAAAACTAACGTTAAATAACCTACGTTCAAAATACCTAAAATCGGAATACCTAATGTTTTCGAAAATTCGCATTTATCTTTTTTTAAACGGAGGCCAGCGTCACGTAACCTGCGCAGTACTTCATGCAGTCTAGACATATGTTGATCTCTGGTACTGCCAGTGATGCATACACCATCATCTATCCAACACGATACACCTCAATACCAGCCAATAACGTCTCCATCGTCCTCTGGAAAATACCAGGAGCATTTGCCATGCCGTACACTAGGCGAGAATATTTGAAAAGCCCGCGCGACGCGTTAATGGACGCGACATGTAATATTTTTGATGGGATACAAATAAATCTTTGGTACGATTTTTGTTCAAAACAATTGTTCGTTGATAAGAAACATTGAATATAAGAAAAACTTTTCAGTTTCGAGCGAACATCGACAGATAAGTAAAAAAAAAACTTATAGCAAAATGTTTTGGCTTTGAGTACTAAGTGCAAGAGTACAATACAATCATACTTTATTGCACACCAAAAGAAAATTACATTGCAAACTTATACAAGGTGCTCGTGAGGAATCCAAAAGATTTTAACCACGAATTCCTGAGGTCATAAGGAGTAAAAAAATGTTATTTGTATAACATAATGCAAAAAAACACAAGAAAAAGTTACGAGGATTTTATTAATTGATTTTTGTACGTAAAATATATTTTTTGACTGTCGAATTTTACGTTTTGGGTTCCTCACGAGCACTGTCAATAGCTGCTCTATCTAAAATAACCAAATCGCCTATAAAATTCGGTTGCAATGGGACAACCTCAGAGATGTACCCTTCCAAACAAAAACGAATTTCCAGCCATCTTCGAGTAATCTTGTAACAAACGTATAAATTGAATACCGTTTTTCTTTGCGGAAGTCGGTTAACACTGGATGCGTGCAGGGCTCGAAATCGGTATTTTTCAAAAACCCTGATATAGCCAAATATTTTGAATTATTTTATGCTTTTAATGTAGAGCTCAGTAATGTATTTAAGTCATGATTTCGTATTATTAGATTGTCTGGTTAAAAAACGAAATAATAAACCAAAGAACGATAAGAACGGAAAGAATACCGGTATTTTTGTATTAAGCTTTTATACGTGGACGTCAAATTATTTCTAAACAAATTGCAACTTTGAATGGCCCTCGTGACCCGTCCATCCACTAGGTCAACCCACCAGTGGGTGCACGGGGAATTCCTATTTACCCTTGCACCCACTGCAATTTTGCTGGAATCAATTTAAGAAACACTGCATCGATAGTTACATGCTTTTTAGGGTTCCGTACCTCAAAAGGAAAAAAGGGAACCCTTCTAGGATCACTCGTGTGTAGGGATTGCAGCCAGACTCGAAAACCGAAAAACGAGTACTTTTCGATTAAACTCGAAAACCGAGTTCGGTTTCGATTTTTACTCGAAACTGTCTGAAGTAGTTTTAATTTTTTTTTGTGTAATGATAATGATTAAATTAGTTTGTAAACTCGGGATTAAGTAGGGTAGTATGGTAGTTTTTAGGGTTCCGTACCAAAATGGTAAAAAAGGAACCCTTATGGTGCGACTCCATCTGTCTGTCACAGCAAGATATCTCAGGATCTACTAATGCTATCGACTTGAAATTTGGAATAGTGTTAAAAATCGCTAACCCGAGGCTATTGGACAGTAAAAAAATCTTATACCTTTTTCCTTTTTTTTTTTAAAGGGGACCGAAATGGGACTTTGAAAATTGAAAGTAGGGCTATTATATTGAACGGGGTATCAAATGAAAGGGCTTGATTTGTAGATTAAAACACCGTGTTTATTTTTTTTTCTTAAATAAGTAGTATTTGATTTATAATGCCAAACGTTAAAACAATACCATTCCCCCCCTATTATCTTCGAAGTTACTGAACAGAAAAATCTGTAATAATTACCAATTGTTAATGTCGTCCTAAATATTACAGGAAAAATCATAACGGTTTTCCTAAGTTGCACCGTTTTTTAGAAATTCGCAAAAATCGTAACACATACTTATTTGCTCCTACTAAACTAATCGCCATACAGCTTTTCTTGAACTATCTATGTAGCTACTTGAGTTTGTACGGAACCCTCGGTACGCGAGTCCGACTCGCACTTGACCAGTTTTTAATCTATCCATCAGAAACCGTCAAATTGTGAACGACCTTGCACTTACCGACAAAGAGTTTACAATCTGTCGGATTTCCTAGAGGATATGGCACCATAGACCACATACACAGTGAGGCAGATAATACAGAAGACTGAGGAGTAAAATCAGCCCCTGTGCTTAGCATTTGTGGACTATGAGAAAGCTTTTGATTCTGTCTGGTTCTGGAATCCTTGCAACGTTGCCAAATAGACTGGCGATACATCCAAGTGCTGAGATGTCTCTACGCCGTCCAAGTACAGAACCAGCAGACTAAGCCCATTCTCCTGCAGCGGAGTGTGAGACAAGGGGATGTCATTTCCCCCAAATTGTTCACGAATGCACTGGAGGATGTGTTTATGACGCTAGCTTGGGAGGGTCGTGGCATTAATATAAACGACGAGTACATTTCACACTTGCGATTTGCAGACGATCCCGTCATTTTGGCTTGAACTTTGCAGGATTTAGAATACATGCTGAACGGTCTAGCTGCTTTTTCTCAACACGCCGGTCTTAGGATGAACTTGGACGAAACCAAGGTTATGTTCAACGATATTGTTTTACCGAAACTGACTGCAGTGCAGGACGCCCTTCTCGAAGTTGTTCAGGAGTACGTTTACCTCGGGCAAGTTCTGCAGTTAGGTAAAAATAACTTTGTAAAAGAGGTTAATAGAAGAATACAGCTGGGTTGGGCTGCGTATGGGAAATTACGTCGAGTCTTCTCGTCGTCCATTCCACAATGTCTGAAGACAAGGGTTTTCGATCAGTGCATCCTATCTACCAGTCTTGACATACGGAGCCGAAACGTTGTCGCTCACGGGAAGGCTGAGTACCTACGTAAATTTAAGGTCACTCAGCAAGCTATGGAAAGGGCCATGTTGGGAGTATTTCAGAAGGATCGTATCCGTAATGATGTGATCCGACAGAGAACTAAAATCGTCGACATAGCCCAAAGGATTAGCAAGCTGAAGTGGCAGTGGGCTGGCCATATCTGCCGCAGAACCAACAAGCGCTGAAGCAAGCGTGTTCTCGAGTGGAGACTACGGATCGGCAAACGTAGTGTGGGGCGCCCTCAGACAAGATGGAGTGATGATCTTCGCAAGATGGCTGGCAGAGGTTGGATGCCAGTGGCCGCGGATCGTGCTCGATGGCATGACATGGGAGAGGCCTATGTCGAGCAGTCGACTAATACGGGTTGATGATGATGATGGTGGTGCGTATACACAACGTATTTCTGTCATTTTGCTTTTCTGTCGTTTCGCGTGTGTGTCATTTTGCGAAGTCAGAATATGTCTTTATCGAATTAAAGGCATTTTTTATGCAGTAGTCAGTTATTACGTCGATTACTTACGTGTTACGAAACTTAAAAACCTATTTTTAAGGTTTACTTAAGTAAAAATATAAAAATCCGTAATATTATAAGGACGCAAAAAAACTCGAAAAACCGCGGTTATTAACCGAGTTCTATTTCGATTAAAACTCGATCGAGTTACTCGGTTAACCGAGTTTCGAGTAACTCGTTTGCAATCCCTACTCGTGTGTCTGTCTGTCTGTCACAGCCAATTTGCTCCGAAAGTACTGGTCCGATGGAATTGAGTTGAAATTTGGTACATATATTAAGGTAAATGACCCAAACATGGACATATCAGGAAAATATATGAATTTTAATCATGGGGGCACTTTTGGGAGGTCAACTAGAAAATTTAAAAAAAAGTTAGCGAACTATATCGTGTGACATATTAAATGAAAGGGTTCACTGTGAGAATATCAAATATATTTTTATATTAATAGTTTTCAAGTTATTTAAGAAAATAGGCTAAAATTGACCATTCCCCCATTCTCTACCAGTCAACCATCAGAATAGCTAAGTCATAAAATGACTACGTCGCGTCGTCAAAAGTCGGGACAGTTGATGTATTAAAAGCAATATTAAATATGTTGGATAATTAAATATCAGGGGTTTCACACAAGTTGACGTATTCACAAAAGAAGTTGTATAGATTTGTATATTAGTAGTCCTAGACAGCGGTACATTTACGTGAATAAGTAGTGCCTAGGCAAACCGAGTTTTATTTCAGTATTTTTTTTTTCAAAGATGACCCCTATTTAACTAGGAAAGTAAAATATTATCTAAGTACAAAGTTTTATCCTAATCGTTAAAACCGTTTCCGAGAAACCGATGAAACAAATACAAAAATAGCTAAAATAACAAATGTAGGTATTGTATACTGCTGTCTAGGACTACTAATACTAATATACAAATCTATACAAATTATTTTGTGAATACGTCAATTTGTGTGAAACCCCTGATGTTTAATTACCTATATCCAACATATTTAATATTGTTTTTTATACGTAACAGTCTCGAATTTCGACAACTTAGTCATTTTACGACTTAGCTATTCTGATATTTTACACCTTTTGAGATGTTGTCCTGGGGCCATGTGGTCATTTTACAACTTGGACATTGAGATACGGACTAGACGAGATGCAGGCAATTTACGATTCTGACATTTTGACATGTTGACTAGGAGCGATGTGGTAATTTTGTGACTCGGACATTATGAGATGTGGACTAAGAGCGATGTGGTCATTTTGCGACCTCATCACTCTACTAGTGAACCGTTATATCGAGTGGGGTATCAAATGAAAGGACTTGATTTTTAGATTAAAACACCGTTTTTGTTTTTTTTTTAATTTGTAGTTTTTGATTAATGGCGTAAACGTAACAAAAAAATACCATTCCCCCTATTATCTTCGAAGTTACTGAACAGAAAATTCTGTAATAATTACCAATTATTAATGTCGTCCTAAATATTACAGGAAAAATATGACGGTTTTCCTAACTTGCACCGTTTTTGAGAGCAAAAATCTTAACACATAGTTATTTGCACCTACTAAACTAATCGCCATACAGTTTTTCTTGAACTATTCATGTAATACTTATGAGTTTGTACGGAACCCTCGGTGCGCGAGTCCAGCTCGCACTTGACCGGTTTTTTCTGATGTTGCGACAACCCTGACATGACAGCGCAGATCCTGTCACAGGTGCTGTGCCTGTCAAATGTATGAGCGTTAGACAACTGTCAATCGCGGGCGCCGTGCCGTGGACATGGGTCCGCGCCCTTAGTCCTGAAACTGTGGAGCTGTTATGTGCGTTAGGAACTGTGCGCAATAACCGGCTAGGCTATTATAGGAATTCAACATAGTGGGAATTCAACATAATGAGAATTCAACCTAATGGGATTTCAACATAATGGGATTTCAACATAATGGGAATTCAACATAACGGGAGTCAACGTAACAGGATTCAACGTAATGGGAATCCAACTTTCGGGGAATTCAACTTAATGGGAATTCAACTTGATGGTCCGGAAGGGTTCGCACGGTGTAGTGCCAGTGCCCAAGTAAAATTTACGTTATTTACAAAGTCTCTATACGTGCGGCCTGTGGGCTAGTTTCAGACTGAAGACTACAATACACTGCGTATCCAGTATAATAACATTTTCAGGATGCGGTTTGGGCTTCCTCGATTCTGCAGCGCCTCGGGAATGTTTGCCGTTTTTGTTGAGGATTTTTATGCCTTAGTAAGGAAAAAGACGGCATCTGTGGTGCTGCAGATGAGAGGGAACTCTAATAGCATCCTGAAAATGATAGCCGAGAGGTGGGACTCGGATATTCTCCGCCGATACACCGACCTTCATGTCGTACGATCTAAGAAAAATAAGTAGTTTAGGTTTTATGTGTGTGTGTATGTAATCTTTTTACTATTAGTTCACTAATGTAGTTTTATAAGTGTTTTGTAACTAACAATCTATGGATCTGAGTAATCTGTTTTTTTTTTTTAAAAGTCTTTATGTCACACCTGGCCATAAAGTGACTTTTTCCGCACGCTGCGCGTACGGATAAAGCCTCGATCGCATATTTACGTCCCTCGCTTGCAGCTCGGGCCGCAAACTTCTGCGATCTCGGCCTTTCTTTGTATTACCGCCCTAGTTATGTAATGTACTATTATAAATAATAGGCTAGTTCAAAACTTACGCTTTACCTAGGTAATATGAAGGTGTGATAAACCAGAGAGGTAATATAGACACCTAAGCTTAAATTTCCGCGGCAGATAACAGACAGACCTCTTAAAAAACAAAATTCAACACAAATTACAATTACAAATATAATATCACTCAGAACTCCCTAATTTTCATTTGATAACGACGCTGCTATTCAGTTTCACGGATTGTTGTTTCGTAATAGTTATTAGAGTCGAACAATGGCCAGATTTTGTAGCGAAGTAGCAGAACAGTGCCGACAATTTTCACGAGAGAGCGAGTCCGAATGGGCCTCGGCGGAGCTATAGCTGCGCAGTGAGTCGCGGCGTCATAATCGCATCAACACGGCGTCAAGCGAGCTGTCACTCCCTCTCCCTCACTCCACTCGACTCGTCACCTCTCCACAACACGTTTTTCAACCACGCGACAAACCATTATGATACTATTTTCATAGCAATAAGAATCGCTGTTGAAGGAAACGATTTTCATTCAAATAAGCTGCTTAACTGAACATTGTTTACCGAGGTATTGTCGGGGAATTCGCAGCACGATCCGAAGTTTGCTAGAATGAAGGAATACGAGTACCCTGCAATTGATTTTTCTTCAGACGAATCGGTGTTTACTGAATTCCTGATTATCTACTTGATATTTACTTGAATGCTGGAATATATCTACCTTAACTAATAATTGATGAGAAAGAAAAAGTTTTTGGTGGCTTGAATCCCGAAGTATCAAAATTATAATTAGGTTTCAAACGAGATTTTACTTATATAGACCCATAAATTGACTATCTACAAAATCTGCTAGATTTGAGATACTCCCCATTTACTCATTCATAGGTTAGGTACTTATGTTTTAGTCTCAAAGAATCAACAGCGTCCTGAAATAGGAACAAAGCGGAACTCTGCTATTTAGCAAATGGAAATAAAGAAAAATGTAACATACATGCAGGATATCGGTGGTCCCTACACTATGTATTCCTGTTTCGCAGGGGCAAATTGGTAATTTAATTATAAAAACAGTCACATTATAGCTAGGTAAGGATTCGCATTGAAAAAGGGATGAGTTGGAAAAGGGGGATTCATCTGAAGGTAGAGATCCTGGAAAACGTCATATTTGTATCACCTATTTTTAAGAATTCCAATGACTGAAATAAATTATTACAGAAACCGTATTTTACACCGCACTGCCTGAACCACTTTCCGAACCTTACGCGGAAAATAAAACTCGTTTATTTCTCTGCGAATCTCTATAAAAATATTTATAAAGAGTAACAGCTTATTCCAATGTCATTTCTATTGAACATTTTTAAAAGAGTCCGGCAAAGACTTGCGAGGTATCTGGGACGTCCAGGGGATTATACTCCGAAGATTTATCTCCACTGTGATCTATTATATTCACAATATTTTTCTAGTGAATATTTTATTTTTACGGCTAAGTTGGTCCAGCGATATAAAGGGGTGTCTTTGATGTTTCTCTAAGATACGGTGCTTTGAATAACACGGATCTGTAACGGTATTATGCTTTCAAATAAGAATCTTGAAAATTGGGATAAAGTGTGGAAGATTGTAGAGATTACACATTACCTACTTACTTAGATTATATAGGGTATTTGGATGTCTCTGCTTACGAACGTAATGAATGTTTTAAAAAAAAGAGTTATCTGTAAAAAAAAAACAGCTTTAGCCTCTTCTTAATCGTTCCCCCATTACTAGGGATCGTGACTCCGTTTGTGCGTTGGGCTGTCCATTGTCCATGGAATCCTTAGCAGGCGGCGCCAGCACCAGGACCTCTGCCCGCCAGCTTTATAGCAGCTCCAGCAGCCTATAGGTACTTATTTTTTTGAAATCTAGGTATTTAGTTCAGCTCGAAGGCTGATGTATCTTTTAACTCCATAAGTTACAAATCCAAAATTAACGGAATCAAAGTGTCTTTTCCTGCATTTTATTAAAGTCTAAATAATTGACAAATATCTACTGTCATTATCATCAGCAGAAAGGCGTCCGTTTCTGGACACAGGCCTCCCCCAAATAACGCCATCATGACCGGTCCTGTGCCGCCTGCACCCATCGGGCTCCAGCAACCTTCACCAGGTCAACGGTCCACCTTGTGGGGTGCCGCTTCTAGTGCGTGGTTGCCTCGCCACTCAAGGACTTGTCGGACTCAGCGGCCGTCTGTTCTGCGAGCAATACGCCCCCTCACTGCCACTTAATTTGGCAATTGCCGACACGTTTAGCCTAGTGTGAGTGACACCGCCTACGAAGCTAGAGGTCCCGGGTTCAAATCCTGGTAAGGGCAAATATTTGTGTGATGAGCACGAGTATTTGTTCCTGAGTCCTGGATGTTTTCTATCTATTTATTTGTATTTATCTATCCGCATGTATGGTATGTATGTATATCGTCGTCTAGTACCCAACCCATAGTACAAGCATTACTTAGTTTGGGACTAGCTCGATTTGTGTAAGATTGTCCCCCGATATTTATTTAATTCTTCAAGCTATGTCGATTACCTACTTTGGTTTTTCTAACGGATCCCTTCATTTCTGACTCGATCTCGCAGAAAAATTCCGAGCATAGCCCTCTCTAGACTCTTTGAGTGACTTTAAGGTTTTTTATCTCGACCATGTTTCAGTGCCGTAAGTCATCACTGGCAACACACACTGGTCAAATACCTTCGACTTCAAACATGTTTTATGTTTATTCCAAGGACCTTAAAATAAATACACGGACGGAGCCCCGCTAACAAAGAACTGAAGAATGTCTAGTCCGCCGGCTACCTATGTGTGCGTGCTGCTCGCAATAGGAAAAAACTAGTTGATGTGTGCGTGCGGCTCGTAAGTACTAGCAGCCGGCTTACTAGAAATGGCTTCAGTTAGCTGTCGGTGAGGCTCCGTCCGGCTATTTATTTTAAGGTCCTTAGTTTATTCTATGTTCATTTTCAGACCAACTCGCTCGAGGTTCTACCGAGCTTTCACATAGTATTCAAGTTCTCCACGGTCTTAGACATGGCTACTATATCGTCGACAAACCGTAGGCGAGTACCTACCTAATGTACTCGTCACCATTGACGTTGAGGCCCATCAGCCCTAACCAGTCTTGAAAACACCTTCCAGTGCAGCGGTGAACAGTTTCAGAGTTGCCTGACTCCCCGCTTCAATGGTATATTGGTTGCGAGTTCTGGTCCATCCCTTAACCAGTCTTGAAAACACCTTCCAGTGCAGCGGTGAACAGTTTTAGAATTGCCTGACTCCCCGCTTTATAATGGTATATATTGTTGCGAGTTCTGATCCTGAGGTCGTATAAATATAGTGGCGTTCTCGTACAAACCTTCAACACTTCGATAGATTTGGCAACAACTTGAGATGAGTGCTACCAGAAGTGGGTCACTCCACGATTTTTCCGAGCAGCTACTAGTACGTACCAAAGGACCTAGACTCGTACGTATCAGGACGGAGAGAAATAAAAATAAATTTAAAAAAGCCCTGTCTAAATACTACCTCGACAGTATTTAATTCATTTAAATTGATTACTGTCGAGGTATTTACCTACCTAGATACCCTCTTATGTACCTAATGAAGATTTGTAATATTATACCTATAGATAGACTCACGGATCCCACAGTCAAACTGTGGAAACAGTTTTGTGGCACGATGTACCTATACTAATGTTTTTGTCATTTGAATAAAAAAAAGGACCGCGCACAAAATGTATTTAAAAAGCCGTTCGGTCGAGTTGGCCGAAATTTTGGTAAAATATAGTTCAGATCAGAACACACGGTAGGTAATCTATATATTTAAAGAAGATGTGCTGACTGACTGACTTACTGGCTCATAAACGCACAGCCGAAACTACTGAAGCTAGGAAGTTGAAATTTTCACAGTAGGGTGGATTTATAACGTAAGTAAGGGATAAGAAGGGATTTTTCGAAATTCATCCCCAAAGGGGGTTAAATGGGGGTTGAAAGTTTATATGGGGACCACACGATTTTTAAAGTTGGAGATCTGAGACTTCGAAAATAGACTCTTCAATAAAAGTTGAGGAAAGTAATTTCACCCCTTTTCGAAATTCATCCCTAAAAGGGGTTAAACGGGGGTTGAAACTTTGTATAAGCACTAAACGATTTTTAAAGTTGGACATCTGAAACTTCGGACATAGACCCTTCAATATGAGTACAAGAAAGTAATTTCACGGTTTTTCGAAATTCATCCCCGAAAGGGGTTAAATGGGGGTTGAATCTTTTTAAAGGGACCAAACGATTTGTGAAGTTGGAGATCTGATACTTTGTAAATAGACCCTTCAATAAGCGTAGAGAAAATTAGTTGTACCGTTTTTCGAAATTCACCCCAAAAGGGGTTGAGGGGGGTTGAATCTTTGTACAGGGACCAAACGATTTTTGATGTTGGAGCTCTGAGACATCGTATATAGACTCCTCAATAAGAATAAAGACAAGTGGTTTTACCGTTTTTCGAAATTCATCCCTAAAAAGGGGTCAAACGGGGGTTGAACTTTGTATGGGGACCAAACGGTATTTGTAGTAGATCTTAAACTTCTTACATAGACTCATCCATAAGAGTAAAGAAAAGTAATTGCTGTTTTTTGGAATTCATCCCCAAAGGGGTTTAAATGGGGGTTGAAACTTTGTATAGGGACCAAACGATTTTTGAAGTCGGAGATCTGAGACATTGTACGTAGACTCCTTAATAAGAACAAAGAAATGTGGTTTTACCGTTTTTTCATCCCTAAAAAGGGATCAAACTGGGGTTGAAACTTTGTAAAGGGACTAAACGATTTTTGTAGTAGGTCTTGAACTCATCCAATAGAGAAAATAAAAGTGATTGCAGTTTTTTGAAATTTATCCCCACTGGGGTTTAAATGGGGATTGACACTCTGTATAGTGTCAAAAGGATTTTTGAAGTAGGAAATCTGATACTTCGTACATAGATCCTTCAAAAAAGGTACAGAAAAAAAGTTAAACCATTTTTTGAAATTCATCTCCAAAAGGGGTTAAAACTTTATAAAGGGACCAAATGACTTTTAAAGTAGGATATCTTAAACTGATTAAACTGAACAGAACTCAAATGATTTCATCGTTCATTAAATTTTATCTCGAAAACGGGTTGAGTAAGTAGGTAGGGGTTGAAAGTTTGTTTAGGTACCGTACAATTTTTAAAGTAAAAGGTTTCTAACTCCATGCGTAGTATATAGTAATTAGTAGATTGTTTTTTTTTTGTCAGTAACAGGTACCTAGTTTATGAAGTGCATTTTTTAGGTTTTTGGAAATAATCCTTAAATGGACTAAAGAATTGATTTTTGCGGTAAATGTGCATTGTTTTGGGCCCAATATTTGAGGGTATTGTTTCATTACAACCAAGTTTATGAACAACAGAAATTGTTTATAAAGATTAATTGCCTAATTATAATTTACACCGCAGACAAAGTTGCGGGCATAAGCTAGTTGATTGTATAAAGTAAAGTTACAACGGGAAATAATTACCAGTTTCGGAAATATGGCCATTGTAGTTTTGAAGCCTTGTTTGTGGCTTCAAATTTTTAGGTCATATCAACAATTCAGCACGCAACAAACACGTTTTCATCACGTTTTATATATTTTCTTTTTATCATCTTTCAAAAATACAATTTTGAATATATAGGTCCAGTCCCTGGAATCTGTGAAAAAATCAAACTTCTAAGTTAACGTAAAAAAAAACAGTTGTCTGTAAAGGCGGTTTACTGACGATAGTCGAACGTGATAACGTTGACCTTGACTTTGACTTTGACATTGACTTAGACTTTGACGTTGACTTTGACATTGACATTGACTTTGACTTCGACTTCGACTTTTTTCCCAATAAGCTGCTACAATGACACTGACACGCTAAAATGATGGCTAAGTGGCCAGTGTAAATATCTGCCGTTCCACAAATATAATGTCAAAGATTTGTTTTAATAATTTTTAAACTACGATTAAAGCAGGCGTAAAACGGAACTGCCAAAGCAGCATCCACTATTTAAATTTAAAGATTTTTGCCCAACTCAGCAGTGTCTCTTGTCTTGTCATTCAATAGAGATTTTGACAGCCGTATCTTAGGGAATAAGGGCTCATTTATTAACAATTTGTAAGAAACTATCGTCTTAACGACTTTAGTGCTGGAATTATATAAAGTACCTATTTGACAGGTAACGGCCCTGCAAGGTAACGGCCCGGCAAGGTAACGGCAAATGACGACACACTTTTTCGTGCGTGCAGCCGGCTCCATCGAATTATAAGACGTTATCACGTCAAAAGATACGGCCGTTTATTAGGGTGTCCCGTCATTCGGGATTTTTAGACTAACCGCGACATATGTCGATGTATGGGGACAACAATTTTTCAAGAGCAAAGTTAAGTTTGTCTCACCATACAGTTTATCTTTAATTGTCCACGTATCTACTGACGAGTTTGTTCGGAACCCTCGGTGCGCGAGTCCCACCCACTCGCACGTGACTGGTTTTTTGAATATCGTAATACAATAGCACTGAAAAGGTGTGTAATGTTATCCATAATTATGGAAAAATAAAGAAAAAAAATCTAGCTTTATACTTTTAGGGCGCTACCATCAGGTAAATAATGAAAAACCGATCAAGTGCGAGTCGGACTCGCGCACCGAGGGTTCCCTACAAACTCATAAGTAGATATGCGAATAGTTCCAGAAAAACTGTATGTCGATTTGTTTAGTAGGAGCAAGGACCATTAAAACAAGAGGACTGTCATTCTCCATACTTTGGATCGTAACCCGACCGCTAGGGGATTTCCGGGCAAAAAGTAGATGGCGCTAAAAAACTAAACATTTAACGATGTTATAATTGAACAAAGAAACATAGTATAGTAACAAGTAGTTCGTAAACAGCTAATAATAAATAAATTCTAACATTAAAATTAGGGATGTAACGATACCGATACCGATACCGATATATCGGCCGATATATCGGTATCGCCGATATATCGGTATCGCCGATATTATACAACCGATATTTGAAGAATTTGCTGTATGAAAAAAAATCTGCAAAAAATAATTTCAATTTCTGACTTAATTTATGTACTAGTCTATTCTATTACCTTGTGCAATGATAATTACTATGTTAATTAAATCTTTGGTTCTTAATAAAAAAATAATATTTTTGAGTTGACAATTTATTATTTTTACTTTACACTTTCAAGGTTGACTCTCTGGTAAGTATAGCCAGTAGTCATTGCCATTTGTTATAATAAGGACATAAAAATATCTGAAGTTCATACTTCATTATTAAGCTAATATATCGGTATCGGTATCGGTATCGCCGATATTAACTACTATATATCGGTATCGGTATCGTATCGGCAAAACTGTGTATCGTTACATCCCTAATTAAAATATTGTGTCACGTTTGCAAAGTTGAATAATTGTAAATAAAATAATATAATTATTTTACCAAGCTTATACATAGATGGCGTTGTAAATCCGGGGAACAGCTTTTTGTATGGAGAATGACAGTCCTCTTGTTTTAATGGTCCCTGGTAGGAGCAAATAAGTATAGTTATGATTTTTGCAAATTTCTCAAAAACAGTGCAAGTTAGGAAAACCGTTATATTTTTCCTGTAATATTTAGAACCTGATGAGTAATTATTGTATGTAATAGATATTTTTTCTGTAATCTGAAACAGGCCATCGCTTAGTTTTGCTACTCTCCGATTTTAAGTTTTTGTAAATTTCTAAAAAAATATTAAAGTTAGGAAGACCGTTACATTTTTCCTGTAATATTTAGGTTGATATTAATAATTGGTAATTATTACAGATTTTTCTGTTCAGTAACTTCGAAGATAATAGGGGGGGAATGGTATTTTTTGAACGTTTTTGGTCATAAATCAAAAAGTACCTACATGATTAATAAAAAAAATGAAATTGGTTTTAGAATCTACAAATCAAGCCCTTTCATTTGATACCCCATCATGGAAACCGCCGCGATATCAGACTTTTGATTAATATGGGTTCACAGCACCACTTCATTACATCGCATTATGCTGAAACGTTGGGTATAAATATCACACCTGATAATAAAAATACCTTGATCCATGGCATCGGGGAAAGTTCGCAGCCCATCAGGGGTACTTCAAACATTACGTTGTTCGCGCCCTTTGATCAAGCGTTTAAGCTTGATATGCGAGCTCTGGTGATTGACAAGATTTCGGGTAATCTTCCTGAATGTCAAGTAGACACCGCCGAGTTAGACTATTTGAAAAATATCCAACTTAGTGATACCCAATGGTCTATACCGGGAAAAATTTATTTACTTTTAGGCGCTGAAGATTTCGTTAAGTGCATCTTAAAGAGTAACCGCATCATCGGACCGCCAGGTTATCCGGACGCAATTGAAACCGTTTTCGGGTATACACTTTTCGGCTCTGCCTATACAAAGGAATCACAACAGCAAAATAGCGGTAGTTTCATCGCCACTACTAACAAGGGTGATAACCTCCTGACAGGGTTTAGTGAAGTTGGAGAGGTTCCCATTCACAAACATCTGCTTGCCGAAGAAAGAGCATGCGAGCAGATTTTTATGCAACAACCGCTACGTGACAGGTCCGGTGGTTATGTGGTTCCCGTACCATTTTGCCGCAATCCGCAAGTGTTAAGAGATTCTTTCTATACTGCAACTCTACCTTGAGCAACCGACCCGAGCAAACGCGAGCTGGTAAGTTCTACATACCTATTTTTCCTTTCGAATATCCGGGCAACTGCTCCACCCGCCATCAAACCACGCCTATTACTATACTAATACAGTCCATTAAACTACACAACATTAAATTTTCAAACTCCCATTACGGCCCCCTTTTAAAAAAAAAAGTAAAAAAAATACAATATTTTTTTTATGTCAAATAGAGTCGGGTTGGCGACTTTTAAAACTATTGCAAATTTCATATCGATAGCAGTAGTAGTTGCTGAGATATCTGGCTGTGACAGACGGACAGACAGAGTCGCACCATAAGGGTTCCTTTTTTACCATCAGCGTCGCATGAGTGATGAGTCGCATCATCATCAGAGACGACCTCCTCGCGACAGCAACACCGCCGCCCGTTGCCCCGGGATACGAATAGGTACCCCGGATAAAGGCCGAGCCACACCGGCTGCGTGTGCACGCACTGTACGCTGCAGCTCCTTGACTTTAAGCGTGATTAGCCGCCATTTTGAAAAACATTCATACTATACAACGCGTACGCCACGCGCACGCAGACGTGTACGCAGCCGGTGTGGCTCGGCCTTTAGAATCACTCCGATCTCAGTCGGGTCCAGCTAAGTTTCTTGTCAGTGTCTTTCTTAGCTGGGGTTAGTGAATCGACATCTAAAACTAGCTCGATCACACACTCACAATAAGGAAAAGTTAACCTTTTACCGTGAAACAATCGCTGCTATCCTGACGCCAAGACCAAAATACCTAATTTAAAAAGAAAGATTTAATTTCAAAAGGTATACATATATATTTTAGGTACTTTTCAACCAATCGCGCTGGTCCGCACGCTCACTTTGATGAGCGGTCAGGGAAAAGTCACTAGAGGCCGCGGCTGTCATACCTGTACCTCTATCTAGCACAAATGTGACACGCACCTCTTTGTCGCGCGACAAATGCTATCTATCTCTTTCGACTCAATATAGTGTGAAAGTGCCAGGTAATGCTCTATCGCGCGAGAAACGAAGTCGCGGCCAGTTATGCTAGACGTACTGCTTGCAGGATTGTAAGTTAGGAATGCTGTTAGGGCTTAAAAAACCGGACAAGTGCGAGTCGGACTCGCCCATCAAGGGTTCCGTACAAATACTTCAAATAAGGACTATATTTTTTTATGATTTAACAACAAATGTATAGTTTCAGATTTTTCCCTATATGTACAATCGAAGACACTGCTAACTGACCAGTTGTCACCCTTATTACAATGTATTAAGGTCTACTGATGGTCACTTAACTGTGTCTTCGTTTGTACATGTAGAAAAGAAAAAAGTACCCCAAGCAAGTAAGTAAAGGGAAAGTACCCCATAAATTTTTGTTTCCTCGAGTGTCGAAATATACGTTTTTTGCAGCATAAACAACCATATCTTTTTTTTTGCGAGAACCTAGAAATTTGTTTTTTTCTCAGCTTCAAGGGACCGTAGACCTGAGTCATATGATTTAAATTTCATCTCGATATCTCCACGCGTTACCGAGATAAAGGGCCTTGACAGACGGACAGGACGGATTTAGAAGGATCTTGAACGAGTACGCCCGTGAGCCCGTGGAAATCTTTATCTCCCGAGTTGGAACGACGTGAACACACTTGGGATTATTGCGACTCGATATATTGCAAAGCGCCACACCAAATTATCAACTCTCTGCTCTCTTTGCTTTAGGATACCAGGCGCGGATCCAGCCCTCGAAAAAGCTTGTGGACAGCTACCCGAAAATCGGCCAAGTGCGAGTCGGAGTACGGACTTGCTCATGAACAACCTGATTAGGGTTGTGGGCATGCTCATCGTGCCCACAACGGTGGATCCGCCCTTGTAGGATACCTACTCACATTTTATGGTGAATAATTAACATATAGCCGTAGGAATAAATCCCTATGTAAGTACAGTCGAGTTCATCATTATCTGAGCAAAGAACGGATCAAAAATATCTGATCTAGTTTTTATGCTTCTGACAATAGGACAACAACAATCTCAACAATCACCAATCACTTCTGAGAATAATGTTCAGATATTTATAGTCTATTCTTTGCTCAGATAATGATGAACTCAACTGTACCTACCTACCGAATTTTAAGAACATTAAAACAAACTGGTGAGGTCATTAGTCAGGATTGTCGGCCCTTAAACATAACACAATATTCGATGTCACATATTAGAACTTTCCCGACGAGGTATGAAAGTTACCAGTCAGTCAAGAGACTACCTATAGGGCCTCGTCCTCAGCTATATTTTGTAGATTTTTTTAATGGAAATAGAGCGATAGCGATAGATTAGAGATAAATTTTCAAAAGTATCGAGACTACGAGTGTGAATATTATCATGGGGCTGTTTGAAAACAAGTAAACGGGACACAAGGTCGACCTCTAGACAGTTCCTTTGACGTTACATTTATGTAACTATCCATGGATGACAGCCTTCAGCGAGCCCAAGGGAGACGAATGCTCTAAACGGTGGTAAACGGCGCTAAAGTTAAGCATTCAGATTTTGTGGAGGTAGCTTATACAAAAATATCAATAACGAGTCGCACTCACGGAAAGCAGCTAATCCCGCGCCGAAGGCCAGCTGCTGATGGGGCAGCAACAGCGGCCGCGGGCACAGCGGCAGCGGCGGTGGCCACACCGGGCTCGGCGCCCCGTCGCTGCCAACCTCCACGTCCGAACCCGACTCACTCTCACGGCTGCCAACGTCACCACCCTGCTCCTTCGGCTCTTCAAGGTGCCCGTAAATGCGCGCGAAAAATTCCCTCGGCGACGACGGCCGTGGGGTCCGAATTGTGGTCTCGGGCTCTTTTGGCGGGTCTTTTATTTCGTTTGACATTTTGAAAAATCACTGTTATACCTACACTTTTTTTTAATTATAATCAATTTAATGGTAAGTATCTAATTTGTTCACAGTTCGTTATTATTAATTAATGTTAAGGATATTATCTACATAATGGAAGATAAAGTTTTGATTTTTTGCTAGGACTAAGTATTTATTTTCATTTAACGTTACTTTTTTTGGTTTTAAAAATTATATTTATTTTCCACTAAAATCGACTGACGATATTATTACTCCGATAAGATAATGCACCCTCCGATACGTGATATTCGGACACATTGGACACGTGGATTGACCGAGGATATCCCGCGTCAGGTGCAAGTCCTGCCATCCATAGGGAATATAAGCCACTCCCATTTCACCCCATCTCGCTCTTGAATACGGGGAAACGTGCAAAGGGGTGAGACGGCCCAATCGGACAGATTTGCGTCTATGCCCCGCCCTATAAAGAGGATGGTCTCTCAAGTTTTTTTTTATTTGTAGTATACGGAACTACGGAAGTATTTTTGACTCTGTTTTGACTGTCAAAATGTCAACATTTAGCCTTTCGTGCTATAATTTCATAGTACCTACCTAAATAAATTATATCCAAGTTTAAATAAATGTTAAAGCGTGTTGTAATTAACATAATGCAACAAATTGCTCCAGCTTTTATAGTCGTTTGCGTTTTGCTTTGTTTATCTTTCAACTTTACGTTTCCTCTTCATAGAGATCGTTCAAAAGACCTGGCTGGGTTATTGAATGGTAAGTTTGTTTAGTTACTGATTTAATATATACATAAGTAACAGTTATTACAGGGACTTTATGCTTGTTTACTACCACCACTCTATCTCATTTATACGTAATAAAAATATCGTGGCAAGATCATGGCAAAATTATGTTTGTGCGCGCATCACGCAAAAACTACCGGATCGATTCGAAGCAAAATTAGTTAATCTTTACGTACCTATCGAGACCTGTTAGATTTTTGTTTTAGGTAGGTAATTTATTTATTTAAACTTTATTGCACAAAAGAAAACTTATCGTACAAAAGGCGAACTTAATGCCATAAGGCATTCTCTACCAGTTAATCTTAGGGCAAAGCAGATAACTTTCATAAAATTCAATAAACAAAGTATTAAGTAAGGTTTAAAGATATTACGCGTTAGCAATTATAGGTCGATTCATAAGAGCTGGCATGGATTTTGTGTGTAGGTAATTATTTCATATTACATCCGCGCCAAGCTATTATGAAATCGACCTACGCTTTAAACCACAGGTTCTCAACATTGTGGTTCTGCCAGCGCGAAGAAAATTATACGCACTGCCAAGCAGGCCATAGAATTTAAGGACTCGTCAGACACTGTTCCACATTACCAGAGTGCTGAAAACCGTAAACTAGGCGCCGAGGATCTCCACCAATACGAGCAACTGGTTCTCATGAAGAAGTACCCCTATTTGGACTTTAAAGAGTTTGAACCAAAGTATCGCCTGTCAGTAAAGGTACACAGCTTAAATTAAGATAAATGTTGTTAACTATATCGCCATGATATTTAATGTGTCCGATATAGTGACAGCTTAGAGGACATACGTAGGTAACTGTGTCTTGCTTTCATACGCTTGAGCGTGAGTATAAGGATCTCTTTAATTTTTTTGGTGTGCAATAAAGAGTATTGTAGTGTACTTTTGAATAAAAAGCCGGCCAAGTGTGAGTTGGATTTGCACACGCATGACTCGATTTTTTTTTGAAGCCTGACTAACATGTAATCCTTATTGGATTGGATGTACCAAAAATCGGATCAGGTGGGGGCCGTGGCGTTCCCTGGGGTCGAACCAAGTCGCTGGCCGGGCCAACTTGAGTGGATCGGACTAGGTGGGGGTCGGGGGCGCCTGGGATCGAACCAGGAAGGACTCAGTACCTACTAACGTCGAGCAAAAAACATCAAACAATTCGTTACTTGTATAGGTACCCCCTTTTATTTTATTTTTCTTATTTGTCGTTAGAGCGGCAATACAAATATACATTCTGTGAAAATTGAAAGACTAGCTATTACGGATCAAAAGATAGAGGCTATACCGGCACCGGCAGTAACAACCATAAAGGAGTGTAGACAATGCCATTCATATTTCATTGAAGTACCTAAGGATAATATTTCGGGAACCTATTGGATCGCATAAATTTAAAAGGCATAATGCATCATTTGGCATAATTCATCATTCGGCATAATGCGTTTTTTCTTAAACTGTGGAATTTTCAGGACTCTTTAAGGCCTCATCCTGTTAAATAAGTCAGGTTAGGTTAGGTTTGCGTTATAATAATCCTGAAAAAATTACGTGTTCAGAAAAAAAAGCATTATGCCAAATGATGAATTATGCGAAATGATGCATTATGCCTTTTAAATTTATGCGATCCAATAGTAAACCTAATATTTCCTAGACTGTTACAGCGGATATTACTTAATAGAGGCTCCGCTGCTGCCGCGCTAGCCTCAAGTTAAATTTTTCTGTATCCCGCTTAAATCAAAATCTAATGGCAAACTAAGCGAGTGTCAGACAGAATGTAGACGCTTGTATCTTCTTTTTCCCTTACCTCAATTCGCACTTTTCGTCTTGAGGTTTAGATTCGCGTCAGAACTTTGAGTTTAGAGCGAGAACAAAAGGCGTGATGTAGAAGCTTAAACCAGAGACCGCCAGCGAGCTTGGAGGGTCTTAAACCTGTCCCAACGGTAGTCAGTCACCTGCAATAATATAATTATATTATGATAAAACTCGACACTAGGGAATGCAACCCGGGTACCCAAAACCCGGGTAACCGACTTTATTTAGAGTCAGGTAATACCCGGGTTTCATATTTGACCTTTCCCTACGCATACATATCTGACATAAGTCATAACCTTATTGCTACATAAGTAGTAATATTTAATAGAGTTGTGCCAGATATTTCTGCATGTCCCGTTTCATCGTAATTATGTTATTGCTTGTTATTCCGTATTACCCTGTAGGTAATGACAGTGCGGAGTATGAAAGTGCGTTGCATATCACTGCCAATAGATATGCAGCACAGCGTGTTGCTGTAGGTACCTACCTACGTAGGTAGGTAGGTACCACGCGTTGTCTTCACAGGCTGCTTTACAAATACCCAAATTCGGTTAAAAATATGGTTTGACTAGAAGATAAAGACAAGGGTCGTTGACTCAGAAAGGTCTCCCACGTTTATATTCTTGAGTCTGCGTCCAAACTATACGCAGCCCCTTAGAGATCGAGTATTTGAAATTTCCATTGTATTTTCCACCTTCTAGAATGCGAAGTACCCCCGTGAAGCTGACCTGGCAGAAGGAAACAACTGCCAGCTGACCGACAACGGGCCCCACGTGGAGATATTCAGTAGAGGTGTATCTGGCTTCGCTATACCTCGCCCATCGATCCCGGCTGTCGTAGACATGAAGCTCAACATCCAGAGCGCGAAACGAGCCGATAAGTCGGATGTTAAATTGAGCGAATACTCGCGAATTTTGAACAACCTCAAAGATTTCGTGAGGAATTATGTGGAAGTAATGACATAGATCTTTGAAAGATATTCGCTAAATAAATAGTAAAATTCACTTAATTTTAGCACTTATGGATTTTTAATTGTATTTAACCCGATTGTTCTTGTTTTCCAATGCTTAGCTACGTATCAATTAAGAGGTTATGATTATGAATATACACACCATTGCCAGGCTCAACATACCTACATATATCTACAACACAAAGCTTAGATAACACCAAACAACTAGTGGGCATAGGCAAGGCATGTCCCTAGAAAGGAAAGTATAGGAAACTGAACTGTCTGAACTCAACATATTAATGTAGGTACTAGTACTAGCGTTTACCCGCGGCCTCACCCGCGTTGTTTCCGCTCGCTACTGTCCCAAGGGAACTATTTACCGGGATATAAAGTATCTTATGTTTCAATCCAGGACTTGGTCTACTTGCATGCCTAATATCAGCTTAATCCATTCAGTCGTTACCCCGTCCCCGTTATTTACTACTTAACAGACGTCCAAACATCCAAACATTTTCACAAACTTTCGCATTTATAATAGAAGTGGGATGGGATAATTATTATTTTTACTACTCACTAGTACCTACTTAACTAGGCAAGTAACGGCAGAAGTAGAACAGAGACGGTAACTCGTGGTCATAAATGTGATTTGGCTACAAGATAAAGGCCAGGATCGTTGACTCAAAGAAAGCATCAAATAAAACAAGTTTAACGTTGTTTATACTTTGATTACATACATTAATTAACTATTCTTACAATTTCCGTGATCGGTCAAGCACCTCCTTATCTATCCACGATACTTAATCGTTATTAACTAAATATATTCAGTAGAAAACGGGATACTTATTAACACGTTGGCTGCCATGAGCATCACCGGTGGGATCATATCGGTGTAGGTGTGTTATAGTTTATGGTAAGCGGCCAACGTGTTAAAATCCCATAAAAATACATTATTATTATTTTATACTCCTGCAGACAGTCTATTAGCTGCGAACCGGTTACAAACTGTTACGATTATGTAAAAAAAACAAAACACTGTAATGAAAACTAACAAAAGTATTGGAAAGTAAAATTTCGTATCGTAATCTTCTACATCCAACATGTAAATTTCATCTCCATTGAAAACCAACTTTATTTGGCGGTATCGATGCCGCTCGCTTTTGAGGTGTTGTTCAAGTTGCTTTCCAGAATTTGCATATATGCGGCAGGTTTGGCAATAAAACTTTCTTTCATTATTCAAATTCAAAGTCCGTGCTTGCTCCATTTTTAACTTTGGAAACTAGTAAGTTCTCAACTATGTAGTAGCCTGTCGGTTTGATTCAAATTCCTTGTGCAGGCAACAACAAAAAATAATAATGTAGGTAATTAATGCCTTTATATATCCGTTTTTGCATGAAGTTTTATTGATATTAAGAAATTATATTATAAAATTGCTCGTTCAGTTCGCTATATTTAAAAGAAAGTAAAAAAACTGACCTCCCTTCGTAATTCCGTCAGAACAGGCAGAATCGTCTTAGATTGTAGTCCTTCTTTGACAAATTAAAAAATATCATTCGGCTGTCAGTAAAGTAAGTTGTCAACGTCACAAGTCACAAAAGTGCAGTGTGCGTTCAGATACCACGATATCATTACAGTATTTGTATCCTACGACAGCGAAACCGTAGGCATCGTCAAGGTTTTGCCACGCCATATCGTAAGATTGTGATATTTAATTTTCCTCACTCTCAAATTATCTTGATTACGAGGCGAGTATTAATCGTGCTAAAATTATTCTATCCCTAGTCATAGTATATTCTGTGGTGATAGGTGAACGCACCCTGATTAAATTCCATGGATAAAAGGCATCGTAAAGTTTCGCCGAGATATTAATGATAACAAGTGTAATAAACTAAAATAGAAATATCATTGAATCAATTGCCGACCAATCAAGTCAATTTGTAAAAACAACCGACACTTCAATTGCTGGTGTCCACTCCAGAGAGTTTGCTAGTGTTTAAAAAGTTTATTATCGCCCTTGCGTTGTGATAATATTCCTAAATATTGTTCCTTATTAAAACAAAGTAAGTAAATTACTTATTTTCTATTTTATTTTTATACTTTTGATAGTTTATACTTATTTAGCATATTATAACCTCTCATGAGAATCACAAAAAACTTAAAATTAATTGGTTACTATTTCAGGAGGCAATGGAACTGCAATATAAAGTGCAAAATTATGATTGGGGTAAGCTAGGTAAAGACAGTACAGTTGCAAAACTATTGTCCAGTGCTGACCCTAACATAATCATAGATCCTGAGAAACCATATGCTGAACTGTGGATGGGAACACATCCTAATGGGCCTTCACTAATCTTAGAAAGAAATGTGTTTTTGTCGGAGTATATAAAAGACAACTTGGATGCTATCGGACCAGCAGTTAAGAAGAGGTTTGGAGTAGCCGTACCATTTCTATTCAAGATATTGTCGATTCGCAAAGCCTTATCTGTCCAGGCTCACCCAAACAAGGTATGAAGTACATTATAATTAATACTTTTGATTTTTTTAGTTCCTAATTCACATGCAATTATGCAGGTATTATGTCTAGCCAGGAATTTGATAGCTTTGTTGTAATAATATTAAAATAAGGAAAATATATACAATTAGGATGTCACATCAAACATTATAAGTAGTTCTGTAAGTAGATCTAAGACCATCTGTATATATCATGTTTAAGCAAATAAATGTCTGATTCTGATTCTGATTATTTAAGTAATGAAAAATATTAGGTGAATTATATAGTTACTGCATTGGAAGAAACAACTAGCTTCAGAGAACAACAACAATAGATTATTATTATATATAGGTTTTATTGCTCTGGAGTCATAGACTTTTGTTATGTCTGATAGCTTAGCTATAAGAATATAAATCTGTACCGTGTACCATGAAAGACATACTTAAGCTTTAGCTTTGTCATAACTAACCACCACAGCACCTCATGCATATCCCGGCTCTCAAATAATATGCCTATAGTTTAATTCTATTATTTTTTTAAAAGCTTTTATATAGTTTCACCTGTGCTTGTGTCTGCCTGTCTGTTTGTATGTCTGTAATCAAATCTTGCAAGTTAAATTTGACTCACTTCCCGTTTTCCGATTGAACTAAAATTTTACAAGATATGTAAACCAGATGACAATGCAATATTATTATGACATGGAGCTGATCTGATGATGGACCTGGATGGTAGACAATAGGATCATCTAAATTACATAAGATAAATCCACAGTGCTCGGGCTCATTTGATTAGTTTTGACGTGCAATTTGCGATTATATAAAAAAAACCGGAAAGTCGGACTCACCCACCGTAGACCTGGGTATATAGTTTAAATTTCAACTCGACACCTCCACGCATTCCCGAGATAAGAGGCCTTAACAGACGAACAGACAGACAGCCAGCAAAGTGATCTTATAAGGGTTCCGTTTTTTTCCTTTGGAGGTACGGAATCCTAAAAACGGCACGTACAGTCGGCAATAAAAGGGACATTCTAAAATAATGTCGGCTACGTGACGCCATTTTTTTCATACTTCCAACAAAGTTAGGAAGTACATTTTTGGTATGTCAATATTCTAAAACTTGGTTTCTGAATTGATAATGTCATTTAGGACTTTCTATTTGTTTTTAAGGTAGCTGCCATAGCCGTCACGTCGCCGACAAAGTAGACGTTTTCGAGGAATGCCCCAAAAGCTTGTTTCAAAAATATATTTTTCGACAAAAACTTATTTTGTAGGAGCATGCCGAGGTGCTACACAGAGAATTCCCGGACTTGTACAAGGACCCTAACCATAAGCCGGAGCTGGCCATAGCGCTGACGCCGTTTGAGGCCCTGTGTGGTTTCCGACCATTAGAAGAGATCCAGAATCATCTGAAAAGTAAGTTATTGATATTGTCTGGGAAATATAACTTCAATATGATTCCTCAGCTTCACAATACTAGTTTTCTTATTGCTATAAATCAGAGGTTTTCAACCTTTTTCATGACACGACCCCCCCGGTTTGGAAAAATATTTCGTGACCGTCCCCTTCGCTTTTTGATCATGCGTGACATACATGAAATCTATATTTTTAAACTTTATCGTTTTTTTTACTGAAGTAGTCCTCTCGACCTCTTGCGACCCCCCCTAATGAAGCCTCGCGTCCCCCCAGGGGGTCGCGACCCACACGTTCAAAAACACTGCTATAAATTAAAACTTAGGTCAAAGTATAGATACGAACAAGTAGTCCAACTTCGGCCGTTTAGAAGCGCGCGCACGTCTGTGTGAGTGCGATCCATACTGGAGCATTCTTACTAATTCTTATTACTTTGCTATAAGTGCGTTTGTACACAGCGCGCACACATTCAAGCTCGCGGTGTAGGAAGAAAAATTACTGCTACCCATTGTACTGTGCTTGGTGATTAATAAGCAAAAGAAAATGGTAAAAAAAATCTGCTACACTTAAGTTGTTCTCTATAAGTATATGAAAAATTAAACAGAAAGAGCCAACTGTAGCTGAAATTACTTAAAAGTTTAAACGCTTGTGTGTCTATCAATAATGACATCAATCAAAACCTATTAATAAAATAAAACGAGGTATTGTCTAGAATCTCAAGAGACTAGAAATATCATGCGTTGTCTGCCATGCGATTTCAAGGACAACCATCTTGAAAATGGAAATAAGTCACACTACCTTTAAAACGTAATTAAGTACTTACAAGGAAGGGTACCCAACTGTCCGACTCCGATTTGATTCATTTTGATATATGGTATAGAGTAGTCTAAAATAGCAGACACGTATTTTTTTTTAGCTGCCCAAGTTCAACTTTTTAGGAGATATTGTCCTTCAAAGTACTGAAAAGTGACTAAACCCTCCAACTTCTACAGAAAATTTTTTTTAGCAAGTTTCTAGTTAATTACTGGTTTCATTATATGTTGGAGAACATGAAAAAAGAATAGACACATGTTTTGTCATTTCACCTCAAACTCATATTTTCCTAAATATCTCCTAAAAAGTTGAACGTGGGCAGCTAAAAAAAATACGTGTCTGCTATTTTAGACTACTCTATAACATATATCAAAATGAATCAAATCGGAGTCGGACAGTTGGGTACCCTTCCTTGTTAGTACAATATTGCTACGGCCACATTATCGGGGATTCGGCGAAGATTTATGTTGGCGTCTCTTTCCCTGACATACAAAAAGAACGAGATGGCAACACGCGTATTCAAACAAACTTTGTTGATGATGGAAAACAAAAACCACGGGGGAAATGTCTGTTAAAATTCAAATCTAAAATGAAACTAGGTAGCAGTAGCGTGGCGTCCAAAGAACTCGATTCCTACCGGCTTACCTAATATTAGGTATTTGAGCACATTATACAGCTTTTAATGTACGCCAAATCTGCACTGGCTTGCCCAAGCATATCTTTTACGCCACGCCACTGCTAGGTAGGTATAGTGAGGTTTAGTAAGATGACATAACTCACTCCTATCTATGGTGTATAACCTAATATATGGTGCACCACCCTTTCTCTGTTCTAGTTACAACTCACTCTCAAAGTTAAAATCCGACACGTATAGTCATCGTATAATAGAACATTTAATCAACTCTCATCAGGCACCAGTTTAGAAAAAGATCACCTTAAAGCCCTGCCTACATCCTATTTATTAATAATTTCAGACTTGCCAGAACTCACCAGTATATTGTCAGAAGAGAGTGTAAATGCTCTCTTGGCTCACAAAGAACACGGCGAAAGCGGGATTCCTCTGAAGCAAGTGTTCCGCTCCCTGATGACCTGCGATAAAGCGGCGGTGGCGGCCAGTCTGCGGAATTTGTTGGACAGGCTGGAGAAGGAAGGTATACATATTAACCTTTCGAGCCCCGGTGGCTCCCCAGAGATCCAGCAATAAAAGTTTATTCTTGATTCTATTTTCGATTTTTGTAAAATTCAAAATCGCTCACTGCCTAGGTGACAGCGGGTCGTGAAAGGTTAAGGAATACATATACTATGTGGCTATGCCACATGAAGGGAAAGTACCTTAAATATTGGAGATAGAATATTTTGCTGAAAGGAGACTTTATTTTATTTTTAAAAACAAGTAATACTGCATTCAAAAAAATTTTTTTAATTACTTGTTTTGTATGAGAATTAATTATCTTAACATTTAAATCAAATATTTTACGCCATTCCTTTCTTTTGAGATACTATGTTACTTAAGAGGAATTATTTGTTTTTGTCCTCTCTTTCGATTGTCATCATAAAAATACGGGGTGTTATTTTTTCACACTTCAGTCGATTCGATTCCCCGACGAAGCAGGTAATTTTTAGAAAATCTTTGAATGTAGTATGAATTACTTTTAAAAATAAAATAAATTTCCCTTTCAGCTAAACATCCTATCTCCAATGTTTGAGGTACTTTTCCTTCATGTGGCATAGCCGTGGGACGCCCTGTATACATACTATCACTACAATAACGTGAAAAACTAAATAGAACATACACCTAAACAGCGAAAAATATTTAGAAGTGGTAGCACAGCAATAAACGAAGTGGTAAACTTTTAATTTTGTTAAGGTTTCTGAAACGGCTAACTGCTGTAGAGTTAAATAAAATTGTCCGCGAGATTTTTTAACCTTTATGCCACACCTGGCATGGCTGGCGTGCGGAAAAAGCCATAAGCCAAGTGTAGACATAAAATGATGCACACAATACGGGAGGTAATAAAGAAAGCCCTCGATCGCATATGTACGTCCCTCGCTGCCGTCCCTCGCTTGCAGCTCGGGCCGCAAACTTCTGCGATATCGGCCTTTCTTTGTATTACCACCCTAGTTGTGTAATGTACTATTAATTTCGCCGCTACGTAAAACAAGTTGCAAATCAGACGCCTTGACATAACAGTGTCAAAACCGCAATTGAACTTTATGCTGCTGAGACCAATATATACGTCGTTGGCGTCGAGAAGGTTAACCATCTTCACCAAAACGAAATGGTCCTCAAGTCGGCTATTTACCTATTTATTTATTTTGCCATAAGATAAGAAGCTTGTAGGGAGAACCGTTTTGGGCTAGTCCGGGTCAGGCAACGTCCTGGCTGGGTGTGGTACCTATGTTCATGTTCATGTTCCATAAGATAAGAAGCTTGTAATAAGATATGTCGTATCTCCTTCGTTTATGAAACAATTTGGAAAATTCTTTTAATTTTATTGAAAGGGTATTTTCAAATTAGGCTCATTTCACTTCAACTCTGCAAATTACTGCATAGCAATTTCAGTAATTTTATAGTACAGTCAAGGAATTTAATTTCCAACCCACCTAAGGTCCAATATCGTATAGCATACTGTCATCATAAGAGCTAGCTAGAGTACGACGTTACTTTGACATATCACACGCATTGTTTTGTGTCAGTAACTAGGTAACAGATAACAACGTTGACATGGTGAACTGAAATTTGGATCGTCAAGGCACTAGCAAATAAGGACGACAACCGCGGAATCGAAATTCGAAGAAAGTCCATCTTTCTCGCTCTTGCAATATTCGAATGAAAGGAACGCAGATAACGAAATTTAGATCATCGACGTTTGCGGTAGACTTTCCGGAGTCTGGATTCGGAATTATTATCCAATTTTCTGGATTGACACTGACACCAACTGACACGTATTCGTAATTAGATGAGCAAATGACTTCGCAAAGAGGTTATTTGTAATATGCAGTGACAAATAATACGTATTGACATTTAAATACTATTACTGAAATAGAAATTTCGACCTTAATGCATCGTGAATGCTTAACAACATTGCAATGAAATGGGTAGGAAATTAAGTTCCTTGACTGTACCTTGTGAATTTGCTAGTGTCGTAGATTTAGTGTCGTTGTCGATTGTTTTTTTTTACAGTTATTTAGATATTGGTGCCCAAATTAACTTGTAATTATAATAATTGACAGAATCGGCGCAGTCTTCCCTGTTGTACCCGCTGATACGCCGCCTGCACGGCGATTTCCCGGGCGACGTGGGCTGCTTTGCGCCCTACTTCATGAACTACCTGCAACTACGGCCGGGACAAGCGATATTCCTCAACGCCAACCTGCCGCATGCTTACCTGAGCGGAGGTACGTTTGCTAGATATTTCTCACTGATTTCTCATCATCAGCCCAAACATCTTCCTGTAGCTGTTGATCTGCCGCCTGCACGGCGATTTCCCGGGCGACGTGGGTTCGCGTCCTACTTAATGAACTACCTGCAGCGGCCGGGACAGGTCATATTCTTTAACGCCAACCTGCCGCATGCTTACCTGAGCAGAGGTACTTTTTCCAGATGTTTGCACCATCAACCCGAAAAGCAGTCCTGTAGCTGTTGATGTTGATCTGCTGCCTGAACGCTAAGTTCCTGGGCACCGTACTTCATTAATTATATGCAGTTGCGGCCGGGGCAGGTCAAATTCCTCAACGCCAACCTGCCGCATGCTTACCTGAGCGGAGGTACTTTTTCTAGATCTTTGCACCATCAACCCGAAAAGCAGTCCTGTAGCTGTTGATGTTGATCTGCTGCCTGAACGCTGAGTTCCTGGGCACCCTACTTCATTAATTATATGCAGTTGCGGCCGGGGCAGGTCAAATTCCTGGGGGTGCTAGACAGGAAACCTCCCAGAGTGTCTGGATTCTTCTCATTCCTCTTGATCCGGTTGATCCGCAGGAAAGGGAAGCGTCTTGGCCGGTGCACCCCGGGAGCAACGGCAAGTGATTTCTTAGGGGCCCCTAATTGATCACTTGCCGATGCTGCGAATGAGCCTGTCAGGGGGGGTTGGGGGGTCCCGCACCGGGTTTCCTCTGTTAGAGGACTCTCCAGGTGCGGCACGCGAGGGTGGAGCGTCGGGCACGGGCAGCATCCCTCCGACGTCTCCTTTTGGGGGGCACTGCGGGCAGGCACCAGACGGGTGACCTGTGCCGCTGCGTGGTGGCGGTGGACTAGTCCCCTGCGTCCCGAGCGGGACGCGGAGGACTGGCCCACCGCGGTCCGTAAGGACAGGCGGGAGTGTCTGCGGGGTAGGGGCGTTTGTCCTCCCGTGGACGGCTGCGGGGCAGGGGCGTTTGTCCTCCCGTGGCGGCGAGGGAGGGACCGGGACACCGTGTGTCTGGTGCCGGTCCCTGCTTCCCCGGGGGACGGCCATTTGGTCGGGGGGAGCTGGTGAGGGAAGGCACACTGGCCATGCTACAGTGTGCCTTTTTCGGAGAGGGTCCGCCCTAGCGGAGGTGCTGGTGATGGCGTGGCGTTAGTAGATTCCCATTCCATCACCGTGAAGGCACATATAATACAAATCAAAACCATGTAATAATAACAATTTTCCAAAAACTGTACTTCCTAATAAGTTATATTTTCCCAAATTGCATCTTTTCTCAAATTTAATCCACTTGCCACTTTTGCAAAACGTAAATTGCCTTTAAAATACGCACTTTCTTAAAATGTATACCGTCTGAAAGTGAAAATATTACCATCTAAGCTCGCTTTTACGTAAACTTGTGCAATTTACACTAGTAAAATAGCGTGTAGTACTCTACTATCGTCAATGTTTCCAGATTGCGTGGAATGCATGGCGTGTTCGGACAACGTAGTCCGTGCAGGGCTCACACCTAAACTCATCGACGTGCCAACCTTAGTCGAGATGCTGGACTATAGCAGTTACACCCCGGAGCACCTGCTGTTTAGTCCACAACTGGAGGACTCCAACAGCTGCATATGGAGACCGCCCGTGCCGGACTTCGCGGTAGTTAAAATTAGGGTGAGTAGATTATCCAAGACCGCTTTCTTCCTTGAAAATCCTGCTCGAAATGCTGGACTACAGTAGCTACACCCCAGAACAGCTGCTGTTCTATCCGCAGCTGAAAGACTCCAACAGTTTCGTATGGAAATCTCCTGTGCCCGACTTCACGGTCGTTAAGATTGGGTGAGTAGATTATGCGGGCCGCTTTCTTGACAGTCCTAGTAGACATGCTGAACTATAACAGTTACACCCCGGAGCAGCTGCTGTTCTGTCCGCAGCTGCAAGACTCCAACAATAGGCTAGATGACTAAAAAAAACTGTTTAGTCCGTCTGTTACATTATGAAAAAATATTGTACACGTATTTTTTGTTTTGTTTGACAAACAAAAACTGACGAGGATAGAGTGCTTAGAAGTTTCGAGTGACGTCACTCTTGAGTACAAATTGTACTCAAGAGTGACGTCACAAGCCCCCACTCCAGAAGTTTGATGATCTATAACTTTGACGATTTTTAATATTTTGATAAACCAAAAAATACGTGTCCCATATTTTTCCATAATCTAACTGACGGACTAAATAGAATTACATATTTTTAACCCAGTCATCATCCCTATTGCATATGGAAACCTCCTGTTCTCAACTTTGCGGTCGTTAAGATTATAGTCTAGATGTTAATGGCAGTTACGCCCCAGAGCAGCTATTGTTGCTTGCAGCTACTCCAACCAGCATATATGGAGACCGTCCGTGCTAGCAAAACGACAGCAAAGTTGCTGTCGTTAAGATCGGGGTGTGTAAATAGATTCTGAAGGGGGCATTAGTCAAATGCGATTTTAATTCCGATGTGTGAGTTTAAGCACGTCAGCTTAAGTACGTAGTTCTTGTATATACTTTATAGTAGATATATATTTATGCCACACTTGGCCAAAGTTCCTTTTACCGTTTGTTTACGTCCCTGGCCTGCACCTCGGGCCGCAAACATCTGCGATCTCGGCCTTTCTTTGTTTTACCACCCTAGTTGTGTAATGTACTAATTTTGTGTTGAGGTTGTGGCGACTGTCTTCCGGTCATATTGGTCTAACGGTAAGACAGTCACACAAAAGAGTTGTAAACTTTTATTTCTTTAGAAATAAGTTTAAATATCGTTGTACGTATTTACCGTTACGTACGTAAAGGAAACCGACTTTAGTGTTTCATAGCACAGCAGTAATACCCCTAGTCGTAAAGTTATTGTCTTTAAAATATTGTATAGAAATAGTAAATTTACTAGAGTTTGGCAAGGCCCATCTTTTGGAATAATAGATCCGACCGTGGGAAGCGTTTACGCTTGGGAATCCGACGAGGCTACTTGCCTGGTGGCAAGCCTGACTCTAGGTCAGTCTGTTCCCATCCGCCCACTAGTCGAGTCGATTTTATATCCTCCTAGGTTATTTTTAAGGCGTGGATTATTTCTTACATTAGTATTTGTTACGTAGTTTTAAATAGTTTGTACATCAAGTTAATATAGTTATATCATCGCCACTGAACTTTTATTCATTTAATCTATACTAGCTGAAAACCCGGCTTCGCCCGGGTAAAATGTAAAAAATTACAAACCCCATTTTAACCCTTTCACCTCGTCAGAAATAGCATTACCAAGAATCTCTTTAGTTAGGTACATTTTGTTATTTATCTTTCGAAGCCTTTTATTTTTAACCGACATCTAAGAAATGTGGGTTCTATATGTAGTTATGTTTTGTTGAAATTCAGGGAACTTCACAAACATTTAATATATTAGGTATGTAATTTACATATCAAAGTTTACTTTCAAATATCTGAAATAATAGATTCCGATTCAAAATTTTACCCCTTTTGGAGCCAAATCCCATTTTTTTAGTCTAATTATTAATGTCCCACTGAAGGGTAAATCTATCCCGCTTGCAATGGTTCTGGTCCAAAGGACCACCCAGACCAGCCGTTAAAAAATACGTCTAGGTTCTAGGTTGTCCTGCCATTTTCACCGTGGCATGCTACGTCCTCGCCACCCAGCCTGTACCTCGGGCTCACCCCACCCCAACATGGTCTAAATTTTTAATTTAAGCCCTCGTCCTTGAATTACAAAATATGACAGCCGTCCCGATTCCGAGCTAACTTTGGACAGCCGTTAAGAAATGTATTCAGGTCGTCTCACCATCTTCGCCGCGGCCTGTTCTAGCGTCGTCGGACTGGCCATATAGTTAAATTGGTGTTTTCCAGTTTTCCTAGCCGCCGCGGAGCCCCCACGGGCCTGGCCCCCGGCTTGTGGTTGTTGTTATTGGGCCCCGTACTCGTGGGAAGTCAGGGAGCCCAGTCCGGTCCTGTCCATTCAGCATGTCGCACCTACTTCGAAGCCAGTTTAGCCCGCCTATTTGGATACATACTACAGACGTGGCCGGCCTAGTCTTACTTCAACCTAAGGGGTTAGCATCTACATCATCAATGCAGATTGCGGTGCGCAGCGTGCGAACTCTGTCGGTTTTTTTTTTCACTCCCACCTTACTACGTTGGGTTTGATTGCTGCGTGCGTGATTTGACAAACCTTAAATTTTGTTTTATTAATTTTACCATGTTCTTCAAAATTTACGGAATCATCTTATGGAGGTAAAACCGGCATCCTCTATGTTGCTTCCCGTAGGTAGAAAAAATTTTTTCGAAAACCTTATTTCAACGTTCCTATTCCTACCTCAAACATGAAAAAAAAACCGGTCAAGTGCGAGTCGGACTTGCGCACCGAGGGTTCCGTACAAACTCGTAAGTAGATGCGTGAATAACTTAAGAAAAACTGTATGGCGATTAGTTTAGTAGGAGCAAATAAGTATGTGTTATGATTTTTTCTAAATTTCTAAAAAATATCACTTAATACAATAGCACAACTTGAAATTTTCAACCTCCCATTTCGGCCCCCTAAAAAAAGTAAAAAAGTATTAGAATTTTTTTACGCCCAGTAGCTCAGGTTAGCGACTTTTAAAACTAAGTATTCCAAATTTCAAATCGATTGCATCAATAGTTTAGGATATCTGACTGTGAGAGACGGACAGACAGACAGAGCCGCACCATAAGGGTTTCATTTTTACCATTATGATACGGAACCCTAAAAACATTGAGACCTGCATCCTCAAGTTTATCTGTATTATGGTCGAATATTTCAAACGCCTGGTTAATTTTGTGTTTTCACCTAAATCATAAACATTTATTTTCACTTTTCTGTCTTTGTACCAAAAACGGGTATAATTTTATGTGTTTTTTTAAGTCAGAATAAATTTAAGAAAACTTAAAAAGCTACCTACAGAGTTTCGCCCCTAACTTACCACTTCACCTTCAGAGGGATTAAAAAAAATCTGCCTATTCCTTTTTTTTCGCTTAGAAATTTATCTGACACCTTCGCCCACGTTTGTTACTTTTTCTTGGGTTATGTTTCAATAATATTGTACAATATTATTGCCAATATTATTACATTATTTTTCAATTATGTCAGTAAATTATTAATTATATTCCCGTTTAAAGATTGTTTTCTTTGAAATAAAATGATGGAAACGTATGATTTTTCTAGTTAAAATAAATAACGGTTTTCTTACCCATGCCAAGTTTGTACAGCCGCGCCCGCAGTAATTAGTCGCATGCTACGTGCCGCTGCACTAAACTGTGACAATTTCAGAACGAACTCGAATTGACGCAAGCAAACATGGCCGACTGTTTTTGGTATTATTCGAATTATTTTACATCTTTATACGCTTATTTCTCCGTTATACGAATTTTGCGAATATAAGTTGTCGATTCGAAAGTGTTATTTTTTTACGCTTTAATTTTTGAGGCGCTTTTCGTTCAGGTCTACCGTAGGCCCCGGCTAAATTATTAATATAGATATCCCAATACTCATACCGTACCCCATATTGCCAAAAGGTGGAAAGCGGCGACAGCTACAACACCGCGCTGCGCGCCAGCCCGAGCCTGGTGCTGGTGACGTCGGGCTGCGGCGCGGCGTGCGACACGGAGCCGCTGCGCGCGCGGCCCGGCCTCGCCGTCTTCCTCAAGGCCAGTCGCCAGCTCACGCTCACGCCCGACCCCGGCACACACATCGAGGCCTATCAGGCCATATGCAACATTTAACCGTTTCCACGCCGACGACGTATATACCGCACCGCGGGTTGGACGCCAACGACACATATTGGTCACAGCCTCGTAACTATCTGGCCTCGCTTTCGCTCGGTCTATATGTACTCGGCCGGCAACCCCTCACTTCCCGGCCTCTGTAGTAATGTGCTATGATGTGTTGAGGTGGAAAATGGCGACAGCTACAACACTGCGCTGCGCGCCAGCCCGAGCCTGGTGCTGGTGACGTCGGGCTGTGGCGCTGGGGCTTCGTCGACCTGCTGGTGGGTCATAGTTTAGTGAAAATGCTATGCAGTTAACCAAATGGCTAATTAAACCAGTTGGCTGCGACAGATATACCGGGTGTCCCAAATAAGGTTGATTTTTCGATACCAGCATAATACTGCGCTTTTGTGGGTGTTATCACCTTTATGATTGTATTTGATGTGCCTGCCCTAGATGGTAAATTTACATTACCATTTAGTTTATTGTATTGTATCTGTTTCTTTTAAAATTCTTGCTTGTAACATTTTATATCTGTGTTTCTACAACAATTGTTCTTTTCCATAGTAAGTAAGGAAATTTTCGTACAATGTGATATCTAAGCTCTACAGCATTTTACAATAAGTATGATTCACCAATGAAAGTGTCTTTTAAGTTTGAAGTGTACCAAACATGATTGTTATTCGAATATTAGTTTATCTAAATATACAATTAAATGATACACTTATTTTTTTATCCTACAAAGATATCCCTTTGGCGATCTTTCTACATTTTCTTTTGATTATCTCGCAAAGAGGTGATCTATCTTAGTATACATTAGTACATTGTGAATCTAGGGCGGTAACGAATGAATTACAAGCCCGAGGCGAAGCCAAGGTCTTCAATAACACGAGTTTGTAATTCCTTTACCGCCCGTGGCACACACAATGTTTTTCATCACACTTGTGAGGAAATCTAAATAAATAAATAACCTCGCTAATCCACCCAGTATGAGAAAAATTTAAAACAGAAAGTGACATTAGTGACATACCCCGTATCTATCCGTAGACAATGCGAATGTCAAGTCTCGTTCGGAAACCATAGCGGTAAAGACCTAAAACGGCTATTTTAGTTGATTTTATATTTGCAAAATACTGAAATACACTATTTAAACATTTAATCAATTTTACCGAAATATGTGTTTACATGTATTTGCAATAACAGTTCTCTTTAAATAAATATTTCAGTTAAATAGTCGGGTAAAAAGTAAATTGGCGTTTAATTTGAGCATGACAAATAAGAGTAACGGTACTGACACATTTGCTTAAAATAGGTAAGCATGCTTTTAAGCATAAGTGTCAGTTCCTGCGGCGGTCGTAGCGGTTGATTTTGAAGCATGCTCGAAATAAGCATGGTTATTAGTGGCAATGACTAGACCCACATGCCACTAATGAGCACGTGCTCATTAGTGGCATGCTTTAAGCAAGCAAATAAGCAAATGTGTCAGTACCTTTAAACAGAAACAGCGTATTCAAATTTAAAAAAAAAACCACTACGCCCTAGGCCTCTAGTGTGTACAAACAGTGTGTAAAAGCTCTAGCTAGTGTGAATAACCAAATCCTATATGGGTCTAAAGGACCTCAAATAAATGTTTTCAATTCAATTCAATAAACATCTGCGATCTCGGCCTTTCTTTGTATTACCATCCTAGTTGTGTAATGTACTATTTTACTCGACTTAGCCAGGGCAAAAAAGAGACATCTAACATATTTCACCCACGAGCGGATCTACTAGTAATCACTAGTTGTGTGATTACACCTAGTAATTGGATTGGACATTTGCTTCGACATCCTCTCACTTAATTTAGTTTTCAAATCTCATCTCGTGTTACAAAACGAGAACTAGCGGCAAATAGCTCGGAACGTCTGGTCTTGTGTAAAAACGTTACGAGCGGAACTAATCGGATTAGCACACTATTATTCTATCCGGTTGAGCTAAGCTTGCACCTGGTCTCGATGCTGATTGGTACAAATGAGGTGCCAACTTAGTTTAACAGTTATACACGTATTTACTCAGTAAATTATTTCTTATCGGTGAGTTTTTCCGAGTCAATGACCGAGATTTAAGACTATGAATAATAGTACATTACACAACTAGGGTGGTAATACAAAGAAAGGCCGAGATCGCAGAAGTTTGCGGCCCGAGCTGCAAGCGAGGGACGTAAATATGCGATCGAGGGCTTTCTTTATTACCTCCCGTGTTGTGTACATCATTTTATGTCTACACTTGGCCAGAAACGGCTTTTTCCGTACGCGCAGCGTGCGGAAAAAGCCACTTTATGACCAGGTGTGGCATAAATGTATTTTATAGGTACCTACGACTTGGAGGGGGCACACGGCGACTTGGCGGGGGTACTACCGTGCCCCCAGATTACACAACTAGGGTGGTAATACAAAGAAAGGCCGAGATCGCAGATGTTTACGCTTGCAGCTCGGGCCGTAAACATCTGGGATCTCGGCCTTTCTTTTTTTTACCACCCTAGTTGTGTAAAGTACTATTATGCCACACCTGGCCATAAAGTGGCTTTGTTCGCACGCTACGCTTACGGAAAAAGCCGCTTTCTAGCCAAGTGTAGACATAAAATGATGTACACAACGCGGGAGATAGGTAATAAAGAAAGCCCTCGATCGCATATTTACGTCCCTTGCTTACAGCTCGGGCCGCAAACATCTGCGATCTCGGCCTTTCTTTGTATTAACACCTAGTTATGTAATCTGGGGGCACCTATCATTCAATTTGAACGTGTAGTTTAAGAACTATTGCACGTCAAAGTTCCTTAGTTTTGTCACTGACTCACTGACTGATGATCATCATAATTCTAAGGTACTTCTAGCAGACCTACAAGCTCCAAATTTTAAACATAGTTAGTTTTTAGCCTATCAGGTCCTAAAATACCTAAAAATTTTGCAATTTCAGTCACAACTGCACACATATGTTTGTAATCCTATACAAATACATGCGATTACAGTTTTGCAGTTCAAATTGAAAAGAATGGATTGGAATGTAATAAAATAAAGGAAGACCACTTACACAGGAACACATTTTATAGATCTAATAATAGGCAAGTCGGTGGAAATCGAGTACCGGGGGGATGGTACTGACTTGGTTTAACTTTAGGTACATCTCAATTTTTTTTTGTTTTAGGAAAACTGCGTTGCGAGACTTGCATCTTTTTACATGTAATGTTTTTGATGGGATGTACTATTACCTAAGTATTTCTTTCTTATTTCGCGCGCGACACATGATGTGACGGCCAATAGGAGGGCGTTTTCCAATTTTTGTTCCGTGACTTAATGGAATTCTATATATCCAGTAAAAAAAAATATATATATTTTTTAGAAATGCTTTTAATAAATTCTCCTTCTTCTACATTCTTTGAAAATAATACTGGTTTCAATATAAATTGCTTAACATGGTACCTAAATATCATACTTTGAACCTAAGTACTACCGCTGTGACGTTCCATTATGATACGAACCTTTAGGTTTGTTTTAAGTAAAGTTCAGAGTGTTGTTTGCAAACCTGTCTTTATTAAATGAAATTTAACACAATAATACTCTTCTATAAATGAATAACATTTGCAACACTAAATGTAACAATAAAGTTATTTAACAAAATATTTCCCTTACGTTACTTTTTGGTTCTCATCATAGCTTAACAATCATCTTAACTTAAGACATACTGAAAAAAACTCTCAAAAGTTATATTTATCACAATTGGCACATATTATTCTATCAAATGAGATCCAAATAGTATCAATTATTCTTAATAATTAGGTAATATAAATTCTTAAGAACGCAAAATGTACGCGCATTCTCATTGGCTTTTATATGGTGTATCGCGTATGCGTACGAGATACAACTCGGCCATCTTGTGCTAGTTACCTATACTGGATGCTGGATTGTCGTTTGAATGTTTCCAAAAAAAATACCAGGGTACTCCACTTTTTTTTACGTATAAGGTTCGAAAGTACTAACGATTCTGAGCCAAATATTCTCACAAGTCCATATTTTGAGAAAGTAGCTACCCCGGTAATTTTTTTGGAAAACGCTCGTTTATCTTTTATATCGACACAGCTGATGACGTGACGTGCGCGCACGCAAGTTGATTTTGTCAACATGGATAAACATACGTCAATTAAAGTTAAATATGTTCTGATATTGGTTCAAGTGGTAGGTATAAAAATATAAAGTGAACTGAAAATATTTACTTTAGCTAAAAGAAAAAAAATAAGAAAAATAATTTTCCATACTTTATATGTATACACCTAGATATACCTACCTGACATGTAATTTATTTGTGTTACCAATAAACAATATAAATATGAATATGAATATGAATAAGGCCTTTTTTGAAACCACACCATCGCGTTTAGGTTCTAGAATGTCAGTGTGCATTTAATAATTGTCTGCTTCAGACGATGATTAAGCTAATTGTAATAATATTAATGTTAAGTCTGTGTCTACAGACATCTTGTAATAATTCCGCTTCTAATTTTTATCACGCACCTTCTTTGTTCTTGAACCATGGAGCTGGACCAATGCCGGTTCTTGGAGATAAGTATAACAATGAAGTAGCTGAATTTTTAAGAAACGTGTCCCAATACGTAAATTTTGATCTTGTGAAAGCGGTGATCGTCGTGACTTCGCACAGGGAAGAAGAGGTGGTGACGGTTTCTTCTGGCCAACGACACGGAATGGTGTACGACTATGACAACGTCGTTCCGCCGGAAAGTTTTACGCTCAAGCACGAGGCGCCCGGGGCGCCGGAACTCGCCCGCAGCGTACACGCAGCGTTTATGCGCGCCGGCGTCCGTGCCGCTTTGGACCCAATACGCGGATGGGACCACGGAGTATTCATTCCCATGATTCTCGCCGACCCCGATGCGCGGATCCCAATCCTCCAAGTATCTGTCCTAAAGAATCAGAACGCTTCACATCACTTCGAGTTGGGAAGAGTGTTGCGTCCCTTCCGTGAGCAAGGCGTTGCGATACTCGGGTCAGGATTGACTTACCACAATATGGCGGAGGTGAAAAAAGCCGGACTTGAAAATGATGGTATTGTAGTCAACGATGACTTCGATAATTATTTGACAGAGGTGTGCACGAGTGATGACTTGAAGCGGATCTTATCGTGGGAAGCGGCGGAAGGGGCGAGGGAAGCGCACCCTGAGGGTTTAGCAGACCATTTGATGCCGCTGATAGTGAATATGGGGGCGGCGGGGACGGCGAGAGGGAAGAAAGTATTTGACTCCGTATTTACAAACAAATATAGGTTGAGTGGATTTCTTTGGAATTAAGATTTAATTGTACGGCTACACACATCCCGAAAACGCGAAGGTTCGTGTTGGCGTCTCTTTCTCTGAAAAACAAAAAGTACGAGACATCAACACGAATCTTCGTGTCATCGCGATGTGTAGCCGTAGGCTAAGAGTCAGTAGGCTCAGCAAAAGTGCCTATTTGTAAAACGGGCTATGTATTTCGAAAGGAATTTTGAAGGACAACAGCTGAAGTGTTTGCAATTGTTTTGACGACCGCTTTAGCTTAGTTGGTAGTGACCCTGCCTACGAAGCACGAGGTCCTGGGTTCGAATCCCGGTAAGAGCATTTATTTGTGTGATGAGCACGAATATTTGTTCCTGAGTCATGGATGTTTTCTATGTATTTATGTATTTGTATCTATTAAATATATCGTCGTCTAGTATCCATAACACAAGCCTTATTGAGCTTACTATGGGGCTAGTTCGATTTGTGTAAGATTGTCCCGTAATATTTATTTATTTTATTTATTTATTTATTTGTTAATCTTAGATACCTAATGTAGAAATACTTGCTAGTTATTACATTTAAATCTACACCTTATCTACACCTATGTGAGCCGTGGTTACCTATAATTGGATAGGCATTCTGTATAACCTATGTAGTAATCTAAGATGCTGTTATTTGTATGTTCTATCTGTTGGTAATCCTTAATAAATAAAAATAAAATAAATAAATAAACAAATTGTTTCGATATTTGAAGAACTTAGTTTTACAATTTTTTTTAATTTGTTCTTTCATTTTGTAATTATACGCTAAATATTATAGAAGCAACATACATTCTTTAAGCGAAAGCGTGTTTATTTTATTAAGAAGGTAGATAGGTACTTAAAAAAACGAATAATTGTCGCGCGTTTAACTTCTACAAATAGGTAATAGCACATAATATATCTGCTCTTTTCTGTTTTGCTTGCCAGTGTAGATGCAATTCAACTACATGCCACGATACTACTGTTAATTGTATATGTGTATAAGATAACATTTAAGGTCACTTGTGTAAACTATTTACTAATTAAGCTCGAAATACGGTATTTACGACGACGGGATAAAGTATTTTTTGTAATTACACTGTCGGGTGATTTACGACCTAATTAAATCAAGATATCAAGTTTATTATGACAGTTCAGTTCTAAAGATGCTAGTGTTCCTTTGATAACCGCCTATGAAAGACGCTAGATGAAGTTATTATCAATATTAATAACACTAATGGCGTCTTGTGCAGAACCCGCATCAAAGTTCTATCAGGCGCCCTCTTTGTTCTTAAATCACGGAGGTGGACCGCTGCCGGTACTAGGAGAGAAGAACAATGAAGAAATAGCAGAATCGTTAAGAAACGTAACCCAGTATGTAGACTTCGAACGTGTACAAGCAGTTATCGTGGTGACAGCACATAGGGAAGAGGAGGCGGTGACGATATCTTCAGCTGCACGGCACGGAATGGTGTATGACTATAGCAACTTCCCGGCAGAGAGCTATACGTGGAAGCACGAGGCGCCCGGGGCGCCGGAACTGGCCCGCAGCGTACACGCAGCGTTCACGCGCGCCGGCGTTCGAGCCACTTTAGACCCTGTACGAGGATGGGACCACGGAGTATTCATACCCATGATGCTTGCCGACCCCGCTGCGCGGATCCCGATTCTCCAGGTATCCATTCTAAAGAATCAGAACGCTCCACAACACTTCGAGCTAGGAAGAGTGTTACGTCCCTTTCGTGAGCAAGGCGTTGCAATACTTGGATCTGGGATGTCCTATCACAACATGGCAGCGTTTAAAAAAGCGAGAATTGAAAACAATGGCATTATAGCCAACAAAGAGTTTAATGACTATTTAACGGAAGTATGTACGGGTGATGATTTGAAGCGGATCCTATCGTGGGAGGAGGTGAAAGGGGCGAAGGAAGCGCACCCTGAGGGCGAAGCTGATCATCTGATGCCATTGATTGTGAACATGGGAGCGGCGGGGCCGGCGAGAGGCAAAAAAGTGTTTGACTCCGTTTTTCTCGGCATGTTTAGATTGAGTGGATTTCTTTGGAGTTAAGAAATAAAATAAAACTTTTTTAAATATTACATATCGATACCCTAGTTCACACTCGTACTAATTACGAGGAAAAAAGTTGGTACACAAATTTTAAACTTGCAATTTCACTAGCAAAACCTATGTAGGTAATTAGCTCGAGTGTGAACTAAGGTATCGATATTTCGAGAGGGCAATTTAAGGAAGAAGTGGTATTTCGGCCTAAGGATTGCATTTTGTGAAATCAAGACCATTTGCATGTGTAAGCTGTATCTAAGATTAATACTATAGATATTGGTAATACATTGACTTTTCTCTTATTTCACGCTGTGTGTTTGTTTTATGCCATTCAGTATCGTAATTAGCAGTAGCACCTTGCCTACTTTAATAGGTATCGTTAGTTTATGAATCGCAGTACGAAATATGTAATTTTTACCTACTTAATCAAACGAACGAGGGTTCTTACTAAGATATGTAGAAAGAATATATCGCTGATCGTACACTGTAGGTACTGTGATACAATTATATTCACCATCATTATTATTTCAACTCGAGCGGAGACATCTACCTGCTACTGAACATAGGCCTCTCCTAAAGACTCACAACGAATGGTCGCTTTGGGTTTCAGATAATCTTAGCAGGGCCATTCTCATTTTTGTGCACACAATCACTACCGTCGATGTGACTGCCGTGGCTTTAATTATTTTGCTCTTTCTAATCGTTTGAACTAACCGTCATACTATCATGAATTCTTTTAGTGAATTCATGACAGCATTATTTTTTTTTATCAGTTAGTAAATGAGAATGGCCGAGCTAGGCAGTCAGTTTATCTTGAAGAGGGCCGAGTAGCCGACTCACACTTCGTATTTGGTTAATGGTCACCATTCAAAGAACCTTTGCACCTCATTGGTTATTGGTTCTTAGAGCAATAAGCGCATTGAATCTACAAACTCCGAGTTACATAAAGAAACTCTGAGCACATATTTGAGCATACCACCACCACACCGATCCCAAGTTTGCTCAGTATTTCGACAAGCGTATATATTTTTAATAATCTAATATTGCGCGATTGCCCTAAATAGGGACTGATTGATACATTTTAATAGTTCGAATTTTTCAAGGCGATAAATGTGCCGTTGCGTTCAAGAGCTCAATTTAATTGTGTTTATTTGATCTGGTCATTCGAATAACTATCCACTTACCTACCTGAGCCCTTAAAAGGCGGTGTGTCGGCGTGGCTGTCTAAATATCGATATATGTGTCCGTGTTAGTTGCTGTTGCGACACTTGAGACAGAATGTGTCGTCGACATAAACTGCATTTACAATTCAGATACTGGACCATAAGAAACAATGTATAGGGCCGGGATTAAGTAATAAGTTACACTTATCTTGGAAGTACAATTAATAGGAGGGGAGTGAATAGGATTTAAAGGTTCAGCAACAGAAGGTTCCTAATGCTCCTGGCTTTATAAAGATACATAGGCTCCAGGCTTGTTTGCCATACTTTTACTCAAAAACGACATGATGGATATTGATGTAATTTGGAATATAGGTGTCTTGTATGAGCCGCTACTTAGTTTGGTAGTTAAGCAAGTAAAATAAATATTTTTAGGGGGGGCACTCCATACATGTTACACAAGCTAAAAAAAATTTTTTCAGCAAATATCAACGTGTGGTACATAGTTCGACAGCTCTTAAAAAACACTATAAGGTTTCAAAGTAATGTTTTTGATTAAGTGAATATATTTGGAAATAATCGCTCCGAAAGTTGTGTAAATTGTATACCCCCCCCCCCCCCCGTCTATCTTCTAAACCGTGTGTCCGAAGAATATGAAAAAAATCACGAAGGTAACGCTTAATGAATACTTTCAACGAAAATTATTTTCAACAAGACCGAATTAACAGTTTTTGAGTTATTGCCGATAAACTGCGCTTCTCAACAAAAGGACGTAATTGCTATGAAGATACGCTCTTTTCTTGTTGTACTTTTATTAATCGTACTTTTACCTTATAGTTACGGCTATGGAACCCTACACTGAGCATGGTCCGACATGCTCTTGGCCAGTTTTTTTAAAGATACTATTTAATCCGAACTCTTTAAAACTACCCCTACCCTACCGGTATACTTACATTACAGGCAGGTAGGGTAGAGGTAGAGTTAAAGAGCTCGGATTTAATGGAATCTTTAAAAGACGCATTTGCCCCCATAGACGCAACTAACCCGTTTGAGCTTAATATAAAATCATGATAACTTATTATGAATGATAATTTTTGAGGTCACTTGAAATGCGCTATCTATGCGCTTTTGCGATATCTAAGAAAACAAACTTTAATTAAATGGAGTAAAGTTCATTGTGTAATTACATTATTGAATGGTATACGACGTTTCCAAATTTGATAATCGATAACAAGTTTACCTACTTACAATACCTAGCTTATAAGCTCGCCAGTGTACTGTAGATACCCGACCATTAAATACGCCAAAATTATTTTATTGATATTTATGTTAACGATTGCAATTGTGTCTTCTAGAGATTCCAAATCTAAATTTCATATATCACGCGCCTTCGTAGCTCTTGAACCATGGAGGTGGACCGATGCCAGTCCTAGGGGACAATATAACAAAGAAATTGCTGAACCGTTCAGAAACGTGATTCAATACGTAGATTTTGATCGTGGTGACAGCACATAGAAAAGAGGAGGCGGTGACGACATCTACAGCTGCACGGCATGAAGATATCGTCACCGTTGCTATAGTCATACATCGAATGGTGTATGACTATAGCAACTTCCCGGCAGAGCGCCATACATGGAAGTACGAGAAAAATTATACAAATGTATGAAAAACCTTTAAGAAAAGCGCTTGACGCGCATGAAGGGTCTATATTAAAACGCATACAGTAAATCTTCCTATTTTGACAACGCATACCGTTGTTACGCATAATTTTATGTTCGCATAATATTAAAATGTATATTTTAAAACGCATATTTTAATTCGCATACCATTACTACGCATAACAATGACTTAGTATAACATTATTCTTCATAAAAATTAAAAAGTATAATTTTAATATGCCTAATGGAACGTTAAAAAATCCTTTTGGGTTGCAGTTCAAATCTGACTTAACCTAGCCTACATTTTCGGAGCAACTCGTTTCTTTAGGATTGCAGTTCAAACCTAACCTAACCTACATTTCCGGTAGCAGTTCGTTTAACCTACTTTTCTGGAAGCGATTCGTTTCTGTAAGGGTCGCAGTTCTAACTTAACCTAACCTACTTTTTTGTAGAAATTTAGTTTAGCCAGCATTTACCACCTAGTAATAAGAAATACCCAAAAAATTAGGAGTCTGTGAACAACGGATGTAAAACTTAGAATAGTTTTCCAGAAAAGCTTTTTTATACGAAACGCATAAATTTATGCGTTCGGTATACCTAACAATATTATGCTAATTTCAGGTATGCCAAATCAGTCGGTATGCCAATTAACTTGTATGCATTTTTATTATTATGCCATTTAAGCGGTGTGCTCAATCATCGTATGCCAAGACTGTTATGCGTTTTAATATAATTTTATAATAGGAGTTTTAAATTATGCCTAATAAGGGACACCCGCGCATGAAGCGTCAACACAAAATCCCTCAAGAACGCGGCTAGCGCGTCACCAGCTGGTTGTATGGAGCATGATTGGCAGATTTTGAAAAAAAGAAGGTGGCAGCGAATCGGTTAAGGTACCTTAAGGCGTACACTACGGTGTAGGTTAACTTTAATTTTGATGAATGGTGAGATTAAACTAAAACATAAAACGCAAATTATGCCACCTTATTACGCAGCCTTATCTGCGCGGAAAATTTGCATTCGCTCAGGTATTGTAATGAATGAATAAGCCAGTTTCATTACGATTACCCACCTTCACAATCATTTATCTCACTTCATGGTGTAATTGTAAAAGCAACCTTTTTGTGCAAAAAATAAGATTCATATTTGAATATTACAATAAAGGCAGATATGAGATCCAGGAGATAAGTTCCGATTGAGGTGTTACCTAATTTTTCGCACAGTTACCTACTTTGTGGACGATGTAACGGTTTAAGGTTGCAGGCATCTTTAATTTGTAACCATAGTGTAATTATTGTTGAATAGAGAAGGAAATAGGTGATGCGGATCAAGCTAAGTGATCTGATTTAATTAAATCGCTGGGAAATGTTGGGTCAGTTAAAAACATTACATATGTAAAAATATGTAACACTCGCAACACAGTTCTTCTAAAAAAAGTTTTGCGATGTGATGTTAAACCACCAGTCAGTACCCGGCATGTCCACAGAACTCGATTTCCATCGACTTGCCTATTATTTACCCGTGGAGATTGTCTATTTGAGACCTGAAATATGTCCCTCCCCGGTTAAATAATCGGTCGGTAGAAAGAAGTTTGTATTGAAATTGCAATATTTTTAGGATTTACATAGGGCTGCCATCTCCAAAATTTGACACCTAGGACAAAACGCGTAAATCCCCGGATTTTGGAGCTTAAAACCCGGACATCTCAACAACAATGCAGTTTTTTCGCTTCGGGGGAAGGGGGAGGGGGTGCATTAGCGCTCGCGAGCCGGAGTAGAAAACCTGGACTACAAATGAAATGTTCCCCGGACGTTCCCCGGACGCCCTCCAAACTAGGACAAATCCGGGGAAACCCGGACGGATGGCAGCCCTAGATTTACATGACATAATAAGCTAACAGCTAATTATGTTTAATATTTGGAGCTTGTGGGTCTGCTAGAAATACCTTTGAATTGTGATGATCATCAGTCACTTAGTGACAAAACTAAGGAACTTTGACATGCAATAGTTCTTAAACTACGCGTTCAAATCGAATGTTATTGAGAAAAGTCTTATTATGACCTAGCTTTAGCCAGCAAAAAAATACAGGAGGCTGAAAATGGCTTGAATGGCTTCGAGAAAAGGATGGCACGGCCGTGCCTTTGCTGATGCTAATAGATGGCGCTGACTCATGTCTATTCGTGCAGATATAATCGATGGTCTAGTTCACCCTCGTACTAATTACGAGGAAAAAAGTTTAGTAATTAGCACGTTAGTACACAAATCATAAAGTTGCAATTTCATTGGCAAAAAAATGTAATTAGTACGAGTGTGAACTAGAGCATACGGGCATCGAAGATGAGTCTGAACTCCCCAGGAGCACACGACCGGGGTAACCTAATTCTACATACTCTACATCTTGAACAAAATTGATACATTGAATAAGAACCAATATGACACAGCATTTAAAAACTAGGGACTTATAGTTTTATATGCTGCGTCATATTGATCATGCAATCCTACTATCTTATCCCAGTAATATTATAAATGTGAAAGTTTGTGAAAATGTTAAGATGTTCGGAGGTTTGGATGTTTGTTACTAAATAACGGGGTAGCAACTGGATGGATTGATCTGATAGTTGGCATACAAGTAGACCAAGTCCTGGATTGAAACATAGGATACTTTAAATCCCGGTAAAGAATTCCTTTGGGACAGTACTTTGGGCGAAGCCGCGGGTAAATGCTAGTGTTATTATATTACGAAGCGGCTAATTTGTTCTCTGTGCTTACTTTTCGGCTAGGAACTAGGATTTGTAATAAGGCTCGAAGAGTTATTGATTTGGCTTTACATATGACCTTTTTAATAACAGTATCTAAAAGTATAACGCTCGTCGCAGATACCGCAAAGCTTAAAAACGAATGTTTTCAATGAGTGTATCCTACCAGTACTGACTGACGGTGCGACTGGTTCACCAATTCAAAGTCGCTCAGCGAGCTATGGAGAGGGTTATGCTTGGTGTCCCTCTGAAGGATCGAATCCGAAACGAGGTGATCCGACAGAGAACTAAGGTCATCGATATAGCCCAAAGGATTAGCAAGCTGAAGTGACAGTGGGCCGGTCACATCTGTGCCATGACCCTAAACCCATGAATGTTGTTATATCAATAAATAATGCTTAGACAATAACCTTAACAAATCGACTGTATAGGTAATTAGGTACGGTCTACGGTATCGTGCTCGGCATGTGGTTTGATTGTTTCAAGGGATCAAAATTACAATATCGCCGGCGTTGACACACCTTTTTACCACACACATAAACCTGACTTACCATTAGATTCAATTGGACTTACAATTTTCAAGATCTCGTATCTATTTTTGACATCAGTTCGAATTTGTGTTCTATTTTGAAAACAGCAAAGTTTAGTTTCTAATGGCTAGTTATGGTTCATATATGAGCATGAAAAGATTGTCAATGCTTGATTGTCGATAGGCAGATATGGATCAGTTATGGATGAAGGCTCGTTTAGTATAGTTTAATTCGGCGGAGAGCTTGTTACTTCATCGCGATAAGAAGCCGGTGGGATTTGACAAATGGATGCCGGCGGCTTTATGCACTTGACATGTCAAAATGCTCATATGAAACCCGATGTTACATACTGATATATTGCAATTGCAATTCGTAATACGTTACTATAACTATAAAGTATTGATACCTATTGCTTTTTTGGCTGAGGCCTTAAAACCACACTCCTGAGTGTGGTTTTATGGAGCGTGTTACTAAATAACGCGGGAAAACTGAATTAATTGAGATGAAATTTAGCAAGCCAGTAGACCAAGTCCTAGATTAAAACATAAGATTTTTGTCACAGTAAACAGTTTCTTTGTGATAGTAACGGGAACAACGCAGGCGAAGCCGCAGGTGAATGCTGGTTATGAATAAATTGAGGCGGAGTAGGTATTGTTTATAAATACCACAAGTTATAGATACCTATTCAAGAAACGAGGTTTCTATTTCTTAATAAGCAACTGAATGTTTGTGAAATAAATTAATATTATTATAAAAATATGACGAGGAAGGCCTACAACCATACCTTTGGGTTCCGGATCACCTTTGGCCACCCTAGTGGTATGGTCCAATAATCATCCAATAATCCAGTATCCGCACCAGTTTGAGTACTGGTGTATTGCTCTTCATGTCTTTCTTTACACAATCTAAATGTCGCAGTGATAATAAACGAAGTTACACGATAAATTCCCAAGAGCCACGTAATTCCGTACATTCTCTAAAGATGACTGACAATTCATCCATCAACGTCATATTTCCTCCTTTTAATCTAAACTGCCTGCATTACTCAAAAAGGATCGAATACTAAATGGTCAGTCATAACTAGCGCCCTCTCTGCGACTTCATCCAAGCCAATAATCAGATATTTTTGGCTAATGTAACGTTGTTATTTTATCACGATACGACACGGCCGTCCTGACCAGTCACACGTCCTCGTGTGACAGTGTGACTCTTCTGTAACATGAGACAGCGAAAGGACAGAACTTCTATTCGCCGACTCGGCCGTTTCCTGACCACAATTTGTACTTCACTACTTAATTAAACTTTAGCAACAATAACTACTGTCATTATAACAAAAGAAAACGGAATCGGATACGGTTTGGCATGTGTTGTGTCTACTGAGTGTGATATGAACGCCGTCCTCTGGAATAAGCAGAGGGTTATGGCACCGAGGTGCTCCAATTGTCGTCCTCTGAATAGAGGGATATGGCACCGAGGTGCTCCAACCGTCATCCTCCAAATAGAGGGTTATGGCACCGAGGTGCTCCAATTGTCGTCCCCTGAATAGAGGGATATGGCACCGAGGTGCTGCAACCGTCATCCTCCAAAATAGAGGGTTATGGCACCGAGGTGCTCCAACCGTCATCCTCCAAAATAGAGGGTTATGGCACCGAGGTGCTCCAACCGTCATCCTCCGAAATAGAGGGATATGGCACCGAGGTGCTCCAACTGTCATCCTCTGAAGAGAGGGATATGGCACCGAAGTGCTCCAACTGTCATCCTCTAAAAGAGAGGGATATGGCACCGTGGTGCTCCACTGTCATCCTCTGAAAGAGAGGGATATGGCACCGAGGTGCTCCAAACGCGTGTCTATGTTCTTTTTGTTATTTAAGTACAAACTGTATACGCTTCCGATACGCAAAGAAACGGACATTGCTCATTGAATTACAACATGACTCCCATAGGTACGTTTACTCTACATTTGCTACGTTGCTGGGTTAGTTTAACATGCTACCCTTGCCTGCGTTCTCCTTGCTCGTAAACTGTGTTCTCCGTGCTCGTAAACTATGACACGTAGTGTCTTTTCCTAGACCGTCGCATTTAAGATTACATGAAAATTATGACATACCAAATCTTCGAATTTATGTGGGGCAAGTAGCTCCGTATCCCACTTCTGATGACGAGGAAGGCCTACAACCATACCTTTGGGTTCCGGATCACCTTTGGCCACCCTAGTGGTATGGTCCAATAATCATCCAATAATCCAGTATCCGCACCAGTTTGAGTACTGGTGTATTGCTCTTCATGTCTTTCTTTACACAATCTAAATGTCGCAGTGATAATAAACGAAGTTACACGATAAATTCCCAAGAGCCACGTAATTCCGTACATTCTCTAAAGATGACTGACAATTCATCCATCAACGTCATATTTCCTCCTTTTAATCTAAACTGCCTGCATTACTCAAAAAGGATCGAATACTAAATGGTCAGTCATAACTAGCGCCCTCTCTGCGACTTCATCCAAGCCAATAATCAGATATTTTTGGCTAATGTAACGTTGTTATTTTATCACGATACGACAAATATATATACATACATAGGATGATCTATCATCGAAATATAATTAATGTACGAAATGATAACGCCGAACAAAAATGACGTCGAAATTTGCCCCATAGCCCATAACTTTTTACGTCTATCAGTGGGGCTGTTAACCAACTTAATGTTTACTCTATGTTTGAGTGTAAAGTTATTTATGACAAATATTAATATTAAGTTTGAGAAGGCACAATTTCAAAAAGGTTGCATATCATTTAAAAGATAAAAAATTGTCATTGGTTACACACCTACTGACGTGAGAAATTCATCTGATGCTATAGTTTTTTCTTCAGTACTAAGTACCTACTAGCTCCGCCCCTTTTTGGTATGGTATGGGGCCGATTTTGAGCGTTAGAGAGAGAGACAGATATTGTGTGGTGGTTAAATATGATACTTTTATAAACGCAGCCCCAATTTGAAAACTCCACAAGCAATTTCGGTACAGAAAAATACGAGAAGCACAGAAACTCTTACAAACTAACACCGAGGATAGAACATATATAGATACAAGAAATCAAAGTACATAGAAAAATTAAATGGCACTCGCCTGTACAAGGTTCGCGTTGTATCCGGAAGGATGCACATTGGGGTGGGAACCTGTGTAATGCAGTTCTCATAGATGGCGTTTAGGTTAATTCCTATTAAAAAACAGAATGGTGCGGGAAGTTAAAGTAGATGGCAAATTTGAAGGCGTTTTCTGAGTGTACGGTGGACGAATGGTTGAGTCACTGGGCCGGAAATCCAGAGGTACCAGGTTCGATTCCCGGTCTGTACACAGGCGAGTGCCATTTAATTTTTCTATGTACTTTGATTTCTTGTATCTATATATGTAACATAGAAATGTGGTGTAAATTACCCGCATTAAAAACCAATAAAGAGACAAAAATGTTTCTTTCATGTAAAAATACCGAGGATAGAAGTCATGATTCAATAGGCACATATACATATTTACGCAGATTTATAAATAGGGTAGCAAAGCTCAGTTGTGGTTAGCCAGTATATTCATTATTTAACTTATTCTGTAAATATACTTACCAGCATTATTATTGCGTGTGCCAAATTGGTATCTAAATTACGTTATGTCCCGCACTAACGTTATTAGTTATGGCAATAACAATAATCCAGTCGGCGTCCATAAAATGTCACATGTTCTGATTGAGAGCGTGTAATACTGGGCACAGGCGATTGACTCAGGTGTGGTGTGCAGTCGCCACACCTAGCCAAGCATGTGATCTCGTCCTAAATGTACCTACACTGAATACTGTACTCTATGAATGTCTATACGTTGCTCGTATTTGTTTGGACAAACATAGTAACTAATTTGGTGGTTATAATGTAAAGTCGTATTATTCAATCATCATGGTACTTATGTATCTACACGGAATAGTACATTGTGTATCTAGGGCGGTAAGTAAGGAATTGCAAACGAGTGTTTGTTATAAGCCCGAGGTGAAACCGAGGGTTTTAATAACACGAGTTTGTAATTCCTTTACCGCCCGTGGCACACACAATGTTTTTCATCACACTTGTCTTAATAATATAACCTTACTAATCGCCCCAGTATGACAAGAAAATATTAAAACAGACAGTGACATAAGTGACATTTAAGTCCATAGGCAATGCGAAGTCAAGTCACGTTCGGAAACCATAGCGGTAAGCGGCATTTTATATTTGCAAAATAAAGAAATACATTATTTAAACATTTAATTAATGTTACCGAAATATGTGTTTACATGTATTTGCAATAACAGTTATCTTTAAATAAATATTTCAGTGATAAAAGTTATAAAAGTAAGTTGGCGTTTCCTTTGAACATGACAAATAAGAGTGAAACAGAACCAGCGTTTCAAATTTAAAAAGAAAACCATTACGCCCTAGGGGAACTGTTATTGCAAATACATGTAAACACATATTTCTGTAACATTAATTAAATGTTTAAATAGTGTATTTCAGTATTTTGCAAATATAAAATCAACCATTTTAAGTCTTTACCGCTATGGTTTCCGAACGTGACTTGTCGTCTTGATCTATGTCACTAATGTCACTGTCAGTTTTACAATTTTATTTAGGTTAAGTAAGGTTATTTTAATCAGATTTCCTCACACGTGTGATGAAAAACATTGTGTGTGCCGCGGGCGGTAAAGGAATAACAAACTCGTGTTATTAAAGCCCTCGGCTTCGCCTCGGCCTTGTAACAAACACTCGTTTGTAATTCCTTACTTACCGCCCTTGATACACAATGTACTAATGTAGGATACACTTGAAATGAGGTGGTTAAAGAAGGGTGAAAATAGAGCCCATATGAATAAGACAGAACGTAAGTACAGTCAGCAGAAAAATAGCCTAACTACGCATGTGAAGTGCTTAAACTATCCTACGCACGGCTCTATTGCCAAGAGAGTGCTAGCTTTTTTGCTGCTGACTGTAATTTATGATTGAAAATTCAACACGTATTGTATGTATTGTAGGTAAGTAACTGTTTTTGCTGCTGACTGTAAGCAGGAATGTTTTTTTTTAATCTATATATATAAAAGGCAAAGTCCTGACTGACTCATCAACGCACAGCCGAAACTACTGAAGCGAAGAACTTGAAACTTTTACAGTAGAATGGTCATATGACGTAGGTGAGAGATAAGAACGGATTTTTCGAAATTCATCCCCTAAGGGGTTCAAATAGAAGTTCAAAATTTGTATGGAGAGACTACGATTTTTTAAGTAAGAGGTTTGAAACTTCGTGCTTAGATTCTTCATTAGAATAAAAGAAAAGTGATTTCACCGTTTTTTGAAATTCACCCCCTGAGGGGTTAAAATTGGGGTTGTAAGTTTGTATGGAGAATCTGCCATTTTTAAAGTAAGTGGTTTGAAAGATCATGTTTAGACCCTTCTTTAGAATAAAAGAAAAGTGGTTTCACCGTTTTTTGAAATTCCTCCCCTGAGGGGTTAAAATGGGGGTTAAAAGTTTGTATCGGGATTCTACGATCTTTTTAAGTAAGATGTTTGAAACTTCATGCTTAGATTCTTCATTAGAATGAAAGAAAAGTGGTTTCACCGTTTTTTGAAATTCGTCCCCTGAGGGGTTAAAATGGGGGTTGAAGGTTTGTATGGAGAATCTGCGATTTTTAAAGTAAGTGGTTTGAAAGATCATGTTTAGACCCTTCTTTAGAATAAAAGAAAAGTGGTTTCACCGTTTTTTGAAATTCATCCTCCAAGGGGTTTAAATTGGGGTTGAAATTTGGTATCGGGACTCTACGATCTTTTTAAGTAAGAGGTTTTAAACTTCATGTTTAGATTCTTCATTTAAATCAATGAAAAATAATTTCACCGTGTTATGAAATTCATTCTCTAAGGGGCGTAAATGGGGGTTGAAAGTTTGTATCGGGACTCTACGATCTTTTTAAGTAAGAGGTTTAAAACGTCATGTTTAGACTCTTTATTAGAATAAAAGAAAACTGATGTCACCATTTTCCGAAATTCATTCTCGAAGGGGTTTAAATAGGGGTTGAAAAATTGTATCGTGACTTTACGATCTTTTTAAGTAAGAGCTATGAAACTTCATGTTTAAATTCTTCATTGTTTTAAAAGAAGATAATTTTCACCGTGTTTTAAAATTCATCCCCGAAAAGCTTAAATAAGGAGGGGGGCGGGGGGGAGTTAGTATCGGGAATATATGATTTTTACAATAGGAGATCTAAGACATCATAGATATACTTTTTATAATGAGCCAAGAAAAGTCATTATTACCGTTTTCCGAAATTCATCTAATTTAGGAATTAAATAGAGGTTGAAAGTTTGAAAGACAGAACAAAAACTTATAGATCTAGAAACTTTACATGTGCAGAGATTCTTATTTCCCTTGAGGGGTTTAAAAGGATTGAATATTTGCATGGGAAGGTTTGAAATTTTATGTATAGACTGTTTATTCAATTTAAACAAAAGTGATTCCACAGTTTTTCAAAATTCATTCCCTAATGGACTAAAGTCGGAGTTGAATTTTGTATACTTGGGACATGATTTTTAAAGTAGGAGATCTGCGACTTGATATGTAAACCCTTTATTATATGTCAAGAACAGTAACTTTGCCGGTTTTCGAAATTCATACTCAATTAAATGGAGTTAAATGGGGGTGAAAAATTTGAATTTGGACAGAGTCATTAACTATTAAACCTAGAAACTTGAAATATGCTCAGTACATTATTTATATACAACGTAAAAAGAATAAAAAAGTGTTTTTTGGAAATTCATATTTTAAAGGTATTAAAGTTTGTATAGAGAATGGTTCTTACAGTTAGAGGTATAATGTTACTTACATAAAAATCCTATTTACTAAAACCCAAGAAAATATATCCACACCTTCTTAAAAAGTCGTTCTCCTGACTTATTACTTTTCTTCAATAAAACAAACGTGAATTTACCATTTTTCGAAACTCACCCCCAGGGGGACAAAAGGGGTTGCTTCTTAGGCGGTAGTTACTGCTTCGCGCAGGGCCAGTTTTACGTGGTTTTGGTAATGTAGAAAGCGGTACTACTATTAGCCTGCGGTAAAATAGGTATATGCACCTTTAACCAGCCACATGGGTATTCGAATTTCACGCGGACGAAGTCGCGGGCAACAGCTAGTTTTATTTATAAAGTAAAGATGGAAAAGTATTAATCTACACTTGAGTTGTTATAAAATCTTCTCATTAAATAATCTGCGACTCAACACGAGTGGAGTCAGAGATTTAAGCCAGTTGTAAAATAATGATAGCGGCTCATGTGACCATACTTAATTGGATAAATGTGCCTCAGAATCGATATTCGACACCTATTAAATATATGAGATAATATAAAATCAAGGGTTTTGACTGGCGTGAAAACGCCTCTAAATGGATTTAATTGACGCAAGAATCTATAAAAGGCGTTTTATTGACTACGGTACGTGTTATAAACCAATGCAATGTGCGTTCTAGTTATTATTCCTAGAGTGAACTTCTCTGTAATACTTAGACTGGCGGTAGGTCACAACTTTGATACTTTGATAAAAATAGTTTGTTACGATACCTATGTAATTTACATCAAAGCTCTGTGTTAGAATTTTAAGAATAAATGTGGCGTTCCCAGGCCTAAAGTGCCACTTTTCCGCACAGAAAGAAGCACATACGTATCATCTTTATTGACAAGTCGCAAGCGTCGGACTGGCCATATAGTCGAGGTGGCGTTTGCCAGCCGGACTCCATCCTGCGCGGGCCCCCGCGGGCCTGGCTTGAGGGGCTTGAGAACAACACAAATCTACACTCTTCATATTCTGTCATATTGCCTAAATACTTAATAATTCATGGCATGGTGCACCGAAATCTTAAAGCTCAAAGTTTTCAACGCCTCTCTTATCTAATGGAGTCATCTGGAGTTGCGATACTTGCGATAGTGAACTAAGCAGCCCTACACGCAATTCAATTCTCAGCTTATCACACATACGATCTCGACTGACTACGGTTTAGCAGAATCAGTATGTGTTGGTAAATAAGATTATAAAACGATAATTTAATAGAGGCTGCAAGTAATGGTTAGTTGACATGTACTTGGACCTAGGACTTTATAATTAAGGTTACTATCTAAATGTTATTTTGCTAAATTGCTTAAGATAAAGAGTTTATGATGGTTTTAAGTCAAAATTCCTCAATATGCCTGCCTCCACACCTACGCCATTATATCTAGGTACCTAATCCATTAAAATACAGTCAAAGGTTCCACTGTCAACTCGCTAAAGGTCTCAGTTATGTACTAAGTTGTCGTTGTTAGCTGTGTACAACTGACTAGAAACGATTATTTAAACAGTACTTAGTCAGTTCACATGTTAAGAACATAAGGATGTCATAAAACATGTTTGTATAACCTGTCCAAAGATTGCGTTGCGTGCATGTCCGTATGTAGACTTAGCTACACGGGAAATGGAATTGGATACATTAAGATTCATGAAAATCAACCATCGCGAGCAAAATTTGCAAGTTCAAAAGATCTAGTTTTACCATCTATACCTACATTGCGCAAAAACTACCGGATCGATTTCCGTGAAATTTTATATTATGACCCCGAATAACATAAGTAGGATCATTTTTACCCGACTATGTCAGAGCAAAAGAGAACATAACATAAAAAAGAAACGTTTAACTTATTTTACCTCCGCAAAAAAGTTGCGAGTGGGTCCACTAGTAGAGGTCAAGTGAATTGTTTCTGCATGAAAATAGATGATGTCGAGATTGAACTGGTTGCATCAGCCGCGCTAACTGATTAAATTTGTGATCTTCGGTTCATGAGCTGGTAATTTAATTTGATAATCAAAAGATTATCAATTAGCCACGACGATCATAAAAGGTAACACTTTCATCGCCTTATGTAACGTGTTCTCGCTGCCGATTCCAAAAAAAAAATTAAGATTATTTTTAAGACAGACTGTTAGGCCTTTTAAAAAGAGATCTTTGTAAAAAGGTTTTAGGTCATGCGCTGTACGCGTATTGCTCTTGATTTCGCAACCTGTCTGTCTAGACAACGGACAGGGCGTGATGTATGGGGACAGAAGTCGAAATATTTGTCAATAGCTTCTAAATATGATTTATAGCTATAGTTAAAGAATCGTGTGTCCATTCCCACTATTTCTAATTTGTAAACATTATTTTTGGATGACAACTTATCGAAATTAAGCTAAAGTTGGAGACAGAGATAAATTAGGTTAAGGCTTCGAATTATCTGTTTCAAATAAAGTTCTGAGCAGCATCCAACCTTACCTACTTACACTGATTATAAAATGTCATACGAGTTGGTTACGAAATTCAATGAGAAACTGTTCACATAAACAATGAGCTTCGCCCAAAGTTTAGTTTAAAACTGGGCGGAGTGTATCGTTTTGCTATGCGAGAATAGGATTATTAAGACAACTGCAATCATCGATAGAAATAATGATTTATAACCCCATGCTAAAGACGTTCTGGCATGGCCACTTCAAAATCAATGGTGATCTTATCCCTTCAACTAGAAGGAAACGTTATCGATGGCATCGACACGCTCGGCCCTGGCAGCAACACCGTTCTGACAGCTGCGAGCCACGCATGCTCCGATCGTATCAGCTTCTTAAGAAGTTGCTGAAATAAAGCCTAATTAGAAGCAGGATTAGCGCGCGTATCGAACATGTGTCGATCGTGTAGACATGACTTATGCGTTACATTACCCAATGCTACTGCATACGGGTAGCGATAGTCTTTATTGTATAGTACCATTATGTTTCGCATTTCGCAACTAGAGCACTGTGAATCATTTTATAAACCCGAAATTATGTTTTGGATATTGCATTAGCTGAGATGAGCAGAATATACGCCATTAATGCTCTACCATAAAAGCCAGGTATTCAATTAAAAACAGCCTCCAAAGTAATAGTAAAAATTTGATTAATCGGTTCTTCAGATCAAACTTACGATAAAAACACTTTAGGCGAATATCATGTTACCTTATAACTGGGTGGTATTATGTTCTCATTACCCACGCACGCAATAAACATTAAATGTAATGATACTACTTAATAAGCATCAATTTAAGCAGACCATTCCTTTTCCATTTAATTTACCTTAACACCATAATACGAATATTTTGCTAAGTTACATCAGGGGACCTTTATTGAACCAACCAAAGAAACTTTCAAAATGTATTAATTTTAGTAATTCTTAACTTATTCAGATTTAATTGCTTTACCATCATAAAACATTGATGTATTTGATTAAAAGTCTAAATTAAATCGTGCAATGAATACAAATATAAATAATATTCTCCCAATGCTTTTCTAATTTACCTCACAAGGCAAATCCCTTCGTACGAGTAAAATATTCACATACGTACGACTAACAACTATACTTATTACTAACAATAAGATCGTAATATTCAAATTGATTTGTTTTGCTAGACATGAATAATAACTCAATTGACAACATTTCATTTTAAGAACACTTCAAAATTTATATGCGATTCGAAAGCATTTTGCCTGCTGAACACTACACTATTTTTATATTTTTTTTATATCGCTTAATATAAAAAATACAAATAAATAAAAAATATGTTCTCATTTTACCAGTTCTACGGCACAATAGATGAAATTCCAGTGCCTTTTGCCACAGAAAAAATAAGCTGTCATCATTTTGAATTTGACATTGTCAGATCTTTAATGCGTAACGTGCCGAAGTAAAATTAAAAGATTATTTACATTTTATTTTAGTTAGTAAGTAGTCCTACTATAGATAAACCCGTATGGATCGACAAGGTATATGGGCGCATAAAAATAAAGCGGAGTGGTATCGAGCAGTAGGGAAAGTAGTGAGTCCAAAGAAACCACTAGTCATCTGTGAAGGACCCTATCTTGATGTAAGTTTTTGTATTGGCATAAGACATCGCTTTTACCTGTTTATGCCACACCTGGCCAAAAAGTGGCTTTTTCCGCACGCTGCGCGTACGGAAAAAGCCGCTTTCTAGCCAAGTATAGACATAAATTGATGTACACGACACGGGAGGTAATAAACAAAGTCCTCGATCGCATATTTACGTCCCTCGCTTGCAGCTCGGGCCGCAAACATCTGAGATCTCGGCCTTTCTTTGTATTACCACCCTAGTTGTGTAATGTACTATTATACATTTCATCAGTACAATACAAAAAAAATGTGTATTTTTTAAATTTTACAGTTGGAATATAACCTTGAAACCCATGAATCGTGGAAGATATCTAAAGGTAACGCCAAACTGAGATTCAGTGTGCCATTTTAAAAAAAATATCCAAACCCACAACTGAAACTATAACGAAGATGAACCAGGGCCATCAAGAGTGTCAAAAGCGAAATGTGTAGGACCTGTTTTTGGAGACAAGTCTGTAATTTGCACTCCAAAAACTGCCACAAAATCTACTCAAGTAAAACCAAATATCTAGCAAATATCCAAGCAATCATTGATGCAATAAATGTTTAGTCTCCAATAATAATAAAAAGGGGTAAATAAATGAATGTATTATACCTGTCTTGCTGTTTTTATTTGCCGAATATACATTTGACTGTAGTCTCATAATAAATAACAACTAGGGTGGTAATACAAAGAAAAGTCGAAATCGCAGAAGTTTGCGGCCTGAACTGAAAGCGATGGACATAAATACCTATGCGATCGAGGGCTTTCTTTATTACCACCCCTGTTATGTATATAATTTTATGTTTAAACTTGGCTAGAAAGGGGCTTTTTCCGTACGCATAGCGTACGATAAAAGCCACTTTATGGCCAGGTGTTGCATAAATTCATTTATGCCACACCTGCTATAAAGTGACTTTCCGCACGCTGCGCATACGGAAAAAGCCGCTTTCTGGCCAAGCGTAGACATAAAATGATGTACACAACACGGGAGGTAATAAAGAAAGCCCTCGATCGCATATTTACGTCCCTCGCTTGCAGCTCAGTTCTGCGGTCTCGGCCTTTCTTTGCTTGGCAACTTCGTTGGTGACACTCCCATGTGTGGTTTTTGTTATGTCTGCAGCCGTAACTACTTACACAAGTAACCGCCTCCGGGGGCCTCCGGAGGCTGCCTCCGTCGGTAACATCACAAAAAGCACATTATATCATATCACCAATGAAGTTGCCAAGCTATAGTGTGTTTTATTTTAATAAGAGAACAAAATTAAAAAATGGAAAAGAAACCATGTTCTTTTACTAATAACAATAATTTATTTATTTAGTGCACACGCCATAACTTTAAGAAATATAAATTGTGCCAGAGTTTGGTGCTTCTTTGACCCAGTGTGTTATTTTGTATATCATTGATCTTCTCCTCAGTAATTTTTTCTTCACAGAATGTTTTGAATTGATAATAGGTAAAATCACTACCATTTTCTATACTGCATTTTATTGCTAAATTAAAAACGGTAATCAATACATCACTGATTTTCCTTCTCTTGCACTCGTTTATAAAATCGTCTTTAGTAAATAGTGGGACGGGTTGAGCAACCTGTTTTTTTCTTTTAGTCAAATGGTCGCCGTGACCGTATACATTTTATTTTATACATTTTCGTTCTAATTCCATGTTCAGGAGTAATACGGCACTTAACTAAACATTTCCCATCCTGTCTTTTGACAGCCACGTATCCGATAGCATTATCAACGTATGCGTCTCTAGTTGAATGCAAAATTTTAGCACCTCGAATTTCAGCAGCATTGAATGCTTCGTTGTCACGCATGTACTCTATCCTATAGTCTGTTTTTTATTTCCGAGGACAAAAATGACATTTCATGTGTTGCCTGTTTTTTACAACTCATAAATAGTGATGTGATACAACCGGTACTTACCGACAAAAATTTAGGTAGGTACTTGTTTATTGATATTAAAGTGTCTGTAACACAATGAGTGCATAATCCGCGAAGTTCCAAAACGATACAATACTTTAGGTAAAAATGCCACCCTTTTGGAGATATAGAATATTTGTAAATACACCATATTTCTAATATCTAAAGGTACATTTTATTTGATTCGAAACTCATTAATTATCTTACATAGCTGAAAATACGCCGAACCCGCTTTATTTCTCTGCGTTATAATTTCAAGCAACGGAATCACATACGTAGGCACTAATTATCCAATAGTAGGTTAAAGGTTGAACACAATGTAGTTATAATGTGTAATTATTTTTTGATAAGTCCCTAAAACATATGTTTTAACGTAAATAGTAATTTTTATTATATCGGTTATTAATAATTACACCACGAACCGAAACAAAGAACAGCACTGTTTCTTAAAAGCTGGCCACATTATTTTTACGTTTGACATTTGTAGCTGTCATATTTGTGTTCGGAAATAAAAAACAGACTTTAAATAGTCAATGTTTATTATTGTTTATTATCGTCCGTTGAATCCGTATGAAAGCCAGGTGTCGTATTTATATACAATGCAATATCGGTATCCCTTATCACAGCCAAAATCGTCGTAAAGTCTTATCTTTTTGTACAAATATAGGAATTATATTATATTAACGAACAAAATACTCCACAGACCAGTTTAAGACAATGATGACATTATGACAACGTCAAATGTCAGATCGCTTACTTTTTTTCGATCGCGATAAGACTAAAGTAATGGTCTATTCTACCGTAGAACTGTAGTTACGTCCTTTTAGAATAAGTAAATATTAATATATTAATTATAAATTAAATACAAACCCTGGTGAAACAAGTAAACTATCAGCGTATTCGTCTTTTCAAACCGAATACAGAGAACCAATAAAATTAAAGGCTCAAAAAAATGAAAGGTTGTCAATTAATTATCCCCGACAAATTAGTCCTATTCAAAGAATGTTGGTAGTGCGAACGCTTTCAATAGCACAACGCGCCGCAGGATCATTAATATGAGTGGCTATATTAGCCAATTAGTCGTCGTTGTTTGTCGGCCTTGTCTGGACCGAGAGATCAGGGTTACCATGCTTGGAATTTCGATAAAACGTTAACTATTCGCAATGGTATTTCTCAAATTCGTGAGTGCAATTTTGCAAAGTCAAATTGCAACGCGGCACACTTCAATCGTGCTTGAAATGGTTGTAATCGTGTTTTACGTTGACAGGTATGATGTTGGCTTCATCCACCATGTTCGCGAAATTGTTTGCGAATTTAGATTGCAATGGGGTCCCTAGGCGGTCGTGCTCGCCTTGCGCAAGTGGCGGATCCGCCCACCTCGCCTGCGCGTGGGCAGGCAACATATGTGGCCAGATCTGATATACAAACAATGCATGTTTCAGACAGCTGTATTTGTACTAGGTCCGAATGTCCTTTTACGCGACATACTGGATCATTAAGGATTGCGTCTGATAACGATATAATGGCGACTTTTGATTTATGGTCTTAAACTGTATTTGAAAGTACCTACAACTTATCCTAGCATAGAGTTTAAATCGTAAGGTCATGATGCAAAATAATGTAAATTAACTGCCTGCCTGCCTGTAAACTATTCTAGGCCACCACCAGATATCTCTGCCGTGATTTTGTAAAAAGCAGTCTTCTGAGAACAATTTCTTTACAGAAGACAGTAGGTTTTCTCTAGATATGAAAAAATACGAGGCATGAATTTAAAACTAGGTGCTTGCCAGTCGTAAAAAGATTAGTAACCATTAAAATATTCAAGCTTCATTCCTTCATAATTCTCTATTTCCCCAAAAGTGCGCCTACCTAAGTCTTTGCCGTAATGATATAACCTGTGTCACGTGCCAGCATAATAAATGGTTGCTAAAATTTGCCAGGTTAATGTGAATACTGTGCCAAACAATCAAGGTTTCGTAACGAGTCGGTAGCCAAAGACACAAGGATTCGAGGTCTAACTCAAGAACTACTTTTTTGAAAACCACAATAGAATGCGGAACCATCCGTCCTGTTTTCCAAACTAACAAATAGCTTTTTAGGGTTCCGTACCAAAATGGTAAAAAAGGAACCCTTATGGTGCGACTCTGTCTGTCTGTCTGTCTGTCTGTCTGTCTGTCTGTCTGTCTGTCCGTCTGTCACAGCAAGATATCTCAGGATCTACTGATGCTATCGACTTGAAATTTGGAATAGTGTTAAAAACCGCTAATTTGAGCCTATGGAACAGAAAAAAAATCCTATACCTTTTTTACTTTTTTTTTAAAGGGGACCGAAATGGGATGTCGAAAATTAAAAGTTGAGCTAATATATCGAGTGGGATATCAAACGAAAGGGCTTAATATGAAGATTTCAAAACCGTTTTTATTTTTTTTCTTAGACGTGTAGTTTTTGATTTAAGACCAAATACGTTTCAAAAAATACCATTCCCCCCCTATTATCTCCGAAGTTACTGAACAGAAAAATCTGTAATAATTACCGATTATTAATAATATCCTAAATATTACAGGAAAAATAAAACGGTTTTCCTAACTTGCAGCGTTTTTTAGAAATTCGCAAAAATCGTAAGACAACCTTATTTGCTCCTACTAAACTAACCGCGGCATATGTCGATGTATGGGGACAACAGTTTTACAAGAGCAAAGTTAAGTTTGTCCCACCATACAATTTTTCTTGAATTATTCACGTATCTACTGACGATTTTGTACGGAACCCTCGGTGCGCGAGTCCGACTCGCACTTGACCGGTTTTTTTTAGCTTATATTTAGCAGCAAAATAGTATAGTTACGGGTTAATTATAGTATGTAAGTATGAGTTTTGTTTCAAATCTTTGAAGAAGCGTGGGCTGTCAGAAGGTCTGACGACCTGTAGGCTTATGATGCTATGCTTTGTCGCGCGATAAATAAATGATAAAGCATTTGTCACGTTCTGACAAATAGTGTGTGAGAGTGACGGTGCTTTATCATTTATTTATCGCGTGACAAAGCGTAGCATCATAAGCTTACTGGTTAAGGTCACCAGGTGTCGATCGATACAAAAAACGTGCGACCGCTCGTTTTAGATTTCTTTGGGGGTGATCTATATTCAGCAGTGGCCGTCTGAAGTAATGGCGTAACAATGGGGGCAATGTGGGCAAAACGCCACGGATACCTGACCAGAAGGAGCCCCATCCTAGAGGGCAATGAATTTTTCGAGTTTTGAGGCAGGGAAGGCCCATTGACGAATATGCCATGAGCCTATTTAAGAATAATTACGCCATTGGTATCATGAGAATGAATGATGATGATGAAATTTTGATACTACTTGACCATAAGTGCACTGTATGATACCTACAGTCTGAATCTAGTAGGTACTCAGTTATACAGTAGTAGATCTTAGTAAACAGTATGTACTTACGCAAATTTGGTAATATCGTATGGACTACTCGTAGCTTAAAAGCGCCCTTCTGTTCATCTATCCCTCAACGCGGAAACATGATTGTGCCATCATGCTGGTACAGATCGTTACACGACCATAGTTGTTTGCCTCCTCAATCGGTACAAGGCTAGCTAATGTTATTCGCTATATTTCTATTAAAATAATGATTCCATTGCGTAAAGACTAATTCTGACTTCACCTGACTCATCGATCGATTGCGATCGATTGCATCAAACTAAATCGGATGAAGTGAGCGATAGAATGCCTAAGCTGGAACGTGCTCATTGCAAATCGTTGCAACCATTTTTTGCAGCCCTTTCTGTCTTAATAAGTGCCTTACAACTGACTCTATAAAATGAAGTCCAGTTGACCGCTTTTCCTACAATGTATCGGTTCTTTTGGCGGTGAAATATAGAATGATAAGTAATATACGATCTGGGCGATGTGGTGCGTTCGTGGTATGTACGTACAAGTACGTAATTGTACGTTTTCCCCTGCCACGAAATGGGGTTTTTTCTCCGAGAAGCTTTCGGGAATGTCTTGTCAGTAACGGCCCGAGTTAACGTAAAACATTTACATCGGGTTATAAGTGGCGTTTTATGCTCCTACGCGGCGAGAACACCTGTGATTTGTGACACTTTTTACTTTACCCTTGGTATGATATCCTATTTTGTGTACATAATTATCATTCGCCTCTCACAACATGAGTCGTATCAATTTTGAAGGACACCAGTTATTTTCTCGAAATTTAATGACCAACTCCTTTATTAGGCTGAACAAATAGTCGAAGATTGTGAAGTTAATTTCGTGATGTAATTGGGGCAGAAATTACAGCCGTTTTATGGTTATTGTTGTCATGCCGCAACTTACTGGCCATGGAAAATGGACTGAGCAAACTTGTCACGATCGTTTACCAAGTTAATGATTGATAAATCAACAACATTTCAGTAGGAGTCAAATCATTCCGGTTTTAATTTTAAGGCTTCGGACATATTTAAAATCTTGCGATGATACACCATTTTTTTCACTAATAATTTACAGACATACTTAACTGAACTACAAAGCGAATATTATCTTTAGTCTAGCTTTGCATCTGTATCCATTTAACTTGCCATAGGTAACCTAAGGCAAGTAAGAATAAGAAAGAATAAAGAACATATAATAATAACATATAATAGTAATAAAGTTTAAGCGAAATAGTTTTTGCTTTGCTCTCCACTAAGCCTGATTTTGCAACCATCTCAAATCAGAAAGATGTGATCAATTTGTTTTATTTAATTGTCCGAAAGTATGAATTATCTGCAACTTCAAACGGGCAAATACTAAAAAAACGTACACACAAAAGTCGACTTAGAACTATTTTCAAGAAGGTTCAATTTCTAATGACATTAATAAGACTTAAAAGGCCAAGTTAACTGCGGTTAGTGGAGATAAGCGCTTGAAGGGCATTTCGCAGTTCGTTGCGTGCGCGACGGGATGTGCGCACGTGAGAAGTGGATCACTATGTGATCGCAGCGGAGAAAATACAGTGCGAACTTCGGTCGCTCTTAGCAGGGTCAATCACTCCTGTGAAGGTTCCCCTTGTTTTGGCATAATTTTATTTGTCCGAATACTATTTACGCGTAATTGTTATTTTACAGTTACCAGTTGACTTTTCAGAATAATTATAAAGCAAACCTTTTTTTTTTTTTTTTTTTTGTTGACCCAGGAGAAATCCGTAACGAATCCCACCCAGCTCGGGAGAAGCTGGGAGGGTATGTCCGACTTCCACGGACTAAAACTCCTGGGGTGTTCCGCCACTCGCTGTTGGACGGGGTTCCGGGAACGCTTTCGCTCTCCACCAGTTCCCCGTCAGCGTTGCCCTTTCGGGCCCGACTTCAGGCGATGTTAGCTTTCTCCGCTTCAGGCACCCCGGAACACTGGGGGCCTTTCAGCTCACGACCTCTTGGTGCAGGTGATGGTACTCCCGACCCATCACCCGCAGGTCCTCGTTAAGGCGGCAGCATGCGGCCTGCAAAGGCCCGGCGCCGCCTGCCTGGTCTTCTCCGACGTTGTGGAGGGGCCGTAGCGTCATCCTCACGCTCTCGCTCCGCCACCTCCTTACGCGACATGACGATGTCACTGAAGACCGTGGCTGCCGCCCAGGCCTCCTCACTGCCGGCCATTCTGCTGATTAAGGTCGGCAGCGAGAGGTCCCCTCCAACGGCTGCGGACAAGGCTGCGCGTGGCTCCGCCCAAGCAGGGCACTCAGCGCGTGTGTGTTGAGCCGTGTCCACAGCTCGGCCACAGTGGTGGCACGTTGCCGTCAACTCCCTACCCACCACCTCACACAGGTACCTGCCAAAGCAGCCGTGCCCGGTGAGGAGCTGTGTGAGGCGGAAAGTGGGTGCGCCGTGTTTTCGTTCGACCCACTCTTTAAGAATGGGGCGAACAGCGGCCACCAGTTCCCGGCTAGCTCCCGGGATATCCAGTCTCTCCGACCACTTCCGGAAGAGACCGTCACGAGCCTCTTCTCGCCATTGCCGGACCTCAAGCGGATGAGGGTAGTTCTCTGCTGTTCTTGCTGCCACCAGCCGCCAGTACACCATTGAGTGGATCTCGGCTTCGAGATCCCATGGTGGGCTGCCGGCCAGCAGACAGGCTGCTACATATGAGACGGTACGGTACGCTCGAGCCGCTCTGAGCGCCATAGCCCGCTGCGGACGCCGCAGCAGGGCCACGTTACGAGTGCCCAGAGAGTCCGCCCATATTGGCGCCCCATATAGCGCCATTGAGCGCACCACCCCCATATACAGGCGTCGACACACCCCGCCCGGTCCTCCTATGTTGGGAAGGATTCGCCCAAACGCTCCGGCTGCAGCCACCAGTTTTGGGGCCAAGCGCCGGAAGTGCTCCTCAAACTTCCATCTGCCGTCGAGGACGAGTCCTAGGTACTTCATCGTCGACCCGACGGCGATGTTAGCTCCGCCCACCGTGATGCTTGTTCCCGGAGGTGGCGCATTTCGAGACCCATGAAAGACTAGGGCCTCGGATTTGTGTAGGGCCACCTCCAGGCCCAATGCCCGGATCCGGTGCACCACATGTGCCACGCCCGCAGTGGCGAGGTAGGCCACCTCCCGATGCGTACTGCCACGGGCCAATACGAGGGTGTCGTCGGCGTAACAGGTAACGCTGACCCCTCGCAGCGTGGCCCCGCGCAACACCCAGTCGTAGCCAATGTTCCACAGGAGTGGCCCTAAGACAGAACCCTGTGGAACACCGCACGACATTGCCCGCCTGCGCCAACCCTCTTTTGTCGGATAGGCGACGTCTCTTCCCGCAAAGTAGTATGCGATGGTGTTCTGCAGGTACTCGGGCACGTTATGATACCGCAGTGCCGCCTTTATGGTCTCCCAGGGCAGGGTGTTAAAGGCATTGGAGATATCTAACGATACTGCCAACACCACCCCACCCCGGGAGGTCTCCTCCTCCGCGAGATCCCTTACTTGGGCAATCGCATCCAGCGTAGAGCGCCCAGGCCTAAAACCATATTGGCATTCGCTCAGGCCCGGCTCCATGCTCCTGACGAGACGGGCAGCGAGCACACGCTCAAAAAGCTTGCTGGTCTCGTCGAGGAGCACAATGGGACGGTAAGCCGACGGCTGATCGGGCGGACGCCCCTCCTTCCGGAGGAGCACAAGCTTGCCCGTTTTCCACCGTTGCGGGAACCGCCCTTGACTCAGGCACGCGGTGAAGAGGGCTAGGGCTTGGTCTCCAAGCTCCCCCAGCGCAATTGCCAATATGCGCCCCGGTATACCATCCAGCCCAGGGGCTGTCTTCTTTCTCCGTAATTTAAAGACAGCCGCGCCAAGTTCCGCCTCAGTTACCGGAGGCACCTCAGTTTCATCCTGGGGTCGCTCGAGACCGACCGCCATTGGGGGCGGCACAAATTCTTCCCGATCGGGAAACAGTGCTCCCACCACTCGTTCCAGGAGCTCTGGTTGGAGACTGCTAGTCAGCGGGGGGGCCCAGGGTCGGAGTTTTTGTCTCACGACACGATACGGTCTTCCCCACGGATCTCTGTCGAGAGTCTCCAGCCATTCCGTCCACGCCTCTTCTTTAGCCTGCGCTATGGCTGTCTGCAGTGTTTTGCAGGCGGATCTGTAGGTGGCGTAGAGGGCGTCCTCTTCAGCTCTATCTCGAACTTGTCTCCTCCTGCACCTCGTGTACCGGCGGCGCGCAGCCACACATTCTTTCCGCAACTGGCGGAGTTCCGGGCGCCACCAGTACACTTGGCGCTTGGGCGAAGGGAGTTTGGCCCTCGGCATTGCTGCGTCGCACACGCGCGTCAGTGAGGCGGCAAGATGTTCAGCCTCATGGTCGATACGGGCCACGGGGTTAGGTCTAGACCCCCAGGCTTCCACAATGGCTGCTTCCTTGGCGATCTGCCTATCCAGCCGTCCTAAAACCCATCGCGGTTCGTTCATAGCAGCGGGATGGGGCTCCCTCTCTGGAGCGTCGGTGTGAGCGGAGACATCGAACCGGATGTACCGATGGTCCGATAATGTCTCCACTCCGGTCTCCACCCTCCAATCCAGAACACGGCGGGCCAGGGCGTGGGACGCAAACGTGATATCTACGATCGATTCGCCCTGCTGCCGCACGCAGGTGCTTTCCGTCCCGCTGTTGAGGATTGCCAATCCTAGTGACACTGCCCACTCTTCAAGCACTTCGCCTCTCGCATCCGTCACCCGGGAGCCCCACGCCGTAGATTTGGCGTTGAAGTCTCCTGCGACTAATACAGGAGCGGGAGATACTTGCCCTATCAGGGCCCCTACCTCTGCTAGCATCTGCTCAAAATCAGCGAGGCTCCGGTTGGGTGAAAAATACACTCCCACGATCGTCACAGTGCCTATAGCAGCCGACACCCATCCTCTGCCCCTTACGACACCTTCGAGGGGTGAGGCGGCTGCGGATATCACCAGTGCCACAGTCCCGTCACGGTCACTAGCCCAGTCCTCTCGCGCGGGAACAAAATAAGGTTCTGAAACCACCGCCACTTTTATTTGCCACTCTGCTATGGTTTGAACCAATAGGTCCTGGGCTCTAGCAGAGTGGTTTATGTTTGACTGTAGAAACCTTTGGGCCATACTATTGCGTGATTTCCATTGTCTCCGCCGCCGTGACTTGTGGTTGGGACTGCTGGGGGGCCTTAGATGCTTCTCCCGCCTTCCTTCTCACAATTTTTCTGCCTTTCGAGGTTTTCCCCCCACAGCAGCTTTTCCCGCCAAGTGTGTGCCCTGATGGTTTCCCAGCCGTCTCGCAGATGGCACAGCTCGCATCTGCAGCAGCGCACTCCCGGGATTTGTGGCCGGGTTTTCCGCAACGGAAGCAGGCGTTGCTGCGGTCCACCCCTGTGTCGCATTTGGCTCCTACATGGCCCGTCTCCAGGCACCTGTAACAGCGTAATGGCCTTGGTTCGAGCAGCACTACCCTCGCCGAGACCCACCCCACTCTGAGCCGGCCTGCCTCGACGATCTTTTTGGCGGCCGTTACTGGGCAGCTCAACCACAGTGACCCTAAGCCTCTTAGGCCGCGAGCAATCACGCCGGGCTTGATGTTTTCCGTGGCGCAATCCGCTTCTCTAGCGACTGCGGCCACAACTTCGTTTGCCGTCACCGAGTCATCCAGTTCTGAGACCCGTATCTCTACGCATTTCACAGGTCGATGAATGTGGACGACGTCGGAGCTAAGCACCTCCCTTAGCTTACCGGCCAGGGCGTCAGCCGCCTTTTCCGGTTCTTCAATTCCTGGTGGTATTTCCAGCATTCTGGCTCCGGTTACGGCCGTTCGAAACCTTAGCTCGGTGAGGCCAATTTCTCCCAGCGATATCCGACTCCTGGCATCGGCTAAGACCGAGTCGTACTTAATGCCCTTTTCGACGGCATCCGGCTTCAGTGTGATGGTGATAGCGGCCGTGCGAGGTGGTCGAAGCTTCCGCTTTGGTGCTGCTTTCTTAGCTTCTTTGACCGCCCTGGATGGCTGCCTGCCACTGGCCGCCTTATTAGCTGTCTTCTTAGCTTTTTTGCCCACGACTTTGCTCCAGGGCTCACTTGTGGCAGTAGTCTCAGTGAGCGGCGGAGGTTTTTGCCTCTCAGATGCGGCTTCCTGTGCAGCCAGGCTTCCGCGCTTGGGGCGTTTCGACTTGCCGCTCTTCTCAGTACTTTGTACTCCAGCGGTGGCGGCAGTAGCCGGAGACTTCTTTGCAGCTGGTTTTGGTGGGGCAGCTGGAGCACCCTTGTCCTTTTGGGTGGCAGGCCCGGCTGCTGCGGTCCGAGATGCTGCTTGAGCTGCTTTGTGGTCGGCAGCTAGTGGCGGCCGTAACCGTGGCTCCGGAAGGAGTCGACACTCGATGCCCTCCAGCCGAGCGTTCAGCATCATGCTGAATTGCTCTCGGTTGGAGCGCGAGACTTCTTCAATTAAGTGTCGAAAATCTGGCTCGGCTGGGGCTGCGGGTCTGTCACGCAGTTTCACGACTTCCCGGTGTAGTTCCGCCACCTGGCGCGAGAGCTGTGCGTTCGCCGCTTCCAGACGCACCACCTCTTCTGTCACCGTCAAAGTTCTGAGCTCCGCAACAGCTCCTTTTATAGAGTCCGCGGCGGATTTAAGAGCCTTGACGAACGTTCCCTTAAGGTGTCCGGACTTTTCGGCAACCGAGACCACGACATCAAGTGCTTCTTGCACTGTAGCGTCCAGCACCGCTGACGTTTTGACCGCTTCCTTGCCTCGAGTCAGCGACAAATGACTAAGTAGCCGGGCAGCTCGTTCTTCGCGTGCCTCCTTTGCCGTGATTGTATAGGCGGCAAGCTGTTCTTCCGCTTGAAGCCGCTGCTCCTTCACTTTCTCGGCTATGAGTTCCGCCTGGTGTTTGCCGAGTCCAACGTACTGGCCGGTTGTTGGAGGCCGGCCTCTTCCCCGCTTGGGCGTTGATTTTACCCACCTGTTCGGTTGCGCCTGCGTTGGTGTTGCGGTACCTGTGGCTTCGGCTAATTTGGCGCCCTCTTCGTCATTTTCAGATTCAGAAGAGAGCGCTATGGCAGCCCTCTTCTCTCCTTTTCTCCAGTATTTTCCTCGGAGTTCGAGCTCTACGGAGCCTCCCGAGGTTACCGACTTCATACTGGACAGAGATCCTGTTCTGGATCTGGTCCGCACTGTCTCCATTACGGAGTCTGACTCCGCGTCTGTCAGGGACTTCTGGGCCGATGGGCCGCCCAGGTCCACTCTCTCCAATAGCCTTGGCTTCAACTGCGCCGTTGCCGACTTCTTCTCCTTCTCCTCTTTTTTCCCCTCGCAGCATTCCTTCCATCCTACCTGGCCGCGTTCGTTATTATTCCCCCCCGAAAATTCTAAGTTTGTTTGTAAATCTGTATCCATTGCTAGTCCAACGAGTATGGGGGAAAAACGGTCACTCCAGGCGGTGCCCCCTGCACCCGGAGAACCCTAATACCGCTGGGAGGGCGGGCGGTCTCCCAGGGTTGGCCGCTAGCGACTGAGTTGACCTACTCAGCCACTCCTCAGGGTGTCGGTCGGGGAACTGCGTTGCGCGCGGAGGTCTAGTGTCTCCCCCCCCGCAGCCGCCATTAGGAGGCCGAAAGCTCCCCGGACATGCCGCGGGTATGTGTGATAACCGATGTGTGAGCCTCTTACCCCGCTAACATCGCCAACCCGCCAAGAGATGGATCTGCGTTTGGATTTCTCAGAAATCCAATGCACAATCCTTCCAGGCAGGTAGGCAGTGTCAGGGAAGCAAAAGGCTCCTTGACCAGAGAATCACACACACCTATGGCACGCCAGGGGTCCTTTCGGCCGCCTCCGGTACCCGCGGGGGGAGAAACCCCAGAGGTCCGAGCGCAAAACAGTGCCCCGATCGACACCTCAGGAGAACCTCGACGCCACGCACCACAGCGCCGGGGCTTAGGGATTTTTTAGAGAGGTTTACTCCTCGCGGCCCGGCCGGTTAAGGCAAGGCCCTCGGCCCTAAGAAAGGGTTACGAGCGGCGGTGACATGGGCAGCAGCATGCTCCCCATGTCTGTCCGATGGCAGTGCGAGTGCACACCGGACCCGTCCCATGGCTCATCCACTGCGCCGTCTGCTATTCAGACGGACGCGCGGAGAACCCTCGCGAGGTAAGCCACCTCTATCCCTCCACCTTTGCTCTTCCGCGGCGCCCTCTGCTGATCAGAGGGACGCGCGGAGAGCCCCTCGCGGGCCGAAGCCCCCCTATTCCCCCCCCCGGTGTTTGGTTCGCGGGACCATGTCCTACCCCGGCTCGACGACGGCCGGGGCATTCCCCTATCCACCACCTGGGGACGCGCCACGTCGGGGTACACCTCCCCGCCCACTCGGACAACCGAGCAGGTCCGTGGTTATAAAGCAAACCTAACCTAACCTATTCTAAGTCAAACTCAAACTCATTTATTTCTGTAAGTAGGCCTCAAGGGCTCTTTTACATGTCTGATTCTTTTTTGGTGACTTACGAAAAAGGTTTTCCAAAATATTTTCCGTTTAACCTAGAGAAAATTTAAGCGTAATAAAATTCGGACTAACACTACTTTCGGGCTTATAAAACGTATGCCAAATAGAGGGAACCCTCTTGTGAAACACGACTGGAAGGCACGGTGCAATTCGAAACTTTGTTTTTTTTTTACTTGGGAGTCTACCTTCGGGTTAATAAACCGAGCCTTTGACTTGAATTCTTAGTTGCTATTTGGAATTATGATTATACTATACAGCTCTCTCTATGTTTAGTTTAATGAAGTGAAATAATACATTTTTCTGCTCCCCGGCCGGAAAGCGTCACCTTGCCGGCCGCTGTGCTAAACCAAGATGCCGCTTTCTGGCTCCGTCAAACAGAAAAATAGTATACAAACCTTGGACGGACAGTAGGTAAGTAAGAAAGCCTCAGATCTGAGACATTTCTTACTTTACTGGCCTCGGTATGTAATGTACTATTTATAACCGTGCTTTACCGATAAAGGCGTTAACCTGACAAATGATGATGACAGATGTTCCAAATATTATAGTAGCAGTATAACATTCAGAGGATAGGTACTTGAGTTGGCCCTTAATTATGTTTTATTTGCAATAATTGAAGATATTTTGCCACGTGCAAGATGGCTGTGAAGTTTATACGATTATAAATACTATAAGTTTATTTTTAACAGTTCTTGTTAATTATTTTTATTACCAAATTACATGGAAATCGGTCCGTTATTTTTTGCGTGCGCGAACAAACTTAAAATTTCTACGATTTTATTAAATGTATAGATAGATCAGCTTCCTTCTACATCAGCCTACTGCGTTGTGTCCGCTATACGCGATGCTCCAGTCATGTGACTCCGAAGGTCGCCAGAGGAAGGGATGGCAGGTGAGCGCCTTTCCGCGCACACTTGGAAGTTGGAAAACACTATGACTTTGATGCCGGCTTAGGTTACACGTGTTGTGCTTACTACAAGAACATTATTAGAGTTTATTCCTTTCCAATATTCCTTTAGGTTGTTAGGGCTCTGTTAAAAATAAATGAATTAATGTTTTTTTTTAACCAGAAAATCCAGTATAAAATTACGGGCGGGAAGACCGGTCCGTTAATTGAAGGTATTTATTTTGTACCACCAAAACGGTATATCAAATGCATAACGTATTTTTATTGATTTTACTAGTATATAATTAATTGACACAAATATTAAGAAAACCTTATTACATTTATAGTATACAGTGCGTTACCAGCAAGCAGGCTTTTTTTAAAGTAGGGTAAAGTAACGTTGTTTCTTAACCTAACCGTGACCTTCATTTAATTCATCGACTAAAATTCCGATTTCATAAATTTTCTAACAACATTTTAATTGCAAGCAATGTACAGCAAAGTACTAAATTGACAATTAGATGTAAATGCCAGCCCTTCATTCTTTGTTCATAACGAAGACATCAAGATAAATGCCTGCATTTACCTATTTCAACAGTTAGAGATACCAGAATTGCTACACTTAAGAAAACTACGGAAAAACAACACTTTATAGGTAACTAATAAAATAAAACTTAAAAGCAATACGAGTACTAGACATTTGGACCTGTCTGAAGTGATTGAGAATCCTTTCTTCAAGTTGTACGTGCACAATTCGGTTTAATAGCCCTTTCAGACTAACCAGATAGGACCATGCATTCGCTGGACCTCGCTGGACAGCCATTGTTATCAAACGAAGATTATGTGGATGCCGTTGATTTCGAAACCACTCTCGATAAAGTCTCAAGGCTTGAGGAACATTTCCACGTGTCGCACAAATCATGTCAGATAATTCTCATGTGTCTTTAGCCATTTTAACGCCAAAAAATATCAGTTTTGCAAATCAATGTTTGTTTTGTAATTTGACAAGCCAATGTCAATACTTTTGTAATTGTCATGTCAAATTTTAGAAATAACTCTTTTAAGCTGTGTAAAAAACTCCATACATAAACGTAATGATAAGGACGGCATTAATTTTGGGATTGTTTTTCTCAACTTTTCAGCCCCGTACCACGACATGCCTTGTACCAAGTGCATCAGCGATATGAATAACGATAATTACGTAGTACACCTACTACATTTAAAGTGCGGATTTAGGAAATTGAATTGTGCAGTTAATTCGCATAATTATGATTTGCTAATACTTGCAAACGATTGCTAATTAAGCATATTATTATCAGTTTTAATAAAAGCCCGTATACCGGTAACACACTGTATAAAAGTTTGTTATAGTGTTATACGATATTTTGACGACCGCTTTAGCTTAGTTGGTAGTGACCCTGCCTACGAAGCAAGAGGTCCTGGGTTCGAATCCCGGTAAGGGCATTTATTTGTGTGATAAGTCGTGCTGTTTTTCCTGAGTCATGGATGGTTTCTATGTATTTAAGTATTTGTATCTATTAAATATATCGTCGTCTAGTATCCATAACACAAGCCTTATTGAGCTTACTATGGGGCTAGTTCGATTTGTGTAAGATTGTCCCCTAATATTTATTTATTATTATTATTTATATTTATTATACTACAATTTGGATATCCAAAGTAGCTTCCAATTTCAATATACATAAATATAGGGTCCAATTTTATAAGGATACTAGCTCGTTTTTCAAACCTTACTACCTTAATAGAAGTGGAGATCGATGCACAACAATTTTTTGCATGTACTACAAAGAAAATCTTTTCTCCGCATTTGACATGTCCTAAACACGGTAGTGTATTTGTAAAATTGGTCATAAACATCAAGAGATCCACAGTACGCCTGAAATATCAGCATGAAAAAACCACAGCGTTATACTGAAGCATCTATGCTTCACTCGGTACGGGTACCACCTGTCAAGACAAGTATTCTAATATAAAAATACCTTATTACCCCCAATTGACTCACATAAGCGTGTTTGAACAGATTTATAAATAAAGTTAACTCAGAACGTAATTGGTCTAGATTTCCAAAGGCAGAGGAAGGAATTCCGATGAATATTGACTACTTTTTTGCCGCTGGCAAACGGGTCAAGCTCTGCGGCAAATCAGCTCTTACTTCAACTACCTCATATCTTATATAATAACAACATTGAAAAGTATACTCTTTATCTTTTGTAATAAGAACTTATGTTCCAAAACCGCATCAAAGGTAAACTTGAAGTTTCGAAATTAAACAATTGAATTCGATGAGTTTTTGCGGTCGGTCGCGATGAAACGGACTGCGATTAGGTGAAACCAATGATGCAATTTTTAAATTATCTCAATGTAAAAAGTCCTGGCCCAGTATTACCTAAACGGATTTCGCCCACATTTAGACATTTGATTGTTACTGGTTAAGATTGACAGTTAGTTACTGCTTATTGTACAATACACGATTATTTAGAGATGCCTTAAATTTAAAAATTGCACCATTGGTTTCACCTAATCGCAGTACCTTATCTACCTCGATTTACATAAAGTTGGCTGATAGATTTAAGTCGCGTCAGAGTCAGAGATCATAATCTAAATTTTGATGTGCTATAGCTAGAAAATGATATAATTAATACCAGATTAGCCAACATATCTATTGCTGTACATTAATATTTCAACACAATTCAACGTATAATCGTATTTGTCATACTTTTAGAATGTTAATTCGAATTTAAGAGTTACGTACGTTACGTATATTATTTTATGGCTCAAATTTTCATCTGACTCGCTACGTGGTTTGGCTAGAGTTAAAGCTACAACTCATTACAAAATTAAACAGAGAATCTGGCTAATTGCGATGCTTCAGTAATCCGCTTTCTGCTCCTAAACTAGCTTATCTTAACCGCTTTAAACTTACTTAAACCGACATTCAAAGTTACGACAATTTAGCAACTTCCGATATTTCGCGTTAAACAAGATACTTATCTAAATCATGTGGACGTATTTATGCTCGAGGATGTGGACACGTCATAACCAATAATCGAGCCAGTCTAGATATTGCACATAACATATCAAAACTAAGTGCCCTGTCCACGTCTCTGTCGTTATCTACTTACATTGTGTGGCCCAGGACAGGTATAAATTATTGCCCATTCAATGTGTCTAGGTATTCGTGGCACATATGCTCCACTTTCAATTTAATTTGTCCGCTGCAAAGTTCCCTATTCTCCCACAAAAACTTGTCAATATATTATTACCTGATGTCTTGGCCTTTTTATATAGAACGATAAAATGTTTTCTTCCTGTTTCCAACTGAAATGAAATGATATATCGATAAATCGTTCGTCGGCGAATCAAGGGTAAACCGAAAAATATCCTCATTAATTGCTTAGTAATATCGGTTTTTCGATTGCTTGTGTAACTTTACTGCTAAAGATGCGCAAGAAAAAAATATACAGGTAATACAGGCAGGAACAGGAAGAATACGTTCACATTTTTTGTTGGTTTCATCGTAAGTACCTAACCTACCCAACAGGGTGACCTACAAATATATTAAAATATCCTTATATCATATTTCTCTTTTGTTGCAGGTTACTCGGGGTAGAAGCATTATAGTAGCATTGTAGATGTACGTTTCACGAAAGTTTAATTTCAATACCGGTGCAAAGTGATAGGGGCTTGCCACACTAACGTGTGAGGGTTATAAATTACAAATTAGGTCGCATATATTTCGCGTGACACTGTTATTAATTCCACTTCGTTTATATTAGCTTTCAAACAAGATATACCTACATACGATAATCATATATGCGTTATAATTTATTCGTTCGTACAGCATTAAACTTTGTTGGTTAATTCAATCACGTGGTACCTACCTAAGAGGTAACATTAAGCAAAACATTTTCACCCACGGAACTTTTAATATAAGGCTTGCTAAACAATAGTAAGTATGTATGTACATCATTTTAATTTTGACTCTTAGATATTACTGCGCCAATAAACTTAAAGTGAACATTTGAAGACAGACTACACATTTGATATCCAACTCCCAACGCCCAACACAGAACCCATAAGCACCGTTATCATCTTCCGTAACTCATAAACCAACTTCTGACGTAACGGTACCAAAATCCAGAGTTTCTGGTTAGTAGCATACGACACGACCAGTGTCGTCGCAACGGACTAGTAAGCACTCCGGGAGCTAGTTTAGATTTATCAAAATTAACCATTAATTCTGAGGCAATAAGGTTGATTACTCGTATCGTAAGAAAAACAAGTTCGTGACTTATTCTATACTTAGTTAATTTGTAAGTTGACATAAAATTAAAACAAGATATCTGTAAACGGATTGCAGCGAGCACGCGCGCGTATGCGTATCATTTTTTACCTTCGAATGATATTAATTACTATGCGTAAAATCGGATAATTATCCGAAATACGCTGTATTTTACTCAGGTATGTGTATAGTTATGACGTGGTGCAAGATTGAACGTAATTCGCCTGAAGTATGCTATTGGGTGCAAGCTGGGGCACTAAATGTTAGGAATTCAGGCTCTGGCGGAGTGCCATTCAGTGTAAATGTGCATTGCAACACCGACATCACGAGTAATTATGTCATTCATTGACAGATTCCTCGAAAAAATTGTTACAAGTTATAATAATTATATACCTATTTCACACAAAATAGGTCGATTTGCGAAAAACAAGCCCGCGAAAATCTATATCGGTAACCAATTTTATTTGTTTATTGCATTTTGCATTAAATTATTTACACAGATTATGTTGACATTCCTATTTTAAATTGTTGTCGAAATACGGATATTTTAAAATCAGAACGACTAAACGTGGCTCGATTAACCTTTGCTCAATATCCGCTGGAAAACCACATTTTACTCTATTGCATGAGTAAGTATTTACTGAATGTCACCGAGACCGTCACTTTAAAGTCAATTTATTGGATGCACAGCGGATGTTAATGTCAAAATGTGAACTAGATTCTGGGGGTCAAACTGCATGTTTGGGGGTTAAGTTGGTAAAGGTACCTTTCGATATTGCAAATGTTTATAAAATTCTTTCTCAACAATTAGTTCTTGCACCAGTGAAGGTGTTAAAACGTAGGTATATTAGTCCAAATTGTGAAATTAAATTCACAATTTGGTCAAATATACTTAACTTTCACGTAATTTACCTTCGAACGTTTGAACTAAGGAGGTCAGAAGCCAAAAATAGATCGAACTTTACATAAAACACAATTAAGATGTTGTTGTACTCTAGCAGGGTTCATACCATACCTTTTTATTATACAATACCATCTGCAATACCATGGTACCGATGAATACAGTGGTTTTCAACCTTTTTCATGACACGACCCTTCTGGTATGAAATAGTACATTGTGTATCAAGGGCGGTAGGTAAGGAATTACAAACGAGTGTTTGTTACAAGGCCGAGGCGAAGCCGAGGGCTTTAATAACACGAGTTTGTAATTCCTTTACCGCCCGTGGCACACACAATGTTTTTCATCACACTTGTGAAGAAATCTAATTAAAATTAACCTTACTTAACCTAAATAAAATTGTAAAACTGACAGTGACATTAGTGACATATCCATAGACAATGCGAAACGTTCGGAAACCATAGCGGTACAGACCTAAAACGGTTGATTTTATAATTGCAAAATACTGAAATACACTATTGAAACATTTAATTAATGTTACAGAAATATGTGTTTACATGTATTTGCAATAACAGTTCTCTTTAATTAAATATTTCAGTGATAAAAGTTAAAAAAGTAAGTTGGTAGTTTCCTTTGAACATGACAAATAAGAGTAAAACAGAACCAGCGTTTCAAATTTAAAAAGAAAGCCATTACGCCCTAGGGCGTAATAGCTCATTTACGGCCCGCAAAACCTACGTGTAATGCACCATTTTCGAGCAAGTGTGATGAAAAAATATTTCGCGACCCCCCCGCCGTTCGCTTTTTGATCATGTGTGACATACATGAAATCTATATTTTTAAACTTTATCGTTATTTTTACTGAAGTACTCCTCTCGACCTCTTGAGACCCCCCTAAAGAAGACTCGCGACCTCCCAGGGGGTCGCGACCCACACTTTGAAAAACACTATGAATAAAGATGAAGGTTACACCTACTTTCAAAGTTTAAAAAGAAATGCTTCGTTATATTTACAAAACACTCTTCCTCAATCAATTTGAACAGTTCTACAGGTGAATGTTCAATTCAGTAAGATATAAGTCAGTACATAAAATACCTGATAGGTACATTACAACAAATCTGTCATAAAATTAGCTATGACATAACTGTTTACATTTCGCGAAAATACATATTGTTAGTGTTAGTGACGTATAGTTAGTGACCAGACCAATAGGTTACGCTGCAATGTTCGCTTGGATCATCTTGCATAATATCACCCGTTTAGCTTGCGCAATCCAACATGATCTCACCAAAAACTGTAGCGGAAAATTAGTGAACAAAACAAAATAAACGAGCGGAAAATTCACCCGTGATTACATTCAAATTGGCTAATTTTATTAAAGTTTCGTTCCTTCCTTTCTATTTCACGAGATGCTTAACAAGTTGCACTAAAATATGACCCGGTTTATTGAAACAGGGTAGTGTCCTTGTTTTGTAGGATTTTTATGTCAGAAATTAGTGTCTGTTATAAGTAGCACTATAATTTCTGCAATGTGCACCTACCTTTATGGCGGTAACTTAATAGAAATAAATACAAAGATTTGGGACTAACGTGCTATAGGTACAATATCGTCTGCAATTTTCGCGATTATTTGTAGGCTAGACGACTGAAAAAAAAACGGTAGTCCGTCAGTTAGATTATTAAAAAACCGGTCAAGTGCGAGTCGGACTCGCGCATCGAGGGTTCCGTATAAACTCATAAGTAGACCAACCTTACGACTAACAGCAACCATGCTTTAAACCCACTTTAGCTCTATTAAACCAGGAAAAATCTTAACAGCGCGATGCAGCGTATGCTACAGCGACATCTATTGATACTAAATAGCGCGTAAATTTTACTTGTTATTTAAATTTAAACGTTACTTTTTGTTATTGGCTGATTGAAATAATTGTTTGTCAACTAAGTTAGTTCTCATGTATCATTTTTCATGAAGGAATCATGTTTTGAAGCACACTTTATTTTAGATTTGTGTCCCTAGATGGCGCTAGTGGTATTTCATTTTTATGGTATTTACTAGTGTCAAATTTCCTAACATACTCCTATTATAGAGTTTTTAATAATTATTGTTACTTTATGTTTTTTTCCCGATTCCTGATGAGTGATCATTGTATTTAATAGACATTTTTTTATGTAATATGATATAAACTATCGCTTAGTTTTGCTACTCTCCGCTAGATGGCTCTCATAGGGAGGGTAATATGTTAAGATTTTTGTAAATGTTTAAAAAAGTATTCCAGTTAGGAAGAGAAAATATAACGGTCTTCCTAATAATAATAATAATCCTAATAAGTAGATACATGAATAGTTCAAGAAAAACTGTATGGCGATTAGTTTAGTAGGAGCAAATAAGTATGTGTTATGATTTTTGCAAATTTCTCAAAAACGGTGCAAGTGAGGAAAACCGTTATATTTTTCCTGTAATATTTAGGACGACATTTATAATTGGTAATTATGACACATTTTTCTGATCAGTAACTTCGGAGATAATAGGGGGGGAATGGTATTTTTTTAAACTTTTTTCGCCATAAATCAAAAACTATTTATTTAAGAAAAAAATAAAAACGGTATTTTAATTTACAAATTAAGCTCTTTCATTTGATGCCCCACTCGATATATTAGCCCTACTTTCAATTTTCAAAATCCCATTACGGAGCCCTTTAAAAAAAAAGTAAAAAAGGTACAAGATTTTTTTTATGTCCAATAAGCTCGGGTTAGCTACTTTTAACACTATTCTAAATTTCAAACCGATAGCAGCAGTAGCTCCTGAGATATCTGGCTGTGACAGACAGACAGACAGACAGACAGACAGACAGAGTCGCACCATAAGGGTTCCTTTTTTACCATTTTGGTACGGAACCCTAAAAATATTAGATATAGTGCTTAGAAGTATCGAGTGGCGTAACTCTATGGTACAATTTTCACCTAGGAGTGACGTCACAAGCCCCCACGCCGGAATTTTGATGATCTATAACCTTTGTCGATTTTTAATAATTTGATAAACCTATAAATACGTGTCCCATATTTTTCCATAATCTAACTAACGGACTAAATAGAATGATATATAACCCAGTCGTCATCCCTATTGTAATAAACCTCAACCCAACATACAGTTTCACGGCCATTCTCACGAAGTAGGTATGTCTGCGGTCACCTACTTACCGCGACGCTGTTTTCATACTAAATGTATGGAGACGCGGTAATTAGACGCAGTCATACTTCGTCAGAATGGCCGTTCATTAAATTTAACGTCGTTTATCTACAATAGTACATTACACAAAATAGGGTGATGGAGCTGCAAGCGAGGGACGTAAATATGCGATCGAGGGCTTTCTTTACTACCTCCCGTGTTGTGTACATAATTTTATGTCTACACTTGGCCAGAAAGCGGCTTTTTCCGTACGCGTAGGGTGCGGTAAAAACCACATTATGGCCAGGTGTGGCATAAATCCCACTAATATTATAAATGCGAAAGTTTGTGAAGATGTTTGGATGTTTGTTACCTTATAACGGGGTAACAACTGGATGGATCAAGCTGAAATTTGGCATGCAAGTAGTCCAAGTCCTGGATTGAAACATAGGATACATTATATCCCGGTAAAGAGTTCCTTTGGGACGATAACGGACGGTAACGGGCGAAGCCGCGGGAAAATGCTAGTATTTTATAATTCTTTTGTCTATACAATAATCATTTGGAACTGTATGAAACTTAGGTACTTACCAGTGGCGTGACGTTGAAGAAATCTTTGGGCAAGCCAGAGCAGCTTTGGCTTCAATTTTCTTTAAGAGCACTAGGATTAAGCGCTGATATTAGGCAAGCCGATGGGATTCGAGTTCTATGGACGCCACGCCACTGGTACGTACTAAGTTGATTGACCATAAAAACGTCAATTGACAAGTCCTAAAGTCATCATTTCGAGTTATGCAAATGGTGCGTGATATGCCATTGGGCTCACGGTACGGGACTAACTTTTCGGCGTGCCACATAAAATATGTACTTACTTATTATTTTGTCGATAAACATTTAATCGAATGTTTCATTTCTTCGATAATGTTTTCTCCGATACCGTGAAATTTTCACGATTTTTGAAAAGGTCATTTAATTATGTAAGTTGTGACAATGGTGAATCATTTTTTTCTTAACATTTATTTAAAACTAAAACGGTTCCTGAGACGCTTTCGATCAAATGTAACATTCGCTGAAATATTAGTCAGTGATTCAAGCTAGATCGAGAACACCCTCGTTGACCCATCATGTCAGTGTCAATATAGCTGGGCAGGTGTATGAATCTATGACATTTTAATCAGAGCCTAAACGGAGTGTCACATAAATACGGCTATCATTATCATTCGTAAAACGCATGTTCACTAGCGACAGTACTTTAACTCGATTCTTTAAGCGCTACATTCGTACGACTGCATCTAAGTTACCTTTAAGTAGGAATAAACGACGCTTTGCTAACCGTAGACATTTTAATTGGCTCCCAAGATAAGCCTAATTAAAAACGTTAGCAGATCGTTGCGAAAGTGTCGCAAGATGCTGGCTGACCTGTACTGTGGATCAATCATATAGGTACTACCTACTATTTGTTTTATTACCGCCGAAGTGGATTAATGAATAACTAGTTTTAGGCGGACAGTCAGACTTGCTCCGTTATGTACAGTCTGCTTCAAATGTATCAAGAAGGTCGAAAATCAACCGTTGTGGAAACATTACTCGGCTTGAAACCCCCAAGTATCACCCGCGTAATTAGCGCAAGGACCTATTCAAATACTCCGGGCCGACATATTTGTGGGTGACTGTACAATATAATACTTCATCGGTCATGGTGATCATGTGTCGATAAATTACGATAAAGATTTATATGATAACACTTATCTAGTCATTTCAGTTTGTTTTAAACTCTGCTCTTTAGAATCGGATAGGTATTTTGGTTAATTTTGTTTAATTTAAATGTGCGTTCCAGTCCAGTGTGTAAATGCATTTATACATGTTTTACAAAATGTGTAACCTATGCGAAGTGTTTCGTATAACGGCAAAATTTAATGAATTACTTAAGTGCTCTGCTTGCCTGCGTTATTACCGTCTATAAAGATGATAATTAAAATACTCAACACTAGCCAACTTGAAGAGTAATACCATTCACTAGTTCATGACTTATTTATTTTAAACGCATTATCCAAGAAAAAAATATTCTTATGCAATGTAGTCTACGGTTTAAATTCACATAAACGTATTACTCGGAATACGAGCTTGTGAAAATTGTCCTCAGTTTGTCATTGTATGCAGTCACGTTATGCAAAACGAATTGCCAAAAATGTCGCTGCGTCTGTGATCGCTAATTACGACTATAAAACTTGTGTTAGTGTTTCCGAAATTGTAAGGCAATTTGTTGTGGGTAATCGTTTTGGAATAGTGTCAATGTCGGCGGGTCGTGGGTTCGCGTCCTGTCCTGACGTGTTATGTATCTCAAAACTAGAGCGACCGCCTCGAGCTATTTAGTTGGTAAAAAAATATAAACAGTACTTTATCTTAATAGCCTACAACGGGGTCTATACTGTTCTTTGCACTAATATAATGTTAAGTCGTAGTCAAATTATCACTACACTTAGAGAGTGTGCGGAAAGAGAATAGGCGTGGCGAAAAACGGAACAAACCTAACCAGTATGGCTACAGAACAGAAAATACGGCACATACGGTAGAAAAAAAAGCATTACAGCGCCCCCAAAAATTAATCCTATTCTCTTTCCGCACAGACTCTATCAGGAATATTGTAACGGCTACCTAACCTAACCCAATCTATTTTAAGCGGTTATTGAAAAAATTGAGCTTTGCCTTTCCATCATAACTTTACAGGAACCTACCGCCTAGGCGGAGAGAGTACTTAGTGCTTAAATGGAGATCCAGGATCACCGTATTTAGCCTAGGCATAGTTTATTTACTTTTTATAAGTAGGTACTCCGGATCCGGGTCACTCATGTACTGGCGCCCGTCGCAATTTACTGGCTATAATGTTAGTATTGTGGAGTGTTTGCTTACGATTCGCGACATCGAGCGGTAATTGGAAGCAGTACCAATTAACACAAAATTGTGAAAGAATTTTGCGAAATTTTAATAACAGTAGTTTACTGATTTGATTTTTGCGCTGTATGTCATCTATCTAAACAAGCTTTTGCATAGTGATCCGTATTCATATTCGTGATCTTGAGTGGGGCTAAATTTTGTAACTAAAATAATAGAAGTTTAAGTGCTTAATTATAAAAAGTTAAACTATATTAACGTGAAATCTAGTGTTTCAAAGGACATCATATTTACATACCTAAGTATAAACCGTACATAGATGGTGTAAAGAATTTGTGCTTCAATAGGTAGTAGAGGAGAAAATCATGTAAAAATAGACAAAGAGCTAAATAAATAGATTATTGCACAAAAACTTAATAAATGGGAAAGATCTGTAAATAAATACTATTAGCATTTGGAAATGAGCCTCAAGCATCTCTTATCATATCGACGGCGAACATTTAGACGAGATTTGAGATTTTTATGTGTTTACGCTGGAAATTTAATTTTAATTTCGAGCTGAATCACATAAAAATGTCAAATCTCGTCAGGAGTTCATGGTACTTCGCCGTCGATATAGCTGCTGAATAAGAATGCAAATAACGCAACGTGACCCAATATGACGCATTACACTTATTAATTATTTTTCCTTAAGCTCATACCAGTAACGTAGATTGATTAGCATTTTTGGCAGCCTTATCCACTTACTTGATTAATGTTAGGGAGCAAACTGTCCCGGGCTTGCGACACTCGACACAGACACAAAAGAGCCCCAAATCTCCTTTTAAGCTTTTCATTTTAGTCACAATGAGAACGTGCTAAGTTCGACATTGGTTTGGTTTTAATTTTCGACTTAATCCGTTATAGCTTTGAGGGTACGAGCTGATAAGACAAATCGACGTTTAACAGTCTAATAAGAGATCGACCTCGTACTACATTGGTCGGGTCGTGTGTGAGCTATTTGAATTAAAATTACACACGCAGGCTTCGAATTAATGCAGCTTAACAGAAGTGCCAGGCGGATGGAGCATTGTTTGCCAATAAACGATGAATCTTTGGGCTAATTTGCAGATCGTGATTGAACTCGCGCCTCCAGATATGTGCTAGTAAAGTGAATCTTTTGACGAGATTAATCTAGAAGATCAGTATTTTTAATCGTATGGCAGAATCACACGTCTAATACAGTTTATAAATTAAGTTTGAGATTCATTAGCTATTTGATGGCATCGTGGTTGTAGTTGATCAGGTCTTAGGCAGGGCCGTAATTGTCAAAAATATAATGAAATCGCGGTAAAAACATATTGTGCACTTAATTTATTATTATTTTCCGACAGATAGGGTTTCGTGCTACATGAATCGTCAATATCAAATCTTTGCAAAATCATGCCCGCCCAGCTTGCCGCTGGTCGCGCATATGTCGTAGTGCTGCAGTCTCCTGATTTACCAGGAGATTACATGATTTTAGGCCTAGTCTCCTGGTCTACTGGTTTTTTTTTCATAAATAGAGAAAATCTACTGGTTTTTAGGATTTTTTTATTTGTCGAACAGAACTCGAGGGTCCCAAGGTGTGTTTTTCAAAGTTTGTATTGAGTAGGTATTTTTTGTATAGTCTGTGGAAGTTATAGGCTTGAAATACAAGGTTGCCAGTGTATAATTGGCTACAAAAATTGTACAATTGGGAGAATCATTATGTCCTCGTCGTATCCTGAACATCCATGTATAATAAATAGAATTAGGTTAAAAATACCACTAATAAGTTTGGGATAGTGCAACCTAGAAAAATAATGTTTCTTAGATAGATACGTTGAAACCTATTTTTTAACCGACTTCCAAAAGAAGGACGGTTCTCAATTCGTCTGTATGTTTTTTATTTATTATTTTTTTTTTTTTTTTTGTGTGTTTGTTCACCGATTACTTGAAGACGGCTGGACCGATTTGGAAAATTCCTTTTTTGTTTGAAAGGGTAAACTTTCGAGGTGGTCCCATTGCAACCAAGTCAGGATCTGATGATGGAATCTTGGAGAAATCGAGGGAACTCTTCAAATATTATATGCACACATATAGCGATTTCGGTATTTTTCGTAATTTCTCGTCCATCTCTTATTAGCAACAAGTTTTTAGTGTTAACCGACTTCAAAAAAAGAGTAAATTTGTATCTAGGTTTCTTCCCCGATTACTTGAAAACGGCTGAACCTATTTGGAAAATTCTTTTTTTGTTTAAAAGGGTATACCTCCGAGGTGGACCCATTGCAACCAAATCAGGATCTGATGATGGGATCTTGGAGAAATCGAGGGAACTCTTCAAATATCATAAGCACACATATGCGATTTCGGTATTTTTCTTACTTTCTCGTGCATTTCTTATTAGAAATAAGTTCCCAGTCTTAACCGACTTCAAAACAAAGAGCAATTTTTATGTAGGCTTGTTCCTCGGTTACTTGAAAACGTCTAGACCGATTTGGATGTTTTTCTTTTAACTAAATAGACTTAAGTCTATTTGGTTAAAATAATATTTTTCCAGCGCCACTAAAAATTTAAAAATAAAGTAAATTTTTAAAACAAAAAATAAAAACCGACTTCCAAAAACCTAAACTAAAAACCAAAAAATAATATGTTAATTACCCCAAAGAAATGGATAATCAACGATTCATATATACATATACAGATATTTATACTTTTTAACCTGTTATTTTTGAAGTCGGTGCCAGCTAAGGAGCTCAACACAGCCAGGTTTACGTGGCAGGCACCAACTTCAAAAATAACAGGTTAAAAAGTATAAATATCTGTATATCGATACCTTCAGACTCAAAGGGCGTAAACGCCGTAGGTTCTAATGGCGTTTACGCCCTTTGAGTCTAAAGGTATCGATATGTATATATGAATCGTTGATTATCCATTTCTTTGGGGTAATTAACATATTATTTTTTGGTTTTTAGTTTAGGTTTTTGGAAGTCGGTTTTTATTTTTTGTTTTATGTTTTTGTTTATTTTCTATACTGTTTGTATGCTGATCTCGAGTTTTCGAAAATTGTGCAGATTTGGCGGGTGGAATACAAAAAAAATTACTGGTCCCACTGTTGAAATGCATACCTACTCTTAAATAAATATAAATAGGACGCGCATTTGTACAGCTTTACTAACATACATACACGCATACTTATATTTCTTGCACAAAAAAGGCAAATCGGCTTTCTCCTGATTTTTTTTGCAGTCTCCTGATTTTTTACTTGGCAATCTCCTTTTTTCTTAGAGGTAGGGGTTTGCAGCACTTGTCGTGGCCAGGCGGTTTGGGACGGACGTATGGGAGGACACATTTTGCAAATATGTGTATTTTTTTTCCTCTTATTAAGGAATCGGAAAACACCGCTATTGCATTTTTATTACTTATGAATTTTCCAAAATATTTCGTTTTAATCCTGGTTAAGTATCCGAATTAAATAGTTAGAAGCAAATTAGTATCTTAATACGTATTTAAAAAAAATGTATAAGTATGTGAGGTTTGTGTCGTTCGTTGTAATGTTTTTTTTTAATTCAAGATAATGTCATATTTTCGTATGTATTGTTAAAAGTCAATCTTTAAAAATGTTTAATTTCATATTCAGGGTTACAATTACCACACTGTCAGTCATGCATATAATAACACCAATCTACTGTCAAATTAGACAACAACTTATCTCTATACGCTGCTCGGTGACAGGTCATATACATAATCATTAGTGGCCAACCCCTTATAGGTTCAATCGCTATTTACGATTGCAATTATGTTGTACCTACGTAACATAATAAGATACGGCGATGATTACAGCCGCACTTTCAAATTTGAGGCGTGCTTGGTTACGTCTAGAAATTACCAGTGTCCTGTCTTGTCTTTATAATTTTAAATCTTGGTTACAGTTATTTATCTAAATAGATATCTACGTTTATATTTTGAATGCAATAACGTCCCATATATGGGCTGATATAAAATACCCACGCAAACCTTTCCCTATACTTACATACCGCTAATTTATCAAATGCCGGCTACAGCAAAGAAGATGACTTGAGGTTATCCATTCAATTGTTACCACGATATTAGGTAAAATTTACTAACATTCAAATATCTTTACATGTTTTCACATTTATAATATCAATACGAAGTAGGACAGCAGGATAGGATAAGATAGTGTGAAGACGGTCGATGTGATAGCCGAACTAATTTGTTAATTTTCTTACTATATATATTGTACTGAGGAAAAGTGCATGCGAAACCGCGGGTAAATTGGTATTAGTAATTAATTCGAGTAGTTCATGATGAATTGGACTTCCTTTCTTCCGTGTGAATATCTTTCAATAGAAACAGAAACATTCACCCCCCGTTTTAACTCAATCGGATTGAATTAATTCTATAAAGAACAGGTGTTTCATCATCCCGCTATCTGCAGCGGCTTAGACTTGTACATTATCCATTAGTACCTTAGCCACGGAATTGTTTTACTTATGTACAGAAAAAGATAACAATTATGTTCATTATGTCAAGCTCCATAATACACATTCGCTGCGACAATTAGCTTAACTTATCAATTAACCATACATGTACGGGGTCACATCAACCCTGTACACAGTAAGGTGTTAGATAACACGGAATATATACGAACAATCTTACCAAGTGAGATAATCCAGCCTCCAATGATTGAATCGAACATTACGGCAGCGTGAGACTGACAATTGTTATCTAGATAAAACACTATTACAAAATACGTCCGTAGTGCATAATGCACATAATAATGTGGACAAAAAGTGTCATTGTTTGGCATTCGGAGAGAAACAGCAGTACAATGACGTAATAATTTAAAATCGCATACGAGTGGCGTGAATGAGTGTATAAGTAGGTACATTATCAGTGATATCCTGATATCCAAAGAGCTCTTAAGACCGAGCCACACCGGCTGCGTGTGCACGCACTGTACGCTGCAGCTCCTTGACTTTGAGCGTGACTAGCCGCCATTTTGAAAAACATTCATACTATACAACGCGTACGCCACGCGCACGCAGACGTGTACGCAGCCGCACAGTGAACTATGTAGAACAAGCTAAGTGGACAAAAACCACCACTCATTATCTCAAAACTCATTATCAATAATTATACCTAATACCCATACATTAAGATCGGCACGTGTTATTTTTTCCCCCACCCCTCCATTTATGAATGATAAGGGTCACTTCTTAAGACAACAGTCAATTTTTAGTGCATTAATTTGCGTAATAGCGCTTGACCCTTTACCCCCGTGTGCGTTTCTACAAAGTTCAAACTTCTATTTTTGTGATGGATTCTAATCTTTAGGGTAAGTAAAATATTCTGTAATTGTTACTTTTAAATTTTACCCCATTTCATAGACAATACAGGTGCAGTACGTTGGAGTTGTAGAAATTTTTAGTCCTAACTTAAAGTTTATCGGTCTGAAATCAACATGTCCCCACTTGTCCCCGCGGAGATTTTCATAAATATGATACCTATTTTTACGCTCTTTTATATGATAGTAAAATGGTTTGCTCATTATTGCACAAAATTAATTTATGTCGTTTTTTCTAGATATGAACGTCTCTGTATCGAGAATGGACATTTGCAATGCATGGTTGTCTCATGCAAAGGAAACAAGAAATAATGAACTGTTTAAGCTAGTTTCGGCCAAATGTGATTTGAATGGAGCGACTGAAAGCTCGATAAGGGATATCAAGGTTGAAATATCACGATTTTCTTCAAAAATTCTTAAATAGTGGGAAAGATGCTTTAGATGCCGACAACGTTTTTTTGAGAGAAATGATGAGTGGCTTCGTGGAGAAGATTTATTATTTAAGGTGTCTATGAGTCCTGCCCTGCCATCTACATCCTCGGAAGCTACACCAGGTCCCGGAAGGCCCCAGACCGAATTTTCGAAATCTTGTCCTAGAACGAAACGTCGAAGTATTGATGATCTTGTACAAACTCGTAGTTCGAATATGCCGCCGAAGTATCGGCACGTTTAACAGGTAGTGCAAATGTGGCACGTAATATAAAGCATTTACTTCGGGTTACGATATTAATATTGAGGCATTTGAAAAATTGGCACAACAGACTAAAACACTTTACTTAAATCTCTATTCATGGTATTATATGCCGGCTACAGTTCACAAAATGTTAGTTCACGGTGTGCATATAATTCGATCAGCTGTGTTGCCGATTGGCCAACTTTCTGAAGAAGCTCAGGAAGCCCGCAATAAAGACTTAAGAAGGTTTAGGGATCGTAATGCACAAAAACAATCACGTCACGCCACGAATAAAGATTTAATTAATATGCTGGTGATAACATCCGACCCTTTAATTAACAGTTTCAGAGACGCCCCAAAGAAAAAATCAGGGCCTTCTGACGTTTTAGCTTTATTAATTCTTCCTAATGTTAAGAATGCAAATGTTGATGTAGTTTCTAGTTTCCATACTGTAAATAGTAATGATTCTTCTGATGATTCTTCTGATTGATAATATTTCAGATGATTCTGAATCTTCAGATGATGAGTAATTATAAGTGATTAAACCTTTACAGGTTATTAGTTAGGGCTTATTTTTAATCGTTGATAATTAAGTTAATAGTTATCTATTTATTTACAATTTATTTTATGGTTAATAATTAATTAATTTATTTATTTTAATGAATAGCAATTAGTTTATGATATTTTTGTAATTTATTGTTAATATAGGATTTTTTTTAGTAATTCTTGGTTTTATTATTTTAGTAAAATAGAACGGATTACAATATTTGGTTTTGGTAATCTAACCCGACTCCCTCAATTATTCCAATTATCCACAAAACACATTAAAAAACGTTTATATATGTATAATAACCATAAATAAGTTTAAAAAACTACAAAAATAATTTTGTCCAGTGAGCTTGTTCTAGAGAGTTCACTGTGAGCCGGTGTGGCTCGGCCTTTAATGGTTAAGTGTGCTTGTATGAATAAACAATCTTTAGTGATGATGTAGTGTACTTGAGAGGACTCAAATCATCCGCTGGCCTGATAATATAAATAACAGCGTAGTACCAGAAATTAAAGTTATGTATCTATGAAGAAAGTAGGTATGCAAAAAGCTTTGCATTGTTTTCTTATTTTCGAATTATTATAATACTGTTCATATTGTTGTCCCATCACTAATGGTCAAAGAGAAGTTATCTTAGTATGTTCTTGCTTCAAAGCTTCAGTATTTATTTTTGTTCAAATCCAGAGAGCAAAGTAAATAGGCGGAACTGTAGGCATAGGTTACTTTAGTCCCGGGAGCAACATTACCTATACTTTAATTTTCCAAACTTACAAAAAATATTCCTTAGACTACCCCCCATATTATGTTAATTTCATCCTTTTTTTTTTCTTCTCATCATCATCTTTTTTTCAACATTGTCTGCCCAAAAAAGAGTTTTAAGTGTGTAGGGTAAAAACACTTAAAACTCTTTTTTGGGCAGACAATGTGACCCCCAGGCCATAAAAAACCTGTAGGTAGATACTTACGGTATTTACAAGTAGAATAGTATCCAAGGAACCGAAGAGTTCTACTGTTTTGCTGATTTTATCATTATCTAGAAAGCTTCCTCAACAAGTGTCATCGTAGTCAAATGCTTGCCTTTCCGCATTCATTACAGTCGTAAAATAAACAAAACAACTACCAAGCGAATTATGTCGTTTAAAAAATACAGCAACTGCCCCTCTTACTAAATATTTAATAGCATTTAAATCAAAATTGAGATTTAGTATTACGTAGGAATGAACTGTGGGACGGTTTCATCAGTAACCCGCGCTTGCGCAAAGCATTGTTTCATCTCGATCGGGAGCGATTAGCCACAGGCGTTTCGGAATCACGGCGGGGCACGGTTGACAAGTTGACAACTCACTCTCCACTAAACTTAGAGGTTTCCACATATTATATTTGCATATAGATATAGTTAGTTAAATTATTAGCAGTATCTGACCAATAACTAATAAGACTATGTACCTCTACATACAGCTTTCCACTGGAGTTATTTGATCTTAGTTTTTACATAATGTAGAATGGATTTTTGAAAACACACTAAGGCATAATATTGTCTTCGCTTTCCGCGATTATCACTCATAGTAATAAAACAACTCCCCGCGACACAACCACGAACGCTGAAATAAAGGGTTACGAAACGTCGGGACTCAAAATCCCACTAATATTATAAATGCGAAAGTTTGTGAAGATGTTTGGATATTTGGATGTTTGTTACCTAATAACGGGGTAGCAACTAGATGGATCAAGCTGAAATTTGGCATACAAGTAGACCAAGTCCTGGATTGAAACATAGGATACTTTATATCCCGGTAAAAAGCTCCTTTGGGACAATAACGGGAACAATGCGGGCAAAGCCGCGGGAAAATGCTAGTGTAGTAATATACGCGATTTAATCCGTATAAATTGTTTTATTACTACACTAAGGCATGTTAACAGGGGATGAGAACTATACAAAGATCCTGTCGAGCACACGGTTTGAGCACACGGATTATTGAGTACCATTTAATTTTTCTGGGTACTTTGATTTCTTGTTTCTAAATATGTAACATAAAAATGTGGTGTAATTTACCCGCATGAAAAAAACTAATAAAGAAACATAATGTTTCTTTCACATATAATAAATAAACCTAGTTTAACCCATTGGCACCTAAACTACATGTACAAATGTCCCCTATGTCGCCTCCTATGGGTAGGGTGCCCATACGGCTGGCTGCGTTACCTCGATGGATGGCAATGCCTATGTGCTGAGCGAGGAATAAGCCAGCCCTATGATCACTGGAGGAATAAGTAGGTACCTAAATTTATTGAGTTATTGCTCTCGGTTGCCACGGACCCAGGGAATTTTATGTTAATGTGGTTTAAATCAATTTTGAAAACAATAATATAATTTATTTCACAAATCTCTCGAAATTAAGTAATTGATTCCTAGGTATTAATATAACGATATTTCTCACAGTGACATTGGAAATCTGAAGCAATTAATGACAAAATAGGCGCAGTTTTACACAAAAAAACCTTTTCAAGTCATTCAATCGTTTCATTTCACAATAACAATCCGTATTTAGTGCTTAGTCGACGATAAGAATTTCATTAAACTACCTTACAGTGTTGTAATCATAAAGCCATGTTCTTAAATTTGTTGTTTTATAAAATAAACTGAAATGATGCTTCTAATCTTACTGCTGCAACTTATGCAGTGACATTTCAGACATACCTGTAATAAATACTAAAACCTCTACTACTACTGGTACTGACCAGTACAATTAACCCCGACACAATTAGAAGACCTGACTACATTAATTACTTAATTCCAGATAGGACATGTTTGTGACCAAAAATTACTAGATAGAGAGTGACGGCGGCTACAAGATGATTGCTTCCTCGTTCTTACTGATTAAAGAACGTTAAGGGCCGATACAGACGTACTGCAACCCAACTGCAACTCCCTACGATTCGTATGGGAACTGCATCACAACTGCGCAGTCGGCGTGCAGTTGTGATGCAGTTCCCATACAAATCGTAGGGAGTTGCAGTTGGGTTGCAGTCCGTCTATATCGGCCTTAAATGGGGCACTAGAATATCAATGGTAATCGAAATGTAAGACATATTTGGGAAATAAAATATCGCCACGTGTAGTTCGATGATCGTGCTAGACCACCCTTGGAGTGACTTTGGAAGATGCGCCGCAACTTACGTAAGATACATTCTGTTTGGTAATATGTAAACCTTACTCGAACGAGACTATTATGGCAGCAATAGCATGCAGGTATAGGTAAGTTAAAAGCTTAACCGCTCTTCTGGTTAGTACTTAAGTACTTGTCTTGCAACACTTTGATGACGCGAATCTGACCATAAGATGTGCGGTAATGATTATTTAAGTAATTGGTGGACACATGTCAATTATTATTTTGGTAACTTACATGAAACTTTAACGCGATAGCCATAAAAAGCGCTGCTTATAATTTTTGTTGATATTTTGTAGTATTAAATAAGACAAGCGAATGAGCAGGTGAATAAAATTGACAACAGTTAACGACCATCTGGATAACTGGATGGATGGTAGGATTACACATACGTATGTAGGTAGTGCGCGACTACGCTCAGTTTGCAGAGGTAAATAACTAAATATTTTTACTAAAAAAAAACCAGACCGCGGTGCACTTTATAAGTGCATAGAATCCGCTAATTTGTTTATTTTAACGAACTTCATACACAAGTGACACTCATGCCATCAAGACGAATCTAATGATGTATCATTGATCAAAATCGGTTGTGCCGTTGAGTAGTTACGAGCGGACATAGGAACGGACATACATACCCTCCTTTGGGCTTCACCGCAGTCGGGTAAAAAAAGGTTTTATTTGAAAAAATGTATAAGGCAACATCACAAGAAAGAGGATTAAGTACCTAGTCCTGAGGCTTGTTGGTAAATATCTTTCCGTTTAATAATGTGTCTACATACCTGCTGAAATAAATATTCAGGACAGTCTTGCACAAGTCGATCTAGTCCCAACCAAACTAAGCAATAGTTTACGTATGTAGGTACATATCTATAAATATAATACCTACTTACTTAAATACATAGAAATTATCCAAGACCCTAGAACAAATTGCTTAGTTTGGTTGGAACTTGATCGATGTGTGCAAGACTGACCCAGATATTTATTTCAGTAGGTTTATATGCACATTTTGTAATAAAGAGAAGAATCGTTACCAAGCACCAATAATCCTCTTGCTGTAGTTTCTCCATCCTCTTGCTGTAGTTTCTCCATGTTACCTTACATATTTTTAATAAACCTTGTTTCGACCTCCTCAAACTTAGCGTAGTCCGACTATAGTTAGATTCAACACTTTTATTATCGTTGTTACATTTTTGCGACCGCGTTGTGAGTGATCTCGGAAAAAAGCGTGCCGTCCATAGAATGTGTGCTGGTATGATATTACCACAGTGTCTAGCGGTAGGTAGTAACTAGCAATGAATGACATAGTTAATAAAGATGTGAAGATGATTGACAGCAGAAAACGCGGAAAAAGCGAGTTAATAATAATTTAAAATAGTTATTACACCCATATTAGAAATAGGCACACAGCCGGGCTAGCACAACTGGTCGCAACTTCATCTGTCGCGTGGCACACTCGCACTATTACTGATTAGTAAGGGCATGATATAAATGTCGGCAAAAAAATCGCAGTACTTGTAAACTGTACCATGCCGCAGGAGCCATTTTTAGATTTATTTTAGTTTAATCTAGTTTTACTGTATAATATATGAAATTCAATTTAGTTTTAGTTACTCTGTACCTACTGTTTTTATTTTTATCTATATTTTACCCCTAATAAATTACATCCCATCTGTACCATTTTCACGAATTAATAATTTTGTCATTACAAGTGATTCATAACCTTAGGCGAAAGCAAAAAGGATCGATGATGCTCGTCAATTAGTTGCATATCGGACGGTTGCGCAAGCGCCGATGCAACGTCCGTGACGCAACGGATGCAGCCGGAGAGGAGCATTCGTTATTCGACAACTTCGCTGTGAATGCAATACTCTAGACACAGGTTAAAAACCTTCAGCTTGTTAGTCTTTAATTTAATTTGTGTAATAAGAGAAATCATGAACACCCCAAAAATTTTTGATAAATTGCAAGATTTGACCTGGCATATGATGGTCGTGGCTTTTACCAGGCGATAAATATATCTGTTGGTCTGATGAAAAGCGGTATAAGTGACATCTTAACTACGTACAAAAGGTCAAAAATCCATTGTAAAATTTAAGTTCCTTTGCACTCAGCTTATTTTGTAACGTGCACCCCTTTCACTTGACCCATTGAAATATGAAATGGGATAGCTAAAAATGACAAATATGAGATACTTATTTTTATCTATTATAATCACGTTTTAACCAAACAAATCATGAAAATATAACATATTCGTTCTGTATAGTTTGGAAAATGTCTCATCTTTCACACACCGCGATAATTTGTGCCGCTCAAATCAATTCTAATCGATCAAGCTTACCTACTTCTAATTAAATCAGACGTCATTCAATCATCTCATTTCATGAGCGAAGATTCGCAACTCTATATTTTAACCGGTTACGTAACCTAAAGAGCTTGGGAAGATCTCGACAAATCGCAAATTGCAAAGCAATAAACATCATCTTTATCGCAGAGTTGTTTTTGAGATCTTGTTTCCAACTTTCACTGGAATTGCAGATACTACTAATGCTGCTTTAACTTTTTGTGATTATGTAAGTGTGTAGTACTTTTATCTCTAAATATTAACATTTAACATGTTAACACCTGTGGTTTTCGAGTCTATAATTATAACATATTCAATAGACTATTTTGATAAATTATACTTTTTACAACAACAAACAGTTTAAAAAACTACTCTGAAACAAACATAGATGGGTTGTCTTGAAAAAAAAACAGTTAAAACGCAGTTTTGAAATGAACGTTCCCCGAACAAAATGAGTGTAACATATACTATAGGTACCTACTTGACTATCGTCTAGTTTAAGTTTTTTTTACTGTCTTTTACGAAGAATGGGAATAATTTCAAAAGAATAAAAATATATGTATTATTTATTATATTGTTGAACACACACTGAATCACTTATTAAGCCAACATGTCACGTCACCAATGTCCGTCACCCACTGTAAACAGAAAGTTGTCTTCATTATTAGCGACGTTGAAACAGTCATTATGAATGAACGAATGAATAATTTAATGGTTGTACTCGTACTCGGACAAGTTCACCTAGTCGCAGTGTCATGATTGAAGGTCGTTTCGTCACGGAGGTGGGAGTGGGATCCTAAATGTGATGTAACTTACATCCCCGAGGCACAGCTTTACATGTGTGTACATAAGTTTATGTGTGTGTGACATACTTAAGTAGTGTCAATCCTCCCTTAGACAAGCCTCTTCTGAAAAACTTTAGGTGTCAACACTCTGGATCTCTTTAATGATTTGACCACGTCAAAGACATCTTGCTTATACAGATTCGAGTAGCAGGAACGTAATTATAGGCATACAATTGTCACATTACATTGGTTCTATGATGAAAAGGTGTTCAGATCATTACTGTGGTTAGTTTTTTGGAATCAATGCCAGAATATAAAGTCTATGCGTAGTGGGTGAGAGACAAAATGAGCCACGGCGTGAGATAGTTCATGGAATTACAGAAAAGTTATATCTTAACATTAAAAAACAATGAGATTATGTAATAACATAATAATAAATGAATAATATGAAGTCAATTCACACACAGTTAGGCCAGATCTGGTTTCGTGGCTGTAGGAGGGTCAAGTGGAACTCTAGATCAATAAACGATAAGTTGAGTCGTGTTGAAATATATCAGACAAGTAATGTATACGTACGTGATGCGTCTCTTTACCGCGGGATGCGGTGTTGTAACTTTAAATAGAAATAAAAATACATATGTACAGTCAGCGGCAGAGAAGGGTACCTCCTCTCTGCGATAACGATACAAACATATACCTATGCTGCCGTCATAAGCCAAAAAGTCGGATCAATCTATGAGACTCGTATTAAGATGGGCCTTTTTGGTTCAACATTTCATAAAACGAAGGCGAACTAACTGACAGTTCAACATAATACATATGTCGCCTTAATTCAACCAGTGCCGCTCTTATCGATAATAACTTTGACTCTGGAAGTTTTGTTTTTAAAATGTGTAGGTCAAAAAAATATGGTGCACAGATATAATTATTGATAAAATTTTATCGAACTTTACTTGACCATTATTTTTTCCTATTCTTAGCAACGCTTTTATCCGTCAAAATAGTTTGCCTAATTTTAGTGTTCAGTGTAGGTAAGTTATGGTTATGGTACTTCTATTGTCTACGTTTGATATGTGAAGTCGGCTTCGAAGCTCTAACCGTGAGCTAAATATATATGTATTACAGACCAACTTTTATCGTTTACGTTTGATTTGTAGCTACAGGTCAGGTCATTAAGCTCCCAAGCATCAACTAAGAACATGTTACGCCGATGAAGAATGTCGATTATAGACATCGCATATTTCTATCGTCTAAGTTTGATATTTGATTGTCAGCGAAGCTTCCAAGAGTCAAATAAGAAGATCATACACCGATGAGAAATATCGACCACATACATAACATACTTCTACCACAGACATAATATGGTTCATCAACCTTTATGGATCAAACGTAGAGGACGTTTGATCCATAAAGGTTGAAGAAGCATCGAATCATTATCTATCAAATATGTAGGAGATCAAAAATGTCGATCACAGACGTTGCATACTTCTATCGTCTGCGTCTGATTTGTGAAGGTCGTCGAAGCTTCCAACGATCTATCGGAAGCGAGGGTTGGGGCACACTGAGATCTGGGGGTCGCGACTTTCACGCAGGCTTCCACGCGCGCTGCGGCCGCACCTCGCTCAGTGCTCTCGCCGGCGCACCGCACGAAGCACGAAACGCGATTAATAAAATAAAATTAATAAATATTTTTTTAATTAAAGTTTTGTGAACTAGAGTGATCTATGCTGACAGTGTTGTGCTCAAGATAATGTGGCAAGTGTGGTGTACGAAAATGATAACGAGGTATTTTTTTTATTTGTGTTGAATTTATTTATACTTTTCACAGAATTTACTTCAACATTTTAAATTCATTTAGTTTTTAAGTTACATTTAAAAAGAAAATGAATATATGCATATTCAAATATTCTGAAAATTAATATATAAGTTAGATTCCAATAGAGTATTTGTATTAGAGTATGAGTATTTTTCTATCAAAATAAATAAAAACGTTATAACAAATAAAAATCTCACCCTCTCGTTGAACTCTATCGTATATAGAGCGAAGTTACAGTCGTAGAGGCTACGCGCGCTGCTACGAATCGTAGCGCGTAGCTTTACCTATTTACATGAATTCTATTACATAATTTTTCGTTAAGCTACTCATTTCCGGCTTTAATTTAATTTAAATTAGTTTTAATAAAACGCAAGCGCCAGCAACAACGTTAACGGTACTTAAATTAATATTTTATTCAAATAAGTAGGTTTTCGTATAATGTACTTTTACAATGAGCTATTATTACAGAGAAACTTGTATCAAAAAAATACATACACTAATTTAGTAATTAAAGCATTTTATAACAAAAAAAGTAATTATACATAAATCTCAAGATAAACTTAAACGATAAAAAGTTACAACGCGTGAAGAAAATGTGTCCATTTAAATTCAGTTGTATGCTAATGTGATTGTCTTATTGCGCATGGTTTAAATATTGTGGTCATTTTGTAACCGTTATAGAACCTACGCAACAATACTGCCCACGTGACCGATACTATAAATACACAATGGAGTTTTAATACTTATGATGTGAAATTAGATAAGTAACAAGTTTGTATGGAACTGGTCGTAAAGAATAAATTTTATATATTCCGGAAAAGAGCTCGTTTCTATTATTATAATAAAAATAACTCGAAGTTCATGTTAAAATCGATACAAGAATGAAATAAAAAACCGGAGTGTGCGTATCGGACTCGCTTCGGTTACGTTCAAATACTTTAAATAAAGATTTTTTTTTGGTTTATTTACAAATGTATAGTTTTGAGATCCCTATATTTGTAGTATAAAACGGCATTACTTGCCAAATTTCATAGTTCTAGGTCAATGGAAAGTACCCTATAAATTGTCATTCCCTTGAGAGTGTCGAAATAATAAATAAATAAATAAATATTAGGGGACAATCTTACACAAATCGAACTAGCCCCATAGTAAGCTCAATACGGCTTGTGTTATGGATACTAGACGACGATATATTTAATACATACAAATACTTAAATACATAGAAAACATCCATGACTCAGGAACAAATATTCGTGCTCATCACACAAATAATTGCCCTTGCCGGGATTCGAACCCAGGACCTCCTGCTTCGTAGGTAGGGTCACTACCAACTAAGCTAAAGCGGTCGTCAATAAATATATTTTTTTTGCGGCGTAAACGGCCGTATCTTCTTTTTACGTTAACTTAGACGTTTGATTTTTTTCACAGCTTCAAGGGTTTATAGACCTGAGTATATGGTTTTATTTTCAACTCAATACCTCTACGCGTTCCCGAGATAAAGGGTCTTGAGAGACAGACAGACGGACGGACGGACGGACAGCCAGACGGACAGCAAAGGGATCCTATAAGATAAGGGTTCCGTTTTTTCCGTTTGAGGCACGGAACTCTAAAAAGTACTTTAATGCAATAAACACAAACACGAATACAGGAAAAAAAACAATAGATTTACCTCAATTTGTATAATATAATCAAGGAAACTAATTTAACAAAAATGTTATTACTCGTCCTTAGATTAATTTTTTCATTAAATTAAATTAAAACAATAATTGATTGAATCAGGCGTTACTTTGTGGAAATCCATGTTGATTAAAACAATAATATAATTATTAGGCCGTTAAAACCGATAGTAGTAGAATGGAATTCTTTTGCTAAAATCTGTTCGATAAAAAAAAATCTAGAAACAGGTTTAGCTACGACTATAATAGTCGTAGGTAACTACTTTCTTACTTTGTGGCACACAATCGTCGAGTGGACGAACTTTGTACAGCAACTGTACTCACGCCTTAAACCAATTAGAGCTATTCGGCAAACAGTGAAATCGCTAAATGGCACAAATTTATTCGTCAAACCGACTAACTGACGGAGTCACAGAAATACACCGCGTTTTTTTCATTTCCGCTAAATTCGACACGTTGTTTCGTACGTCAACAGAAGCTACCTGGTATATCGCTTTTTTAAGGACGAATTTTTTTTTACTTTTCATTCAAAATAAATTAATATTGAGTTCGTACCCTTGGTCAAATAATGACGTATATGACTTTACGTCATAAGTTTTTTTATTGCTCTAAAGTCATACAAATCATACGAACTACATGATACACACAGATTAAATTGATTGATTAAATTATGAATAGTTTAAAAACGGTATGAGTAACAACATTAGTTTCTTGCAGAAATTAACTTAATTAGATCTGTAGAATGTGCCCTCGAAGTTAACGGAAATCAATAATAAACACATTTTTACTAAAAAAAAACCGACCGCGGTGCACTTTGAAACTGCATAAAATCCGCCATTTTGTTTATTTTAACGAACTTCATACCCAGTGACACTCGCACCATCAAGACGAATCTAATGATGTATCATTTATCAAAATCGGATGTGCCGTTGAGTAGTTACGAGCGGACACAGGAACGGACATACATACATACAGGTCAAACACATAACCCTCCTTTGGGCTTCGCCGCAGTCGGGTAAAAACACGGTGTATATCAAGATATAAGGAAAGAGTGTAAGCACCTGGCGTGCTAAAAAAGAAGGGCCAGGCACCCTCTTTGCTCGCCGTCAACTTCAGTCACCGTCAACAACAATTATTTGTTCAAATACCACCAAATGAAATGATGAATAGAGACCGGATCGCAAGATTCGCAACTAGCGATCTCAATATTAATATGGATATGACTAGTGCAATTCGTTAAATACATGTCATGTTGGTTATATAAGGTCTTAATTTTTACTGTGCATTGGTACTGTGAAGAGGTTACGATAAGTTACATTGTTATTGTGTGAAGAAAAAATAATAAATTATACCAGTCATATCCATATTAATATTGAGTCGATAAGTAGGAAAATTATAAATTTAAAAGTACCTATTTTGGAATATTTTGGTATCAGATTTTTAATTAACCCAAGCTTAACCCTTAATTTGGCAAAACATAGCGAAAATCTATAATTCAAAGTCTTGCCGAGATTCAATAGTATGCGATTGGAGTTGAAAAGATATACAAAATTACGGCCAATCACACTGTGTATGTTGTCAAAAGTGACAAGTGTCACTTTCCGTTATAATTTAATGATATAATTGTATGTCATTGTATTACACAAATTACTACTTTATCAAGAATTTGACGAGTACATTTCTAAAGTATAATTTTGAAGCCTCAGCAGTTCGCTACCAGCTTCCATGCGAGCCAGATTCCGTATACTGCAACAAATACGCGTAAGAAATATGTATTTCATAAGTAGGTAGCCTTGTTTAGCAAGTTCGAATTAAAACAAATAAACTAATTAGTAAAAAACAAACACTTAAAATATCAGAGCATAGGTAATCTTCTTTTGTCAAGGACGAAGAGCGTCGTTTCATTTCATAAGCAGTTCGAGTAGGTACAAATTCATTATTATTACGCTGATGTTACACACTGAGTGATCTAACATTCACTTTATAAATCCAAATACAATAATTGCAAGTTACACAACTTGCAAATCATTGATTACCTAAGTCAAGTTTAGTTATTGAGACCACTCGCTAACGTTTTAATTCAGTAAGGCTAGTACGATTAAGAGGAAACAGGAGGGCAGTTTTTCCATACAAACGTAGTCCCCTGTTTCCTCCCTGGATAATGCCAGTAGAGCAATAATTTTTTGTCCAAAAATATATGGCTACTATTGATATGTTCCTATGTTTTCCTTTTTACGATAAATTGATTCTCAAAAGAGATATTAACCTTCAAAAACCTAAAAAAATGCCAGATTTTCCGCTGTGTTCACACATCCAGAAAACAAATTTGACTAGATTATTTAAAAAAAGGAAAACATAGAAACACGGCCAAAGCCTTTCTTTAATGTGTAATGAAAAAATTAGTAAAATCAAAGTTTGGGGAAGAAATCAGGGGACTACGAAACTAGGGAATGCAATAACCGGCCAATTTTTTTAACCGGTTATTAACCGAAGTGATGCCGAAAAAACCGGTTAACCGGTTAAAAACCGGTTAATTTATATTCGTCCATTTTTGTCGTTTTTGTGAGTGTATGATAATAAGAACTACTTTAAAATATTGCTTAGTCGATTATTAAACAAAATCAACTTAAAAAAACAAACAATAATAATGGGAATTTTACTGACAGTATATCGTGATAATTTGGCCAGACGGAAAATAAAGAGTAAGAGGTAAGGCCTGTATTGAAACGGATTCACTACCTAGATTTACAATATGAAATGAACATGATGTTTTTTTATTAGTTTTTTAATGCGGGTAAATTACACCACATTTTTGTGTTACATAAAATCCAAGAAATCAAAATACATAGAAAAATTAAATGGCGCTCTCCTATGGTCCAGACCAGGAATCTAACCCAGTGCCTCTGGTCTTCGGCCACCAGGGCACCCAGCAAGTGCAAGCAATTTTGCCATCTACTTTGACTTTTGTATCATTCTGGTTTAATAGGTTTTTTTTTAACTTAAAACCGTATATTCTCGCTCGATCGTCAAAGCTGTAAAGTATTTGCATCGAGATGGGTACATGTGTAACACGTGTTCTCATAGATGGCGACTCCCTTGGCCACAGAACCCAATACTGTTCAATATGCCAATACTGCTAGACTTCGTTGGATCAAGTCTTTAAGTTCAATTTTCTCTTGCTCTTTATCATCGTGGCTCAACCCCAACTACGGTCAAATCAATGCTGGAAAAGCGTATTATTTCACTAAAACTGTGAGCCATTTTTTGTTAGCTTTTCCCGTAGCTTCACCTGCGTTATTCCCGTTATTATATCAAGAGAAATCCTTACCAGGATATAAAGTATCCTTATCCAGGACTTAGTCTACTTCCATGCCTTTCATCTCAATCCATTCAGTTGATTGATACTGCGTTATTAAGTAAGTAACATCCGAACATCTAAACCTCCAAACATTTTCACACACATCAATAATATTAGTGGTAGGTATGGTATTATTGACGTAATATTGCTTTATCGAATGGTAACCAACACTCGGTTGCGAACATCACTTTGCTAAAGTACCTGCTAGATATTTGCAGACACTTCTACATTCCCATCATATTATAGAGAAAGTGAAGAAATTTTCTTTCAGAAATGGTATAAGTAATAATATAGGTTAACAAGTTGCGTAGGGAATCAGTTTTACGCAGGTTTTGCCACAAAGTATCAAGTTTTTGACATCAATTTGGCAGTAATTTCCGGCGTTAGCTTTAATTGATTTTTACGATTAACTGAAAATTTGTTGAAAAAAATTGTCTTTGGTATAAAACTTTTGTGACTCTCGTGTTTCCTATGGTGGAGTTTATAAATAAAGTACGTTTGGAAATATATAAAAAAACTCTTAATTTGGCGAACCCGTTACGAATCAGACGTTAAGACCTTAAAGAGACACAAGGAAAAGATGTAGACTGGTAACTATAATTGATTGAATCAGGCTGACTTGACTGTTGACTATAGAAAACTCCACTTACTAAATAAAAAGAAACTACAGGCAAGAAGAAAAAACATAAAGGAAAAAAGTGAGATGATGAGAGTTTGCTAATTAATACAAGTAATGTGTGTAAATTAGTGTGTAATGTTCAAATCGCTTCAATCTGCAGAAAAACTTAAAGGAACATAGTAAAAAAGTACCAATGTGATTGATTTTTAAAGGTTTCTGAACTCACAGAGTAAAACAAATGAGTAATCGGAAAGGAATACGGTAAAATTACAGATTTTTTATCAATTTACTACAGTTTTTTACATTTCGGTTAAAAACCGGTTTCTGGGCTGGATAACCGGTTATTAACCGTTGCCAAATACAGGCGGTTAACCGGTTTTTCGGTTAACCGGTTAACCGGTTTGCATTCCCTATACGAAACGTTGTTTTCATGAAATTTTAAAAGGTATTTTCGGTCCAAGCTGCAGTTGTCTCTATCGCGCTCTGCGCGGGAGAGGCGGGCAGTGCGGGACAGCGACACATTTTACAAATACCTAATTTTCAATTCTCTGCACCTTACTGTTTCCTCTTAAGTATATTAGCGAACTTCAATTAGGGTCTGTCCAACTTTATTAGTTTTACAGAATCATCGAGACGCTGGCCTTTTTCGTCCTTTAAGGGTTCGGTCTTTTTAGTTTTGAGGTGCAGTTTCACACGAGAAAATTAAGAACAGTGGCAAGTGGCATAACATTCCCGTGTGGCAACTGTACGGAACCATAAAACGTTTCAAAGTAGGTAATTTCGTCAGTAGCACGCGACACTTTTTTAACAACTGATGGACTAGTGTTTTTCAAAATGTCCAGTTCGTTGATTCCCAAGTTTTCATCTCTAAATTAGGCCTTAAGACTACTATCTACTACTTACAGACCTATTACTTACCCCAATTTGCAGACGCAAACTTATATATGTGGCGCAGTTCGGACATGGTTATATTTTATGTTTTTATCTTAACCGAAAATGGCAAATTGGCAAGTAACATAAACGTATTTACCTGGATCGTACTTGGTTAAACAGGTCTCATTAGCCATTAAGCGGGGGAATGGTGCTGGCATTGTGGGAACCTTTGAGCCAGGTACGGTGCGGGGCGGGGTGTTTTAAGACAGGAGCCACGCTGCTGGCGAATTATGTTTGATCCATTTTAATTATTATGTTTTTTTCTTCTTGTCGAGGTTTAGTTTAGTCTTATACGTAGTTTAATTATGTTAGTTTAGTTTACTTTAATACTTATTAAAGAAATTTACCAAAAAAAGTAGCCCCGTTTGCACATTTTGTCAAGAGTATGACTATATATACGGTAAGTTGTACAGATATAGGCAAATCAGTACACTTTAATTTTTTTTTCAGTGTCATTTTAACGAGTGATGAAAAGCAGGAACTCCATAGAGCACGTAATAAATAAACTGCAGTGAATAGTTATTTGCCAAAAGCGAGAGCATGACGATGATTATGTTATGATTGATGATCCGTCACATTGATTACGTCACGCCAAATTATGTCCACGCTTTGATGCCGTACCGAACCAAATTGTGTGTACCTATTCAATGAAATAGATGCTGTTTTCAATAAAAAAAAAAGAAATCAGCTATACTATAATTGTCATGAAACTAGACCTAAAATAATTCATGAAATGATGAAGATCGATTTTTATGGGTTCGAAATTATTACCAATAAAAAAAAGATTTGTGGTAAAGGTTTAGATCTATTTTCGTGCCGGGCATTATACTCGTACCTCACTTCATTTTTAACCGACTTTCAAAAGAAGGACGGTTCTCAATGCGCCTGTAGTTTGTTACGCGATTACTAGAAGACGGTTGAACTGATTTGGATGGTTCGAGGAGAAATCGAGGGAACTCTTCAAATATTATAGGCACACATATAACGATTTGGGTATTTTTGATAGTCACTCCTGCATTTCTTATCAAATAAGTTCATTGAAAGTCGCTTATTTTTAAATTTGTATTTTGTGGTTATAGAATAGTAAAATTTTGTGAAAAAAGAGCTTATTACCCTCTGATATCCTAGAGAAACGAAGAAACGTAGGCAAAAAAAGATCGTTCAAATTCTAATCTAAAATGCTAAGTCTACAATAGTACATTACTTACCTAGGGCGGTAAAACAAAGAATGTCTCAGATCGCAGGTATTTGACTCCTTATCTGATCTGATGAAGCTTTCTTTATTACCACCCGTGGTAAGTTCAAAATTTTACGTCTCCCCCAGGCCTGGAAGTGGGATTTTCCGTAAGCGTGGCGAGCGGTAATAGGGAATATGCATGATATTTTTTATAAACTTTAATAAAAGTTCATTCATATAAGAAACCGCAGGAAAAAAATATTTTTCGAATAACTCTAAAAATAACCAAGATATAAGACAACAAAGATTTATCTCTATCTCTTTCTAGCAAAACAGAATATAGTATAGAGATTGTATGGCGGCTGTGTACTATGACGTCATAGTCTATATCGGATCTCTCTGTCTAATCGCTGTCTGATTAGTGCTTTAAAATGTTTATATCTTCCGTATTTCTCGGTCGATTTTAATTTTATTTTGACTTTATGTCATCTTTTTTACGGTATTTTCGAATTTTGTTAAGATATGTGTTAAAAAAAATTAATGCATATTCCCTATTGCAACTTTATGGCCAGGTGTGATGTAAAGAAATTAACTATCTCGTCGAGCCGGAGTGCCGCGGTGCTATAGCATGGGGGTTATACCCCTAGCTCACTTATAACTAAGAGATAGTGTGTGCCTGGATCAAGGCACTGGGCATAGTGCATTGGATAGCTAATTTATTTATACAAATATTACTACAACGGTCTAGCCACCTAATGGCCAATGTCTCATACCTTGCGAAAAAAAAACTCGCTGCATCGACAAAATAGTTGGGAAATTTTTTACGTCCAATATGCATAGGTACTTTTAAGGAATCGTAATATTTCTACAGTAGTCTCCGTGAGTTACCAAACTCAGAGTTACCAGTTTAAGGTTAATTACGAAATGTATATTTTGAATGTTTAAATAAGAAGCGACCCTCCCGCGTCCGCGAACGTTCTTGAAAGTACATTTCAGTTGCGAAAAAAGCGCCATTGCATTACGCAGATTGGTTAGTCGTCGAGATTATGCTGGAAACAGAAAAAAATGAGGTACTTTATCCAATGTACCCACTCAATTTTCACCTATCACTGGTCAATTGCCATAATTTAGATATCTTGTAATGTTTACAACAAATTTATATAGTTCATTATTATATCTTCAGTAATTCTATGTTATGTTTTCTGTAACTATGTTACTTTAGCTACAGAAAACATAGGTTATACAGGGTGTGTGGACAACGATGTCGGAGCTTTTAAGGCGTATAGTACAATCGATTTTATCGATAAATCACCACGTAGTTTTTTTTTAGTGGATGGTAAAAAAAAAATTAAACTGTAAAAGTAATGCGTTTTTGTCATGATTATTTACTTTTATTCATTTTTTTGCCCTGTTATTGGAATATTTTAATAAAATTTTGTTTAAATTGATTGCTTACACATTTAGCTATCCAATAACACTCTTTTTGCGTTTGTAGGACGGATAATGAACACATAATGGCAAATTTAACGTGCGCCCGTGCTCAGTTATTTGAAATGTTTAAATTGCCGCCATTTAATTACCATCTACTCAAAAATAAATCCGCTTATAGATTTGATAAAATCGATAGTACTATACGCCCTTAAAAGCTCCGACATCGCTGCCCAGACACCCTGTATAGGTTAACGCGGGCTTATTTTCCGCAACTAGACGACAAACATGCGCCTATTACAGAAAACATAATACCTTTATTTAATACCAAAAATCTGTAAACATACATCTGTGGGAAATATTTCTCATTCATTTGATTTGGGCTTACACTAATTTTTTATTTAACAATATATACAAAGCTCTTTTTTTATTTTGATCGTTGCATTTATTTACGTCACAATAAATGAATATAAATTTAATACACCTCAACTTTCAACATGTAGATTACATTTTTTCTTCGCCCGTTCTCATAATCCACCGCACTGCTCCAACAAAACAAACGCGTATTAAAATCGACGACAGCGTGACGCAACGCGGGCGCATCTCGACTGTTGACCGCTTGCGCAACCGCCCGAATCATGCGCAGCTCATCACAGAATATAAAACAGACAGATACTATATGTACTTAGAGAAAATTATGCATATGCACCTAGTCAAGGCAGGACTGACTCACTCCAAGATTCCATTCCGTTCCTTAATTGAATTAAAGATATTAAATACAATGGATTTTATTCGTTTAAGATATCGTGTTTCCTTGTAACATTTACTTCTTATGACCTACCTACACAATCGATATTCAAATAGAAATAATGTAAGTTTTATTTTTCAAAACGACCGGGTTCGATTCCCAGTTAAAATACAAGTTTTTTTCTTCGTATATCTTATACAGGGTGACTGGAAATTCGCCGTATTCCTTGATAGGGGTTTTTCTACAGCTCATTTGCAATGATTTAGGCCCAGTCAAAACCAAGGAGTTTTGGCCCCTAGTTGACTGGGCCTAAATCATTGCAAATGAGCTGTAGAAAAACCTCTATCAAGGAATACGGCGAATTTCCAGTCACCCTGTATTTTCAAACTTTCCCATACTGACCGATCGAAATGGGCCACCCTGAACCTGAACGTAGTACTTATTCTTATTCTGTGACCTAGGTAAATTAAGGCCTAAGGTTATTTAGAAAATACGAACATCAAAAAGGCAAATAAATACTAGTAGGTAGTGTGTATATTTTCCTGCTCGTCATGAAATTGTTATCATTCTTACTATTATAGCTTATTAACTTAATGATCTTTTCTTATATCTATTTTCATTTACAAAACTAGTACTTATTTCATAATACTTACTACATAGATGTAACAAACAAAATGAAATACATCAAATGTCACCAACACTCACTCGTGACTCTCGTGAGATGTCAAACGGAGTGTACCCGTATGAAGTGAGCTTTCTGTTGGAGTTGGTCTGTAACCGCGCAAGTGCCACACTGCCCGCTTTAAAAATCACGGCAGGTCCATGTAAGGTGCGGAGCGAGGAATCTGCCATTCTACGCATTGCGTAAGAAAGAGAGTTAACGAGGACCCTTCAAAGGGAAGCAAAAAACTACCATTTATAGTATACTTACTTAACAGTATACTATAAATGGTAGTTTTTTACTTTCTCACGGAACACCCGATACGGGATAACCGAGTTATTTATTAACTAAGTATAATAAAATAATTATACACTAAGCACAATACAGTAGTACCTACTTACAAACCGCATTAAAATCGTATAAGGTCAATGTGGCTAATTCCGTCTGGTGGGGCAATTCCGTACAGCGGCTTTTGCGGCCAAACAAACGATAGTATGCACTTGATGACTCGACTGGCACAGGAGCGAAACTTTTCACACTAACTGACGAAATTAGAAGTTTGTTAGAAAGATAGTTAAGCCGTAAAAACCGCTGTACGGAATTGCCCCACCAGACGGAATTAGCCACATTGACCTTAAATCATTTTCAAATTTATCTCGAACTTCAGACAGCTAAAAAATAAACTATACATACTAAATGTGATATACGGTAGACGTCCGCGTGCTCGGCTCTGTCCTAGTAGTTTCCATCATGAATGCCTTACATTGGACTTAGCATTAGAGGTGACAAAAGGGAGTCACTATTAGGGATTAGCGTTTCGAGCACTAGGACGTTTACCTTAATTAAAGAGCAACTATCATTTTTAAATCTTTATGCCACACTTGGCCGTACTTGGCACGCTGCGGGTACGGAAAAAGCCGCTTTCTGGCCAAGTGTAGACATAAAATGATGTACACAACACGGGAGGTAATAAGCCCTCGATCGCATATTTACGTCCCTCGCTTGCAGCTCGGGCCGCAAACTTTTGCGATCTCGGCCTTTCTTTGTATTACCACCCTAGTTGTGTAATGTACTATTATTAACTTTTTGTAAATAGAAAGTTTAGTAGAAGTAGTTGAAAAAGCTGCCCCAAGACTTGAATCAAATAAACAAAGAAATATAATGTCAAGCTAAATAAAACTGATATAAAAAGACAGACATAGAAGTGTTAATGCGTTAGTATGCCACATTTACTTATTAAAAAATAAACGCTTCTTAGATTTGCTCTTAATATTGAGTACCTACAGCTTTGAAGACTACTTCAACGCATTAAATCACGAATTTATTGCGAAAGAATAAAAGCAAATAATTAACGTTTAAAGGTTATTTATTGGACAGGTATTTCTGCAATCGTTCAAAGCGTATCATCATGTACAGCTTTCTACCCCGCGGCTAGACATTAGTGTAGTTTTCATTAACACTTCTTGAATGCCAATAGGTAATCATTATTAATATTCCTTGAGCAATGATCTGTATAATAATAACCTCCATGCTAATCGTTGTGGGAAATACTTAGGAACAGTTAATCATCATCAGAAGTCGTCTGCTGCTGGACTTATAGTCTGTACTTTTAGGTATTTAAAAAAAAGGTAAACAAAAACCACGTGACTCGGGTCATTCAGAAAATCAAAGCAAGGTTTTGTATCTGTGCAACAAAACCATTGGCTGAACGACCCGAGTCACGTGGTTTTTTTGTTTACCTTTTTTTAAATACCTATAAGTACAGACTATAGGCCTCCCCCGAAAAACGTTTAGTTAGTGGAAATTAGTGATGTAACGAATATTCGTATTCGCGAATATTCGCAAGATTTTCAATATTCGCATTCGTATTCGCAAAAATCGATGCGAATATATTGCGAATATTTTTGGTGCATTTTAGATCCTAAAATTCATGGAAAAGAAAAAAATACGGCCAAGTCCTAATCGGATTTCGAAACTATCAATGAGTAATTAAAAACTCCGTTAGATAAGTACCGAAATAAAATGAAAATAAGATATTTTAACTTAACTTCCACCGGTTCCAATGTTTCTACCACATGCATAATCATTATCTTTACTATCTTTAGCTGACGAATTATTCCAACATAAACTTCAATTACTTATTTTATTGCAAAACTGAATTAAATTTAAGTTAATTGTAATTGAAAACGAAGTATTGAATTTTCATAGTTATTACTTTTTTATATTTCTAGTATTATAAAATTTTATAAGCCATATTCTATCAACGTTGATTATTCGTATTCGCATTCGCGAATGTTCAAAAACGGATATTCGTTACATCCCTAGTGAAAATTCCTGGAGTCTATGATGGTAATGCTGGAGATTAGAATGGCGAACATAATGAACGGACCACAGCAATCTCTTTACAAGTCCACCTTGTAGGGAGCGTGTAGGTACAGAGTTGTAGTATATTACCTCTACAGGTATCTTAGTCGTTATCAAATGCTAATAGGAAAAGGTACCCGGGCCAAGTCAAGGCTTACAATCCAAACATCTTCGTTCGAAATTCGTATCGCGACATCTCTCTCGTTCTCTAGTTAATTTTCTATGTATTGGGCATGAGCGGCTGGATACTTGGATAGGTACGAATGTATAGCTTTAGTCAAAATATTTGGAGTTACGTTACATAACGTTAGATCGTCGAAAGCAATATAATGGCACTATAAATTCGGTGCGTGTTGAATAGAGACCTTGGTCGAAATACCTCATAAGGTCGGGTCGTAGGTCGCAGGTCGGTCGTTGCGTCGCCGTCGGGTCGTCTTGCCGGCGCTCGCGTAAGCGGTCACTGGGGCGGTTATCGTTATGTAACGTAAATTGAAATTAATTGCGATGCGCAAGATCAAGTAAGGGCCAGGCCACAACAGTGCGCACGCACCGATGACGTACCGCAATAAATAATATCCCACCAAAAACATTCTGTAAAAAAACTAGCCAAGTCTCGATGGAGCTGCTTGTTTATCTCTAAAAAGTAATGAAATCTAGACAAAGTCGTGCCAAGTATAAGGTTCCTTACTGCGATTTTTTTATTATTATAGTTAATGTTGTGTGACTTGGCCGTTGAACATTCTTTATACGTTAGTGGGTGCAAGTCAATTTTGTTTAGACGTAATGTTATATGTTGTAACTACCTATGTTTGTTAAGCGAGATAAAAGCCCATACTGGTATTGGTAATTCGACGCTATAGTGTCTCATTTTAGGCTGTTGTTGATTGTGCCCACTAACGTATAATTTAATTACGTAAACGCAAATTGACTTGTACCCACTAACGTATAAAGAATGTTCAACGGCCAAGTCACACAACTTTAACTATAATAATAAAGAAATTTATTTTATTAGATTTTCTTATTTGACACAGTTTTTTCTTTTTATTTTTGGTTGGGCTCTTGTGTTTTCTAATCAGGGTCACCAGGTACTCCAGACATTCGATTATCCTAGTTTTTATAGTTTTCCGTTTATGTGGCCATTAAACCCTAACTCTGTACCAAATTTCAGCTCTCTGAGTTTATGGGAAGTACTAGTTCTATTCTGATGATCATGAGTGAGTGAGTGAGTGTCATAAATGCGAAACTTTGCTTTCGCTTAACTTCGGAACTAAATGACCTGCAGACTTGAAATTTTGGATTTTAAGTATGTGATTATTGCTTACTGGATGTCGACAATTTCTGCGGTACGGCAGTGTTTGCTTCGCGCTCGACTTGGCGGGGGCACTGCCGTGCCCCCAGATACAAATGTAAGCTTTTGCTCGCACTGCAGTGTTGCGGTTTTTACCTCCCGTGTTGTGTACATAATTTTATGTCTACACTTGGCCAGAAAGCGGCTTTTTCCGTACGCTTAGCGTGCGGTAAAAGCAACTTTATGGCCAGGTGTGGCATAAAAGAATTTTCCAAATAAAGTCTTCGCGTAGCAAACATACAACAAAATATGTTATATTTTATACAATACATTTGAATTGAGAACCGTTCTTTTAGAAGTTGGTAAAAATACTCGCTGTAAAGGATTCTAAGGCCACCAATGGCGGCCACCGGTGGCGGCGTCTAGTGGCCCAATGTGCGGGGCCGCTGAGCCACTTGTGGTCGCGTTTAGTCAAAGTATAAAGACGAAAAAGTAGTCCAACTTCGGCCACGCCCTTGGGTAGTCTGGCCAGCGACCTGGTTCGAGCCCAGGGACCGCAACGGCCAACCACCCGGCCCGACAATCACCATGCCCGGTTATGGGTTGTGAGTTTGTCAGGTTTAAAAAAAAAAAAAAACAACTTCGGCCGTTTAGGAGCGCGCGACGAAGTTGCTGCCAACTGGTGCCGCTTGCCGATTAACATGTGTGTAGCTACGACTCACTATATTTAACATTGACACTTAGATATTGACATTGACAGCTTGACTTGACAGAGGTGATAGTTTCCTTTATTATCCGCCCGTGTCTCTTTTGTCGTTTAGTGCTGCCACCTATAGTTCGTGCACGTTCCCTATTCACACAGACGCGTGATAGCACGTCTGTGTGAGTGCGATCCACACTGGAGCATTCTTACGCATTCTTAAAACTTTGTTTATAGTGCGTTCGTACACGGCGCGCACATATTCAAGCGCGCGATGTACCTTTTGTACGTAGAAAAATTACTGCTATTATGACTTACTTGACTTAAGGTCCTGAGTCCCCTAGGTGGGGCAGAGGGCGTCCACAGTGCGTCTCCATCGCGTCCTATCTCGGGCTGCGTGCTTCACCTCGGGCCACGATAGCCCGGCTGTCTTCATCTCGGATGCCACTGAGCACCGCCAGGATTTCTTCGGTCGACCACGTTTCCTTTTGCCTTGCGGTGTCCATTCTAGGGCTTGCCTAGGTATGTGGCTGGGATCTCTTCTAAGGGTGTGGCCGATCCAGGTCCACTGCTATTATACTGTGGCCCTAATGTGCGGGCGCCCTAAACGGCCACAAGTAGCGGAGAAATTAAATTATAGTACATTACATAACTAGGGTGGTAATATAAAGAAAGGCCGAGATCGCAGAAGTTTGCGGCCCGAGCTGCAAGCGAGGGACGTAAATATGCGATCAAGGGCTTTCTTTATTACCTCCCGTGTTGTGTACATAATTTTATGTCTACGCTTGGCCAGAAAGCGGCTATTTCCATACGCGCAGCGTGCGGAAAAAGTCACTACTCGCTATACTCGCTAGTAGCGTGGCGTCCAAAGAACTCGATTCCTACCGGCTTGCCTAATGTCAGGCATTTGAGCACCTTATTCTACAGCTCTTAAGGAAAATGTACGCAAAATCGGCACCGGCTTGCCCCAAGGATGATATCTTTTACGCCACGCCACTGATACTCGCTAAAAAGTCCTTTAATTCCAAGTTTAGTTAAGCCCTTGTACCTTTATACTTACACATACAGTTGCATTACATATAATTAATCTAATATTGTCTACGGTTTCCGTAATTATCACACATAGTAATAAAACAATATAAACGAATTGAAACGTATATTAGGTAGGTACTTTACTTTAATCTCGATGTTTCGGAACCCTTTTCAATATTCGTAGTCGCGGAACATCGGGATGTAAAATTAAGTAATATAATACACAATAATTAAATTTAGTTAAATTACATACTAACTATGACTGTATACTGTCCGAGTAAAGGCAGTGGCAGCTATTTATCTATTGGCAAACTGCTCCATTACTCTCCTTGGCCGCAGACAGATTGAATAATAACTAAGTTAGTTTACCGCCTATTTACATAAATGTAATGAGTTACCAATTTATCAGAGTTCATTTATTTAGTTGGTATTGTTAATCGGATTTAATAATATAGCTTTGTGTAATTTTAGTCAATAATTTAGTTAACTAGTATATTTTATTATAGAAAAATCTTGTTTATCTCATACCTATATAGTTTCTTTTTGCGAACCTGTGTTACGAAAATTTTGCTAAGTTGGAAATTTCTAAGTATATTCGTTTCTTAATAGGAATTTTCATTAATGGGTATTTAATAAATTATTGTATACTTAGGATGATAGCAATAAAGATTTTTTCATCACACTTGCTCGAAAATGGTGTCATTACACGTAGGTTCTGCGGGCCGTAAATGGCCTATTACGCCCTAGGGCGTAATGGTTTTCTTTTTAAATTTGAAACGCTGATTCTGTTTTACTCTTATTTGTCATGTTCAAAGGAAACGCCAACTTACTTTTTTAACTTTTATCACTGAAATATTTATTTAAAGATAACTGTTATTGCAAATACATGTAAACACATATTTCGGTAACATTAATTATATGTTTAAATATTGTATTTCAGTATTTTGCAAATATAAAATCAACTAAAATGGCCGTTACCGCTATGGTTTCCGAACGTGAATTGACATTTACAATGTCTATGACATATGTCACTAACGTCACTGTCTGTTTTAATATTTTCTTGTCATACTGGGTGGATTAGTAAGGTTATTTTTATTTAAGATTTCCTCACAAGTGTGATGAAAAACATTGTGTGTGCCACGGGCGGTAAAGGAATTACAAACTCGTGTTATTAAAGCCCTTGGCTTCGCCGCGGGCTTGTAACAAACACTCGGTTGCAATTCCTTCGTTACCGCCCTAGATACACAATGTACTATTACTGGTTACCTAGTAAAGAATTTGAATTTGCATGAGTATTTGGAACTATTTTGTTGAGTACCTATTTAACTTTCAACGTGCGTATGAAACACCACGTCGTAAAAGGTTTTATTCGCGAATAAAATCTAACGATCACCCACTACGTGATGAGAATTTTACTTTCATTTAGTATTACATAAATCGAATGTTCTCTGATTTGTCGATTATTTCTCTGATAAGTAAGTAATACGCAGATATCGAACAAATTTTATGTGAAATCTAGATAAACTGCAAAACGGCAGTGTGCCAGCCAACTTCGTAATAAAATTCTCCACATTATCCATATAAAGATCAAACACGATGCTAATTGTTGGATATTATTTGATTTAAGTAGGTAATCCTACTATTCTAAGTAACAAGTATTCTGCAAATTAAAGACCTGTGTGATGTTTCCAGAGATTTTAGTGGAATTTTCTATTGAAATATACATTAATGACATACTAACAAAACATAATGTATCTTGTGATTGAAACACATAAGCACTTACGTAGGTATACCACGCTTTATTGTATCGCCCATTTGTAAGCATAGATACTCAGTCGTTAAACAAAGATTAGTAGCCCCGTCACTAGACCTAATGGGCCGTTAGCACTGATTGGTACGCGCGGGGTTAGGTAAAAGCTCGCAGCTTGCGAAATTCGCGCATAAGCTCGAGTCAAGCTCAACGCAGGTGCTCTACTTACACTACACACACGCGTTGCGTCACATTCGAACCTACACTTACACTAGGTACACATAAATTGGTCTAGATTCTAGACGTGCAGGATAAAAACTTGCTCGCATTTACTGCTCCACCAATCTATATGTAGCAAGCAATAATAACCTCTATTTCAATACGTTAGGAACTTAAATTCGTAACAACCAGTTAGTGATACTGTCAATTGCCAGACATCAACATGTCTGGACATTAGCAATAAATGTCTTATTTTGACATTTTGGCCGGTGCCAGGCGTCAGTTTAACATTACAAGAGTTGCATTAACTGCATTGAATTCGAATAAAAAACGAGGCTCTGTGGCCGAACGGTTATGTGTAATGTACCGACATAGTTATAATTTAGTAAACCAGTAGTACCTCGAGTTTGGTTGACAAGTACGTGTTAGATTATCTGTTTATGTAGGTAATTAATTAAAGTAAACGTCCTAGTGTTTGACATAATGTGACAATAATGTGTCCATGAAAGTGAGACGGGTGAAACGCTCAAATAATGACCCGCATATCTCATGCAGGTCCCGACTTGCAATGAAGTGTAAGTTGCTCCTTTGCTGTAAAGAAAGATAATGGGTTCTATTCTAATCTCGTTTTGCATTCTAATTACAACAAGTACGTTTTATTAACTTCTACTGACTCTAATTTTTAATCATACATAGAAATGTTCTGGTTTCAATCACAAATTTAGCGTGATTCGTGATTTAACTCTATAACCAAGTATGGCTCTACATTTTATGCTACAGTGTAATGTAATAGTTACAACCAACATGGCCTGTATTTTTAAATGGAATGGTGCCGCAACTGTATTTATAAGTATTTAACAATTATAACTACTACACCTTATTATTCAAAAAATATACCCAGGTACCTTATGAGTCATTTTCAAAAAAAATCTACATAATTAAGGGATTTAATTAAAACAAAACTTAATTTATTCCTCTGTGTTACGAAAGTTACCCATACAGTTTGTATGCCTAACTTTCGTAACACAAAGGAAGCGATCGTGATTTTGATTTTATTAGGCCCTTAACTATGTAAATTTTTTTGAAAATGACTCTTATGCACTTTAGGTGCATATATGTCGTCGAGTTGCGGAAAATTAGCCCGCGTTAACCTATAACCTCTACATTATATTGTACGGCAACCTCATCTAATCTTGATTTGCTGCTAAAAAAGTAAACTGTATTTGTTTTGTTCTCAGGACGCTATTACTAGCATTATGGTGCGCTTGCGCATCGGCGCTGACCCCGCTCTCAGCCGCGGCGGACGACAACGACTGCGCGCTGTACCTCTCCGGTCCTGGCCGAACCTCCGCCTTCGACTACAGCCTCAACCTGCTCAGGGGCAACTTGTGAGTACACTGACACTGGAGCCACACCGTTATTAGCGTTAAAGGTGCGCTTGCGCGTCGGCTCCGACGCCGCTCTCGGCCGCGGCGGACGACAATGACTGCACCTCTCCGGGCCCGGCCGCACTCCGCCGTCGACTACGACCTCAACTTGCTCAAAGGCAACTTGTAAGTGTAGGTACAGTCTCCGGCATAATCATGTGATGAAGCGAAGCACTTATAAATATCTGACACGACCTTATTGCTCTAGAAATAGACTGATGTCGCATATTTTTCATCACATATTAAATGCCGGTGACTGTACACCGACACTGGAGCCAAACCGTTGTTAGCGCTCGCTCTTGGCCGCAAATTCGCCATTAACAACAACCCTAACTTACTCAGGGGCAACTTGTGAACACCAACGTAATTTTTGACGACACGTTTAGCATAGTGGGAGTGACACCGCCTACGAAGCTAGAGGTCCCGGGTTCAAATCCTGGTGAGGGCAAATGTTTGTGTGATGAGCACGAGTATTTGTTCCTGAGTCTTGGGTGTTTACTTTTTATTTAAGTATACATTTATCTATATAAGTATGTATCAGTGACGTGGCGTAAAAGATATCCTTGGGAAAGCCGATGCAGATTTAGTATATATTTTCCTTAAGAGCTGTAAAATAAGGTGCTCAAATGCTTGATATTAGGCAAGCCGGTAGGAATCGAGTTCTTTGGACGCCACGCCACTGGTATGTATATCGTCGTCTAGTATCCATAATACAAGGCGTTGTTTCGTTTGGGACTAAGTCGAATTGTGTAACATTGACGTCACAATATTTATTTATTTTTAATTTTTTATATCGTTTCGTCCTCCGATCGTATGAATTTCCCTGTTTCGTCTCATTTTGCCGCACCGGTCCACGTTAGTGGAATCTTTAATAAACTTTAATTCTTACTTAAAGCGAGGAAGTACCATTGATCGATAAAAGCCTTCAATTAGAATTGAACTTTAGAAATTAAGTGTAATTGGTGTGTAACTACGTAACAGAAGGTCAATTTGAAAGACTAGGTATTACAGCTCAAATACAGATTAGCCCGCTCTAACATAATATATACTTACGATACTACGTAATAGGACCTTGCACAGGTGCTAAGTCGAAAGTTGCATAACTTTGAAGCACAATATACCAGGTGTTGTCTGTAACAGGAGCAAATACTTAATTAAAATGTAGATTTTACTTAGTCATCAAACAATAAAACTTTCGTTCAACAACTTTTCAATAATATGTAATCTTTAGATTTAATCTTTTTCGTAGAAATTAAATGGTATTTTCAATGTACGTTAACATCAGTCTAATTGACGTCGCTTGTCACGCTACAAACATAAAAAAAAGCATGGCAAATAAACTTTAAAGTGTACTCAAAATTAAAACATAAGTTATTTTTAAATGTCGCTGTAGCTGATTTTGTTAAGTTTGAGGAGTATAATCTACGTTTTAATTATTTGCTCTTTGTACAGGCAACACCTGGTATTATCAAGAGGATTGTTAAAGAGCACTTGTAATGTCAAATAAATTCAGGAGCGATCCAAAAATAAAAAGGGCAGAGTTTAACATTCACGACCTTCTTTTGTTAAAGGCGTGTTCAAACAACACTGCCGATCAAGAGTCAAGATTACAACTGGCTGTCAATGAAATAGAACTCATTTCAATATAGCGCGTATCGTATCACGATATCTAAACAATGTCTTTCCATCTCTTCAAGTAACTACTAACTAGCTGTCAAATCTAACAATAGTGTAATGCATATTATACGAAGTATTCAAGAAACATGTTATGGTAGCTCGACCAGTCAATGTCAACAAAACGGCAGAACTTTCCTGACATGCGATCACTAGTATTTGACTCAGTCATAAAGTAATAGGCATACATACAGTTGGTTACGTTTGACTTACAAAACTAAACCATTATCTAATACATCATAACCATGCTCGAAAGTAATCGGATAGGCGGATATACTTAAGCCAATTAAAAGGTCACCTTTAATTATTAATTCAGAACTGACAGCTAAATCTGAGCATGTATAACAAGAAACCGAGTCGCTCCCCCTCATGAAGGAAGTCCCGCGAGGTCTGTCTGGTGCTGGTGATTTTATGTTTACAATGTTTCAATAAACCTGATGATAACGGAACCAATATATGATTTTGAGCGCTTTACAATGAGGCAATTATAAAGTGCCCAACTTATTTGGACACACCGATCCACCATCTTAAAAATGATCGTCACAAAGGCGAGGCATCTTCATAGCAGTAGTCTAAAGCTGGGACCTTATTGCGGTCATTAAATTTTTTGTATAAGGTAGCATTATGTGTCCTTACTGTGAACGATTGTCTAATCGTCAAAGTTAACAACAAAGTTAAAGTTTATAGCCTAAATTTATTGCTGGACACTAGAGACATGTACTGTACAGTCCCTCCCATCCCTCTACTACTTAAGTACCCAAGCCGTTAACCATTGTGTCCACACGAAATAAGCTTTTCCTAATATCTGCATAACTCGATGGCAACCAGTACAATGGTACCTTTTACCAAAGGTCGCGACATGTATAGTTTTTTAGAACGGTAGAATAGTTATGGGTGTAAGCTCATTAACTATGTTAAGCTTACCGTTGGGTGCAATGTCACCTGCGGGGGCAGCGGATTCTTTCTCCGCGTTGCGTCACGCGGCGGCGATGCCCGCGCACGTGCACTTGACACACTTGCCCGGCACACTTTACTCTCCAACGCTTTTACATCGGCTTGTGACGTTTTTATCTAAGGAAAAGTACAGATACACTTCAGTAGATTTAGATTTCTGTTTTACTAAAAAATCAAGTTCAGCGACAAAAGCAAAAATAAAACAAGGCTAAAGTAAATAAAATTCACACCAGCGCGCCGCAACGAATTGCAATTAAGCTATTTCTATTGTGCTTTATTTCTGATATTTTGATTGGTTAGATAATAGAATTATATAATATTTCTACGTTGACACCGGCAGGAAGCTGAAAAAAATTAAAATATGTACTTACCGATTACTATATGCATAGCAATAAACTTCTTTCTCTTCGTATTCTTGAATACGCAAGAGAATAGCTTTACCACAAATTGAGCGTGTTAAGTACCTAGCTATATGTCAACGCATTTTAGCCTAGGTAAATAAAAAAATATACGCTTAGCCGCACATACAAATGCGTTACAATTTGCAAAACAAACCGTATCTGTGCGAAACCAAAACCATTACATGCACACTTAAATGTAAAAGATGTCTTTGTTTAAATCTCGCAAATCTCGATTCGTCTCAAATTAGTCCCTCAAATCTACATCTAAATTCAGTGTTTCTGTGTACCGTTTTTGTTTTTATGTGAAGTAACTTTGATAACAATGCTTAAGGTTTACTTACGCTTACGTCACAAGTTTATCTGATCTTTGGCAGCCATATTCCGTGCCCCGGCAGACAGATTACTGACCTGCGAATGTTGTAATGCTGGTAGTGTATCAACAATTGCTTTCATCTGGGTCTCACGCATCATATTAGGCAACTGACGCTCACTTTCAAAATCCTTTCGCTAACGCTTCGGTTAACTGTTTAGTAAAATGTTAAGTAACGGAGTATTTTAACGATTAGTGCCTACTACCGGGAATGTCATATTTACATATGCATTTTGAGATAGAATACGCAGCAAACCATCTCTGTAATAACTATAAAAAAAATTATAGGTGCTGTGCTGCCAGAATTTAATTTGCCCCAAAGTTTTTTAGAAACCGTTTTTCTTGAAATCAGTAGGAATGAAGGAAAGGAAGAAAGGAAGGAAACAATTACTTCTAAATATCTTTCTAGGTAAAGTTACTGAAAAGTGTCGTTTCGCCAATGCTACGAGAATTATCCCTTTTCAGCTCACCAGAAGTCGGCTGCGTGGCGAACTGACTTTAGTTGATGGAAGTCAGTATCTATGTATACAGCGTGGAAGTCCAATACGAGCAAACAATTAAACCAGATATAGCGTTCAGTGGTGTTATCATTAATTAATATGATTTTTTTAAATTACACTTAGTAGTGACTACGTAATTAATTTTTGAAAATTTACCGAGCAGCAATGTACCGCATACATGATTGTTATGATATTGCGAGATACGAGCTTTTTTAAAGTAACTGTCAACTAGCGTGTTTGTCAACTTGAATGTGTTGCGTTACAATGCGGGCCGAATTATTTTGTATGGTAATTATTTTCATTGTAGTTTTAAGCAAAAGTTATATATCTAAATATACTTCTTAGGTCCTATGTTGACCACCGTTTCAATATTTTTTTTTATTTTTTTTTTATTTTATTGGTATTTATATTCGCCCGTATTACATTTCCACGCTGTATATACTCATCATCTATGTCTTCTTTATCTACTTATGTCATTTACTTAGTCATTTACATTATACTCTATCAAAGTTACTATTATTAATTCGCTATAAAATTTATGAGCCGAGTAGCGCCACCCAAGTTGCCAAATATTTTCTGGTAACCTGGTCTTGAACCGACTTGTATAAAGTTATTTCATAAGTTTCCTAAATCGATAGAATCAACAACAAGTTGACGTACCGGACTTACAACGGATTCAAGAGCATAGGAAAGCAAGTTAGAAAATGAGGGTCGCCTTTAGTTACGCGTGACCGAGCACATGGTTTGTTTGTCGTGCGAGGTTCTTGCAGCAAACAGCTTCTCGTAAATTGCGTCAAGTGACCACGATAAAATTACACGCAGTACAGTAAAGTAAAGACTAAGCTAGTGTCATCTGAATTGCAGGAATTTAACTCATAGTAAAAGGGCATTTATAAATCTATCGGACTAGCATGCCTGACCACGACTTTTACTACGAGGCACATAATCACTCATCTCGTTCGCAATATACTGAGGATAATACTTTTCATGCTACAAGACTTCTCAGATTTCCCAGATAACAATAAGTAAATATTACAGAAATATACTTACCTGATTTGAGCGAATAACCATCAGATAACTTCATATTTCATAGCTCTACTAAAGTACAGTGTAAGAGTCGCAAAACGCATTTACCGCCAAAATACACAATCGTAAGTGCCGGTGCTCCAATCGAGCGTTTGCATAAAATCAATATACTGTTATTACATTACCGTAGTATGACTGATGCTGTCCATGAATGGGTGTAACGGTCTTCGGGCCCATTAACGGGTGCTGACCCTCTTGTGTGACCAAACACTAGACGGCGGTCATTGTTACACCTAGGTCTAATGGGAAATATCAACAGTTTGCACCGCAGAACAAATACTAAATGTAGGCTGTTCAAAGTTGAAGCGATAGGTAAAAGTGCTGAATCATTGACTCGAAGCTTAAGAAACATCTTTCGCGAACAATCATTCATTGTAAAGCTACAAATTAATTCGGGTGAACAAAATGAAACGAAATTTCAACTGAACATTTGATTAGGTGCCATGCCATAATAAATAGGTGTGCAGTACTCAGGCAAATTGTATCACTTACCTAGTTCTCAATAAAGTCCAAGCCATCTACTATATGTGGCCTTATGCATGAAACCATCACGTTTGCAGAGTTGCTATTATTAAGTTAAGCAAAGCAAACGCAACATAAGACTTATTTATTTATGACGCTACATTGCTCGAATAGGATAATCATCATCACTTTTCCCGGTTTTTTTGAAGCACGCTTAAACCATGCGATACCAACTAAAACGCAGAATAAGTATTAGTAACTCCAGGCCTTCCATGCAGTCCGGCTCTTGGTTTTATGGACCGCCTGATAGAGAGTACACTTTTGCTCGCGTCGCACCAACGCGCTGGAACTCTTTCTCTGGTGCGTTTGCCCTCCAAAGATCCAAGAATACCTAATCTGTTTCTCTAGCGCAGTCTTTTTCAACGTGTGGGTAGCGACCCCCTGGGGGGTCGCGAGACTTCTTTAGCGGGATCGCAAGAGGTCGAGAGGACTAGTTCAATAAAAAAAACGATAAAGTTTAAAAAGATAGATTTCATGTATGTCTCACACGATCAAAAAGCGAAGGGGCGGGGGGTCGCGAAATATTTTTTTATACCAGGGGGGGTCGTGTCATGAAAAAGGTTGAAAACTACTGCTCTATCTAGCGCATGTGTTGGGCAACGCATGATGTACCCAAAGAAACAGAGAGTCCTCTGTCGGCAGATATCTGACAGTAGTTTTAAGCGACTACTGGGCCAAAGAAGTAGCTCGTTGGTCTAGTAACAGCCGCTGCTACAGTTATATCAACAAATTCGTTAAGTTTGCGCGGCGGGGTCTGCGTGCGCTTCCGGAAGATGCGTGGGAACTGACTGGTTCCGTAACAAACGAACGACAATGTTGCGATTACGACATCTCGTCCTAAAGTAGATCATGAAGCATCCGTATCCAAGAAATTTTTAACTAAGATAGGCGGTAATAAGGCCTAACAAAAATGTTTAATTTTATTTTTGTTTATGATAGAAGTACCTTACAATATTTTGTTTATATCTTATAGTAATTAATCAATAGATTCATTGAACATTAAAATTTGTTGATTCACATAGTTTTTATTTTATTGTACCTATGTTTTCCTTAGGCCTTATTTTATTACCCGCACCTACTTTAATATTGACAGGTAATAACTCCACTAAGTATTCTCTTCTTCCAAAATCACCTACATGGGGAGTTATCCATATATTACGAGCATTTACAACTAAAAGATGTAGAAAAGCATCAGAAGGCGAAGGACGATCTAGAAATCTGCAAAATCGTAGTGATGTAATTTATGCATGATCCCTTATTATGACGCAGTAATATTTAGCGCATTCATCCCTTTTTAACCGGAGTTAGATATAATTGTAATAACAATGTAAAATAAATCTAGAAATATTTTTCGAACAGTAACTAATTAGTTGAGATTTTTTCGCCTGTCTAGTCAGTCATAACTTATTATTTGACAGTTATATAGACACAAACTCAATCACTGCTGTTTACTATTTACATATCATTTGATTTTCATATGCACGTCACTATACGTAACTACGTCATACCTCTAATGTGTTATTTATGATTAACTGTTGCAAGATAGCAAATTTTAATATATATTAAACTTTCTGGTACAGCTACTGCAGCGGCCTCACCTTAACAAATCATTTGAAGATCACTATCACATCCAGTTAAAACTTAAAAGCAGTTTATCTTACACTCTTACACTCAGATATCGATACCTTTAGACTCAAAGGGTGTAAACGCCATTAGAACTTACGGCGTTTACGCCTTTTGAGTCTAAAGGTATCGATATAAGATACGAAGCCAATTACTGTAAGTCATACTATACCTCGGGTAAGATTAAATTGCCCGTGTGATTGACATAATTCTGAAACCTCAGTGTTTTCGATACTTCCCTGTCAGTAATACTTTGTGACCTAGATACACCTGTGACAGCGAATCTTGTGCAATCGTGGTTATATTACACTTAGTTAAGATGTCTAAAGGATATTTTAGCTGTCATCGATATCACGACTTGAAAGTATTCGCTTCTAGGTGAATCGAACTGTTAAAAATAAACTACACTTTATTATGAAACAATAAAATATTATTTTCTTTTGCCTGATGTAAATATTGAAAGTGTGTTCTTTTAGTTATTTTAAAAAACCGGCCAAGTGCGAGTCGGACTAAACTAAAAGTAACACTGTCGACCAAAAAGGCGCCTAAAACCCCCTTTTATTTTTAACTTTATTTTATTTTTATTATTTGTTGTTATAGCGGCAATAGAAATTCACATTTTGTGAACATATCAAGCATCTGCCTATTGCCATTATTAATATCGGGCAAAAAACGCCAAAAAACACGTTTCTTGTATGAGGACCCCTTTTTCCTTCCTTCCTCTTCCTTCTGTCGTCTTTGAATTCAACATTTTATTATTATTTGATCTTATAGTGGCAATAAAAATACAAATTCTGTGAAAATTTCAAGTCTCTATTTACTACGGTTCAAAATATAGAGCTCTGTGACAGACCGACAGAAACACGTTTCTTGTATGGGGACCTTTTCTTTTATCATTTTATATTTTACTATGCAAGTTGCAGGATGTAGCTAAGCTCATTGTTGTGACACGAAAGCTTAACCGCCAAGCGCTCTCGCCACATCAAGTCACTCGCGTGCGTACATAAATGAGTATCTTTGTAGTTTATTATGTTGGTATACAATACGATAAAAATGTATTTAAACTAGTGGGCTCACGACTTCATTCGCGGAGGTGAAATAAGTTAAATGTGTCTTTTTTGCTTCGGCTTAGTCGAGTAAAAAGTATCCTATGTGTTAACCGGGGTCATAATCATCTGTATACAGGTCGATTCACGAAAGCTGGCGCGAGATTTGACAGAATATCTATGAAAATAGCTGTCACTCAGTACAAACAAATCTCGCGCCAGCTTTCGTGAACCGACCTGTACCACATTTCATAAAAAACGGTCTGATAATTTTTGCGTGATCCGCGAACAAACAAACAGACAAAATTCATACAATTATTAAACGTACTTAAACGTTTTATTACTTATTTTGCACACTACCCAGTTAATTTTAGGATTTTTTTTTAAATATACAGGGCGACTTCAAATTGGTAATACAAAACACTTGATTATGGCTCAGTTAATGCCATGTAGTGTAACACATTAACCCCTATGTTAAAATTTGCTGTATTTAATTATTGCAAATTTTCTAACAAAACAAATAATTAAAGTCCTAAAGTGTGGTTACACTCCATTAAATACCTAAGTGTCATACCTGTCACTCGTATTTTCTTTGACAACTGACAATTACTAATCACACGTTTTCTTCATAAATATTGCGGCATGTGACGGATAACGAAAGAGGAAAGTGTTCAATTGAAAATCTTTAACCCTCTTTGCTTATTATTATGGTAGGATAACCATGTTAAGCCAACAAAAATGGGATAAATTAATAATTAAAAAAAACATAATTCTGATTATTATAAAAGTATGAGACTCAATAGAGGGGCTAAGTTTAGGGGATATGTATGTAAAACATTCATTTTGTATTACCAATTCGAAGTCATCCTGTACAAACACAACTTCTTTGTACGATTTTATTAGATGTATACATATACATGTAGATTAAGCATGACACTTAAAGAAAAGCAGACAAAGAATAATAAAATGTATATAATTATTTACATATTATTTTTGTTGCAGTGGCTACGAGGGACAACACACGTGTATCACGTACGAAGCTGTCAACCAAGCCTACTTGGACGCCCGGAAAAGAATCTGTAAGTTAAACAAATACTTAGGGGTACCTACTCCTTTTGAGCCTGATCAGCACGGCTAGCAAAACATGGCAGCGGGATATCTCGCGTGCGAGACAGCATATAACAGCCAATGCGAACGCGTGAACACTGCCATCGCAAACTCACTTGCCAAGTGTGGCGATTATGGCAATTCACCCCATAATAAAGTTTCACTCTAGGATTTCGCCGCGCGGCGGCTACTAGCACCCCATTTTACCCCTCCGGAGGGTCTTTGCCAGCGACCAGAAAGCGCACGCCTTATGCGATAGAGAGAGACGATGAGATGCGCTGCGTTCCGTCCGGTGGTCGGACCCGAACGTCAGTTTTGTTACAAAAATAAACTTCTGTATCTAGTACTAATTACTTATCCTGTGCCGCAAACAAGCACGACTACCGAAAAAAGTTTAAAACCTTCAACCCTAACTCGTATCAACCCACTAAGCTACAAAGATATCTTACGAAATAATTAAAGTTGCATTGTCCTTTGTCGCAGTGGTGGCTCAACCGAAAGGTGACTGGAAGCCGGAGGACTTCGCCAGTGTGGGCGAACTCATTCTTGACATTTCCATCAGCTTGGCGCGAACGTAAGTTATAGTTTTACTATCTCTTTTATTGTACGTTAAGACACATTTTTATAGTAATTAAAAACGTAACAAAAAATTATCATGAAACGTCTAATATTAATATACGAGAATAATATTAATCGTAATTTAGTACCTACAGTACCTAAGTATCACTGACCCTAGTTTCATACAAGAACAAAAACTGGCCAAGAGCATGTCGGACCATGCTCAATAATATGTAGGGTTCCGTAACCTTTACTAAAATTCTGTAAGACGGCTAAAATAATTTGGTCTCCGAATTTGCCGACTAAAATCCGCTGACCCAAACATATTCAGCTTGCTAGTAAATCCGCCACTAAAAGCATATTTCAACTGAATAAGTATCTCTTCTATACTTATTCAGTTGAACTATCCCTTTAGGGGCGAATTTGGAAATTTTGCGCCCGGGCCAATGAAGTTTGCCGCCCTACAGAGAGGAGCCTAGTATTTTCTGTTGAGCGTGGGGGTAGCTCGCGGTGCCCCTCGTGGCCCGCGCCGACTGCTCCTCACGACCTGCAACCCCGGACCATGGCTCCCTTGGCCCTAGAGTAAATACGCCCCTGCCTTCACCTTCTAATTATCCGTTTGTTTATTAACCTTTAAAACACAAGCTGGTAATCAAACCTCGAGAGCCAACAACCACAACTCTTCGCTAGTAGTTAATTACGGTATTGCAATAATCTTGCGATGGTCCGTATTAGTTAATACGAGGCAGGTCAAAGCTATGGTTACGTAACCTCGTGGCTTACCTAACGCGAGTCATGTGATTTGGAGTATTTTGATATGCTCATCTTTAAGTGCATGCGCGTTACTTAACCAGTGTTAACTTCGCACAAATTGCATTTTGCTGTATCTTAATGTTTTTAACAATCTCTTTACTCATTTGTGGTACATTTCAAAAGCATTTCATGTTTTACTCACTTAATAGAGGGACAGAGGCGTTGAGTATTCGGTTTTTACGGGTTTTTTGTAAGCGTTTATTTAACTGGCAATTTTCGTATACCTACTTATTTGTCAGCCACTGGTACCCGATTGAACTGAAATTTGGCATACTTATGTCTTATGTGAGTTTGGTGACAATGCAAGATTTTGGTACCATCGAGTTGATCTGATGATTGGATCGGAAGGTGACCACAAGATCATCTAAATTACATAAGAATCCACCGTGTTTGGGCTCGTTTGATTGGTCTTGACATGCAGTTAGCAATCATACAAAGAGTTGGTAGTAAAAGCTTGTCTTGTCAAGTGTTTTTTTTTACTAAAAAATATTATGTCGGTAGGTATTAGGTATAACCGATGAAAAAAATCAAACAATGAAAATATATAATTTTGGATTTAAAAACTTCATATTTTTCTCAATTGAACACCATAATTATACCTAGTTTTACTCATATAAAAATTTCGATAGAACCAATTAAAGTCCTATTTTTCTCATGAATAATAATGGTGACATTTAAACAGCGCTAAAATAAAACTTAAGCTTACGAAGACGGATAGTCCAGCGGTTACGGAACTGCAAATGGCCTTACACGAGCAATTGCTCTCTTTATTCTTATATGGTTCATTGGAAAGATCAATAAAACCGGCCCGCAAGGCCGGGGCGTCTGTTCCGCGCTTCTTTATCCCGGTGTCCACTCACGGCCGACCACGGTCACGAGGCAAGATAGATGTGAATGCAAAAATGTTACACCAGGGCACTTCAACCCGCAGCTAGCTACCGCTAGCGGCCCGCGGTTTCGTCGGCGGCCCGCCAACCAGGGATCGGATACCGGTATATTCTCCATACAAAAAATACCGGTATTTTTCCGTTCTTTGGTTTATTATTTAATTTTTTAATTGGACAATCTAATATTACGAAATGATTACTTAAATACATTATTGAGCCATACGTAAAAAGCATAAAACAATTCAAAATATTGGGCTATTTCGGGGTTTTTGCAAAATACCGGTTCCGAGCCCTGCCGCCAACAACTAAGCCAGTTTTTTTTTCATCGTGATTTAATAGTAAAATTGTGTTTGTGAAATCAAAACTAAAAAGTCAATCGTTTATAAATTGAGTAATATTATACCTAAATAATTGATTACCTTACCTCATTTTTTGTATAATAATAGAATGTGGGTCAATGTTTACCTACTAAAAAAAACTTTATAAATTACCTATTATGCGGCCCGCTTTGCAAAATCATGATTGGCCCTTGATTTGGAAAAGGTTGAAGACCCCTGTGGTAGACCGCGGTGAAACTAGTTTTGTGAACTCTTTTTCATGGCTGTGCAAAAAATGGCACGTTGCGCGTACACCTCATTGACAACTTTTTATTCTCGAATTGGTTGGGATTACATCAGATAGGGTTGTCCAAATATGCGTAATACAGGGCGTCCGAAGACTATGCGATATGAAGGAAAAGTACCTCAAATCTTTTAGATAGGATATTTTGCTGAAAGGAGACTTTATTTTATTATTTTTAAATAATTCGAACTGCATTAAAAAAAATTGAGAAAAAATGCAAACATGCAATACGTAATAATTAAAATTTAAATGATTATTTCATGACCTTCATTTTATTTAAGATGCTGTGTTATTCAAGAAAAAATAATCCTAATAAGTGTTTTTTTTTTATATTTGGTGGTTTGATTCCTGGTTAAGGTAGGTGATTTTCCAAGAATCTTTGAATGCAGTTCCAATTATTTTTAAAATCAAAATAAAATCTCCTTTCTGCAAAATATCCTATCTACAATATTTGAGGTACTTTCCCTTCATGTCGCATAATCTTGAGACCCCCTGTATAATCCGTTACATTTCGTTAATTGTTATTTAAAATATTAAACAAAACAGTATTTGAGATTCCTTGATAAATATCACCGTAATTGTTGACTTGTAACTTGAATTATCAGTCATGATTGACAATTGAATAACGACAGAACAGAAACGTTAATGGAGCGGGTACTGAAAGCACTAACGCTGATCGATTTTGACCCGGACCTGACCACATGTCAAGTCATACGTTTACAAACTCACGCGCACACTTTGAATGATAAAGCCGCAGACGTGAGCCGGAATTAGGTTGCTAAATGACTTAGGGTCTATTCAGCCTGACCTCTTTGAATTTTCAGCTTTGGTTCAATTGGTTTTAATTCACAAACGTATAAAGACATGTAGACCAGTGACGTGGCGTCATACGTATCCGTGGGCAAACCGGAGCAAAGTTGGCCTCATATACCTACAAGGTGAGTAGGATAAGATGCTCAAATTCCTTAAAATAGGCAAGCCCATGGGAATCACGGTCTTTCTAAGGTCTAATGTAATTTTTACATAGAGTGGGCATTTTTAGGGTTCCGTATCCAAAGGGTGCCAACGGAACCCTATTACTATGTCTCCGCTGTCTATCCGGCGGTCTGTCCGTGAGTCACAGGGCTGTATCTTTTGAACCGTAAGAGGTAGAGACTTGAAATGTTCACAAAATGTTTATTTCTGTTTCTACAAGGAAAAAAAAATAAAAATGAAATAATATACAAGAAACGTGTTTTTTTGGCGTCTTTTTGCTCGACGGTCGTACGGAACCCTTCGTATGCCAATCCGACTCGCACTTGACCGGTATTTTGACATCCCAAATCTATTTCGACGTCCACTTATCGTCCTGAACCGCTATTTTAGCAGCATCGTTCATGATCACCAGTCAATTAGATTGTATTCTGAGTTTATTACAGTCCCATTCGTTGAAGTATATCAATTCGCTAAGCATCTTATTAATTTAACTGAAGATCGCTAATTATCACTTGATCATTTGAAATTCTGCTCAATATGCATAGAAAATGGGAATTTTCTCACGACGGTGACTATTTCTTGCAGTCATTCTAATGAAACCCTCAATTAAGTTTACATATAAAAATCACATAGCACTTAATACTCCGATTAAAAGCTTCTGTTCAGACCGTACTCAGACTCTACTTAAATGTCGGCCTGTAGGTGTAGATTCTTGATCTAAGTGTCATTGTAACATGTTTGCAAATTGGCCTTTGAAGTGAGCGGAGACTACTTGTAAATGTCATCATGCTCGCCATTGCTGAGTCAGCCGGAAGCAGACAGTAATAAGTCTGTAATTAACCTTTTTAACCAGTGCTACGACTAGTGCGTTATGAAAAATGGGCCAATTGATCATAGTCAGCTGACTGCCGATAGACAAGATTAGGATCAGAAGTTGCCATAGTTTTGGCTATTGACCAAATGACCATGCGTTGACCCTACGTCACCTGCGGTTATAATACTTATATGAAAATCAGGTTTATTGCTGAATAAAGAAAAATTACGCATTGTCCTCTTTTTACCTGAAGGAAAGGAATGCCTTCGAAGGTTGTATTAACATACAGTGTTTTTAGTTATTTGAAAATATTTCAAAATAAACTTAACAATATTTGAGACGAATAAATGAGGCTACTGCACCGACAGTAGAGTAGGAATTCGTGGACAAACACCAAAAAATGATTTTTTTAAGTCCAGTTGTACTTACTTCAAGAAATACGGACAAAAGTATAATCCTTTAACGGTTTAACCCTTAGCGGTGTAAACCAAGCAGGGTTTATTGTAGTCTACCCTCACGATTCATGGCTTTATAATTAGGGTTCCGTACCCAAAGGGTGCCAACGGGACCCTATTAGTAAGTCTCCGCTGTCCGTCTGTCCGTGAGTCTCAGGACTCTAATTTTTGAACCGTAATAGGTAGAGGCTTAAAATGTTCACAGAATGTGTATTTCTGTTCCCACTAATAACAACAATAGTAAATTACACAACTAGGGTGGTAATAGAAAGAAAGGCCGAGATCGCAAAAGTTTGCGGCCCGAGCTGCAAGCGAGGGACGTAAATATGCGATCGAGGGCTTTCTTTATTACCTCCCGTGTTGTGTACATCATTTTATGTCTACACTTGGCCAGAAAGCGGCTTTTTTTTTGCGTTTTTTGCTCGATTTTAATAATGATAATAGGTAGATGCTTGATATATTCATAGAATGTGTATGTCTATTGCCGCTATAACAACAAATAATAAAAACAAAATAAAGTTAAAAATAAAAGGGGGCCCCCCATACAGTAGGTAAGCGTGTTTTTTGGCGTCTTTTTGCTCAACGGCAGTACGGAATCCTTCGTATGCAAATCCGACTCGCACTTGGCCGATTTTTAATATAGTTACAACTAAATAGAAGTTCAACATTTCGCAGAAACAATAATTATACAATGTGACTGTCACATAAAATTAAAAGAAGTCAATTTAAGCGAATTTCAGCAAGTAGGTATCATAATTTTATCAACCGGAGTCATATGCCATATACAACAACACGGGTCCTATACCTCAACAATTATCTATGTTCGTTAATGGCGGCAAAGGTCGTAACCTCTTTTACTTTAACACTTCATAAGCCAGTTACATCGCTGTGGGTGATTTACTAAATTATTACTAAGGACGAGCGTTAAATCGCACGATGTGTTGAGATTGATGGCTATAGCTCAACAAGCCTTGCCCATAAAGAACCGTAATCTAGATTTCATGTATGCGGCATTCGAATGTACTCTTCCGAAGGGCAAACATATCACGAACTCAAAGTATGAGGTACTTTGCCTAACCTCAAAAACGAGGAATGCTGCTAACCCTTTAGTTTCACTCAATTCTTTAATCACCGGAAATCCTAGTTTACGCCGTGATGTTTGTGTTTATGGTTAATGTTGATCAATATTATATTATTGATGATATAAGCTACCGATGTCCGGTTCTCATATCCCAGGCCGTCTTTTATTTCCGCGTGATTCTTTCTAGCGAGATTTATTGCAAAAGGAAAACAACTAGGTACTAAGAATTAACGGTTAACTTTAACTTCCGTTAGATGTCCGAAAATTAGCGATTTAACGTTTAACAAAGTTAAATTTTTAGCAACGTGTTAACGATTAACGACGATAATGTTTAGATTAAAGGTGCCTAGTAGAATTGACAGCAGTGATAAAAGTGGACTAGGTATATGAGTTGATTCCACGGCTGTATGTTAATGTTACGTTATAGTACATTACACAACTAGGGTGGTAATATAAAGAAGGGCCGAGATCGCAGATGTTTGCGGCCCGAGCTGCAAGCGAGCGTGTTGTGTACATAATTTTATGTCTACACTTGGCCAGAAAGCGGCTTTTTCCGTACGCGCAGCAGCGGTGTGGCATAAAACAAATAACGAAAGTGCTTTCATGGTGTTAAGCTTTGCCGCGCGATAAATAAATGATAAGGCACATATAACTTTCCGATAAGTAGCTATGTAGGTAAATGCCTAAGAACGAGGAGAGTAACACACACTAATATCAGTTACCTATTTATCGCGCGACAACGTGGCTGTAAGCTTACAACAGCGGGTGATACAACAAAAGTAGAGTTTTTTAAAAGAAATGTTCGTAGTTAAGGAAGGGCTAAAAACAAAATGTTAGAACAACAAAACACACAAACGACCCATTTAATAAATCACATTAAGCATTTATTTGTTTTAACAACAATTTCTTTGTAATTATTAGACCATGTTGCACCGCCTCAGGCAAGGCCACCCCAATGATAGTACCGAGCAGCTAATTCGTATTACTTTTGTATCTACAAGTTGCGTATCATCTTGAAGGTCGCTCTAATACGATTTTTGCGTCCGCCTGTCTGATTGACGTTTCTAGGGCAAGTCAAATGCAAAGTCTATTGTTGATACAAGCTGTCACACGACTTCTGTATGGTCGATTGTTTGACTTTTAGATTGCAAAGACGTAATGACTCATTTTATATTAATTGACTGCATAATTTTTAGTTACTCGTACAAATGTAGGGTAAGGTAAGGGTGAGGTAAATACCTCAAAAGACAGCTGATAACACTTGCATAATTTTCTGAAACGATTAAAATAATGTATACACATATTAAGTAACTACGTCATTACTGCAAAAAAGCTCATCCATTTTATGAATGTATTAGATTTATCGTACCTTAGTTATCTATAACTGCTATTTAATGTTTAAATGAAGCTCATTTATCGCCATCTATCATAATCACAGAACCCTAGTTCGTCAATTTTTATGGGAACCAAGCGCTTTGTGTTTGACGCCAAAAGTGTAATTTATAATTTTAGTGATGGAAACCATACATTTTCCAATTAATTATACCATTACTATCCGATTTTCAAATCTGACAATAATATTAACGGCACCTGAAGTTAACGGCGTGCAAAGTAGGTCGCCGCCACTTCTTTTTAGCACGCGAGGTACATAGACTTTTTCTTTTTATCTCGATATATTTCTGCCATCATAGTTCATAATATCTAACAAGGGTAACCATGACCTATCTCTACAAACTTTGGAGCTTGCCAGATATTTTTCAGAAACTTCTAGTGTCAGTTTGTATTGATAGCGGTGCTGTTTTTTTAGGACAATAATCCTATCCTACTATAATATTAAACTTTGGCATACAAGTTGACCAAGTCCTGAATAGAAATATAGGATACATTTTTTTTTATACAACTAGGGTGGCAAACAAACGTATGGCCTACCTGATGGTAAGCAGTCACCGCAGCCTATGGACGCTTGCAACACCAGGGGCATTACGTGCGCGTTGCCGACCCTTTAAGAACCTATTCACTCCCCTCTTGAAGAACTCCATACTGTAGCCTTCCGGGAAAACCGCGGCAGGGAGCTCATTCCACATTCGGATTATTTTCGATTATTCGGATTATTCGGATTTCTTTATAATCCGAAAGAAAGTTCCCTTGGGATAAGATCATAATGGGAATAATGCAGGCGAAGCCGCGAGTAATTGCTATTATGTTTTTAGGATTCCGTACCTCAAAAGGAAAAAACGGAACCCTTATAAGATCACTTTGTTTTCCGTCTGTCTGTCTGGCCGTCTGTCAAGACCGTTTATCTCAGGAACGCGTGTAGGTATCAAGTTGAAGTGTAAACCATATATATTCAGGTCTACGGTCCCTTGAACCTGACAAAAAATCAAACTTCAGTTGATAGAAAAAATATACCTAATAAAAACGTATGGTCCTTTCCGTTAACCTAGAACTATGATATTTAGCAAGTAATACCGTCTTATACCTACTACAAGTATCTATAGGGAAAAAACTATACATTTGTAATTAAATCATAAAAAAATAGTCTTTATTTAAAGTATTTGTACGGAACCCTCGGTGAGCGAGTCCAACTCGCACTTGTCCTTTTTTTTTACTTTAATCTGAACACATCACACACTCTAGTTATCATGTTTTTAGGGTTCCGTACCAAAATGGTAAACAAGGAAACCTTATGGTGCGACTCTGTCTGTCGGTCCGTCTGTCACAGCCAGATATCTCAGAAACTACTGCTGCTATCGATTTGAAATTTGGAATAGTATTAAAAGTAGCTAACCTGAGCCTATTGGCTGTTAATAAAATCTTGTAACGTTTTTACTTTTTTTTTAAGGGTTCCGTAATGGGACTTTGAAAATTGAAAGTAGGGCTATTATATCGAGTGGTTTATCAAATGAAAGGGCTTGATTTGTATTAAAATACTGACTTTATTTTTTTTTCTTAATCATGTACTTTTTGATTTATGACGAAAAAAGTTAAAAAAAAATACCATTCCCCCTATTATCTTCGAAGTTACTTGAACAGAAAAATCTGTAATAATTACCAATTATTAATGTTATCCTAAATATTATAGAAAAAATATAACAGTTTTCCTAACTTGCACCGTTTTTGAGAAATTTGCAAAAATCGTAACACGTACTTATTTGCTCCTACTAAACTAATCACCATACAGTTTTTCTTGTACTATTCATGTATCTACTTATGAGTTTGTACGGAACCCTCGGTGCGCGAGTCCGACTCGCACTTGTTTGTAATGACGATTATGCATTAGAGCCTTTTCACACTTGAGCGATTTACAAATTCGATCGCGGCGATCACGCCGCGAAATCGCCGCGTTCGAGTTTTGTATAGAAATCGCTGGCAAATCGCCGAAAAGAATCGCTAGTGTGACCAGACCCTTAATGCCGAGACCGGTAATTATGAAGTCATAAACGACAGACCGTTGGATAAATACTGCTTTAGTTTTAAGGCCGAGCCACACCGGCTGCGTACACGTCTGCGTGCGCGTGGCGTACGCGTTGTATAGTATGAATGTTTTTCAAAATGGCGGCTAGTCACGCTCAAAGTCAAGGAGCTGCAGCGTACAGTGCGTGCACACGCAGCCGGTGTGGCTCGACCTTTAATTAATTCAATGACCGCTCTTGCTTAAAACATCTTAATTCGTATGCGATACCTTGAAACGCATACCAAATATTTGTCTTTGACCTCGATATTAGTACGTATTGATAAATTAATTATTATTAGAAGTCGGGAATTGAAACTTATTACCATAAAGATATATGGCTAACTGTACAGCTGCAATATTACCTTAAATGTAAATAATCTAAGAAAAAACATTGAAAATTAATCGTTGTGTTGACGACTACATGGTTAACCTAAGGTGACTTATTGTGAAATATATCATTAGCCCTTGTAGCATTTTATTCTTTGTTTGTCGCAAACCATTGATTCTAGCAAGATAATAGAACAGTTTAACAATGTGTGGTGGTCTATTTAAACCCTAAAGATCCTGATATGCAATAGAGGTATGCCGTTCCCGGGAATTAAATAATATGCTTCTTGAAGTTTGAATTTATAATTAGGTATGGTTATTTAATAGATCGATCTTCTGTTTCCAATGATCATTGTATAGGAACTTAATTTATGACCTTGTGTAAAAAATACCTGATAGTATCATCCATTACCACACCTAATAATTTAAAAACTTAATTAAAGGAAGTGTGGTAATCTTCAGGATCGGTGAAACATACACTTAACCAAGCCTAATTACAAGTGCATTCCTTTTATATACTTTCACGCACAATTTCAATGTTACATTTATAATTAATGATAAGTTTCTTGTGTTTTAATCCTGCAAATCCGAGTAAACCGCAAAGCCTTGGCATTTGAAATATCATTAAATACAAAATGGCAACGACGCAACGAGAATGCCTATGGTCACTAGCAATATCTATTTGAAATTTCAGGTTTTTCTCGGATAGTAATTATTACAAAGACAAATAAAGGGGTATGCAACAAGCCATGCATAAATATATGGCAGGATGCTCCTTTTCTGTATTCCTGATTGCCAACCAGCACTTGAATTCGCTCCGAATTGGTTCATTTGGAGCTGCCTAATGTACCAATAAATCCAAATTTCCGTTGAGTGTGATGTTTGACTTGACATTTCCTAAATCAACTTTGTTTTTCCAGGTACGGTTTGACATACGAAGAAATCGAAAAGGGACTGCCTCTGATTGACACGTCGAGAACGCTGATTCGCGAGGTGTGCCCGCCGGTATTCTCACATGTCGAGTGCCGCGCCGGCAAGTACCGTCGCTTGGATGGACTGTGCAACAATCTGGAGCACCCCACCTGGGGCGCCATCAATGCGCCGTTCCAGAGGTGAGTTCATACAACGTTAACATTAGATTAAAGTATTTGGAGTAGATTTGAGAACGTACGTTGGTGATGTTTTCTGAAATGGGTCTGACATGATGAATACTTGTAGTTATGTGGAGGAACTTTACTTATGGCCATAGATCATCAGTAATGAGGAAACGACGGAAAAGATCAGTTAATTTACCATAATATTTTATAAGACGAAGCTAAAGAAGGTTTATACCGAAATGTTTGCGTCAAAGGCGTCTCAACCTCCTGTCCACAAAAATAATCAAAGTGTTTTACGCAATTCGTGATTTGGCACCACTTCTTGAGTAGACATTTGTAACTGGCTTTACGTATTGTTTTCTAATTTGTTCTGTATATTTCTGTATTGTTAAAGCCCCATTTGGATAGGGCGAGAACTCGTATACGAGTTTGATTACATTGCGGGCTACCTAGGTACGATGATCGATTAATCGCCGCAATGAAATGAAAATCGCATACGAGTTCCCGCCCCGTCTAAATGGGGCCTAATGCTGTTGATGTCCGAAATGAATAAAATGAAAAATAATTATATGCTTCTTCTGTAGACTGATTGGCCCTCTGTTCGCGGATGGAATCAACGCTCCCCGTATCTCTCACACCGGGCGCGACCTGCCCCTGTCCCGCGTGGTCTCTCGCACTATGCACCCGGACGAGGGCTTCCACGACCACGCGGGCACCGTCATGGTCATCGCCTGGGGCCAGTTCATGGACCACGACTACACACTTACCGGCACACCGCTAGGTGAGGTTTATCTTAGTTTTTTATTTCCTCTTTATACCTGCCCGTCTTGAAAATTGTGTACCTACACTTAAGTAAGTAGGCAATCTAATTTAAATTGTGACTCCGGTTTGTATGGATATTAATATACATATCAGTAACTTTGGCACACTAAATAGCAGGTGAAGTACCTGCTTCAGTTCTAACGCCAATTTTTCAATTTCATTTCATAGCCAACGAATTTTTATCTGCTCATCATTTTACCACTTATTATATTACTAACTACTTAACTAAAACCATCGATGTGCAGGCACCACACGGGAATGTTGAGCCACTCGTCACTGTTCTTAATTTAGCAGTGTAATGCTAATCGGGTGTCTCTTCTTCATCGTTCCCTCATTGCTGAGGATCGCGACCACACATTGCTGATCTCCAAAGAGAGCGGTCATAGGCCGTATGGACCGCGTTCTGCATGCTGCCGCCAGCCAACTTCTTAATGGAGTCAGACCATCTTGCTGGTACTCTTCCTTGAGCACGCCTGCCATTTACGGGTGTACCTACTTCAAAAACCCGACTGATGATATTTGCATTACACGGCTAAATTAAGAATAGTAACGAGTGGCTCAACATTCCCGGATGGTGACTGGACATATACAACTGATCGTCACCGTTAAATATTCTATACCAACGCATGTTGAACTAGTTATATCTGTATTACCCAAAACTAACAGGCATAATTTGTGTACCTTCTCAGATCCCATCAATCGCAACGACCCCGAGGAGTGCTGCAAGCGGCCACCGCACCTCAAGCACCCGTACTGCAATGAGATCCGCATCCCTGATGACGACTACTTCTACCGCCTCTTCAATGTCAAGTGCATCGACTTCGTGCGCGGCTTCCCGTCGCCGAGGCCTGGCTGCCGTCTAGGTGAGGACTCGAAAATTTATAAGTGTAGGCAACGACCGCCGCACCTGAAGCACCCGTGCTGCAACGAAATCCGCATCTCGCTGATGACTACTTCTAGCGCCTCTTCAATGTCAAGTACATCGACTTCGTGCGTGGTTTCCCGTCGCCGAGACCTGGCTGCCGTCGAGGTAAGGCCTCCGTTCTATAAGTATAGGCAAGAAAGCCTAGAAGTGCTGCAAACGGCCGCCATACCTCAAGCACCCGTACTGCAACGAGATCTAGACTAATTCTAGTGCCAAATACTGCAACGTCAATTGCAATGTTTTCTTGCGCGGCTTCCCTTCGCCGAGACCTGACTGCCGTCTGGTTAAGAAACCCCTGCTATGAGTGTGCGTTAAAGGTTCTAAGTTTACCTACACTGTCTTAGTGTACACAGTTACACTTTGATTTTCAGAAAGAACTATCTTAAATAACAGACTTTGAAATCAATCTATAAAAAGTTAATTCAAATATTTAGGTACAAGTACATAATTATATGAAGGTAAAAAAAATGGTAGGTATGCCCAAAAATGATCGTGATTCTGGGAAGTGCGGTCCGTATGTCAAAGTAGGTACCGAAATCTTGAACCATTAATGTTACTCTAGTTTAAGGTCAATTACCGCCATCAATTACAAATGTCGTAACATTATAATGATAAAACTATTTCAACAGACTACTTAGGAGACCCACTCGACCGGTCGACAAAGGTCAGTTATGTTTTCCACCTCATGATCATAGTGTCAACATTAATCATCCTACGCTGCATATCTTAATTACTTGCCTGCGGTACTAATACTGTAATTAGCATGTCGAGCGTTTTGTACGTTTATAAAAGTTAGATACTGTAAAAAAAAATAACCCTATATTTAAATTCGCCAATAAAGCAGCGGTTACAAAGTCAATGGATTTGATTTTGAACATAATTGGATAAAAAAATCACTCCTTGTCCTTTTCACTCCGCAGTGTTGAAATAATTCAGTAATTCTATGTAATCAATGTATGGGAAAGACAAACAAATTAATAAAGTTTTCAAACTTGTGTGGCATGATACCTTTGGGTGTGGTGTTCAAAACTCACAACTCTCCCCTCCCCTCCACCTGACGCAACACCCCCCCTCGCAGTGAAATGTGTCCCTTTTATCGGTTTTATCACATTTTCTCGAAAACTATAATGGATACAAAAAAAAGTGTCAAAAGTAAAAATGATCCTCATTAAATTGTAAACAAAATTTGTCCTATTTCTTATTTTGATAGGCTGGACGGTTTTCAAGCTGTAGGTAGTTAAAAAACTAAAATGAAATTTTTCATCAGATTAACGACAATATAGTCATTATTTATTGGAATGAAGTAAATAAAAAGCTGTAGGTGGAATCATTAGGGGTGCACTAAGAAAGGATTTTTCAAAATTTACCCCCTAAGGGCTCAAATAGGGGTTCAAAGTTTGTATGGAGAGTCTACGATTTTAGAAGTAAGAGATTTTAAACTTCATGTTTAGACTCTTTATTAGATTACAAGAAAAGTAATTTCACCGTTTTTCGAAATTAATCCCCTAAGGGGTTTAAATGGGGGTTGAAAGTTTGTTTATCAACGCACAGCCCAAAGCGCTGGTCCTAGGAATTCCAAATTTAGCACGTAGGTTCCTTATAAGGTCTAGGAGTGCACTAAGAAAGGATTTTTCAAAATTCATCCCCTAAGGGGTTTAAATGGGGGTTGAAAGTTTGTATATCAACGTACCGCCCAAACCGCTGGTCCTAGGAATTCCAAATTTAGCACGTAGGTTCCTTATAAGGTCTAGGGGTGCACTAAGAAAGGATTGTCCCAAAGAAACTCTACAAACTACATATACAAATTTTCAACCCCCATTTAAACCCCTTAGGGGATGAATTTTGAAAAATCCTTTCTTAGTGCACCCCTAGACCTTATAAGGAACCTACGTGCTAAATTTGGAATTCCTAGGACCAGCGGTTTGGGTGGTGCGTTGATATCTAAACTTTCAACCCACATTTAAACCCTTTAGAGGATGAATTTCGAAAAACGGTGAAATTACTTTTCTTGTAATCTAATAAAAAGTCTAAACATGAGGTTTCAAACCTCTTTACTTCTAAAATCGTAGACTCTCCATACAAACTTTGAACCCCTATTTGAACCCCTTAGGGGGTAAATTTTGAAAAATCCTTTCTTAGTGCACCCCTAATGATTCCACCTACAGCTTTTTATTTACTTCATTCCAATAAATAATGACTATATTGTCGTTAATCTGATGAAAAATTTCATTTTAGTTTTTTAACTACCTACAGCTTGAAAACCGTCCAGCCTATCAAAATAAGAAATAGGACAAATTTTGTTTACAATTTAATGAGGATCATTTTTACTTTTGACACTTTTTTTGTATCCATTATAGTTTTCGAGAAAATGTGATAAAACCGATAAAAGGGACACATTTCACTGCGAGGGGGGGTGTTGCGTCAGGTGGAGGGGAGGGGAGAGTTGTGAGTTTTGAACACCACACCCAAAGGTATCATGCCACACAAGTTTGAAAACTTTATTAATTTGTTTGTCTGAAAAACACATAATTACCACACTAAAAAGAGAGGGACGGGGGATGTCGATGACATCATATCGGTGAAGTGTTAAAATGGTCTTACTTTAAAAACAGTCAATTGCTATAACAATTGAGATAAACTCAATTTGTGTTGAGAATTAAGCAACACAACTCGGTCACTTCGCGGTTATTTGCGACATTTTATACCGAAACGAACCATTGATACGTGAAACTAGCTTCTTAAATGACAACCCAAATCTTATCTTATAATATTTCGATCGTTAAATTTATTCAAAAATAATTGTATTGAAGATGCGTTTGTGAAAGTAAAAAGCACATTAGTCTCGTAATTCTTAAATGTTTAAAACATGTGTGTCCGGGTACTTAGGTTACACATTTGTAGGTATGTTACCGCCTCTCTCTTTTTATCATTTGATACTTATCGTAAACGTCTCCACTGACAACTCTCAACCAAATTACTATTTGCCTGGTCTTAAATAAACTAAATTAGCCCATTATGATATGACTACTTACCCGTACGAAGTGTCTTGAAACAATTAATCAACTTTTGAATTCCATAACACACGAGAGTCGTGCATGGAATATTATAAAGTGAAACGTATACCTAGTCTGCATATAACCGCTTCTGGTGTTCCAATCTACATAAGAAATATATTTCGTTTCATTTAAATAGTAACAAATGACTATCGTTGTTCAAGATCAGTTATTCGAGATAACAGCAATAAGTTTTCATGTCACTTAAAATACACAGTGCATTAAGAAATAATTTGTTACGCGCAGTAGTATATGAGTATCAGCGGACCGATCTTGGTATAAGTATATTCGTAGACTTACCGTTAGTAAATTTACTAGAGCAATTTACAAGATATATGCAGAATAATTACGGCTGTAGACTGCATGCATGAAGCAGGATTCCTAATTTACTTAATAGCGATTTAAGTAACATGACAACGTCGTAAAATATAAGAGGCTCTCAAGATAGTGTATAGGATTAAGTTCGAACTAAACTAGAGCGATATTAATTTGAATTAGCCAGAAGATTTGCATAACAACCAATCCGCAATGGGCTAGCATGGGGACTACATACTGACATAGCCCATTCACTCTCATCTATGAGAGTAGGCCTAAGCCCAGAAATGGGACGTATATAGGCTGATGATGTGATAGGAACCAATAGGTAACTGGTTTCTATAGTGTGCAGTAGCAACAATAATATTTAAGCGAGTGATTCATAAATATTGCTCTGTATGTATGTATAACAATAAAGTTGTTCTATTGCTGCTATATTATAAGATTGTAACAAAATCAGTAAACGAAAATATGTAGTACGTAGGTATTTCAAATCTTTTTATTTCAGGTTCTCGAGTGCCTTTCAACACCTTGACGGGCGCTATCGATGGCAACACTGTATATGGTGTAACTGAAAAATTCGCAAGGTACGTAGTCAAAGTTCACGGTGTCAGTATCCCCAAATGCCGTTGACAAGTAATTACCAACCACGCGTAAGAAAATACATACATACAATGACCAAATTGAAACGATACCGGCCATATTTAGATGATTCTTGAGACCTCATCAATTCATTCCCTTTTTTTGGAAGGTCAGGATATTAGCTTGGATTGACTGACGTCAGAGAACCAGGCAGACCAACGAGATCACGGTTAATTTATCATTCTCGAGGCCTATAATAAAAAACATCATTAATATTCATTATCATTAAAACCATCATTTAACTTGTACAACATACTTTCTTTGTGAAAAAATTATGAATAAATGAGTATGAGTATATGGGTTTTTACCTGAAATATATTTTTTTTTAATTCGTGAATCTACCTATACCGTTTTACTTTTATTTTTTTTTTCAAATCGGGTTATAAATCCCGAAGTTCTGAGGTACAGAGGTCAGAATAATTTTAAAAACAACCGACTTGAAAATAACAATGATTATGAAAACAGGAAGCTTCGCACCGGGTACGGTGGGCTGCTGCGCATGAACCCCGTGTTCACGGAGTACGGCCTGAAGGACCTGCTGCCGCTGAAGCTGGACATCCCCGACGAGGGCTGCACCCGCCCCAACAAGAACATGTACTGCTTCGAAGCCGGTGAGTCGCTAGTTAAACCTACCTTCATACAATGACAAACTTATTTTTTTAACGCTGAATAGAGCTAAATGCTCAACGAGCTCTTGTATAGCAGTCCTAACCGAGCCAATCCTGGAAACAGGTTTGCCAGCTGGATTAGTTAAAGCGTTTTAACAATTTAACGTTTCCAATTAAGTACACTTTTCAACCTTCACGTTTCAAGGTTGATAGAGCTCTCATTCTGTTGCCGTTGGTTCATTTTAGTTGCACCTTTCGGTATCTACTATGCATAAGTAGCGTGGCGTCCATAGAACTCGATTCCTACCGGCTTGCCTAATGTCAGGCATTTGATCACCTTATTCTACAGCTCTTAAGGAAAATGTACGCAAAATCTGCACCGGCTTGCCCAAGGATATCTTTTACGCCACGCCACTGCTATGCATCCAGAGGTACAAAGCTCGACTCTAAAATACATGAATGCAGTGTAAAAACACTAGTACCCAGTCTTCCTTGTCTTATGTACCTTCTTCCTGTACCTTATCGATCACAATTAACTGGGAATCCTTTTTAGGTGAAATTCGAGTGAACGAGCAACTGGTCCTGACTGTGATGCATACTCTAATGGCTCGAGAACACAACCGCGTGGCCAAGGGTCTGGCGGAAGTGAACCCTCACTGGGACGACGAGACCCTGTTCCAAGAGGCCCGACGCATCAACATAGCCGAGATCCAGCACATCACCTACAACGAGTTCTTGCCTATCCTACTCGGAAAGGATGTCATGGAAAAATTCGGATTGGTCCTGGAGAAAGAAGTAAAAAAGTTTTATATTTTCTAACGATCAACTGACATAATTTCCGGCTTGGTTATGCTATTTTGCGTAGGTTGGCTTTGTATATTGTCTTTCAATTACAACTTAAAGGTGCATTGTTTGTTAACATCACGTAACAATTGTTGTGTTCCTAATAGAAGCATTTTTGCAGGGTTTCTGGGATGGATATGACAACACGGTGAATCCTGACGTCATCGATTCCTTCGCTTCAGCCGCGTATCGTTTCGGACATTCACTGCTACCCACGGCTGTAGAGAGATGGTCCAAGGCTCACAAGTTCATTGGTAAGCAAATATCGGCAATTATGGTGGCTCAGGCTAATTATACCTCGATGCGATTAGGTACTATAAAACTAGCTTAGCTTGTTTGCATAATAGGCAAATGCAAAATTAATCCGTGGTTTTCTTTACAGCTTCGAAAAGACTGTCTGATCTAATCCGAAGACCATACGACCTATACAGAGCGGGTGTTCTTGATGAGTATGTCATGGGACTGATGAACCAAGTAGCACAAGCTATGGATGACTCTATCACACAGGAGGTCACGAACCATCTCTTCAAGAAGGTTGGCGCCCGCTTCGGAATGGATTTGGTATCCTTCAACATGCAAAGAGGCCGTGAGTTCGGCATTCCCGGATACATGGAGTTCAGAAAATTCTGCGGACTGAGTGGCGCAGAGACCTTCGAAGATCTCTTCGGGTCGATGCCTAATGAAACCGTACGCAAATACGAGTCTATTTTTGAACATCCTGTGGATGTAGATCTGTGGTCAGGAGGAGTCTCAGAAAGGCCTCTACCTGGTTCAATGTTAGGGCCAACATTCGCGTGTATTATTGCTACACAGTTCTCATACTCAAGGAGAGGAGACAGATTTTGGTGAGTTCACTAAAAACCCTAATATGTCGTGGCACACCTGTATTTCGTTGAACAACGTTATTCGTTTTTATAGGTTCGAGTTGCCAAAGCAGCCGTCGTCGTTCACCCCTGAACAGCTCACGGAAATAAGGAAGTCACGGCTTGCCCGTGTCATTTGTGACAATACGGACATCATTGACACAGTTCAGCTCTATCCCATGGTCTTACCGGATCATGAACTGTAAGTATATCTTTTAAACCACGGTGCTATTCATCAATTATTTCCTCATGATCATGAATTACTTCAAGCCAGCGATATAGAGCTTCAAGGAAATGTCCAACTTCAAGAATATAATGTATGTTTCCTTACAGGAACCCTCGGGTACCGTGCCGAAGTGGTATCATGCCTTCAATGGACTTCACGAAATGGGCGGAGCCTGCACCATTCCATGGTGCAGCGAAGCAGTTCGTGAGTAGCTTCTCACACAATCCGTTCTTTGGCAAGAAGTAGTCTCAAGCACCTAGTATTACTTAGTTAGAGTACTACGGTCCTTTAATTCATCCTTGCAACTTAAAATATTATTGATCAAATTGATCATTTTATTTGTTTATGCAATTGAACTTTTCAGAAAGTTCGGGTTTAAGAACTTTATTCTCAAATGTTGCCAGAATGAATTGAATGATCTGGTTGAATAGTCATCACATCACCAGTCTGTATTTAAGTAGAAACACGAACATATCACATTAAAACAACGTAATCATAGACAGCCATTTCAAATTTGCAAGATGTTTTGTTCTTCTTTATGTTAAACTCTCCAAAAATGATCGAAAACCAATTCATATTTACTGCTTTGAAAATGCCTTTCAAATTTATTGTCTCCTAGGTTACATCACGTTACATGCTGTCACTTTAGGATTTACCAAGAATTAAAGTGACGCCATACGAATGCGACTTAAGACAGCAATAAATTTAAAGGACATTAATGCAAACAGTCATAAAAAAAAATCTGATTTCTATCTACCCTATAACAATTTAGAGTATGTATATTGTAAAGGTGTGTAGTCTTCGTACCTTTTCTTACTTTTTACCCGACTGCGGCGAAGCCCATAGGAGGGTTATTATAAAGTCAAAATGTACGAATGCGTTATCCCACAATAAATGTTACGCACTCAAGAGCATAGAAGACTTAGTTGACAAAATTTTACTTTACATTGTTTAGCAGCTTTCGCATATCCATCTTGAATTCTGAGACGACTTATTTATACATAGAATAGTTAACGTGTACAAAATTAAATAAGGGGCGTAAAGCCAAACGCTTGATTGCCATATTTTTATAGATGAAAGATACTCTTAATAAAATATAGCAGTTGTCACAATACATATATGTCATATAAATGTAGAATTTATTAGATCGTAACGTACTGAGGGAAGGGAGGGTGAGTGGCTAAATGTAATTATGATCAACTATGAAAGTTCTGATAACATTTATATTTATTTGCTACGAGCCTATTTTTATTTCATGTAGTGCACCTACAACTACATATAAGATGCTGACGGCCGACGCATATGATTGTTATTGTTACAGACAAGATTCTGGTCTATCTATACAATATTATATATTATGTATACATTTAACTATAGGTATTTTTTTACCTAAGTCAAATCGTTTTCTGTGATTCATTTGCTATATGTTGAATATGTATCACCTCTTAACAAAATAGCTGTATTTAGTCATAATGTAATTATAAGTATTAGTAGAATTCCTGCCTGCTCATCGAAATATTCAAAGTATTTTTTGTTGGGTCTAAAGGATGTAAGTTAGACACCAGTCACCACGCGTTAGATCACGTACCTACTAAAGAATCACAAGCACCAGCACATTTAGTAGAATTTAGATTTCCAATCACTTTGTTAATCCTTATTTATTAGTCATATAACTGAGTAATTTGTAAACAAAGCATGCAATAAACTGTAGAATTGTGTAAATAAAAGTATAATATAAAGGAAATTTAAACGTTTCTTACGCTGTTTTACTGTCCCTTTTGCATAAGACCCCAGCAGCAGGTAAGTTATTGATTGCATGATACTAATTGTTATAATACCATTTATTGCGCCGTAACATTGATAGAAAATTGTAATATTCACAGGTTGTAACAGAGGCCATCGTTACCTCGGAAAACAAAACCACTTCAAGTGGAAACAACACGACTGAGGATAACTCTGAAGGCGCAATTGTAGAATCGCCCAAAGCTCAAAATCATGATGAGGAAGTAGCACCACAAAATGTTAATTTAACATCTACGAGCAAGGTTGAGAACAACATAATTAGTGAATGCAAAAATGGTATAAGTGGAGCTCTATCTAACTGTTCTGAATCTTTGGTAACGGTAAATAAAACCAATGATAAAGATACAGTAATACAATACGTAAGTGGCAAAAATGCTGACGACGTACCAGCAAAACCAAGTGGACATATCAGAAACAGCCTCAAAAGAAGAAAAAGATCTTTAGATGTTCAATTGGATAATATAAGGAGTGGCAGCGCCCCAGAAATACTAAATTACGAAACTAGACATGGCCCCAGAGACAGAGAAATAATTTTACCGGTGCTTCAACGCACAGAGAACCTTATAAAAAATTCTAATTTAGCTGATTTTAATATTGAAACATTGCACGAACCTGTGAAACAACTGGATGGAAATAATAAAGATGGGAACAATAATGACCAATCGCCTAATAAATCCTCACCGCCGAGAGAAGCTAGCGATGAAAGCACTGAAAGGGATGAAAATCCAGATGAGAAAAGAAAGGTTGTTTTTGGCGATTCAAACGAAGATTCTAATGAAAGTAGCAACGATGAAAGTAAAGAAAGAACACACGATTCACATAAACGTTTGCCTGTGGACAGTAATAACAGTATTGAGAGTGAAGACCTAAAATCACCTCCACAGAATTCCAATAGTAAGGAAAGCCAAGAAAGTGAAGAAAGTAGGGAAGAAAAAGGTGAAAACTTGAATCATAATGCACCACATGGTAGGAGCATTGATAGTGATGAAGTTGAAGTATATTCAAACGACCACAGCCAAAAATCTGATCCACAAGAAAAATATTTTAAAAATAGAGACGACGACGAACAAACTACGAAATACGCTTCTGAAGAGAATAGTAATGAATCCGATGAAGAAACTGACAAACCAAAGGAACAACTCAAACAACTTACTTTTGGTGAGTCAGATAGGGTTGATCCTAATGGTATTCAAGATGTGGATTTGGGTGATTTTAGTTATGAAAGAATACAAATCAATAAAGACGGTAAAGTTGAATTAGATAACGATACTTATGATAAAGATGATAACGATTCACGGGAAGAGGCACCGGCCACTAACAGAACCACTAAAGATGAAGAACATCCTCGCTCGAAATATATCAAGAAAGTAAATAATGAAGAAATAAAACCTGTTGTAGAAATAAATACTGAAAGTAACAGTAATGAATATAGTGACGAAAATGTAGAAACATTACAACCAGAAAAGGCTGAATTAAATACGGAAGATAAAAGCTTAGAGACCATTCTACATGCAAAAGAAAATGATAGCGGCGAGAAAACTGAAAAACAGGTTGTTCAAAATGGTGAGCAATCAGGTGGAAATGTAAAAGAACAATTTGAGCGCATTCCTTTAAATTACAAACATGACAAGAAGACTACAGACCGTAAGGAAAATAATGACTCGCCGTCAGAGACCAGAGAAAACGATAAAGACGGCACACTGGATACCTTATTGCCGAAAGACAACCGTTACGATGAGAAGCTAAACTTCAAATTTGACGATGTGAGTATTAACTTACCGGAAATAAAACTTCCTGAAGATATATTGTCATACAATTATGAAATCCCTTATCTTAGTAAGAAAAATAAAAAGAAACCTCATAATAAACAAAGATTTTATCACTACAGTGATGAACATAGTGACGAAAATCCTGTAAAAGCAATTTCAATTCCACAATATGATGATGACAGAGGTTATTACAAATATGATGAGCCTAATCCAAAAAAACAAGATTATAGAAAGAAATCGAATCGAGATAATGAGGATATAGATGAACACGAGGACTTGTATGAAAGATTTGTAAGGGAAAGATTTGGAAAACGTGGTTCATTTGAGAAAAGATCCGAAGAACTTAGAAAAGAAGTATTCAGGCCGTCAAATCCCCAGTTAAGCGAGACAATCCAGCATATTCTCAAAAAATCTCAGGATACTCAAAAACAAGCTGAAAAGAGTGGTGACCCAAAGGCTGGCTACATGTGGACCCTAGAATATGGTGAAAATTTATAAAGCGCAAAGAAGAACCTAGTTTAAGATTACTTATAACCAAAGTACACATAAACTAAATTTATAAGTAGGTATTTGTAAATTTAATTTTTTAACTGTAGTCATTAGCGTTAGGAACAATAAAATGAATATAAATCTGGATTTATCAATGAGTTTTTATCTATCATCGGCTGAATTCATAAAATACAACGACACGTATTCAGAATGACATTTCAGAAGTTAGAGTTTGTCTGAAAGCTGAACCTGAAAAAAGCGGCAAATTCAAAAACCTTCATATAGTTTTACTTTACCGATCAAAGTAAGAATAAACGATTTTGATACTTTTATTATTTTGGTGGCACTAAGGGAGAAGAAACGCGTAGGTAGGTACTCTTTCACACTACTAAGGCTAAGTATCTAATAAACTACTATGCAGATTTTTGAATTTGCCGCTCTTTTTCAGGTTCAGCTTTCATTATGGTGCGTACACACCAAGCCAACGAACGCCAACGAACGATCGTTGGCGTTTGTTAAACCGTCCACAAAGGGCCAACGGCTAACTGGTTAGGTTAGTTCCGTTTTTCGCCACGCCTATTCTATTTCCGCACAGACTCTACCACCCATAGGTGGTGAAATATAATAATAATAGCCGCGCAACGGGATTGCGGAGTGAGTCAGTCCTGACATTTCGATGAAACATGGATAAAGCTACGACCAAACCACTGACTGCTCAAAAGACGTTGACACATTGTAAACGCAGTGACGCGACATACACACACAATTTTTAATAAATAAATAATAATAATACATAGTATTCATAGTATGTAGTAGAGTCTGTGCGGAAAGAGAATAGGCGTGGCGAAAAACGGAACTAACCTAACCAGTATGGCCACAGAATAGAAGATACGGAACATACGGTAGAAAAGCGTTACAGCGCCCCCAATCTAAATCCTATTCTCTTTCCGCACAGACTAATAGCTACCAGAAAGAGCACGCGTTAAAACGCGTTATAATTTAGGTACGATAGAGAGAGACTGTTGGATGCGGGTGAGCTTCGTCCGGTCTTCGGACGCGAACGACAGCTTTGTTGGAAAGAGAAGCTAATAAGCATGCTTAATTCGAGCTTGCTTAAAACTACCTGAGGCACCCGCGCCGGGCATACTTCAAGCTCGTCTGAACAGGCTTGCTTATTAGCATGTTAGTGTCATTGTTTCTTGGGCGGGAATTTTAAATGAAAGGGCGAAGAATTTAGAATTTTATCTAAATAGTTTCAATTTCATGATGGTTATATAAGGGGGGTATTTGATTATGTTTTTGAGTTATTTTCGTATAGAACTGGTGCTGTAATACCACGGAAAACCAGTCCATCTGTCCAAAAACCGCTGCTTATTAGCAAGTGTGTCCAATCATTTGCTTTGAGCATGCTTATTTGGAGGCATGCTCAAAAGTAGCAAGCTTATTTCTAGCAACTCTGGACAGCTACAGAGCAAGCTAAAAAGCTTGCTTATTTTTAAGCAAATGTGTCATACCTTAATGTGAAACCGCTCTAAATCGGCTGTCAAAGTTCTGATGATCAAATATTTAGACTGCGCTAACTGCGCTTTTAGACATGACTGAAATAGTGTCATGAAGCACAATTGTTCGACTGATTGTCACTGTCATTTTTGATATAACCTTAAAAGCTCCGACGAATGCGATTTAGCCAAAAACTTGTAGTTTATAATTAATTATCATATATTAACTGCTAGAAAACAAACTTTCCGTTAAAATGACTGAAGAAATACAAAAGAAACTTCAGAAGGAGGTGGAGATGATAACCAACGTTCAAAAAGAATATCATAAGGCGGTTGCTCAGAAACAACAATTAGATAGCCAGTTAAATGAAAACAAGGCGGTCAAGGAGGAGCTGATTTTGCTTAAGAAAGATTCCGAAGTCTATAAGTTAATCGGGCCAGTATTAGTTAAGCAAGATCTAGAAGAAGCGAAGCAGAACGTCGCGAAGCGTATTGAGTTCATCATTAAGGAGATTAAAAGGTCTGACGGTCACATTTCAGCTCTAGAGAACAAACAGGAAGCACTGCAAGAGAATGTGAATAAGTTGAGAAATGATCTCGGCAAATTGAAAGTGTGAAAAAAATACCTAATATGTACTGCTCGAACTCTACTCTTGTCTAATATTACATGCACTAAATATTGTATTTTATAACGAAATATATGCTTCGTATTAACAACTACGCTATGAAGTACTTATTTACCACCCTTAATTACATTGTTAACCATAAAACAACCTGTACCTCTAGCTCAAGCTTGTAGTAGCATGACAAATATTACTTGTCATTTCCAATGAGTAGAGTGTGAGAAAGGGTAGTGATGGTGTTTAGCGTGACTAACAAAGTCATGGCCCGTTTTGCCAGCCCTATTGGTTGAGCTAGGAGACAGCAGAGAAATAAAAGAAATTCCACTAGCGAGTAACTTACTATACCCTCTTCACGATAACGAGCTAGTACTAGAAAACTTAGACAGCACCTAATTGGGCAGTGTTAAGGCATCTGCACTGGGTGAGTTTACATGGCAGTCAAACTTCAGTCAACATCTGTCACTTGTACGGTGCAGACGCATTATAGTGCTCTTATTTCTATTATTCCAGTCCAATATGTGACTCGGCTTGTTTACTGAACTATATTCTGCTTAAATAAAGGTTAAAATAAAAATTGGTCCTTTAATATGTTATAAGCTGTATGCAAAAATTTTAATTCTACCAAAAAGGGAACATATCACTTTATGTTGAATCATATGGGATCGTAATAAAATATAAATGAGTATATATAGTTTATTTATTATACTTATCAAAACATTCATAAATACCTCATAATGGCACTTTTAAAGGAATGATTTGAAGCTCGTCTTCATAATATCACTTATCTATCACATACTAATTGCCATGGCTTTTGAATACTCTGATTAATCATGTCATGTCTTCAATAGGCAACTGCCTAAAAATGTAGTAAAAAATATATATTATGCAACATTTTATAGGAAAATATTTTACTATGTCTTACTTGTCTAACCACAAGTTAAATATTTATGTAAAAAATATATTCCTTCCAATTCTATTACATCTAATTAAATGTTGAATAATACTCCATTTGTAAAAACCCTTTACAAAAATATAATACTATAATGTATAGTGTATAATTAATTGGCCCCAGTAATATTAATCATTCATCACACATGAATATTATCAAGTACATTTGAGTAAGTTTTAAATGTCATGTAAAAAATATAAAGATATTACTTTCCACTGGTTCACAAAGTTCTAGTATTCTATATCATATTCATAATCTATTTAACTCTAGACTGAACACAAGGAACACTACAGAAAGGCATTTCCTGCTTGACGACAAATCGGCCACTCAATAGGCTCTTTCCACACATCCTTCCGGAACATATAAAGCAATCCGCATGCCAGTGCATGTTGCTCCATGACACGCCCTGTTGCTCCGGTCCAATAACGCCCCCACAAGCTCGGCAACGCTCCGCATAGAACTGATCATAGCACGACAGACATATTGGTAAACCGGTCTTGTCGTCTGGCACGTATTTTTTCCCGCCGAGCGGAGCGTCGCAATGGTAGCAACAGAAGTGTTGAACGTGGAACGCACGGCCCTCTGCAGCGGTATACGGCCGCGTAAATATCAGCTCATCGCAACCGGCGCAGCGAGGAATCTCCAGCACGTTGGCCAAGTCCCTAGCGCAATAAATCTCATCCTTGTAGAAGAAATAAACCAAATCTGCCAGCAGCTCGCCGCATTTACTGCAAGTGAAGCATTGCGGATGCCAAATAGCCTCTTGGCCGGCTCTTTCTGCTTTAACGGCAACCTCACCGGCGAACATCGACTTTTTACAACGTTGGCACGGCACTCCCTCGTTGTAGAGTTTCCTGTTAAATTCCATCTCGGCTGGGCTTAAAGTCATCTCAGAAAGCTGGTCTATGATTGGATCAATCTGTTCACCATACAGACTGTCTTGTGGCGATACTTGATAGCTCATGTTGTCAGGAATAGCACTACCGGCAGGCGGATTGTTCCAATCAGAGCCTGCAGCTGCCGGCGGCGGCACGCCTCCCGGGTAAGTGCTGTAGTTGGGCAAAGGCGGCGGTGGCAAATCTTCTTCCGACTGACTCCTAAGATAGTCCCTTAAAGGAGCAGTTTGTTGAGGCTCCACCTGGTTGGGTGGTTTTGTAGTTGTAGAATACTGTGGATTAATCTTTGTCGAGCAAATCGTGCCACTGTGCTCAGGGGTGGTCGGTTCATGTTTCCAGCTCCAAATCTCGCCATTGGGAGCGAAAATTGTGCCCTTTTGCAGTCTGCTGTCCAGCATTTTGGCAGTACCCAGAACGTTGTTGTTACTGGTCGGCCACAAGTCTGGCATAACGTGAGCGCCGAGAGCCTTAGCAAACTCGTTTGTTTCCTCTTTAAACTGAGGATTTTTGTTGTACTCTTCACGGAAGAGTTTAATAGGTTGCAGGTAGACATCATTTGTGACGGGAATGTTTAAGTCGTTCAGACTTTTGAGTAGTTTGTCGTAGACAGGGCCATGTTCGATGGCACTCTTGATCCTGTCTGACTCGATGCGCATCACGTGGAGTTTGTCTTTGACGACGTGACCGAGTATCGGGCTGTTCTTGTAATCTGGCAAGTTGGCAGCACTGCTCACGACGTTGCCTTGCGAGTCAAGAACCAGCTTCTTGTCGGAGGCGTTCTTTGGTACAATGTTGTACTTCACGCCCCTGGAAACGTTGGATATCTTCAACGGCAAAGCGTAGGACTTGGTTGCTGGATGAGACTTGCTGTTCTCCACTGAGTAAATCTCCCCGCTCTGAAGGGGGCCCACTCTGACCACGTTACCCATACCCACGACATTCTCTTTGATTCGCGTAATATATTCCTGGAAACAAATTAATTTAGATTAGTCTTTGACACAACTGTAACAAATATAGGTTCTCAAGGATGAAATTAAGAGTTTTCAGGAATCATAAATCCAGTAGCTGGTGGCGAATGGTATTTTTCACAGCAGGTCTCAAAATCCACCAGTCATACCGCAAGATTTTAATATCAACTGTCAATAAGACCATTCGCCACCATGCTGGCAGTTGGTGGACCACAGACTATATGTCTGTGTGGTGGACATACAATATCTGAAAACCTTCATCGATGTTGGTACTATTAAATTAAATCAGAATAGAAGAAACCCCTATGAAAACAAAAACTGACTAGTGATCGAAGTCTACGGGTGCTACAAGGTTTCTAAGTTGAGCTACTAGAAATGTAAGATCATTATTACACGTATAAAGCAATAAACGAACTGATTACTGTAGCACCCAATGGCACAGGCACATATACTTCGTTTGCCCATGAGTGGTCCGCATAAGCAGACGTGTAAAGACGTTTCCGAAAAGTCAAGGTGGCCCTGGCCAAACGTCCTGGTTCGAAACCAGGCGTTAAGGCCCCCACCCAGTCAAGGTGGTCCGGCTAGCGACCTGGTTCGACCCCAAGGAACGCCACGGCCGACCACCGGGTCCGAATATCGCAACGCCCAATATGGGTCGCGAGTTAGTCAGGCTTTAAAAGAAACATGACTCACGGTGTGGTCGGCCTTCTCCTGGTCGGTGGCGTGGCTGCGGGCGTCGGGCGCGACGTCGTGCGGCGGCAGCTGCGTGCGGAGCTGCGCGCGCCGCCGCCGCGCCGCCGCCGACCCCGACACCGGCGCCAGCGGGCCGAGGCACGACATGTACTCCGATACCTGCACACAAACAAATACAAACTCAACCTTCATAGTACATTACACAACGGGTATGTTGACTAATGTTCAATTTTACAACATAATATAGTCACATGAATTGGAAAACCTGCTGGCGGGTCATAGTTTAGTGAAAATGCTAGGCAGTTAACTAAATGGCTAACTAAACTAGTTGGCTACGACACTTGGCCAGAAAGCGGCTTTATCCGTACGCGTAGCGTGCGGTAAAAGCCACTCTATGGCCAGGTGTGGCATAGTACATTGTGTATCTAGGGCGGTAACGAAGGAATTACAAACGAGTGTTTGTTACAAGCCCGAGGCGAAACCGAGGACTTTAATCACACGAATTTGTAATTCCTTTACCGCCCGTGGCACACACAATGTTTTTCACACTTGTGAGGATCTAATTAAATAACCTTAATTAATAATCCACCCAGTATGAGAAGAAAATTTTAATACAGAAAGTGACATATATCCATAGATAATGCGAATGTCAAGTCACGTCAGGAAACCATAATCTTACGGCTATTTTAGTTGATTTTATGTTTACAAAATACTGAAATACACTATTCAAACATTTAATTAATGTTACCGAAATATGTGTTTACATGTATTTGCAATAACAGTTCTATTCAAATAAATATTTCAGTGATAAAAGTTAAAAAAATAAGTTGGCGTTTCCTTTGAACATGACAAATAAGAGTTAAACAGTTCTAGCCCTATTCAAATAAAAAAAAAAATATGCCCTAGGGCGTAATAAGTCATTTACGGCCCGCAGAACCTACGAGTAATAACACCATTTTCGAACAAGAGTGATGAAAACACAAATACAAACTCAACCTCCAATGCCTTCGCCTAATGCTAAATCACAGTATAATAACAGTCATTTTGCTTCCTAAATGTACATCGCGCGCTTGTACGTGTGCGCGTCGTGAACGAACGCACTACAAGCAAAGTTTTAAGAAATGCGTAAGAATACTCCATTACGGATCGCACTCACACAGACGCACAATAGCAATACCTGTCGCGCGGATTGACGGAATAAACTTTTTGCACTTGTTTGCAACAGGAGGATATCACTCGCTGGGCGTCGCACGCGGTACACATACTTTATATGCCAAATTTTATAGGGTGACTATGATGTTGGCCGATGTGTGTATGTATACGATTGCGATTTGGTAGAGAAGTCTGTAAAGCACTTATATTACACACTAAACACATTCTTAATATTTAAGTTGTGTACTGGTAGTAAGAAATTATTTAATTTTAAAAATATATACTCGAATGCATGGACTTTGTAGGTACTTAAACGTAAACAGATTAAGTCATTGACTTGCATGACTGACATGATAAATTGCAATTAATAAATATTTTTATAACAATTATTTCGGGACTTAAAATGTAGTAATATACGCGATTTAATCTGTTTAAGTTGTTTTATTACTATAATTTTAGATTATGTCTTACTAAATATGAATTGACACATTTATTCCTTTTAAATCCTTATATCCACACATGCACTTGGCCACCCTAATGAGGGTGTTTAGAAATCATAAACCCACCAGCTGGCAGCAGGGTGGCGAAAGCTCTTTTTGACAGTAGGCGTCAAGATCCACCAATCACACCACCTGATTTTGACATCTACTGCCAAATAGACCTTTCGCCACCCTGCTGCCAGCTGGTGGATTTCTGATTTCTAAATACCCTCATTAAAACGAGTTGCAATTCTCTAGTATTCTTTCTCTTTCAATCACACTTTTTTATCGCAGTGCTCAGTCCAGTTTAGGTATAAGTCCATAGTGTTTGTGTTACCAAATGAGTGTGGTAATGAATGACTAGTAGACCCGCCCGCAACTTCGTTCAGATCTTTCACAGACGAGAAATAAGTCGGATTAAAGTATCCTGTGTTAACTAGGGTCATAATCTATCTGCATACCGAATTTCATGGAAATTGGTTTGGTAGTTTTTGCGTGATGCGCGAACAGACATAAAATTTCTACGTTTTTATTATACATAAATAGATATTATGTATTGATAAATATAATTTATAACTTTTACAAATCCATTCATTCATTTGAATATATTAAAGTCCATTCCATTGATAAGAACTCTTTCTAGACTAAATATAAATTGATATCTGAATGAACAAATATGGTATCACTTATCAGTATCAATTCAGTGATACTGTGTAAAATGTTATCTTGCACTGGATATCTTGAACATTTGAATGTCAGGCTTTTTAGCAAGTATGAATGAAAGATTTGTCTTAGGTATGAACCATAAATCGCCAGAATACACACAAACCATAAACCGGATCCACGGCGCTTCCGACGCGCCTTGTAAGTTCTTAGTGTTTATTCGTTTTTTCCACAACAACCTGATTCTAATAAAACTAGCTCAATTTTCATGCATATACTTAAAAATCTCGTACTAATTGTGGTTATTTACGTCACACGGGGACATTTAAATCTCGCAAAAGGCGCGCGGTGGGCGGCAGAGACGACACGGTTCCACCGCGTTCCAGGCGCCGCTTACGAAACGCGATTTATGGTTTGTGCCCTAGAGCGTCTCTCCAGAAATATGTCTGCGGTCACCTCATTCATCTGGCCCTTTTTCATACTAAATGTATGGAGACAGATGTATGAGTTGCAGACATATTTCTGGAGAAATGCCCCCTAATGTAAGAAGCCCAGAACTCTCTGGGCTTCTCTCGTCTCCTTGACACTTTATAAATCACAAGGATAAAGAGAAAAATTGCTGTTCATAATGTTATAATAAATGCTTACCAACTCTGTAGAGGCATTCGGCGGCACCCAATCCAGCTTCACGGGCTTATCTGTTACTCCACGGATCTTTATCAAGGGCACTGGAAAGCATACTTAAATGATCAGTAACAAGAATAAATCCTTATTGATTCATATCAACTGATCCTCATTGATTCATACTGATATCATTATCAGTAAGTTCTTTCAATGATTTTTAAATGTCCAAAAACAAAAATCAGGAGATGTTAATCAATACAAACAATAACACTTATTTTCATAGTAACTTCACACAATCTGCATGTTTTTACACTTAATAAAAAATAACTGATTTCGCATGTCAGAAAAGTACCAAATTTATTTACATAGTTACAGGCTTTATGTCAGAGACAAAATAAGTAAATTACGACATAAATATGAACTCTGGTACTTACTTGAAGCCTTCTTTGGCTTAGCAGTCCCCAGGAGTTCAAACTGGGCCCAGCCAGAGAGGTCATCATCCTGAACATCGTGGACATCTTTGCTGCAGTGGCACGAGCGGCACACCTTCCGCCAGAAGTGGAGGTCCAGGCCGGGGCATGATGGACCTGTCAAAATAATAACACACATCAATTCATCACCTAACTTTCATCAACACCATTAAATACACTGGTTGGCTGGTATGAATAGTCATAAAGGGTAGCATAATAGTTAAAATTCGTAATTAAATTACCACGTTGGTCAGAACTTCAATTAATTCCTGACTAGGCAAATTCAATGCTAAGCTGTATATGTCTGAAAAGCTTACCACATGAATTGCAAGGTGCACCGGCACCGCTGTCGTGTCCAAGGCGGGCTTTGCTCAGCTTCTCGCGTTGGCTTTCGAGCTTCGATAACCAAGCCGGCGCTTCAGGAGTTTCTACACATGACTCACTCATCTGAAAACAGAAGTTCTTTGTGCAATATCCACCTCAGTAAAATACTCAATTTACACCAAGAATTCGTTCTAAAGTGCATACTCTTACGTTTGCAAAATTAAGTCACATCTGATTTGATGGGCGGAACCGGCAGAACAACAGTTGTAATGAAATTAATTATTCCGTAAAATTATGTATGTACACTACTCAGATTGACAGATAAAGATAATACGCACAGATAAGATAGATAGAAATAAATAGCATACCATACAGAGTTGTGTTTCGAGCAGTGCTGTGTAGAGAAAATTATTAATACCAATATAGCCCGTAACAATCTTTATTTTTAGTGAATTATATAAAACTTGAAGTGCAAAATTTCGTACCATTTTTTGAACCGAATTTATAATTCATCTTTAGTCACGCTTCTGCAGTTGGCTATATGTATTTTATCCAGTTATTATGCCATAGATAGGCATAACAATTATGCCTAACCTGTGATCACGTCATTAATTAATTTACAACTCTTTGATATACGGCCGGATCATCGGTAACCATTAAGTCAAAGTAATTAAAGGTGGGTTGTTTATGCAATATTAGTTCTCTCGCTGGTTGCTATTATGACTTCTAACTTCGAACCAAGTCATTACCAGGTGAGACATGTGTAGCATTACTTTCTTTGTTTCTTTCTTACTTACTGTTAACTGGTACTAATATTGTGACGTAAAGGAAATGAAACTGTCACCAAAAAAATTAAAGCGCGGGAAACGCAAAAAGAATTGGTAATTCCTCAAAATTTTACTATATTAATAAAAGATTAGGTTAATTTTGTTTATACATATTTAATGCTTGCACTCACCCTGGAACGTCCGCACGCCCGCCTCGTTCTTTTTTCACTCGTTGATAACGATTTTGATATTATATGTATGTACAGGACTGTATGAATAAAATATTCGTCCATATCCTATATACTTAGTTAAGTAGCAAAATACAAAGATGTTTTTTTTTATTTGAGCGATAAAACATCATGGACTTTACCTATCAGTCAGGCTATCAAATACAAGATCTTATTTAGGGTTCCGTACTAAATGAGTAAAACCGAACACTGGATCATTCTGTTGTCCATCTGTTTATGGAATACACAAACTCTTTTTTCTCAAGGGCGGGTGGAGGTACGAAATTGAAATTTACCCATATTTATTAGAATCAGAAGAACATTTATTGCCACAAAAACTTATAGTAAACAAAAAAATATGCACTACAAATAACAATTACAAATTAGCTGGCATCGACTTCAAAAATAACAGGTTAAAAACTATAAATATCTGTATACGTATATATGAATTGTTGATTGATTGTGTAGAAACTACGCAATTTTGAAATAAAAAAAACATGTTTTGAATAGCTAATAAACTACTGATTACATTACAATAGTAAAAAGTGCCAAAACATTACAACAATTGACAAATAAAAGCATTCAAAGTCAGAAATTCCAGATTTTTTTACATTTCAATTTTTTTTTTCATCTCGAAAACCAAGGAGTTTTGATCCCTAGTTGACTGGGCCTAAATCATTGCAAATGAGCTGTAGAAAAACCCCTCGCAAACTATTTATCATTTTAAAATGCTGTGCTTATTTCTAAATGTCACGTTTTACTAGTAAAAGACAAATAAATTAAAACAAAAAAAAGTCATATAGGTATGAATTTAGCAGCAAAAAAAATGTGCCAGGGTCATCACGCGAAAACTATCGAACAGATTTCCATGAAATTTGGTCTACAAGTAGATTATGTACCTATGACCCCGATGAACACATAAGGGTACTAGTTACCCAAATACGTGAACGAAGTTACAGGCATCCGCTAGTCGAATAATGAATCTATTGAACATTCGTAGTTTATAAACTTAAATTAACTATTAACACGATGTGATCAAAAGATACTACACAAACTTTAATAGATAACAAAGCTTCTGATGGATTCCTAAGTTACAGAATTTTTTTCAAATTTTTCGTCGACGTAAATCATGTCTGTCTAGCCTCTAGGAGTGGTTTCTAACTTACGATTAACATAAAGCGGGTGTGCGGGCGGGCGGGCGAGTGTCGTCACCAAAAACATGTTACGTTATTTTTGTATCACTTATTATTTTCATGGAATTCTTCCATTGAATTAATTTCAAAGAAAAAATAATGAATTATTTTTTGATCTGATAAAGGCTGAGATAATATGTTAATTATCTACAAATCAGAAACTATTGATAACGTTTGATAATTTTAGATATTTTATCTAGTATAAAATACATGTATAATGCAATAGCTAAATGAAAGACGTTTTTTCGGTAATTATTAAATAGGTACTACGTTAAGAATCTAAAAATATAAACGTTTGAAAGTAATACATCTAATAAATAAATGTTTTTTGGCGGATGATTTACACAAACATACTGGACAAATTAAACAAATGGATTGTCACACGGAAAAAAATGGTAAAATACCTTTTGAAGACGCACTCGAAAAAACAGGTTAGTGATTTACCTAATCTTAAAAAAACCGGTCAAGTGCGAGTCGGACTCGTAAGTCCGATCCGTACAAACTCATAAGTAGATACATGAATAGTTCAAGAAAAACTATACTTATGGCGATTAGTTTAGTAGGAGCAAATAAGTATGTGTTACGATTTTTGCAAATTTCTCAAAAACGGTGCAAGTTAGGAAAACCGTTATATTTTTCCTGTAATATTTAGGAAGACATTAATATTTGGTAATTATTATAGATTTTTCTGTTCAGTAACTTCGAATAATGGGGGGGATGGTATTTTTTTTAACGTTTTTCGCCATAAATGAAAAACTACTTATTAAAAAAAAACAGTGTTTTATTCTACAAATCAAGCCCTTACATTTGATACCCCACTCGATACAGGTAATGCACTTTCAATTTTCGAAGTCCTATTAGGTATGTACGAACCCCTTTAAAAAAAAAGTAAAAAACTTACAAGATTTTTTTACATCCAATATGCTCGGGTTAGCGGTTCTTAACACTATTCCAAATTTCAAGTCGATAGCATAATTCGATCCTGAGATATCTTGCTGTGACAGACGGACAGACATACGGACAGACAGAGTCGCACCATAAGGGTTCCTTTTTTACCATTTTGGTACGGAACCCTAAAAAACCAATATTGGTGTGTATATTATAGACAATCGTTCCTCTTAAATTTTCATGTAGGCTGTGATGTGATAAGTATGAATGTAGCTGTGAAATATGAACCTTCTTCATAGAGAGATACACCGAAACACTATCTAAAAAATATCACAGCTATGTTTGATTGCGTACTAGGGTCCGAATTCATTTCAAAATGCCGACTGCTTTACAGGTTACGGTATATACAACTATCTGATGATAGCAATGGCGGGTCTTGCCACAGTGTCATTCGTTTCACTGGCTTTTGGGAGCACCATCATAGTTCCCGCCAGCGCCTGCGAGCTGGAGACCACTACCTCGCAACAGGGACTGCTGGTCGCCGTGCCTGTCTTAGGTAAGTTACCCTTGCTGCTAATCTTTGATAGATATAGTTAAATAATTGATTGAATCAGGCGTTACTTTGCGGAAATCCATGTTAATTAAAATAAAAATATTGCTTTGCTAATCCGCGATATGATAACGCGTTAGTCAATTAGTGCTAGCCCTAATTACTTGCATATTTTTTCATGCATTCACATGTAAAATAAAATAACTGGCCAAGAGCATGTGGGACCATGCTCAGTGTAGGGTTCCATAGCCGTAACTATGTGTAACGGAAATCATTTGTAAAGTTGCCATTAGTAAGCTTAACCTACGAAGACTTTATCACTTTACGCCATTTTTAAATCATGACGGTAATGCTTAGAGGCCAGAATCGGGGAAGCCTAGCTGTGGACAACAGAGGCCACAGTGCATGACCTTATTATGCTGGGCAGCCATGGGTTGGCCAAAACTTGTCACCATATTTTACTTAATTAGTTAGTCTTTTGTTTACAAGGGTTGCCCTTGTTTTGGCATAATTTTATTTGTCTGACTGTTCTATTTGACCGAATACTATTTACGCACAATTTTTACTAATATTTTATAGATACCATTGACGTTTCGTAATTGTTATAAAAGAAACTTAGCCTATCTATTCTAAGTGATTTCCGAAATATTTTCCGTTAAAGCTAGAAAAAAATGATGCGTAATAAAATTCGGACTAAGAACACTTTCAGACAAATAAAACGTATGCCAAGTAGAAGGAACCCGTTTACAACTTTTACAAGCACCAGCATTTTTATGAGCGTTACAACCACACCAATTTGGGTGGTATTTTTATAATTATGCTTTAAGTCTATACTTGACATGTCATTCTGTTGCAGGTTAGGTATGTTTTTTGTAATAATAATTATGTAATATGAATTGATGAATAAATTATTCTATTCTATTATCGGAATGCCACATCGGCAGACTTTTGACAGTATCTCCTGATAATTGATAATACATTCGTCACTCTGCCACTGGTCAACACGTGTTGGCTGATATATGAATTACTCATCAGGCGATGAACACTATCTTCTGAAAGAAACATCACCTCGAAGAGGAATGAAACCGCTCGTTCTTTATCTTGACTTTGTATTTCTCATTGTTATGGAATTATGGATCATATGTAACAACACACAAATCAATCATTAGTACATATCAAATCAAACTATCACAAAACATCTTACCTACGTCGTACAGATTTACCTTTAGTAACCAAAAACACTCTATACCATTTTCAAGCTCGACATATGTCATGTAGGTACTTTATATTTCTTTAAACAGTAATTAGGCATTAAGTATTTACAGGATTCAATACAATGAAAATCTGCATTTTTAAAACAAATGCCTCTTCGCTTAGCGCGCTATATTTTATTATCCCAAAATTGAAGCTGTCAGTGTCAAACCATTCTTTTTTAATTTTTGTCTTGACAGCAGAGACCAAAGTAATATCTTGAGTGACTTACAATAGCAATATTACCCTAAAATGTTATCATTTTCGACAAGTAATCTTACAGTTCGTCCATCCTGATAAAAGATCACGTCCTCGTGATTTAATTATTTTGAATCATCTTTCCTAATTTAACTAACACAATGACAAAGAAAGCTATACAATAAAAAGTATCGCATTATTTAGAGCAAAGAATACTTATACACAATTTCATCTGGAATAATGAAATTAATAAAACCTTATCGATCATCATTATTATTAGGTAGTACCAGTTTCGATAACAACTGTTTACAATTATTTTTAACATTAACAAGTATCACATTATTTGGAGCAAAGAATAATCTTCACATAGGTACATTAAAATTAAGTTCAAATACAATTTACAGTTACCAATTTTTACAGTTATTGATAATGTTTCAAAAATACATAGTTTAACCGAAAGTCAAAGAAAACAGCACAATAATGAGTATCGAATTATATAGTTATTAGAGCAAATGGTAGGTTTTACATGGATACATTCAACGTAAGTAAATAATACTTATACACAATTTCATCTGAAGTAATGAAACTAGTAAAACCTTATCGATCATCATTATCATTAGGTAGTACCAGTCTCGATAACAACCTACAAACTGTGTACAATTATTTTTAACATTTATTTTCGAAACTTGTTGAGCATATATTTCCTTAGAATGGTTTATCTAATTCGCGCAATCGCGCTTTTATATGACCATAGGTTTGCAGAAACAGATCAAAGGCAAAATTCGTATACTTGGATTATATACTTTACTCAGTTAGGCAGAAATATTTAATTTTATGCCTACAGTTTTTCTGCATTAGTCAGCTTCTGCATATCTACGATCATTCGTGCGCCCGCACGTATTAGTGGCACTCCCGCGCCTTTATTTGTGCGCCCGCACATATTAGTGGCACACCCGCGCCTTTTATTTGTGCGCCCGCACATATAAGTGGCACTCCCGCGCCTTTTATTTGTGCGCCCGCACGTATTAGTGGCACTCCCGCGCCTTTATTTGTGCGCCCGCACATATTAGTGGCACACCCGCGCCTTTTATTTGTGCGCCCGCACATATAAGTGGCACTCCCGCGCCTTTTATTTGTGCGCCCGCACGTATTAGTGGCACTCCCGCGCCTTTATTTGTGCGCCCGCACATATTAGTGGCACACCCGCGCCTTTTATTTGTGCGCCCGCACATATTAGTGGCACTCCCGCGCCTTTTATTTGTGCGCCCGCACATATTAGTGGCACTCCCGCGCCTTTATTTGTGCGCCCGCACATATTAGTGGCACTCCCGCGCCTTTATTATTTGTGCGCCCGCACATATTAGTGTCGCTCCCGCGTCTTCATTTGTGCGCCCGCACATTTTAGTGTCGCTCCCGCGTCTTCATTTGTGCGCCCGCACGCTGCCCCGCTCTCGCCGTGCAGCACCTCCGCGCACCATCAGCAGTCGCTCGTCGTGTGCACACCCGGTGCACGCCGCGCGCTGCCTCGCCCTCGCTGTGCAGCATCTCCGTGCACCATCCATGGGCGCCCCTCGCGTGCACAGCCGGTGCACGCTCACACGCCGCCCCGCTGCCGCCGGGCAGCATCTCCGCGCACCATCCATGGCCGCTCACCGCGTGCACCCCTGGCGCACGCCACTCAGTTTCCAATGTGCATTGAAACATACAAAAAAATATATATTAACTAGCTGAAAACCCGGCTTCGCCCGGGTAAAATGTAAAAAATTACAAACCCCATTTAACCCTTTCACCTCCTTAGAAATAGCATTACCAAGAATCTTTTCAATTAGGTACATTTTGTTATTTATCTTTCGAAGCCTTTTATTTTTAACCGACATCTAAGAAAGTGGGTTCTCTATGTAGTTATGTTTTGTTGAAATTGAGGGAACATCACGAATATTTAATGTATTAGGTATGTAATTTACATACCAAGTTTTACTTTCAAATATCTGAAATAACAGATTCCTATTCATCATTTTACCCCTTTTAGAGCCAAATCCTATTTTTTAAGTCTAATTATTAATGTCCCACTGAAGCTGAAGGGCAAATCTATCCCGCTTGCAATGGTTCTGGTCCAAAGGACCACCCTGACCAGCCGTTAAAAATACGTCTAGGTTGTCCTGCTATTTTCACCGTGGCATGCTACGTCCTCGCCACCCAGCCTGTACCTCAGGCTCACCCCACCCCAACATGGTCTAAATATTTAATTTAAGCCCTCGTCCAAAATATGACAGTGAATTACAAAATATGACAGCCGTCCCGGTCCAGAGCTAACTTTGGACAGCCGTTAAGAAATACATTCAGGTCGTCCCACTATCTTCGCCGCGGCCTGTTCTAGCGTCGTCGGACTGGCCATATAGTTAAGGTGGTGTTTTCCAGTTTTCCTAGCCGCCGCGGGGCCCGCATGGGCCGGGCCCCCGGCTTGTAGTTGTTGTTATTGGGCCCCGGACTCGTGGGGAGTCGGAGCCCAGTCCGGTCCTGTCCATTCAACATGTCACACCCAGTTCGAAGCCAGTTTAGCCCGCCTATGTGGATACTTACTACAGACGTGGCCGGCGTAGTCTTACTTCAACCTAAGGGGTAAGCATTCACATCAGGGGTTTCCAAACTTTTTTCCCAGAGGGCCGTACAGCACCTTTGAAAATGTCGCGCGGGCTACATGACATGGTCGACTTGAAGTTACGTATAATCTTTTTCGTCCTGGGGGGTGCTGTGTGTCTCACATCTGTAGGTACTTTACTGTGCAGGCAGGGGAGGCTTCTGTACGCGGGCCGGATTAGAATGCCTCGTGTGCCGGATTATATAGGCCCTCCCGCTCTGTCAGTTTTTTACGCTTACTACGTTCCTGATTGGGTTTGATTGCTGCGTGCGTGATTTGACAAACCTTAAATTTTGTCTTATTAATTTTACCATGTTCTTCAAAAACTACGGAATCATCTTATGGAGGTAAAATTAACCGGCATTGTTGCTCCCCGTAGGTAGAAAATAAATTTTTGAAATCATATTTGAACGTTCTTATTCCTACCTCAAACATGAAAAACTCGTAAATAGATGCGTGAATATTTTAAGAAAAACTGTATGGCGCTTAGTTTAGTAGGAGCAAATAAGTAAGTGTTACGATTTTTCCAAATTTCTAAAAAACTGTGTAAGTTAGGAAAACCGTTATTTTTTTAAATAATATTTAGGTTGATATTAATTATTGACAATTATTACAAATTCTTCTGTTCAGTAACTTCGAAGATATGTATTAATAATGGAAGGAGGGGAATGGTATTTTTTTGAACTTTTTTCGTCCTAAATCTAAAAGTAAATGCTTAAGAAAAAAACTTAAAATGGTATTGGAATCTACAAATAAACTCCATCCTTTTGATACCCCACTTAAAACAATAGCACAACTTGAAATTTTCGACCTCCCATTTCGGCCCCCTAAAAAAAGTAAAAAAAGGTATAAGAGATTTTTTTTATGTCCAGTAGGTAGCTCAGGTTAGCGACTTTTAAAACTATTCCAAATTTCAAATCGATCGCAGCAATCGTTTGAGATATCTGACTGACCTATGAGAGACGGACAGACAAACAGAGTCACACCATAACGGTTCCTTTTTTACAATTTTGATACGGAACCGTAAAAACATTCAGACCTGCATTATCTTTATTATGGTCGAATATTTCAAACGCCTGGTAATTTTTTTGTTTTCACCTAAATGATAAACATTGATTTTCAAATTTCTATCTTTGTACCAAACGCGGGTATAATTTAATTTGTTTTTGATGTCAGAATAAATTTAAGAAAACTTAAAAAGCCCCTACAGAGTTTCGCCCTAACTTACCACTTCACCATCAGAGGGATTAAAAACAAATGTGCCTATTCCTTTATTTTCGTTTAGAAATTTATCTGACACCTTTGCCAACGTTTGTTACTTTTTTTGGGTTATGTGTCAATAATATTGTACAATATTATTATATTATTTTTCAGTTATGTCAGTAACTTATTAATATTTTCCCGTTTAAAGATTGTTTTCTTTGAAATAAAATTATGGAAACGTATGATTATTCTAATTAAAATAAAAAACGGGTTTCTTACCCATGCCAAGTATGTACAGCCGCGCCCGCAGTTATATTATAGTCGCATGCTACGTACCCCTGCACTAAACTGTGACAATTTCCGAACGAACTCGAATTGACGCAAGCAAACATGGCCGACTGTTTTTGGTATTATTCGCATTATTTTACATCTTTATACGCTTATTTCTGCGTTATACGAATTTTGCGAATATAAGTTGTCGATTCGAAAGTGTTATTTTTTTACGCTTTAATTTTTGAGACGCTTTTCGTTCAGGTCTACCGTAGGGCCCGGCTAAATTATTAATATAGACTAGCTGAAAACCCGGCTTCGCCCGGGTAAAATGTAAAAAATTACAAACCCCATTTTAACCCTTTCACCTCGTCAGAAATAGCATTACCAAGAATCTCTTTAGTTAGGTACATTTTGTTATTTATCTTTCGAAGCCTTTTATTTTTAACCGACATCTAAGAAATGTGGGTTCTATATGTAGTTATGTTTTGTTGAAATTCAGGGAACTTCACAAACATTTAATATATTAGGTATGTAATTTACATATCAAAGTTTACTTTCAAATATCTGAAATAATAGATTCCGATTCAAAATTTTACCCCTTTTGGAGCCAAATCCCATTTTTTTAGTCTTATTATTAATGTCCCACTGAAGGGTAAATCTATCCCGCTTGCAATGGTTCTGGTCCAAAGGACCACCCAGACCAGCCGTTAAAAAATACGTCTAGGTTCTAGGTTGTCCTGCCATTTTCACCGTGGCATGCTACGTCCTCGCCACCCAGCCTGTACCTCGGGCTCACCCCACCCCAACATGGTCTAAATTTTTAATTTAAGCCCTCGTCCTTGAATTACAAAATATGACAGCCGTCCCGATTCCGAGCTAACTTTGGACAGCCGTTAAGAAATGTATTCAGGTCGTCTCACCATCTTCGCCGCGGCCTGTTCTAGCGTCGTCGGACTGGCCATATAGTTAAGTTGGTGTTTTCCAGTTTTCCTAGCCGCCGCGGAGCCCCCACGGGCCTGGCCCCCGGCTTGTGGTTGTTGTTATTGGGCCCCGTACTCGTGGGAAGTCAGGGAGCCCAGTCCGGTCCTGTCCATTCAGCATGTCGCACCTACTTCGAAGCCAGTTTAGCCCGCCTATTTGGATACATACTACAGACGTGGCCGGCCTAGTCTTACTTCAACCTAAGGGGTTAGCATCTACATCATCAATGCAGATTGCGGTGCGCAGCGTGGTGTTCCGAACTCTGTCGGTTTTTTTCAAAAACTACAAAAACATGTTCTTCAAAAACTACGGACTCATCTTATGGAGGTAAAATTAACCGGCATCCTCTATGTTGCTTCCCGTAGGTAGAAAAAAAAATTTCGAAAACCTTATTTCAACGTTCCTATTCCTACCTCAAACATGAGAAAAAACCGGTCAAGTGCGAGTCGGACTTGCGCACCGAGGGTTCCGTACAAACTCGTAAGTAGATGCGTGAAGAACTTAAGAAAAACTGTATGGCGGTTAGTTTAGTAGGAGCAAATAAGTATTTGTTATGATTTATTCTAAATTTCTAAAAAATATCACTTAATACAATAGCACAACTTGAAATTTTCAACCTCCCATTTCGGCCCCCTAAAAAAAGTAAAAAAGGTATTAGAATTTTTTTACGCCCAGTAGCTCAGGTTAGCGACTTTTAAAACTATTCCAATTTTCTAATCGATTGCATCAATAGTTTAGGATATCTGACTGTGAGAGACGGACAGACAGACAGAGCCGCACCATAAGGGTTTCTTTTTTACCATTATGATACGGAACCCTAAAAACATTGAGGCCTGCATCCTCAAGTTTATCTGTATTATGGTCGAATATTTCAAACGCCTGGTTAATTTTGTGTTTTCACCTAAATCATAAACATTTATTTTCACTTTTCTGTCTTTGTACTAAAAACGGGTATAATTTAATGTGTTGTTTTAAGTCAGAATAAATTTAAGAAAACTTAAAAAGCTACCTACAGAGTTTCGCCCCTAACTTACAACTTCACCTTCAGAGGGATTAAAAAAAATGTGCCTATTCCTTTTTTTTCGTTTAGAAATTTATCTGACACCTTCGCCCACGTTTGTTACTTTTTCTTGGGTTATGTTTCAATAATATTGTACAATATTATTGCCAAAATTATTACATTATTTTTCAATTATGTCAGTAAATTATTAATTATATTCCCGTTTAAAGATTGTTTTCTTTGAAATAAAATTATGGAAACGTATGATTTTTCTAGTTAAAATAAATAATGGTTTTCTTACCCATGCCAAGTTTGTACAGCCGCGCCCGCAGTTATAGTCGCATGCTACGTGCCCCTGCACTAAACTGTGACAATTTCAGAACGAACTCGAATTGACGCAAGCAAACATGGCCGACTGTTTTTGGCGTTATTCGTATTATTTTACATCTTTATACGCTTATTTCTTCGTTATACGAATTTTGCGGATATAAGTTGTCGATTCGAAAGTGTTATTTTTTTACGCTTTAATTTTTGAGATGCTTTTCGTTCAGGTCTACCGTAGGGCCCGGCTAAATTATTAATATAGATTGCCAATATTATTACATTATTTTTCAATTATGTCAGTAAATTATTAATTATATTCCCGTTTAAAGATTGTTTTCTTTGAAATAAAATTATGGAAACGTATGATTTTTCTAGTTAAAATAAATAATGGTTTTCTTACCCATGCCAAGTTTGTACAGCCGCGCCCGCAGTTATAGTGGCATGCTACGTGCCCCTGCACTAAACTGTGACAATTTCAGAACGAACTCGAATTGACGCAAGCAAACATGGCCGACTGTTTTTGGTATTATTCGAATTATTTTACATCTTTATACGCTTATTTCTCCGTTATACGAATTTTGCGAATATAAGTTGTCGATTCGAAAGTGTTATTTTTTTACGCTTTAATTTTTGAGGCGCTTTTGGTTCAGGTCTACCGTAGGCCCCGGCTAAATTATTAATATAGATAACAATCAACGAGATATCTTTTTCTCTCCTGAGTAATTTTTTTTATTTTTAATCTGTGTTTGAAGAAAGTGAACCCTCACTTTTTATTAAGCTTACACATACGCCTACACCCAAACATTATATCAGTCATTTATTTTTATAGGCATGAAATTCATAACTCTTCACTAACCAACCATTTAGTTAAATAGTTTTTGTACGCAAAATGCCATTTTGAATTTTAACTAAGTATAGATACTATCTCAACCCAGACGGGTCTATCAAGCTGGTCAATGATATACATGTTTTGGTGCTTCATGGATGGAACCTTGTGCTCAAGCATTAGTTACGCCATCGAATCGACGCTTCCAAGGGTTTAGAGATCATAAATAAACATACCCATATGGGTATGAATCATAAACGATTGTCAATGATATAAATTCAAAAACGGCAATAATAACGGGCTATCAATAATAATTAGCATGAGTACACATTTTGACATTCGGTCAATAATAACGAACTATACTCTTAATACTAGTTCCCATTAGATGAATAAAGCAATCACTAGTCATTACAGTATTTTCAATAGGTAGAACATTTATATTTTCAGAAATCTGTTATATTAGCGCTAGCTAGTATCTAAGTCTGCCTATAACTTTCGCAATATCGGACCTTTGTCGCCTGGCATCAGGATAAATGTCTATTCACCTTTTTTTTATAGTCTTTGGTCAATTTTGGAACCAGGTCGAGTCCGGTAAGACTACTAACATTTATTAACCGGACAATGACATGGAACGTTAAATACCTATTTAGACATTGCATAATTAATCGGCGGTAAGGTAAGAAACGACATGCTACACTTTGTTTATTTGCTTAGATCAATGGGATCGCCTGATTAAATGTTTTTACAGCGATAGTCCTTGAATTAACTGACAGACTTGAATTGTTGGTGGTTCTCAAATAGTACCTACCGAACAACGAATCATAACGCATGATGTACATAATGCATGAAGGCACGTAAACAGTCCATAATGCACCAATCATAGAATACATTGACATAGAAGAAACACGTATACCTGTGAACTCAATACTATAAAAAGATTAGCTACAGTAAAGTTACGAAAATTAACACCTAGTAAAACTAAAACAATCAATGACCATACCAAAATAACCACTCTCCAACGTCTAGCTTTTTATTAAAGTCTATATTTATTGAAACCTAGTATTTATGATATTAACCTTTAAGTTATTTGCGTCTTTACTCTTATATTCATCCTTAAGTCTGACCAGATGATTGTCCTATGATTACAAAAGATTGACCAACAATTCACCCCTAAGCCACTCAACAGCATTCAGCCATTTGAGTGTAAATGACCACGAGGGCAACATACAGCTCATTGGTTACTAGAGTTCGCAATTATCAAGATGATTATCCTTCCGGATCCTGCTGGTTACTCTACACTACAGCTCATCGTCCCTAACTTCAATTAGTGTGTAGCTAAATGAAATAGTTAAAACAGTCCGATACTTCATGCACAAGTAGTCGTGATGAGACTCATATCCTCTTTTACCTTAACTATAGCATGTACCTAGGTACTCTTAAAATCAAAGCTTATCAGTCATGGTATAGTACCTACCCCTATGAACACCAGTAATTTACATTATTTATGGCCCGGGCTTCTATGACCTAGACTACATAGTGGCTAGTATCATTCTAATACTCAAGTTCTAGTCTTAATTATCAACATCCGTTATTCAAATTCCGCGACCCCGGGGGCGTAACTTTAATTAACTATCCTTTGTCTTATTTCAGGTTTAGGTCCATCTACCAAGTTTCATCCAAACCTGTTCAACCTCTCATGTGTAATTCAATGACAAACATTCAGACATGATTACAAACATTTAAAAATGTAATATATCAATTGACTTATTTTGGGCACCCGCCACATTTTTTTTTTTTATTCTGGTAACCCTCTTTCAATAATCACAGCCTGTTCAAGTGTACTTTCGCGCCGGCGCCGACAACGCGCTTGCTAAACCAACAGATGCACATGTTGCATGGATATCGATGATCGCACCTAGCGACAGATAATAAACCTTAACAACATTATTAACATTTCGCTCTACCGCTATTAGGCGTCAGTGACTGACCCGCAAACGCACCCTACACGCGCCTTGATGATTGAAGGCTGCAGGTACTTCGCAAATGTAGACCCCAAACCGAACCAAAACACTTGATCCAAATGCATATCTGTTAGTTAATTGCACAAACAAGAAAATATCAATATCCGCATAAATAACCATTTCCTCCAATTCAACTCATAGGGCATAAACAGTTTCCTCAGTTTTGTCGTATTGAAATATTACAGACTGAACATTCATAGAACCAGGATCGCTAATTCAGTCGCCCAGAGTGGCTATCAAGATATATTACACTAATATTATAAATGCGAAAGTTTGTGAGGATGTTTGGATGTTTAAATGTTTGGATGTTTGTTACCTAATAAGGGGATAACAACTGGATGGATCAAGCTGAAATTTGGCATGTAAATAGTCCAAGTCCTGGATTGAATCATAGAATACCTTATATCCCGGTAAAGAGTTCCTTTGGGACAATAACGGTAACAACGCGGGCGAAGCCGCGGGAAAATGCTAGTCCACAATAATAATGTCTTCCTGTGATCAGTTCAGTCCTGTACGACCGAGTATCATCACCTATACCTATACATTTCCTTTTACCATTATTAGCGCATATTTTTGTTGAATAATCATTTTCTTCTACTTATCCTGAATTAATCATTTGGAAACCCAGTATCTCATGAGTAGCTGTTTTCCGCTTTAAAATATAATTAACTAAAATTGTTACAGTACCTTGACCGTCCCATGTGAATACACCATTTTGTAGATCTGTTAGTTACCAGTCAACGCCTGGCCCATAATTTGTGTCATCCTGTCCTGCCCCAGCACACACATGTAGTCTTTGGTGATGGTCAACTTTTTGACCTTGGACATCTCCTTACAGCAAAACTCTGTAAGAAACATTCACACAACACGTAGACGCCTTTAAAATAAACCCTTGATACATCACATAATAAATGTTAATATTATTTGTAGGAAACACTTGTCAACAGATAAAACTGTAAATAACCTAATTATATAATTTCACTAACTGCATGTCTCAGAGTAAAACATATAATAACCTGCATTTAATATTTATCTTTTCTAGCTGACTGGTACCGAATTTCTTAAGGCATTAAGTTGGCCATATGCATTAAAATGGTAATAATAATAAAACAATGACAGCTGAAATTCAACAATCTATGCCCTTCTATCTCTAGCCGGGTTTGAGATTTCAATTCAAAACCAGTTAGGTTGTCCTGTCTCTTTTTGTTTTTGTCTGTCTGTTCCAATGCTCATGATATTATATGGTCTTAATTCAAATGAGTATCTGACATTTTTACTAGACTCAACCATCATGTATTTTAGTAATCTGATACATATAAATCATATAATAATAAAATCATTTGTTCATCAACAAGTTAAAATTTTGAGTGGCCTCATAACCTACTTTTAATTATTTCAAAATCTAGATCAAATTGAAGCAATTATACTTAATAACTTAATTTTATTTTAGTGGGACAACTTTCATAATCACTGTTACTAACCAGTACACAAATAATTGTTTCAGTTTAAATCTATTTCATAAGGACTCTCAGGGGAATCCAAAACATTGCAAATTATAATGTGCCATTATGGTATCAGCTTGAAAGTATTATGTGATTTCAACAACTTCCAATTGAATAATATGTAAACTTTCTCTAAGGGTAGTGCTTTCCTTGGATGTAGCAATGTCATTACTTAAGTTATGTTACTTAAGTTATGTTTTGATGAATCATTCTTGATTTCATTTTTACTATACTTTGTAATGCCACCTGCCATACACCTTAATTAATCTTTTCTGTATCATAAATATTTGCAAATTTTCATTATAGGTCATGAGCAACCTATCAACAAAATATAAGTAGTGCGATGAAATTGAATCTAACTGTAACTTCAGTGAACATTTTTTTCTTATTGTAGTAGCCTTACATATTTGCAGTTATATACCAAAATGAATCATATATGTGTTAAAACCAGCCATGGTATATCTTACCATTATTTAAATGAAATTAAATCTTTGAAACATATAATACCGGCAATAGCAAAGAAAAATGTTCAAATATGATAATTTAAATTGCACCTGAAACTATAATGGATATTATCTTCATCCAAGAGTTATTTTCGTTTGTTTTAACTATTTGACCTTTGACCATGGACCCAGAGTCAACAGGTGAGGTTACCTTAAATAACTGTCATCTGACCCGCGTGACCTTGTATCACGGGACCCAGATCAACGTGAACATGGTTTAAATATAGCAAAAATCAAATAATTCGCCAACAGTAACTCACCTCATTTTCTTTATACTTATCTAGAATGGCTTAAAGCGATCACAACGGCACGTAGTGATACCTCTTCTGAATTTGAAAGAAACATCACCTCGAAGAGGAATGAAACCGCTCGTTCTTTATCTTGACTTTGTATTTCTCATTGTTATGGAATTATGGATCATATGTAACAACACACAAATCAATCATTAGTACATATCAAATCAAACTATCACAAAACATCTTACCTACGTCGTACAGATTTACCTTTAGTAACCAAAAACACTCTATACCATTTTCAAGCTCGACATATGTCATGTACTTTATAGTTCTTTAAACAGTAATTAGGCATTAAGTATTTACAGGATTCAATACAATGAAAATCTGCATTTTTAAAACAAATGCCTCTTCGCTTAGCGCGCTATATTTTATTATCCCAAAATTGAAGCTGTCAGTGTCAAACCATTCTTTTTTAATTTTTGTCTTGACAGCAGAGACCAAAGTAATATCTTGAGTGACTTACAATAGCAATATTACCCTAAAATGTTATCATTTTCGACAAGTAATCTTACACTTCATAGGTCCTTTAGATGTCATTTTAATTATTTGGTAAGCTCTGCTACAGATTTAGGAGACTTACAAAGCGCCACACAAGCAACCTTGTATACTTTGTTTCCATAATGAAAATACGCCGGTAACCCACCCCGGTGACGCACCCTATAAATTCGGTCGATTAACGTCGGGCACCTGCGAAATTCTGATGTTTACACGAAGGTTTGACACAACATTCCCCATGAAAATAGATGCCAACTGCGTGCTAATAATCCACGACAGTCCTGATTTCAACTGTAAAGTGAAAAAAACTTCAATAGGTACTGGGATAATACTCGGAATATAGAGAAAACAGCCTAAATCGAAGAACGTTTCAAACTTCTACGGCCTCTCAAGTACCCGATTGTTAGCGTCATTAATACATGTGTCATTCTTAGATAAAAGGTACCGCTTACAGAATTATTAGTTAGAAGTGTCAGAACGGGAACCTATTGGATCGCATAATTTTAAAAGGCATAATGCATCATTTGGCATAATTCATCATTCGGCATAATGCATTTTTTTTCTTAAACTGTAGAATTTTCAGGACTGTTTAAGGCCTCATCCTGTTAAATAGGTTAGGTTTGCGTTATAATAATCCGGAAAAGTTTACGGGATCAGAAAAAAAAGCATTATGCCAAATGATGAATTATGCGAAATTATGCATTATGCCTTTTAAAATTTTACGAGAATCGATGGAAAAATGCTACCTGTAGAGGAGAACAGCCGGACAGACAGAGAGACAGACAGACATACGAAAACATTTTTTCCCAAGCTGAAACAAAAACGTTTCGACTCGCACGCTCCATCGGTCAATTATATATGGTTGTAATTCCACAGGGGCGATTGGGGGCTCGCTGATCTGGGGCTACCTGGGCGACACGCAGGGCCGCCGGCGCATGCTGCTCACGTCGCTTATGCTCGCTGCAACCACCAACGCACTGGCCAGCTTGTCTGTCAACTGGATCATGCTCATGGTGATCCAACTCTTTACGGTTACACTGTAAGTCAATGAACTCCCAGAAGCAAAAATCTATAGCAGAACAGGGCATATGCCGATACACGGGATACACAGAGGATACACTTCGATCTAGCAGAATCTGTTGTGTTGTGCTCAATGAATAGGTGCAAAGTTGGGGTTAAACTAGCTAAACGGTGCAAGGTTGTTTCAAACCGTCTTTGCTCTATTTTTTTAGCTGCATCATGATATCTATTTAAAATCCTACAGAACTATTATTAGTGTTGGAAGCTGTCAGGGTCGTATTATATAATCATTTAAAAGGGTGCACCCTGGAAAGGTTGTTCAAAATTCAAAACATTCTAGAGCCAAGTGTGAATCAAGAGACGAGATATAATTCTACCTCTTTTCGAGACGATATGAACATTGACCAATAGTTCTTCATACATAATATTCTGCTTCCATTCCAGAGGCGCAGGCATATACGTGCTGTCCATGACTCTGACTAGCGAAAGCGTACCGCTGAAGAGACGAAATGTTGCCATGCTGATGGTCTCCAGCGTCTTCCTCCTCGGGAAGGGCCTCATATCATGTACGTAAGCATGCTAAAAACTTTATCTATTCAGGAATATATTGACTAAAAAGACTACAGCCAAGACCAAGCATTACATTATATCTAATATAAAAAGGGCCGCCGTGGCAAAGTGTCAAATGATGCTGGCAGCATTTCCTCGCTATATAGTGATACGAATACGCTGGGCAAGGAAGATGCCAGCCCTTTGATCGCCCGAGGTGTCAAGGAGCCGTTTCGATAGCTCCTTGAGTAGGAGCCGAACGCTTGAACCCCACGGCCCCAGAAGCCTGCTTAGATTGTAAAAGTTTGAAGTAATTATACGTACGGTGTCTCAAAAGAACGTTGTTGTCTAGTAGCTCGTCATGATGCCCTAACGGTCTGATTTCCTTACCGTAGGAATCACTCCAAGGTAACCTGGCATGTCAAATTTGAGATCTGGGTCCAAGGCATACCCCAAAAGGGATGAAGCACTAGAGTGACGGTCAATTGACCCTCGACTCTAGGATGATCTTAATTCAATTTGTTCCTTTCAGTATTTGCATTGCCAATTATACCGCTGACCTTTTCCTACCACCTCCCCGCCTTGGGGATCTACTGGAACTCCTGGCGGACACTGCAGGTGGTCTACTCGCTACCCAGCCTGATTTGCGCAACTTGGCTCTTCTTTATGGAGGAGAGCCCCAAGTACGCCTTGGCCCGGGGAGATGAAGATGGGGCCTTGAGGATTTTGGGGACCATTCATAGAACTAACAAAGGGAAACGCGCAGAAGAATTGCAAGTATGACCTTTATACCTACTATACAATATCCATCAGTAGGTATGGTTCTTTTTTAAGATGTGCGGTAATTCTAGAACCATTTCTAATTGTAGATATACGAGTAGGCAGTACTAAGGTAGCTTTCTCGTTGGCATATATGGCATTTTTGGACCAGGTGTGTCGGACCGGAATCTAAACGGGTAGTTGATAAATGCTGTTCGCACGCGATGAACGTGGACGTTTTCATACTGGGTTTACATCTACAAACCGGCCCTGACGGACTAAGGGCGCCGGCGGTCCTACCGGTCTTGCTGGGCAGTTCCAGGTCTAACAATATAATTTATGCCGGGTAGAAAACCTCCTAGAGGCCTTGGATCGGCAACCTGGGCAATGATGATTAGGTTTTTTCTTATTTGACTGTGAGTCCTGAGTCTGGTCTGCGTAGCGACCATGCACTCTGGGTCGGATTAGTTCATTTTAGAATACAGGATCATGATTCCAAGTAAAATCTTAACAGCGCGAAGTACGATTCGTATGGGGAATGAACAGTGCCAGCTCTCGGACATTTCACAAACAAGGTTGCGGTAGCCTCTGCTTCCAAACAAGAAACCTTTAGGAAAAAAATCTAATCATATATACCGTTAAAATTCAAAGGTGAAAGGACTACTTCAGGAAACGGGTTCGGCAGAAAAGAAGTCATCAGCGAAGGAGCAAGTAGTGCCTCTATTTAAGGCACCTTACTTGAAGTACACGTTGATCATGTCCTGTCTTTACGTGTTACACCAAATGTACGTACTTTTATGGTAATATTAATCATAATCAGTATTACGGTTAGCCTAACTTCGATAATAAGATCGAATAAAATAATTATTCGGTCAGCAATGTTTAGATTCTGCTGCTGACTGCTCTGCTGATTTATGCTGGCCGGATAATTATTCTACTAACCAATGCGTCATCATTTTGGCAACCGTTAATAGCTGTAATAAATAAAGTCGTGGATTTTTTTACACGTTTTTGTACACATTTTCATCACAATGTTAATCGCTTTAAGCCCCTAATTTTCTTATAGCTCTTTTACTACTAGCACCTATACTAGTATTAGACTTTTATGATAAAAATAAAGTGATATGACTGGCCGTTAACTGTCATTGTTTTGTTCACAAGAAAGACATTTAATTTAAATCTGTTTGACCCACCCATAAATGTCAAAGTAAAGGTAGAACACTTAGCCCACGTCAGCAGCGTATGCAAAGCATTATGACATCTGGACCCTGAAATTTGTATGCTTAACCCTTAGATGCATACATGATACTTACGGTGCATTTTATTTCTGAAATGTCTTAAGTGAAAATCAAATTCATGTCAATTTGAGATTTCGTGAAGAGTTTGACAAAGTCTGAAATTGACGTTAAGTTGATTTCTACTTGTGTCATTTTAGTAATATCATTTATGATACTTTATGCACCTTAGGATTAAAAATGTACTCGTCATACGCAACGTTACGTATGACAAGTATGTTTCTAAGCATTCAAATTTCAGAGTCCGGTTTTTTATAATGCATTGCTTACGTTGCGTAGGTGGGCTAATTGTGTCCCTACCTTAATTCAATTGCATTACCTTACCTTATTTGTCTTTGTTTTTCAGTGTAATAGCGTTCGTAGTGTGGTCACCGACGATTTCCAATCAGTTTATGCAGGTGCTAGAAACGGGCGAGGGCTCGGACCGGACCCTCTGCCAACTCATCGGCACTGACATCGAAGATGATGTAACTATTGCTTTATCCTAAGCTAAAATAATGCTACTAAAGCTAAATCTAAACATTAAATTATGTCTAAAAAGGGCACCATTGAATCACCGAGCACGTATCATTTTCATTGACGTTTGTTTCATTTGCACTTTTCTGTGAAACCACTTTTACAAGTTTATATTTAACTTTCCGTGTACTAACACGGCAAGTTAAATATAAGCTTGTAAAAGTGAGTTAAATCTAGGAAGTTAAGTAAATTACAACCACTTCATCTTCGGTGACAATGAAATGAAATAATTTATTTCTGCAAGTAGGCCTCAAGGGCTCTTTCACATGTCTGATTCTTTCTTTTGGCGCTACGGCAAATAACATTCTGGTGAGGAGAAGCGCCGGAAGAAACTCACTAGTTTTTTTTTTCAAAATACATTGAGCATTACAATAATTGTAATAATAATGCAATGATGTGGTACCATGTAGCTGGTCTGATGATGGAGTCAGTAGGTGGCCATAAGATCATATATATTACTCAAGATAATTAAACCCACTGTGAATTGATTATGTTTGACATGCAATTCGCGATTATACAAAAAACGTACAGTCAGCAAGAAGACACTTTTTTCAAATGTATATTGGTTATTTGAACAGCCCGACGCAGCGCCCTGTTCCCTCAACCGCAACGCTCTTCTGCTGGTGTTTGGCGTGTGCGCCTTGCACTCTATCCTCAACACCATCCTCAGCCAGGCAAGTGTTATTTATTTGGTAACTAAAGTTCTTTCATCAGGTATGTCGAATCCTCCTTTTAAGTTTAACACTTGTATTAGGAGGTATTCGCTCTTTCGTACAAGGTTGAGTTAAAGTTAGCAACAAATAATATTTTAATAACAATTTTTTTTATAGAATTATAGGTTTGGTTTGGCCTTAAAATAGCCCTATTTATTTTCCATGGGAATTGGGAAACAGAAATGGAAAATAAAGATAAAGAAGTAAAATAAAAATGGAACTGATCCAATTTCACCTAATAATTACAGGTAGTGGAGAAGGCGGGTCGCCGCAATTTGGCGATGGTTATCATCTGCGTGTGCGGCGTGGGTGGGATCATCATCAACCTGGTGCCCAACGCTATTGGCTCCGTGGCACTGTTCGTGTTCTTCTCCAATGCGGTCATCGTGTCGGGCTTCTACACGACTATCAATGTTGCACTCTTTCCTACACACTTGAGGTGCCTACCTTACTTTGAACCTCGAACCCTCGCTCTAATACTTATTCTATAACAAAAGAACGAGAGAAATGTCACGATACCAACTTCGAACGAAGACATTGGATGTAGTGCCCAACGCTATAGGCATTATACTTGTGTTCTTCTCCAATGCGGACGCCGCGTCGGGTTTCTACAACTATTAATGTTCCCTACACAATAACTACACATGTTGTACATAACTTTGAACTTGAACAGTCCTCATCGCTATTGGTTCCGCGGCATTATTTCGATATTACTTGTTATTTTCATTTCCGTGTACCTATATTTTTAACCGACTTCCAAAAGAAGGCCGGTTCTCTATTCGTCTGAATGTTTTTTTTTTTTTTTTTTTGTATGTTTGTTACGCGATTACTCGAAGACGGCTGGACCGATTTGAAAAATTCTTTTTTTGTTTGAAAGGGTATACTTCCGAAATGGTCCCATTGCAACCAAATCAGGATCTGATGATGGGATCCTGGAGAAACCGAGGGAACTCTTCAAATATTAGAGGCACACATATAGCGATTTCGGTATTTTTCGTAGTTTCTTGTCCATTTCTTACTAGCAATAAGTTTTTAGTGTTAACCGACTTCAAAAAAGGAACAAATGTTTATGTAGGTTTCTTCCCCGATTACTTAAAAACAGCTGGACCGATTTGGAAAATTATTTTTTTGTTTGAAAGGGTATACTTCCGAGGTGATTCCATTGCAACCAAATCAGGATCTGATGATGGGATCTTGGAGAAATCGAGGGAACTCTTCAAATATTAGAGGCACACATATAGCGATTTTGGTATTTTTCTTAGTTTCTCGTGCACTTCTTATTAGATATAAGTTTCCAGTCTTAACCGACTTCAAAACAAAGATCAATTTTTATGTAGGTTTGTTCCCCGATTACTTGAGGCTAGACCGATTTGGAAAAATTTTCTTTTAACTAAATAGACTTTAGTCTATTTGGTTAAAATAGTATTTTTACAGCGCCACTAAAAATTTAAAAATAAAGTAAATTTTTAAAACAAAAAATAAAAACCGACTTCCAAAAACTTAAACTAAAAAGCAGAAAATAATATGTTAATTACCCGAAAGAAATGGATAATCAACGATTCATATATACATATACAGATATTTATAGTTTTTAACCTGCTTTTTTGAAGTCGGTGCCAGCTAAGGATAAAAGGAGCTCAGCATAGCCAGCTTTGCGTGGCAGGCACCGACTTCAAAAAAACAGGTTAAAAACTATAAATATCTGTATATGTATATATGAATCGTTGATTATCCATTTCTTTCGGGTAATTAACATATTATTTTCTGCTTTTTAGTTTAAGTTTTTGGAAGTCGGTTTTTATTTTTTGTTTTAAAAATTTACTTTTCAGAGTTATTGCATAATTTCAGAACAATGGCAGTGGCCACGACAATGATGTTCGGGCGACTCGCGAGCGTGATCTTTATTCAAATCATCAACTACCTTCTCGCCAGCTCGTGTGAACTCGGCTTCTACTTACTCAGCGCGCTTTTTACCAGTAGGTATTACCGGCACACCTCGAAACACCGAGGTCACTCCCATAAGTCGTCGGCAACATCAAGTGCCTGCTAGAGTGTCATACTTTCTGGCGGTGGCATGGTCGTAGAGAATTCAAAATCGCACCTAAAAATGTACGAAATTGTACGCTTATTAAAAAAAATTGTACTACACATACTAACGCTAGGAAACATATTTTTTGGCGGGCGCTATCTATTTCACTATGTAGCAGTCGAGTTTTCGACTTTCTTATGAATCAATAAATATGTACGAGAAATGTACGAAATTGTGCGCTAGTTAAAGAAAAATGTACTACACGCACTTACGAGAAAACAACCATCAATCTGTCACCGGTAGGAAGCATACTGTCTAGCGGGCGCTAACTATTTCACTATGTAGCAGTCGAGTTTCCGACTTTCTTATAAATCAGTAAATATGTACGAGAAATGTACGAAATTGTACGCTATTTAAAATCCGTATGTGAATTTATTGCCATGTACGCCCGTTGGAACGGCGGGTATATGCCAATTTACCATGAACATATTGATACATTTTATTAATAAAAAAAATGTACTAAATGTGTTCTTTAATATGCAGTTTACAGTTTTTCGAAAGGGGTTAAAATAGGGGTAATGGCTGTAGAGTTGGCTCGGCACGGCAAGAGTAGTACCTTCAACCCATTACCTACGCAAAATAGCCCGCGCAAACCTATATCTAACCTTACCTCAGTAGGTTGCCTTCCTTGCACAATAAACCGTTATTTGCAAATGGTTTTTATAGAGTGGGCTTATTTGATATGTCCCATTGATAAACATTTTTTTTGGAAAACTGCTTAACAGTATTGCATGCGAAGATTCTGATATAATAATTATGTATTAGAATTGGCTATAATATGCAAACTGTGAATATCAGATAACGCTTAAGTAAAATAGTTAATTAGTCCTTCAAAAATCTATTCAAAAGGACCAATACCAATTGTACCAATAATTCTTATTTTATTTGCGTACTCATACTCGACGAGATTTTGAATAATGTCGTCGTTTCAACCCTGAGATGTCCATTGCTTAACATAGGTCTCACGCAAAGACTTCCATAACGAACGATCGCACGCTTTTTGACTCCATATCCATCGACTTCCCACGACTTTAACAAGGTTATCAATATATTTCAAACAGCGGTCTAGGTAATCGTCACTCACCCTTAACGCCAGATAAACCGTAGATTTTTCCAACGCTATGCCTAGCTAGTCCATTCAACTTACCAATACATCTAAGAGCTGCGTTTTCGAGAAGGCCCAGTTGCACTTGACCGGAATGCAGGAAACATTGCGAAACATAGGAGAGACCTTTGCCTAGCAGTGCAAAAAGAAAGGATAAAAATGCCCTGGCCATTGCCCATTAATAACTGGACGGTGTTATGCAATAATGTGTTATGTGCTATGAAAATCCTGTGCACTTGACACATTAGGGTCGATTTCAGGCGTTTTTCCAGCGTTTTTTGTAACTTCATTAGTGTCACTGGAGTTTTACCGTGAAGGACTATCGAGTGACGACAGCTTTTGATTATTAAATCATGTGTAGCCTCGATACCGTCTATCGTTTATAGTAAAAGTTAACTGTGATCACTACCGCTTGCTGATATATTTGCTGGAACACGAATGAAAAAACCGCCGCGGTCGAAATGCTCTGAAATCGACCCATTATTGCATAACAGGATCCAACTGAGAGCTATGCAGGTAAAAATATAGCTTGGAAATGTCTATTTGCTTTCAGTATCAGCTCTGGTTTTGGCGTTGTTGCCGGATGAGCGGCGGGTACGAGCGTCGAAGGACTGCGAACTGGATGAGCAACATGAGCAGAGGACATCCTTATAACCAACAGTTATTTTGTTGACAATGAAAGGCAATGGATCTGTCATCTGTTTGTTACGTGAACTTAGTCAACAATAGTACATTACTTACCTAGGGCGGTAAAACGAATAATGTCTCATATCGCAGGTAATTGACCCTTGCCTTCGGCTCGGGCGATAAATATGCGATATAAGGCTTTCTTTATTACAGCCCACGGTAAGTACAATATTTTTCATCACACTTGCTCGAAAATGGTGCATTACTCGTAGGTTTTGCGGGCCGTAAATGACCTATTACGCCCTAGGGCGTAATGGTTTTCTTTTTAAATTTGAAACGCTGTTTCTGTTTTACTCTTATTTGTCATGGTCAAAGGAAACGCCAACTTACTTTTTAACTTTTATCACTGAAATATTTATTTAAAGATTACTGTTATTGCAAATACATGTACACATATTTCGGTAACATTAATTAAATGTTTAAATAGTGGATTTCAGTATTTTGCAAATATAAAATCAACCATTGTAGGTCTTTACCGCTATGGTTTCCGAACGTGACTTGACTTTCGCATTGTCTATGACATATGTCACTAATGTCACTTTGATGTTTTAATATTTTCTTGTCATACTGGGACGATTAGTCGATTAGTAAGGTTATATTATTAAGATTTCCTCACAAGTGTGATGAAAAACATTGTGTGTGCCACGGGCGGTAAAGGAATTACAAACTCGTGTTGTGAAAGCCCTCGGTTTCACCTCGGGCTTATAACAAACACTCGTTTGTAATTCCTTACTTACCGCCCTAGATACACAATGTACTATTAAACCCCCAGGCCATGAAGTGGGATTTTCCGCACACGTAGCGGGCGGTTATTGCCACTTTATGGCCAGGAAGACGTAAAAAAATAACTATGATCTATGATCAAAGCTAGCTTTGGTGATAACCAACTTGGTGGTTATGGCGGTGGCTACCGAGTAATCGGTTAATGTGGAAACTTACCCATTATAAAATAACAGTAATACAAATAAATATTGTAATATTACTTCTAGAGGGTTTAGTATTTAAATACTCTTTTATTAAGTCGCCCTGTTCACTTTTATTTTAATTCAATCCTTATGGATTTACAAACATTTTAGTCGGTATTTTTTGTTGCCAAAGAAATATATTGACGTAGAAGGCTAGGAGTTTTACTAAGAAATAATATTTTCTCATTGCACACATTATGTAGACACAAGTAGCTCATTTGACTTTTCCCGAGCTTTTCTCAAGCACTATGTATTTGATATGTAGCTTGAATGAGACACAAAAACTCATATTTAAAATGTAATGACGTCATCACTTCATACTAAGAGCTGACGAAAATATGAATTACTAAAATTTCGCATAACGTTTAATTCAAAATTAAATATAAGTATAATATTATATTATATTCCCAATGTTATACAATCCCACAAAATAAATAGTTAGATTAGATATAAATCGACGTAAAAAATAATCCACGGGAGATTTTCTCCACCTCATTTTCAAAATTCCTGGAAGGGAAAGGGTGATAAGTAAGGAAGACGTCCGAGTGCTTGACACTGTTCCCGTAATTGCCTTCTTGAATGTTAAGTCATTAGCAATACAGGTATCAGCGGGGCGTGTCGAACACTAGGATGTTCACCTTATTTTAAAGTCAACTCCTTTGAATAAACCTTTTTATATTGTATCGCATGGTTTGTAGCGTTATTTTATTAAAATTAATAAAATAACTTACATAACTCATCATATTATTACATTATCATAAAATATAAATCAAAATTCATCTTAAATTATCATACACCCTTATCGACATCGATGTCCATACGTATCGACATGTCACTATCGATACGCGCCTCTCACTAGGCATCCTATAACGTAATGTATATACTACATATGCGCGGGCGACGAGTTCTAGCGGAGATTCCCGCCGCGCTGACAGAACTGTTTCGTCTTCGGCACTGAGAGCACGTCACTCTGGCGCGCATTCAGTTGCCGCGCTAAAGATTACGAACAGGTCGTGTCCCTAAATAAATTGCCGGTTGTCATACCGTTTTTGTATGTGTTGTGTTCGCCCCGCTTCTTGGGTAAGTGTGAACAAAATATAAATAATAATTAGTAAGTAGTTATCAGTGTAGTTAATGCACTTAGTTGCTTACCGCTTGTCAAAATGGCGGATTGCAAAATCATTTAGTCATTGTTATAGAATATGCTTTTTCTTTTAAAAACTGTTTAGATTAGCGCGTAGTGTTTTAAGACCATAAATATAGTTATAAATATGTTCCGTTATTGTTTTGTTAGCTTTCAGTACCTTTTGCAGCAAAATACTGACGAGTAATATTTAGTTATAAATAACAAGTAATCGTCCTCATCATCATCATTCATAGCTTAATGCTAATCGCTAGTGCTTCGAACATCTGCTCCGTTTCTGATTTCCGTGCGCCGCCACAAACAAACTCGTAGTTGCTTTGTATGCTAGGCTAGGTTTTTATTACGCAATAGTGTGTGGCGCGGCACGGGAAGATGACTAGTTCGTGCCCTAATTGCTGGAATTGTATTCCAGGCTTCCACGTCGAGGCTACCGCTGCCCTTGAACCTGAGTGGAGCTGCTGAATCGCTTGAGCGCTCGCAACCCCATCTCTGGCTCAGCTGGTACCCAGGACAGTACCCTATAGTGGCGATCTTTAATATATGCGCATTAATAGAAGCGCCTTAGGCCGTCAGAACCTACAGACCCTGTTTAATTTTTATTAGGAATAAATTGTAATTATAGTTGATTCAGTGTCTCATTTATTTTAACAACCACTGCCCTAAATATCAAACGTTACAAGTGGCGCCCAACGTGGTTTAAGGTCTGTCTTCTATATCTGTAGTACGTTATATTTTAGATCGCTACGTAGTTTGTGTTGTGTGTGTGTGATTGTCAAGTTTTGTTTTTTTTTTGCTTTTTATTTCTCTTATCGCTTGGCAACTAAGGTCTAGTGCGGACGAAAATACTTTATCGATATCGATACTTTTGCTATTGTAACCGCATTATACTTTGGGTGTCCCATTTTTATTTTGCAATTATTATTTTTTTGCCTTCTGGTGATTGTTTTTTCTTTTAATTGTTTTATTTTTTTGTACTTGTTGTGTGTAAAATAAAAAAAAAACAGTTCTTTTAAGTTAACTGTAACAGTGCGGAGTAGCTAGTTTTAGGATAAATTAGTGCTAAGTAGTGTTCACATTTACCCAAAGTTAGATTTCGGCTCCACAATGTCCTTCGACATAAAATTTTTGTCCCTACAAAAACCGGAGTTGACCTACGAGGTTGGAATTAGGGGTGAAACTCCGGCAGATACTGTGCAGGAGTTACGTAGGCAAATCGTTAAGTTGGCTCAACTATTTCCCTCCGAAGATATTCTAACTTCACCATTCGACCCGGAGGAGGAAATTGAAGCTGTAGAAGAAAGCTTAGATAAAGTAGACACTAACATTAAATCGCTGACTACAAGTCCCGATAAAAACTTGTTAGGTCGTACGAATAATCTGATGAATCATATTTATCATAGACTAAACAGAGTTGACTGCTCACAGTATCCGGATTTGTTAGAATCTTGTTCCGATTGTTTTAAGCGCTTCCAAAACTATACAATCGCATTGAACTCAATGAGCACCGGTAGATCCCTTATCTCTCAAGAAGCAATCGATAATAATGCCTCCAGACATGTTACTGTTAACTGCGATCGTAGTTTTTCGTCAGACCTAACTAAACTAAAATTCAATGGCAAAACTTGCGTACGTGCATTTATTTTGAGCGTTGAAGACTTTATGAAAGCCCGGGATATTCCGTCTAGTAAAGTACTGTCTTTTGCAACCGAAATCTTTACCGACAATGCACTACACTGGTTTCGTAGTATTCGCGAGCACGTTTCTTCGTGGGAAGAGGTTTGTAAAAAGTTGCGGGATGATTTCAGCCACTCCGATTATGACTATCGTTTTTTGGCTGAAATCCGGGCTCGCACACAAGGGGAACGCGAGAACATCACAATATACCTCTCCATTATGGCAGGAATGTTCTCTCAATTGGATAAAAAAATATCAGAGGAAGACAAATTAGAGATCCTTTTGCATAATATCCGCCCATGCTATGCCAGCGTGCTCACCTCTTGCAATGAAATTAAGGACATAGACACCCTGCGTTCTCTATGCAAAAACTTTGAAAACGTACAAACGCGGTTGTCTCGCTTTCGTGAGCCGCCAAGGGTAACCCCTGAAACCATGTCACCAAATTTTGCTTACTCTCATCCCTCTAGTTTGGGTGATGCCAACAAATCTTTTCGACAGCCATATGTCTCTGTTTATTCGCAAAACAGACCTTACGCTAACCTAAACAACAACAACGCTGGCAGTAACGGTGAGAATATTGTGAATAAATCATATACTTATAGAAATAAACAGCTCAACAACGATTCACCAATCACAATGAAGGCTGTCCATGCTGTTAATGTGAGACCCAAGTACTGCCCGCGTTGCCGTGTTGATACGCATAATTTACGGAATTGCACAGCCGATCGCGTAATTTTGTGTTTCCGCTGTGGCCGGGAAGGAGTCCGCTTTTATGACTGTCCCGATTGTCAGAGACCCTCTACTTCAAATGAACAAAAAAACTAACTGAGCAGAATTGCAGTTACGCTCAGAGCAGTCATAGCCCAGTTGATGACTGGTATGAATGGCTTAAATTTATTAAAAATTTCTTTACTATTTATAAGGTAACTTCAATTCTGCAAAATAAACCTAGTAATGATAATAGAACGTTCGTAGATTTGGAAATAAATAACTTAAAGGCTTGTGGTTTGCTTGACTCTGGTGCTGCCGTGAGTATCATAGGCAATAACTCACATAATGATCTTATACGTAGTGGCTTGTCTTTACACACTAACGATAAGATAAGTATGATTGCAGCGGGAGGACAAAATCTTAATAGTATAGGCTGTATAAACTTACCGATTCACTTTAACAACTCTAGACATACTATCAAGGCATACGTAGTTCCAGAGGTTGAAACTCCGTTAATTTTGGGTATAGATTTCTGGAGAATATTTAAATTATGTCCTAAATATATTGGCTCTATCGACATCACTAAGTCATCTTCTCCTAGTAACGAGTCTTTGGCAACCCATAGTACTAAACATGTTACTCCCTATACTGGATTAGAAGACGCACAGCGTATTATTGCTGATAAGGTGATCGACCAATTTAAAGAGGTGTCTTTTGAGGCCAAAGGACTGGGTAGAACAACTTTCATATCGCACCGTATTGACACAGGTGCTGCAGCACCTATACGTCAAAGATACTACCGCATGTCACCGGAAAAGACTCGCATTGTCAACGAACAGGTTGATGAAATGCTCGCTCTAGACGTCATTGAACCATGCGAGAGTTCTTGGTCGTCACCAGTGCTTGTAGTTGGCAAAAAGGATGGCAAACCCAGATTCTGCTTGGACAGTCGAAAACTTAACGCTGTGACTATTAAGGATGCTTATAACTTGCCATATATTGCTGAGATCCTAGATAATCTGAAGGACGCTAAATACCTCAGCAGTATTGACTTATCCAAGAGCTTTTGGCAAATACCTATTAAAGTTGAAGATAGGAACAAAACGGCTTTTTTTGTCCCAGGTCGGGGCTCCTTTTGTTTTAAAACAATGGCGTTTGGGCTAACCAATGCACCTGCAACACAGCAAAGGCTAGTCGATCAGCTGTTTGGACCTGAGTTTGAGTTGAAGGTATTCTGCTATTTAGACGATATAATTTGCGTAAGTGATAGCTTTGAGAGCCACGTTTCCTTGCTCCTGCGTGTCCTCGACAAACTAAAGCAAGCAAACCTTACTATTAACTTTGAGAAAACCCAGTTCTTTAGGGAGAGCTTAAAGTATTTGGGTTATGTTGTTGATACTCAAGGATTACGCACGGATGCGGAAAAGGTGCAGGCGATTTCTAACTATCCTACCCCTACCTCCAAAAAAGAAGTCAAACGGTTCTTGGGTACCGCGTCATGGTATCGTCGCTTTGTCCCGAATTTTAGTTCGATTGCAGGCCCGTTGAACAAGCTGACTTCAAACAAAAAAGGTGCACCTCCTTTTTCTTGGACAAAAGAAGCCGACTCTGCTTTCAAGATGCTTAAGAAATGTCTTGTTTCAACACCTGTTCTTTCTTGTCCAAATTACAGCTTACCATTTCAAGTACATACGGATGCCAGCAACTACGGCATTGGAGCCATGCTGTGCCAAGTTGTTGATGGGCAAGAACATCCTGTTGCATACATGAGCAAGTCTCTCACAGGTGCGGAAAAGAATTACAGCATAACAGAAAGGGAAACTCTTGCCGTTCTCACTGCTCTTGAGCATTGGCGCTGTTACTTAGATAATGGCCAAACCTTTGTAGTCTACACTGATCACAGTGCCTTGAAATGGTTTTTGTCGTTGAACAATCCCACCGGTCGACTGGCGCGATGGGGCATCCGGCTGTCCGCTTTCAATTTTACCATAAAGCACCGCCGTGGCGTTGATAATGTCGTGCCAGATGCTTTATCGCGCGCAGTTCCTATTGATACAATAAGCACGTCAAATGCGATTCTGAAAACTACTGACCAATGGTACACTCATAAATTTAATACCTGTTTAGCCAACCCGTCGAGTCTTCCAAATTTTACAATTCTAAACAATGCTCTTTACAGACGCTCAAAAAATAAATGTTTCCTCACATCTGAGTTTGAATGGAAAGAGGTAGTTCCAAGCGAATTTCGTGAAGAAGTGATGCTGGCCAATCATGCTGAGCCTATAGCCGGTCACTTGGGGATTCACAAAACTTATTATCGTTTGGCCCTGCGCTACTTCTGGCCGGGTATGCACTCAGATGTAGTTAATTTCGTATCAACTTGCTCGACGTGCCTTGCCCATAAATTACCCAACCATGCTACGCTCGGTGTTATGGGTAGGCCTAAACAATGCTGTCGGCCATTTCAAATGCTATCTATAGATTTTATTGGACCTCTTCCAACGAGTCGGAAACAAAACACTTATCTGTTGGTTGTAGTCTGTTGTTTTTCAAAGTATAGCTTAATGTTTCCACTACGACGAGCTACCACACAAGCTGTGATAAAACACTTAGAGGATGATGTATTTTTAGTTCATGGGGTAGCCCAAACGATTTTTATGGACAATGGGAGCCAATTTATAAGTAAAGGTCTCGACAATTTCTTTCTTTCCTATAAAGTTCCAAATGTTTATTTTACGCCAAGATATACACCTCAAATCAATACGGTAGAACGCTATAACAAAACTATATTAACTTGCATTTCTACATTCATTGATAACGATCATAGGTCATGGGATGTTAATTTACCAAAGATTCAGTTCGCTATAAATAACTCTGTTAACGAGGCGACAGGTTATACCCCAGCGTTTCTTGTCCATGGCCGTGAACTGGTTCTATGCGGTTCGCACTATTCGGAATCTGACCTTGGCAACGAAATCATTTTTCTTCCGCGTAATGTGTATGCAGAAAACATTGGCCAGTTGTCGAAAATTTTCGATGAAGTTCAGACTTGTCTTTGGCGAGCTCACGAAAGAAACACATCACGCTATAATTTAAGGCGTAAATCAGCAGAATTTGACGTAAATGACATTGTTTGGAAGAGAACGTATTTTCAAAGTGATAAAGAGCAATACTTTGCTAAGAAACTGGCTCCAAAATTTTTGAAGTGTCGTGTAATTGGTAAGCGTTCTCCTCTAGTTTATGAGTTACAAGACATGTCTGGAAAAGATCTCGGTACTTGGCACATCAAAGATTTAAAATTGGTAAATCAAGGTCGCAGGTAGTTAGTAACTTCGTCACGGAATTGTAGCTGCGGATTTTGAATATTACAGTAATTAAAATCCTTGAGTAGCGAGCGGGGTAACTGTAGCGTTATTTTATTAAAATTAATAAAATAACTTACATAACTCATCATATTATTACATTATCATAAAATATCAATCAAAATTCATCTTAAATTATCATACACCCTTATCGACATCGATGTCCATACGTATCGACATGTCACTATCGATACGCGCCTCTCACTAGGCATCCTATAACGTAATGTATATACTACATATGCGCGGGCGACGAGTTCTAGCGGAGATTCCCGCCGCGCTGACAGAACTGTTTCGTCTTCGGCACTGAGAGCACGTCACTCTGGCGCGCATTCAGTTGCCGCGCTAAAGATTACGAACAGGTCGTGTCCCTAAATAAATTGCCGGTTGTCATACCGTTTTTGTATGTGTTGTGTTCGCCCCGCTTCTTGGGTAAGTGTGAACAAAATATAAATAATAATTAGTAAGTAGTTATCAGTGTAGTTAATGCACTTAGTTGCTTACCGCTTGTCAAAATGGCGGATTGCAAAATCATTTAGTCATTGTTATAGAATATGCTTTTTCTTTTAAAAACTGTTTAGATTAGCGCGTAGTGTTTTAAGACCATAAATATAGTTATAAATATGTTCCGTTATTGTTTTGTTAGCTTTCAGTACCTTTTGCAGCAAAATACTGACGAGTAATATTTAGTTATAAATAACAAGTAATCGTCCTCATCATCATCATTCATAGCTTAATGCTAATCGCTAGTGCTTCGAACATCTGCTCCGTTTCTGATTTCCGTGCGCCGCCACAAACAAACTCGTAGTTGCTTTGTATGCTAGGCTAGGTTTTTATTACGCAATAGTGTGTGGCGCGGCACGGGAAGATGACTAGTTCGTGCCCTAATTGCTGGAATTGTATTCCAGGCTTCCACGTCGAGGCTACCGCTGCCCTTGAACCTGAGTGGAGCTGCTGAATCGCTTGAGCGCTCGCAACCCCATCTCTGGCTCAGCTGGTACCCAGGACAGTACCCTATAGTGGCGATCTTTAATATATGCGCATTAATAGAAGCGCCTTAGGCCGTCAGAACCTACAGACCCTGTTTAATTTTTATTAGGAATAAATTGTAATTATAGTTGATTCAGTGTCTCATTTATTTTAACAACCACTGCCCTAAATATCAAACGTTACAGGTTTCAGTGAATTGAGTGCTCTCTGCAGATCTTGGGCCATACTTTTGAATTGTTCTGAAAGAGCCTCGAGAAGGCCTTCAACGATTTTTTGTATTAAATTAAGTTCATAGATTTTCTCGTCCTTGGCGAAAAATATGACAACTCCAGCATCCATTGACAGAGCGCTCGCCTCGAACTTGTGTTGCGGCTCCCTGAGTGGTACCACAGTGGCGTTCCCCGATTGTATGCTATAGTACTGATCATCACCATTAAACAAAGCGCAATTGTCAACTAATATCGGAGTTTTAATAAACCTTACATTCTTCATGTTATTGGGCACACCCTCGACTTTTCTAATCTCATTTCCATCATATATGTAAAACGATTTATCGACTGAATAGTAAACCAAACGTCCGGCGTTGTCAGTTACGATTTCCTGGGCGTTTTTGACGTCATCAACTATAGTAGTCTTTCTACCGTCTTCAGTCACTTTATAGAGTTGATTCTGTTTATTTAAATAATACAATACACCTGTACCATTTTCAACAGCTATGGAAATAACTTCATCATTCGTAGATCCGTACTTTTGAGCTGAATTCTCCTGTTTATTGTAATAATATATCCCGTCTTTTGCACCAAAATAAGCCATGTCTAAATTAACTACAGCTATATCCCTTGCGTTATCGAGGAGTTTCGTTTTGGTGTTATTCTTCAACACATGCAAACCGTAGTCTATTCTTTCTCCTCGATCATTGATCTCCGTCTCTATGAAGAATATAGTTTTGGGTGATGCATCTTCTTTATCTAATAAAACACCAAGGCTTGTAACGCTATGATCAGTAGTATACAACAGTGTTGATAATTTCAAAATATCATTGGTGTCTTTAGCAGCTATGGATGCTCCATAGGTTTTTACCACCAAGAAGCACGAAATACAACTCAATAATACGTATGCAGTCATTCTGAAACCTGGAAAAAAAGAAATACGAGATGTAAAGATGTCCACAATAGTGTATGCAAATAGCGTTACCGTGACTACAACTAGTTAAAATGTTGTGCATGCTTTGCGCTTCCCTAATTTACAAATAGGAACGAACGAAGAGACCGGCATAATATTCATTTAGGTAACACGGAGGTTTCCTCCCTCATCCCAGCTGAACGCCAATATCGGACTAAGTAGGTACATAAATATTTTACATTATACAGTCGTGTATAAAACTATCTATACATTTCAGAACTAATAAATGTCAGTGGAAAAAAATCATAACATAACTGTAGACAGAAAAACAGCGTTACGGCTTGCATCACCTGCAAACTGTATCACAACAAGTTGAGTGAGTGAGTGAGTGAGCCTTTTCATTATCGCACACATTGCTGGACCCACTGTGTACTCCTGAACGCATTTATGTTATGTGATCTGTATGTTCTGTGTTTCGTTTTTTTTTTGTTTCTTTCTAAACTGTTAACATGATTAATGATTATTATTAGACTTGACCGAACCAATATGTTACAAAAAATTATGGGCTGATAAAAATAGGGAAATACAATATTTATTAGAATGTGTAGGTACAAACATTTCTCAGAACGAAGCTTGTAATCGTTATCACTCTCTCGACTTAGCATAATAATGCGGGTTATCGGTGGCATGACCTCAGTTATTGTAAAGATATAAAGTACCGTAAATCATTTTAGCATTGTAGTTACTACTAAATTGTAATTTCTTTCACTTCTTTACATTATGTGTGTGTGATAAAAAAATATTGAGAACTTTTTCTACCGGTAAAACATATGCACGAGGATAATAAATACGGACTACGTGACAGAATACATCTAGCAACCAATCTAGCAACAAAATCAAATAGAAATTAATGCGTCCGAAAAAAAACCTAATGGTAACATTGTCTTCGGCTTCGCCATTATGATTTATCTTATTCTATAAGTTGTCTAATGATTTATGTACTTCTTATCCCCTATGCAGTCATAATTTTGTACGCCAACCGGCAAAACATAGTGCTACTACTTACATAATTTGTACTTCACCACTGTATTTACCAGTCTTATCTATGTTTAACAAAATAAAACACTTTGACTTTGACTTTAGGCGGATTAAAAAGTAGGGAAAAAGGCGAATGGAAAAAAAATATAGGGAAACAAAAATTTTGGGTAGCAAATCGATATATACTCTATAATTTTGAAAACCATATGCTTGAACAAACATACTTACATATCAATTCACTAGTATAGCGTCAAAATGCATGAAGGACATGAAAAAATATTTCTTGAGTAGGTACCTAAGCATGTCTTAACTCAATATTTTTTTGTAAGGATCAAAACATGTTACGTAGAATTTAACAAAACTATATTTTAATTGACTCAATATATTTTGGTTTTTTATCTTTAAGCCTTATTTGACACTTGCGAGTTAGAAGCGAAGTTCCATACAAATGTCGTTCGCGGCGATTGGTTTTGTATGGAAACTCGCCCGCAGCTCGCATCGAACAGCCAGCCCGCACAATCACACGTGTGATAAGGCCCTTACGAACCTGTCAAGGTCAAGGGTTCAAATCCTGGTAAGGGCTAATATTTGTGTGATGACAAGTATTTATTCCTGAGTCATGGATGTTTTCTATCTATTTAATTATTTATTTATCTATACACCGTGCCCACGAATAACCCGAAAAACTTTAACTATAGATTCTAACAACTATTAAGAGTAAAAAAAGCTATATGTTGTACAGAGCCCGGAAAATCCATAGCAAAACAAAAGACTGTCGCAATTCAACTAGTGTGAGAAACATTTTTTTATCGTTATCGAGTAAGTTTTGTCTAAAATAAAATAATACCGATATGTTTAGGTATATTATGTTATAATCATTCACGCCAAACGCAAAAGAAGTAGTAAGTTAAGGGTTTGTTTTATATGTGTTATTTCATCTAAAATGCAACGTAACTTATATTATCAACGTTACTTATATTTCATATTAAGTGCCTATGTGAAATTTTGTATTATTTTTTTTCATTTGTTGGGCCGTTTTTTCTCATATTACACAACAATCGATATCGATAAAAAAATGTTTCTCACACTAGTTGAATTGCGACAGTCTTTTGTTTTGCTATGGATTTTCCGAGCTCGATGTATAGTCGAAAATCGGTTACTTTCCGAGATATAATTTATTTTTCAAATGAAAAATCCCAAGTGTGTAACAAGAGCCCTTATAAATGTGACTAAGATACTTTTACATTTTTTTTAACTAAACAGCAATTAACCTTCGCAGTATTTAATGGTAAGCGACTACGAGTCCAAAAAAAATTACCTTTTGTTTCCATTTTAGCTTTTTTTCCTTTTTGATATCTTTTCCTCAATTAAGGACATGTTTATGAGGAGGGGCTCAATTTACTGATTTATTTTGTTCCATAAGACTATAAATGTAAAATGACAAAATTCGACCTATCTTGATATAACGTTATTTACATGTAATACCATTAGGAAAACGTGGTTAAATTTTTTCGGGTTATTCGGGGGCACGGTGTATATGTATATCGTCGTCTAGTACCTATAATACAAGCATTGCTGCTAGTTTGGGACTAGATCGATTTGTGTAGAAGTGTCCCGCATTATTATTATTAATATTTACCCGATATACCGGCACTGCAAGCAATTCAGAGAGCTGTAGGTCGACTGAGGCACTCGGCTTCAAGTCTGCCCGCGTAGGTATCTCCAATTTATCTCTCATTAGGTGATGTTGCTACAAATAAACAAATAAGAGCTTGCAAAAATTTTCTAAATGATATATTTGAGTCTAATGAGTCAAGAAATCAATAGTCAGTAGGTAGCATATCAATAAGTAAAGATATCTACACCGATATACAAGAACACAAAAGAGAATCTTATAATAGGTACTGTAGCATAAACGCTACAGGTTAGTTTATTTTTGGGAAATCTGTTGGCTGCAATAAGCATTAGAGTGGGACCCGTTTTTGCTAGCATTAGAAGCGGTCCTTCTAGTTCCGCCATTTGGGTATAGGTGGCAGTGGAGTTAATGTGGAATTAGTTAACTTTATGTTCTTCTCGAGCGTGTTCAACTGGTTTATGTATGAGGTTTTCACCACGCTGGCTGGTTTTTTGAATTGTGATTTCTAAATTCGCAGGGTTTGAAATTTGGGTTTGCGAACAAACGCCAGAGCCTTTTTTCATTCTCAATCTGGCTTTCGTTTGAAAAGCACGTTACCTAGCCTTGCATATTTTTGCAGATTTGCTTGTTTTCCTTGCCCGTTGAAGTGCAAATATCGTCGCAATGTTTTACTTTCTAAATAACCGTGAACAATACCATTTCTACGAGTTCGCGTTACATGAGCGCAGAGGACGTGACGCACAGCCTTGTGCGTGGTGTGTGAACCTTTCACGGTTTTGTGACCCGGTGTGGTCTATTTAAAGAAAAGCCGGTCATCTCTCAAATGTTCCGGGTACGTATACTAGTGGCGGTGTCCGTTGTGTAGCATTTCGAATAGTCGTGGGGAGTGGTGTGTTTATTGTGTCTCGTTGTTTTTAGCTCCAACTCAAGGCTCCGATCTGACCTGGAGAACGATATACGCAGGCGGCCCTCGCGAGCGGCCATCTCGGCGGTTGGCTACGGTTCGGTGGTGGACGCCGCTCCAAAGTGCCTCGGGAAGACAGCTACACGAGCAAGCCTAAGGCGTATTTAAAGTCGGTCGTGACGAAGGATCAATATCAATAAGAGTTATTAGTGTTAGCCAGGTACCCTGTAGTATTAGAGACATTCGCGTGTTTGCGATCGTCTTTGGACGCTTTAATATACGCCCGGCGCAGGGCTTATTTCTATTGTCCATGCGCGGCCAGTCAAATACATCAAATTAATTTCCCTAAATTCAGAAAGGCTTCTACTCGCCAGCGTAGTATTTATTTTTCGGTTTTTTTTCACTATACGACATCCTAGGGTCCATTAAATCATCCATCCTCCCATTACTTCACCACTTTCAGCCCTAGGTACCGTCGGTACACCACGCGTACGTTCGATCTTGGGATTGCCCGGACAATCTGTTTCCGAAGCTTTGTCCCAACACCGATCGTACTCGCTAGGCCTTCTTTATTGACTACTTTGACTTGGTATTTGCCTTTTTGCTAATATTACTACTACTGATCGTCCTTCCGCGTCTCAGCTCGTGGGTCAAATAAAAACTAAAGTGTTCGTGTTGCTAATTATTTAATGATTTCCGGTTTTAAGACAACGTTGTCGATAAGACTAGTGTGAAGTTGGTCTTGTGCCTTACTAACGTGCTCTGTAACTTGCTTGTTTTTAACATAAATTACGAACTCTGTACCCTTACTTGTTTCTGTTCAGGATCAATAAATAAAATTATACGTGTTATTGTGTGTGATTTATTTATAGTTAATTCACTACAGTACTTACTACCCATTTTTTGTCTTTCACATAATTTTGAATCAAACACCAAAATGTGTGGTTCTGCTACAGGTGAGTGCTTTACGAGTATCTTATACCATAAGGGGAACTTAGTACACGCGGGGTAACATTACACAAGAAAAATAGTGCACTATTTCAGAAATGATTTTGTCAACACAGTTACAGTTTATAAATTTATAAACTTTACATGTTGGACCACCAGTCCCATGGTCATGTCTCTAACTATACCTACATTAGTTCTCGAGTAACAGTTTGTCCCAAGTTCCCTATTTGGCGGTATAATGTTTTTGAGGCTACTATGAAGGTTGCAAGATTTTACGGTAAAAGACAGACTGTGTGTCTGTGTCGCTTCTTCTTCTCTTTCGTTTCGCACTTGGTAAAGCGGTCGTGGCCACAATGAGGCGTCCACATCGTTGGTGGAGGCAGACACGGCTCTCCGCATTTCTCCCTGTTGGCAGACCGTCTGGCACAATCAGATACGCAGTTTCCTGCAGCCGCTTGCACTTGGTCAGTCCAGCGCATAGGTGACATGCCGCGCGATCTGGTTCCCTCCACTTTTCCCTGAACGACCGGTTGGTTGCTATTGCTGGTTGCTCTATGGAGTCGTTATCCCGCCTGTAGACGCCCAAAATACTGTGCTCTGATTTAATTCGCCATTTCACAAACTGAACTAATCCCTGCTTGTTTGCAACCTAGAGCTACCGCGAGCCGTTTATCTGGAATTGTATAATGTGTGTCAATTACTGGAAAAACAATACCGATTGCTGCCTCGGAACTGTTCGGGTGATCCCGGAGCTCCCGGCCCTGCGCCTGCGTCACGTAAGTGCCTTATCAGTTATCACACTTGCGATTTGCGTTTGCGGGCGAGCTGCGGTCGAATTTCCATACAAAACCTGTGCACCGACTTGCCTATTAGGGTTCCGTACCAAAATGGTAAAAAAGGAACCCTTATGGTGCGACTCTGTCTGTCTGTCTGTCTGTCTGTCTGTCTGTCTGTCTGTCTGTCCGTCTGTCACAGCAAGATATCTCAGGATCTACTGATGCTATCGACTTGAAATTTGGAACAGTGTTAAGAACCGCTAACCCGAGCTTATAGGATGTAAAAAAATTCTCGTAACTTTTTTACTTTTTTTTTAAAGGGGTCCGTAATGAGACTTTGCAAATTGAAAGTAGGGCTATTATATCGAGTGAGGTATCAAATGAAAGGGCTTAATTTGTAGATTAAAACAGTATTTTTGTATTTTTTTTGAAATAAGTAGTTTTTGATTTATGGCCAAAAACGTTAAAAAAAATACCGTTCCCCCCCTATTATCTTCGAAGTTACTGAACAGAAAAATCTGTAATAATTACCAATTATTAATGTTATCCTATATATTACACGAAAAATATAACGGTTTTCCTAACTTGCACTGTTTTTGAGAAATTTGCAAAAATCTTAACACATACTTATTTGCTCCTACTAAACTAATCGCCATATAGTTTTTCTTGAACTATTCATGTATCTACTTATGAGTTTGTACGGAACCCTCGGTGCGCGAGTCCGACTCGCACTTGGCCGGTTTTTTATTTAACCGTGGAGGAACACATTTTATAGATCTCAAATAAAGAATCCTCCACGGGTAAATAATAGACAAGTCGGTGGAAACCGAGATCTGTGGACGGCCCCGCGATACTGACTTGGTTTAATATTACATCTCAAAACTTTTTTGTTGTACAAGAACTGCGCTGCGAGACTTGCATTTTTTTACATGTAATGGTTTTGATGTGATTATATTTGCATTATTTTGTTCTTTAGAATACACAAATTCATGTGCTCATTTTTTTAAAGCTAAAAACCAAACTCAACTTATTCTCTATAAGTAGGCTGTAGCAGTAAAAAATGCCCGTCCATCCATCCGTCTGAATACTTTGTATTATCACAAGACTTCTTTGATCCAGAGCGGAGTGTATTACTAGACTATGACCCCTATTACATCTAGCTCGTACGGTGAGGGAAAATAACATGAAGAAAGCTGCACACTAAGGTAACTTAATGTGTAACTATGATCCTGCCGGTCGGATTTCCCTGGTGAGACGGTTAAGGAGGCAAAGTATAAAGACAGACAACTAGTCGAACTTTGGCTGTTTAGAAGCGTGCGATACGTATTCAAGGTCAAGGCGCAGTGCGATCCGTACTGAGGCATTCTTACGTATCCATAAAACTTTGCTTATAGTGTGTTCGTTTTCGGCGCGCACACATACGAGCCGCGCGATGTACCTCTTCTAGGAAGAAGAATTACTGCTATTTTACTGTGAAAGAGGTCAGACAGCAGTCGTTCCATGGTACTTGGCGTGTCAAATCTGGAATCATGTAGTCAAACTGGAAAAGCGCTACGATGATGAAAGAATGGTACAGGACCCTTCGTGTGCGAGTCCGACTCGCCCCTGATCGTTTTTTTCAGGTCTTATTTCAGCGTAGTGAAAAGGATAACAGCATACTTAGTAGGCAAATTTAAATATGGCCTTACAGTTTCTAAGAATCGCTCTACGTTTTATTTATCCCATCATGCTTTTTTCATCTATTAAGCGTCGCCGAATAAGTCACTCGATTTATGTCACTCAATGGCCGTAGTGTTTCTATGAATAATAAACAGACTGATGTCTATATGATGTGTGGGTGTCTCTTTTTTATTTTTTCCCATACACTTTTGTATGGCAAAAAATAAAAAACTGTTTTGTTACTAGGCACACTAAAAAAAATGTTCTCTTGACTGTAATCACACAGATCTTACTAGGCTGATCACTATCAGTAGGCAGGTGGGTCATTCTCATTTAGATTTGAGACTTGTCACAGCCATGTGCAGAAAGTTAATAAGGTATTTTTTTCTTTTTTGGGTTCCATGCCTCAAAAGGAAACAACAGAACCCTTAAAAGATCACTTTGTTCTCCGTCTGTATGTCCGTCCGTCCGTCCGTCCGTCTGTCTGTCTGTCTGTCTGTCTGTCCGTCTGTCAAGACCCTTTTGCCCTTTATCTCGGGAACGCGAGGAGGTATCAAGTTGAAATTAAAATCAAGTCTACGGTACCTTGAAGCTGCGAAAAAATCATATACTTCTAAGTTAACGTGAAAAAAAGATAGGATATGCCGCAAAAAACGTAAATTTCGACACTCTCAAGGAAACCTTTATAGGGTACTTTCCGTTGATCTAGAACTATGAAATTTATTTATTGGGAAACAAAACAAAACACAAAAAAATCACATTATTTACAATTTACTGACTAAATAAACCTAACTTAGCCTATTGGGGCCTAAAATAATATTTAAGTACCGTAAGGTCGGGGTACTTTGGCCAAATGTAGGGTAACTTTGCCCTCCTTGTAAATCACATATCTCAAATCTATAGGGTCTGATAATATACAGGAATGGCCAGCTAAAACCAACCACATGGCAAAGTGCCGTAATTTAAATGCAATAATAAAACCTGGACCCAATTAATCCCTATGGCCAAAGTTACCCCCCAGGGCGAAAGTACCCCGACCTTACGGTACAGATGTCCCCTATGTCGCCTCGTGCGGGCAGGGTGCCCATAAGGCTGGCTGCATTGCCTCGCTGGATGGCAACCGTCTTATACTACAAGTATAAAGCTATAGGTACATTTTTAATTGAATCATTAAAAAAATAGACTTTACTAAGGGAATCAAAATTTATAGGGTAGTTTAATATATGTACCTACACATTTGTACGGAACCCTCGGTGGGCACGTCCGACTCGCACTTCTCCGGTTTTTATATACACGAACCGAAGGCTTGATAACGTGGCTAATTTAAGTATAAGTATTAGAATATTTATCTTCCTGGAAACTATTAACATTTGCCTATGGCTGTAACACATCTGTCAAACTATATGAGAATGACAAAAAGTAGTATGACTACCTGGGTCATACTACTTTTTTTCATAGAAAATACATTTTTTTATCAAAACGAAAATTGAAAAATTATATCTCAGGCCAGGCGTGACTCGAACACGGGACCTCATTATATTTTCGATTGTTTCCCAAGTTGTTGAGGTAAATCTAGTGTTTAGATACCTTCGTAAAAGAGGGAACAAGTTTTCAGAATTAATCTTCAAGGCCGCGCTTTGTCCTTTCCCTAGACATCGTCTGTAACCTTCAGACGCATAGCAACACGCTCCTACCTCAACTCAAACCCGACACGCGTGCATGCGCCTCTAAATAGAATCTACTAAGGCAGGAATCAGTCATTTTTAGGGTTCCGTACCCAAAGGGCGCCAACGGAACCCTATTACTAAGCCTCCGCTGTCCGTCTGTCCATCCATCACAGGATTCACAGGGCTCCTAATAAAATAAAATAAAAATAAAACAACTTAAACGGATTAAATACATTTTAAGTCCGACGTTTCGTAACCCTTTTCAGCGTTCGTGGTTGCGGGTAGACTGAGAAAATCATAAATTTCCTGTGTCAAAATTACTGTTGTGCAATCCTACCCACTTTAAAAATTACAAATTCAATATTAGTGTTGCCAGATGGGCTTAATGTGTAAAGATGTTCACACACATGCCAGAAGGGCTTAAAAAACCTAACTTTAGAAAAAACTAGCGGTGCTTCCAAAAGGCATACTTGCTGATAAGAAAGAAGGCCAAGGAAACTTATCAGTCACGCCTAATGCAAAAAAGAAAATAATTTAAGCAAAAGACTCTAGGTATGCTATTTTTGGTAAAACAAATCAGAAAAAAGTTTAGTGTTGCCAGACGGGCCTAATGTGTTAAGACGTTCACACACATGCCAGAAGGGCTTACTATCCTAACTAGGGAATGCAATAACCGGCCAATTTTTTTAACCGGTTATTAACCGAGGTGATGCCGAAAAAACCGGTTAACCGGTTAAAAACCGGTTAATTTATTTTCGTCCATTGTTGTCGTTTTTGTGAGTGTATGATAATAAGAACTACTTTAAAATATTGCTTAGTCGATTATAAAACAAAATCAACTTAAAAAACAAACAATAATAATGGGAACTTAACTGACAGTATATCGTGATAATTTGGCCAGACGGAAAATAAAAAGTAAGGCCTGTTTTGAAACGGATTCACTACCTAGATTTACAATATGAAATGAACATGTTGTTTTTTTATTAGTTTTTTAATGCGGGTAAATTACACCACATTTTTGTGCTACATAAAATCCAAGAAATTAAAAAAACATAGAAAAAATTAATGGCGCTGTCCTATGGTCCAGACCAGGAATCGAACCCAGTGCCTCTGGTCTTGGACCACCGGGGCACCCAGCAAGTGCCTTCAATTTTGCCATCTACTTTGACTTTTGTATCATTCTGATTTAATATTCTAATATTTAATATTCTCGCTCGATCGTCAAAGCTGTAAAGTATTTGCATCGAGCTCGGTACATATGTAGCACGTGTTCTCATAGATGGCGACTCCCTTGGCCATAGAACTCAATACCGTTCAATATGTCAATACTGCTAGACTTCGTTGGATCAAGTCTTTAAGTTCAATTTTCTCTTGCTCTGTATCATCGTGGCTCAACCCCAACTACGGTCAAAATAATGCTGGAAAAGCGTGTTAGGTATTTAACTAAAACTGTGAGCCATTTTTTGTTAGCTTTTACCCGTAGCTTCACCAGCGTTATTCGCATTATTATATCAAGGGAAATCCTTACCAGGATATAAAGTATCTTTATCCAGGATTTAGTCTACTTCCATGCCAAATTTCATCTCAATCCATTCAGTTGATACTGCGTTATTAAGTAAGACACATCCAAACATTTAAACCTCCAAACATTTTCACACACTTGCGCATCAATAATATTAGTGGTAGGTATGGGATTATTGACGTACGTAATATTGCTTTATCGAATGGTAACCAACACTCGGTTGCGAACATCACTTTGCTAAAGTACCTGCTACACCAGATATTTGCAGATACTTCTACATTCCCATAATTTTATAGAGAAAATGAAAAAAAAATCTTTCAGAAATGGTATAAGTAATATAGGTTAACAGGTTGCGTAGGAAGGGAATCAGTTTTACGCAGGTTTCGCCAGAAAGTATCAAGTTTTTGACATCAATTTGGCAGTGATTTCTGGCGTTAGATTTAGTTGATTTTTACGATTATCTGAAAATTTGTTGAAAAAAATTGTCTTTGGTATAAAACTTTTGTGACTCTGGTGTTTCCTATGGTGGTGTTTATTAAAGATGTAACGAATATCGGTCTTTGAACATTCGCGAATGCGAATGCGAATACGAATAATCAACGTTGATATTCGCGAATGCGAATACGAATATTGGTTATAAAATTTTATAATACTAGAAAAAAAATCAATACTTCGTTTTCAATTACGATTAACTTAAACTTAATTCAGTTTTGCAATAAAATGGGTAATTGAAGTTTAAGTTGGAATAATTCGTCAGCTAAAGATAATGATTATGCATGTGGTAGAAAAATTGGAACCGATGGAAGTTAAAAATATCTTATTTTCATTTTTATTTCGGTACTTATGTAACAGAGTTTTTAATTACTCATTGATAGTTTCGAAATCCGACTCGGACTTGGCCGTATTTTTTCTTTTCCGTGAATTTTAGGATCTAAAATGCACCACAAATATTCGCAATATATTCGTATCGATTTTTGCGAATACGAATGCGAATGCGAATATTGAAAATCTTGCGAATATTCGCGAATACGAATGCGAATACGAATATTCGTTACATCACTAGTGTTTATAAATAAAGTACGTTTGGAAATACATATATAAAAAAACTCTTAATTTGGCAAATCCATTACGAATCCGACGTTAAGGCCTAAAAGGGACGCAAGGAAAAGATGTAGACTATTAATTAGAGTTGATTGAATCAGGCTGACTTGACTGTTGACTATAGAAAACTCCACTTACTAATAAAAAAAACTAAAGACAAGAAGAAAACACATAAAGGAAGAAAGTGAGATGATGAGAGTTTGTTAATTAATAAAAGTACTTTTATTAGTGTGTAATGTTCAAATCGCTTCAATCTGCAGAAAAACTTAAAGGGACATAGTACCTAAAAGTACCAATGTGATTGATTTTTAAAGGTTTATGAACTCGCAGAGTAAAACAAATGAGTAATCGGAAAGGAATAAGGTAAAATTACAGAATTTTAGTCAATTTACTACAGTTTTTTACATTTCGGTTAAAAACCGGTTTCTGGGCTCGATAACCGGTTTTTAACCGTTGCCAAATACAGGCGGTTAACCGGTTTTTCGGTTAACCGGTTAACCGGTTTGCATTCCCTATTCCTAACCTTAGAAACTAGCGGCGCTTTCAAAAGGCATACTGGATAAGAAAGAAGACGCCAAGAAAACTTATCAGCCTCGCCTTATGCAAAAAAGAACATATTTTAAACAAAAAGACTCTAGGTATGCTATTTTTAGAAGAAACAAACACCGTTCAGTATTAAGGTTTTACAGTGCTGTGTCTCGCCCGTCCCTTGACAAGATGTAATACAGGATCCCAGGCAGGTGGTAGAGACAAACCATCGGGACGTCGGGACTTAAAATGTACTAATATACGCGATTTAATCCGTTTAATTTGTTTTATTACTATGAGTGATAATCGCGGAAACCGAAGACAATATTAAAATAAAATAAAGTTAAAAAGAAAAGGGGGTCCTCCACAGGGGTCCTCATACAATAAACGCGTTTCTGGCGTCTTTTTGCTCGACGGAGGTACGTAAACCTTCGTGTGGGAGTCCAACTCGCACTTGGCCGGTTTTTTTAATAGATTTATACATTTTTAATAGCAGAAATATTAAACAAACAACAAAGTAACTTGAATAAAGTAAAACGACTGATTACACTAATATTATAGGAAACCGGAAAGAGGGTCAAATTTAACTTGCAAGATTAGCTTTTAACAGTGTAACTTAACATCCTACTCTTCTTGGTAGAGCATGCAATACCGGTATTTCTTGTATGGCTAATACCGGGATCCCAGTATTGGCCCGTACAAGTAATACCGGTACTGCATGCCCTACTTCTTACTTTACCTACCTTTAGCTTAACCTTAATATACATTTACGTTGGGAACGATTAACCCGACAAACTTTAACCACATATTCCTGATGATATTAAAAGTAAATAATGTTATAATTAACATATTAAAATTTTCGTCATTTTACATTTATAGTCTTAAGGAACAAAATAAATCAGTAAATTCAGCCCCTCCTTGTAAACATGCCCTTACTGGAGGAAGAGAATTAGAAAATTAAAGAAAATAGTTAAATGGAACCAAAAGGTAATTTTTTTAGCCTCGTACTTAGTCGCTTTTCATCAAATGCTACGAAGGTTAATTGCTGTTTAGTTAATGGAATAAAAAATAAAGTAACATTAACTTGGTCACGTTTATTTTATTAGGGCTTGTTACACACTTGGGATTTGTCAATGGCTTCTACATTACTCAACCTACTTACTTCACTACCTGACTAGAAAATACTCACAATAAACGAATATCTAATGCCTATTGCCATCCAGCGACGCAACGCAGCCAGTCTTATGGGCACCCACAGGAGGCGACATAGGGGACATTTGTACATATCGTCACTACTTTAAATAACCACATTTTTGTTAAAAAAAACCCGACCGCGGTGCACTTAGAAACTGCATAAAATTCGCCATTTTGTTTATTTTAACGAACTTCATACCCAGTGACACTGGCGCTATCAAGACGAATCTAATGATGTATCATTTATCAAAATCGGATGTGCCGTTGAGTAGTTGCGAGCGGACACAGGAACGGACATACATACAGGTCAAACACATAACCCTCCTTTGGGCTTCGCCGCAGTCGGGTAAAAAAACTCGTATCTGATACTGACTTCAGGTAAAAACGCAGTAAGTGTATATGAAGTTTGTATGTAACTTTGGCGTTTTTCTCTATGACGTTTTTAGATACGAGTTTTTTTCAAAGTAGTCACGATATAATTTAGGTCTCAATAGGTTAAATTAGATTTATTTAGTTAGTAAATTGTGAATAGTGTGTTTTTTCTTGAGAATGTTGTATACCTACCTTACTAATTTTAACATCTAATTATATCTTAGTTCATAGCTAGGTTCAGATGTTAATGTTAGGTAAGCATTAAGAAATTCAATTATTGTGACATACGACTGCTTAGATATATTTCTGAGAATTCAGTCTGTACAGCCGGTGCTGCCATTATCATGTCAAAGTGCGTAGGAGCCCGCAACTGCGTCGTAAAATTGTTATTACCTAAATAGTCGCTATGTCGCTAAATTAATCATTCGGGAAAACCCAGTCTGCTCTAGTTAACCCAACAGAATTTTTGTGACTCAGGCGCTGTCGCCTGAAATAATTCAACTGATACTATTATAAGGTTAACGCGTAAAATTATAACTAAACATAAATAAAGTGGTAAACTATATGGAGCATTCATTCAACTATACCAGTGGTTCCGAGCCTGGGGGTAATTACCCCTCCAGGGTTAAAACGAAGTTTTCTCAGGGGTACACGCATGAACGTTAAGCCCTTTTACTTTGAGCAGTTTCTTAGCTTATAATGCCTATTTTTTTGGAGGGGTAATAATTCAAATCTCGATGAGAATGTGGGTGATATGATAATAAAGGTTAGGAACCACTGAACTATACGTATTGAGTATTATTATTTACTACTTACGTACAGAAGCTTCTCTCTCTCTCTAACAAAACTATCGTTCGGGTCCGACCACCGGATTAAACGCACCGCATCCAATTTTCATTCTGTAAATCTATTCTTTTGCCTAGTTTACTTTTAGTTTCTCTAGAAAATAAAGTTTGATTTCTTGGAGTTTTTTTAGTTTATTTCATTGCATATTTGAGAAAAGCACTATACTTACTTCGGCGTGAAAAGGGGTTGCCAGCCTCGTAACCCTGTCGCTCGGCCATCTGTATGTAATCCCCCGCAACCCCTCACTTCCCGGACTCTGCAGTAATGTTACTATAGCAACCATCGGCCGCCGACGCCGGGAATCCCTCTTCCCAACCTCCAGGTGTAGCCGCCGTAACGAATTAAGGCGGGGATTTCCCAAATCGATCTCCAGAAGAATCAAAATAAATATTTTCGGATCGAAATATTATAGTTCGATAGTGCTTCTGTGTCATTGTGCGGTTCATAACACGATACTTACAACTTCGCTCGATCATAAAACATCACGAAAACGGGAAACAATGCTCAAAGTTGCTGCCACAATAATAATGAAGAATCTACGTCGAAAAAATGTATATGGCTTAAAATTGTAATTTTATATTTACATAAAATTGGATCTTTTTCATATACAACATAAAATAGTACATTGTGTATCAAGGGCGGTAGGTAAGGAATTACAAACGAGTGTTTGTTACAAGGCCGAGGCAAAGCCGAGGGCTTTAATAACACGAGTTTGTAATTCCTTCACCGCCCGTGGCACACACAATGTTTTTCATCACACTTGTGAGGAAATCTGATTAAAATAACCTAACCTTACTTAACCTAAATAAAATTGTAAAACTGACAGTGACATTATCCATAGACAATGCGAATGTCAACTCACGTTCGGAAACCATAGCGGTAAAAACTTAAAATGTGTGTTTTTATTTTTGCAAAATACTGAAATGCACTATTTAAACATTTAATTAATGTTACAGAAATATGTGTTTACATGTATTTGCAATAACAGTTCTGTTTAAATAAATATTTCAGTAATAAAAGTTAAAAAAGTACGTTGGCGTTTCCTTTGAACATGACAAATAAGAGTAAAACAGAACCAGCGTTTCAAATTTAAAAAGAAAACCATTACGCCCTAGGGCGTAATAGGTCATTTACGGCCCGCAAAACCTACGTGTAATGACACCATTTTCGAGCAAGTGTGATGAAAAATAATTTTATTTATAGTCACTAGCTAGAAGATATGATGAAGCGGGACGGAACATGCAAAAATATCTGACAGCACTCTATTGCTATAGCAAGAAGCAGGGCTCGGAAACCGGTATTTGCTCCATACAAAAATACCGGTATTCTTTCCGTTCTTATCGTTCTTTGGTTTATTATTTCATTTTTTAACCAGACAATATAATAATACGAAATCATGACTTATAGTACATTACTGCAGAGGCCGGGAAGTGAGGGGTTGCCGGCCGAGTACATATAGCTGGCCGAGCGAAGCGAGGCCAGATAGTTACGAGGCTGGCAACCCCATTTCCGGCCGAGGTATGTATAGTGCTTTTCTCAAACATGGCATGAAATGTTGACATTACGTGCCTAAAAATAGGCCGCAAAGTACCTCGTTTCCGGTGCGGCTTGACACTTGGCACGTAATGGAATTTCATACTTACATACATACTTGTTTATAATGTGTTATTTGCTATGATCATCTCAATTTTAAATAAATAAAAGTGCAAAATATAGCAAACATCGTTTTTTGTTTTTTTAATGGCTGAATCCCGTGATGCCGTGGCCCAAATAAATCTGCCAAGTGTCAAACTTCACTGGAAACGAGGTATTTTGCGGCCTATTATTAGGCACGTAATGTCAACATTTCATTGCATGTTTGAGAAAAATACATAACTGAACTCTACATAAAAAGCATAAAATAATTCAAAATATTGGGCTATTTCGGGATTTTTGAAAAATACCGGTTCGAGCCCCGGCAATAAGGTCGAGTCAGATATTTATGCGTGCCGCATTTCATCATATGTTATTGTCGGCGACTGTACTATTTTTAGTACCTATCCATCACATCATAGTTTAAGAGAGCGGTAACATCGGTCGCACCATCCGCTGTGATAAGATACCGCGAGTTTGCGAACTGAATCATCATTCAGATCATGAGGTCGCGACCTTGACCGCAAACTTCCATTTGCTGAGGGTATGGTGTTATCACTTCTCTGTACTCTGGACATGCGAATCCGTGGCGGATTCAGACCTACTTACTAAATCATGGGTTTACCCTTCAATCGTCAATAAACGTTTTCGAAAAGTAAATTTTCTCTGAAACCATATTTTTCTTGAAATTAATATAAAACAAACCTAACCTAACCTAATGGTATTTACAGTGACTCTTTAATAAATCTTGAAAAGTTAACAGTTTCAGGGAAAAAAGTTGTCGACGAAGTGAAAATTCGATGAAATGAAACATTCGATGAAACGTTTGTCGACGAAACAACAGGCACCGAAAAAGTTTACATAATATTTAATCTCTATATATTTAATTAACAATATAATAAACAGAGTCATATAAAAATAAAATATAACTACTTAGTAACCTAAATTAAAACTAAAAATTATCTATAAGATTGGGACCCCTTGCATGGTGCCGAATATGCTGGCAGCGTTTCCCCGCTGTATGGCGCTTATTCGCTGTGCGAGGAAGCTGCCAGCATTTCGGTCCCCGGTGCAGTCGACCAGCCTTTTCGAGAGATCCTTGAAAAATGCTTGTGCGCTGGGATCTCTATATTATATTAAATATTACATTATATTATATGATTATGTAGGTATATAGGGTGTTTGGTAGAGGGTTAACCAAACTTAAGGGCCGAGAGGTAAGGTACACCTATTTAGAAAATACGAATTCAGTAGAATATGACGATTAGAGCACAAATGGTTTTTTATAGTACATTACACAACTAGGGTGTTTAGCACAGAAGTTTGCGGCCCGAGCTGCAAGCGAGGGACGGAAATATGCGATCGAGGGCTTTCTTTATTACCTCCCGTGTTGTGTACATCATTTTATGTCTATACTATGAAATAGTACATTGTGTATCAAGGGCGGTAAGTAAGGAATTACAAACGAGTGTTTGTTACAAGGCCGAGGCGAAGCCGAGGGCTTTAACAACACGAGTTTGTAATTCGTTTACCGCCCGTGGCACACACAATGTTTTTCATCACACTTGTGAGGAAATCTGATTAAAATAACCTTACTTAACCTAAGTAAAATTGTAAAACTGACAGTGACATTAGTGACATATATCAAGACGACAAGTCACGTTCGGAAACCATAGCGGTAAAGACTTAAAATGGTTGATTTTATATTTGCAAAATACTACTAAAACAACACTACTAATACTATTTAAACATTTAATTAATGTTACAGAAATATGTGTTTACATGTATTTACAATAACAGTTCTCTTTAAATAAATATTTCAGTAATAAAAGTTAAAAAAGTAAGTCGGCGTTTCCTTTGATCGTGACAAATAAGAGTAAAACAGAACCAGCGTTTCAAATTTAAAAAGAAAACCATTACGCCCTAGGGCGTAATAGGTCATTTACGGCCCGCAAAACCTACGTGTAATGACACCATTTTCGAGCAAGTGTGATGAAAAATGTTTTTCATCACTCTTGCTCGAAAATGGTGTCATTACAAGTAGGTTCTGCGGGCCGTAAATGACCTTATAACTTTTATTACTGAAATAATTATTTAAAGATAACTGTTATTGCAAATACATGTAAACACATATTTCTATAAAATTAATTAAATGTTTAAATAGTGTATTTCAGTATTTTGCAAATGTAAAATCAACCATTTTAAGTCTTTACTGCTATGGTTTCCGAACGTGACTTGACATTCGCATTGTCTATGGATATAATGCCACTGATGTCACTGTCAGTTTTACAATTTTATTTAGGTTAAGTAAGGTTATTTTAATCAGATTTCCTCACAAGTGTGATGAAAAACATTATGTGTGTCACGCGCGGTAAAGGAATTACAAACTCGTGTTGTTAAAGCCCTCGGCTTCGCCTCGGCCTTGTGACAAACACTCGTTTGTAATTCCTTACTTACCGCCCTTGATACACAATGTACTATTTCATCACACTTGTGAGGAAATCTTAATAATATAACCTTACTAATCGCCCCAGTGTGACAAGAAAATATTAAAACAGACAGTGACATTAGTGACATATGTCCATAGACAATGCGAATGTCAAGTCACGTTCGGAAACCATAGCGGTAAAGACCTAAATCGGCCATTTTAGTTGATTGTATATTTGCAAAATACTGAAATACACTATTTAAACATTTAATTAATGTTACCGAAATATTTGTTTACATGTATTTCAAAAAACAAATCAAATCAAAATTGTTTATTCTTTAAATGAATATTTCAGTTATAAAAGTTAAAAAAGTAAGTTGGCGTTTCCTTTAAACACGACAAATTAGAGTAAAACAGAACCAGCGTTTCAAATTTAAAAAGAAACCATTACGCCCTAGGGCGTAATAGGTCATTTACGGCCCGCAGAACCTACGTGTAATGACACCATTTTCGAGCAAGTGTAATGAAAAATTTCTTATCTACCTGTCATTCTTTGGCAAACGGTTGCAAATACATATAATCAAATCATCCTAAAGTTTATCTACGCCTAATTTCCCACTCAAATGAAATCTCTTCGACCTTAAATGAGATCTCCCATTTCAAAGCACTAAGACAGACCTCATTTTTAACCGACTTCCAAAAGAAGGACGATTCTCAATTCGTCTGTATGTTTTTTTTTTTTGTGTGTTTTTTCACCGATTACTTGAAGACGGCTGGACCGATTTGGAAAATTCTTTTTTTGTTTGAAAGGGTAGACTTCCGAGGTGGTCCCATTGTAACCAAATCAGGATCTGATGATGGAATCTTGGAGAAATCGAGGGAACTCTTCAAATATTATAGGCACACATATAGCGATTTCAGTATTTTTCGTAATTTCTCGTCCATCTCTTATTAGCAACGAGTTTCTAGTGTTAACCGACTTCAAAACAAAGGGTCAATTTGTATCTAGGTTTCTTCCCCGATTACTTGAAGATGGTTGAACCTATTTGGAAAATTCTTTTTTTTGTTTTAAAGGGTATACCTCCGAGGTGGTCCCATTGCAACCAAATCAGGATCTGATGATAAGATCTTGGAGAAATCGAGGGAACTCTTCAAATATCATAGGCACTAGTGATGTAACGAATATTCGTATTCGCATTCGTATTCGCGAATATTCGCAAGATATTCAATATTCGCATTCGCATTCGTATTCGCAAAAATCGATGCGAATATATTGCGAATATTTTTGGTGCATTTTAGATCCTAAAATTCATGGAAAAGAAAAAAATACAGCCAAGTCCGAGTCGGATTTCGAAACTATCAATGAGTAATTAAAAACTCTGTTAGATAAGTACCGAAATAAAATGAAAATAAGATATTTATTTTTAACCACCGGTCCCAATTTTTTCTACCACATGCATAAGCATTCCTTAGCTAACGAATTATTCCAACTTAAACTTCATTACTTATTTTATTGCAAAACTGAATTAAATTTAAGTTAATTGTAATTGAAAACTAGTAAGTATTGAATTTTCATAGTTATTAATTTTATTTATTTCTAGTATTATAAAATTTTATAACCAATATTCGTATTCGCATTCGCATTCGCGAATATCAGCGGTGATTATTCGTATTCGCATTCGCATTCGCGAATGTTCAAAAACCGATATTCGTTACATCCCTAATAGGCACACATATAGCGATTTTGGTATTTTTCTTAGTTTCTCGTCCATTTCTTAGTAGCAACTAGTTTTTAGTGTTAACCGACTTCAAAACAAAGAGCAATTTTTATATAGGTTTGTTCCCCGATTACTTGAAAACGGCTAGACCGATTTGGATTTTTTTTCTTTTAACTAAATAGACTTTAGTCTATTTGGTCAAACAATATTTTTCCAGCGCCACTAAAAATTAAAAAATAAAGTAAATTTTTAAAACAAAAAATAAAAACCGACTTCCAAAAACTTAAACTAAAAACCAAAAAATAATATGTTAATCACTCCAAAGAAATGGATAATCAACGATTCATATATACAATACATATACTATACAGATATTTATAGTTTTTAACCTGTTGTTTTTGAAGTCGGTGCCAGCTAAGGAGGAGCTCAGCATAGCCAGATTTGCGTGGCAGTGGCAGGCACCGACTTCAAAAACAACAGGTTAAAAACTATAAATATCTGTATATGTATATATGAATCGTTGATTATCCATTTCTTTGGAGTGATTAACATATTATTTTTTGAATATTTTATTAGAAGAGAAAAATTGAAAAATTATATGTCTCGGGCAGGATTCGAACCTGCATCTCCTCGGTTATCCGGGCCAACAGGCGCCTTAAAAAATCATATTATTTTTTGGTTTTTAGTTTAAGTTTTTGGAAGTCGGTTTTTATTTTTTGTTTTAAAAATTTACTTTATATTATAGACCTATCCGAAAAGCTACATCCAATCGTATATTGATAATAATACAATACAGCATCAAAATATGCGTATGTGCGAACGAAATAAACTGCTCTATCGTACTTTCTCACTCGGCATTCATTTTCGACCGAACTTCATCGTCTTTCGTAATTAATCCAATTTTCATATGTAATAAGAGGTGAAAATAAATACAATCCGCTAGGGTTGCCACTCCAAGGGTGGTTATTAAATTGCTCCAATCCAAAAAAAATATTTACTTAAAATTTTCATAGTTAAGGTAATTATTTTTTTCCAAAAAAAATAATGCCAAATGTTAGTAAAACACGGGGTGGTTTCCATCTGTTTTGCTAATCAGAATACCGTAAATATCCAGAAAAAAGAGAAAAGAAACTGCATTTTGTACGGAGAAGTGCTAGTTCGCGTGGGTAAGTAAACTTTGCTGGGGTAAAGTTAGGAAACCCTAGTGCATCGTGTGTATTTTACCTCTTATTGCACACAAAATTTGGGTCAAAATTTTTTTTTGTTATACGTCTTTCCTGTGGACATTATAAAATTGTTAGGCTTTAAAGCCTAATTTTCTTACTGGATCCTCATAGACTTATTCAAACCGTCTTTTTCTTAAAACCTGTATCATAAAAGGATAAGTAAAATTTACACAAGTCGTTAACTTTTGTATTGTCCACAGAAAAGACCTATTGTTCACCTGAACGCGGCGTCTTTTCTGTGGACAAAACAAAAGTTAACGACTTGGGTACATTTTACTTATCCTTTTATCATACAGGTTTTAAGAAAAAGACGGTTTGAATAAGTCTATGAGGATCCAGTAAGAAAATTAGGCTTTAAAGCCTAACAATTTTATAATGTCCACAGGAAAGACGTATAACAAAAAAAAATTTTGACCCATTTGTTTCATCAAGAGTGGCCCGCCAAGCAACCTGGTTCGATCCCAGGCGCTTCGGCCCTGCCTAGTCCGACCCTCTCAAAGTGGTCCGGGCCAAACGACCTGGTTCGATCCCAGGGAACGCCACGTAGTCCAACTTTTGACTTTTGCAACAGTCAGTAAGACTTGCAAGTATGTCAAAAAAAGTTTCATCAAGATAAATAATGAGGCAAGGTCTTCGTTAAGCGGTCCCCTCATCTACTATTTGGCTCCCAAATAATCCAGTGTTATCGTTTACTCTGCCCGATCATTCATTCTGCTATCGGCCGGAGTCGCGACAGCCGCTCCGCTACGGCTCTGTCGGAAATTCGGGATCATACACTCGCGAATTAAATAAACAAGAAACTCAAGAAATATATAAAAAGAAACGTGATGTGACCAGGCGAAGTGCCTCATTGCGAAGAACATAAATATAAATACACAGAATAAATTACGACAGGACGCATGGGATGATGAAATTGAAAGTAAGTATGATTTTATTTTTATAAGTCATGCGTGTGTACTGGTATCCAAATAAACATTACATTTCAATTATTATATGTATTATTGTTCTTGTAAACAAACCCAAACAAACTGCTTCAGTACAAACTAAGCGTATTCTTATTATTAAGTTAAGTACCTATGCTTTTTTACGTTATTATTTTCTAATAAATAATAAGTATGTATTTTCTTTTTTCATCCTCATTTCAACTACAACTTATTTTTAGGTAGGAGGCGATATAGGGCACATTTGTAAATATAATGTTAGGTCCCAAGGTTAAAGCCGAGTTTTCACAGTACGAGTGAAATAATCCGAGAAGCTATAGATGGCGGGATACCAACGTAGATGTTATGTGATAGATCACACAAGACCCGCAATGTATTTCTACTCGGATGATTTCACTCGTACTCGTATTGTGAAAACTCGGCTTAAGTTAGGTTTATTTAGTCACTCAGTTGTAGGTAAATAATGTGTTTTGTTGTTTTATGTTGTTGTTGTTGTGTGTAAAGACACTTATTTTTGACCAGTACAATATCATTAGTTGTATTGTAACTACTTATATTTAAAACACATAGAAATTAAATCATCGATATACACTTTCATGAACGGATGATAATTATCAGATTAGTGCCGCCCGTGACCTCGTCTGCGTGAATAAGACTTTCATAGAAATCCCATTTTTACCCCTGCAGGAGTTAAATTTCCATAATCCTTTCATAGTAACGTCTACGTCCCCTAAAAGCTTTAGTACGTTGTCTGTCAATACCTTAGCCACAGGACTGTTTTGTAAATAGGTATAGAAGGAGAAGGATTGGTAATGATCATTGTGCATAACTTTCCGAGAGCTTAAATTCGGTTGCACCGACACTTTGAGACTACGTCGTGGGTACGGCGCAGTATTTTTGCAAATGATGTCTTACGTCTGGGCATTGACCTTTTTTCAACCTTTATTTAGTATTAAATGAATATAAATTCACCTACGTTACTCCTAAGTGTCTGAACCAAGGTCGTGAATTGTAACGAATAATATTATATGAGTGGAGTAGGTAAGGTATGCTGTAGGTACATATCTTTCTTATCAAACTGTGTATTTCGTTTCCGTTTAAAATATGAATGTTAATATATGTTTTTATTGGATTTTAAAAGGTATGATTAAAAAACAGCTAGTACTTTAAATTGTTACACATGAAAAACATCCAAATGTAAATTGTTAAAGTCTAGCCGGGTAGTGTAAAGTCGGGCATTGCTCTTAATTTTAAACGGCCTTTGATATTTCAAACGCTCCTCTTCTTTATGATTCGAGAGTGACCGTCAAGATGGCGTAGGTACACCGTAAAGATATCCAGAATCTGATGCTAATACCTAGGTGAAAAAAATAGTACCCTTAAACTTTTCGAAATATATATGGCCTGTTCACGGTGTACGCTACCGGGCCGGGTACTATTTATTGGCATGGCAACATTAGATTCTAGATATCTTTAGCCAACTTGACGGTCACGACTCGAAACGATTCTTGATGTTTTTTAATCGTTACTGTTGAGTTTTATGATGCTAGGCTTTGTCGATCTATACATATCATCCATCAGGTTCTGACTAGTATATCACCCTTAAAATTTTCTTACGCCTCTAAAAGTAGGACGTTTCTCCACAATATAACCCCCCTCCCCTCTCCCACCGAGACCTTGACAGCTAACCTCGATCCTGTCAGTTCCATGGCACGCGTATGACGTCATAAATTCCGCGAATCGCCGGACTACAAACAACTAGGTACTAACGATTAATAAAATAAAAGATAGACGGTATCAAGGAAACGATGTGTAGAGTTTAATCAAAAGCAGTTGTTCCTCTATACCATTCGCGGTAAAAATCGATTGACACTAATGAAATAAAAAACACCAGTCAAGTGTGAGTCGGACTCGCACACAAAGGGTTCAGTACCACCGTCGAGCAAAATAACGCCAAAAACACGCTTATTGTGCTGGGGACCCTTTCTTATTTTTATTTTGTTTTTATTTGTTGTTATAGCCGCAATAGAAATCTGTGAACATATCAAGTTTTTACTTATAACTACAGCTCCCCAAAATTAAATGTGCGTTTTGGGGTTCCGTACGCAAGGGGTGCCAAGGGACCCATTACTAAGCCTGCGTAATAGGTAAAGACTTGAAATTTTCACAAACTATTTCTGTTGTAACAAGTATAATAAAAAGAAAATAAAGCTAAAACTAAAAAGGGGGCCCCCATACAAGAAACGTGGTTTTTTGGCGTTATTTGCGATAGTACGGAACTCTTATTGTGCGAATCCGAATCGCACATGACCGGTTTTTATACAGCGTGTCCCTAAAACGCTAAAACCAACTTTGATACGAAAAGGGCTAATAGACCAGCTCATCAGACACCAGATTAAGTAAATTTGACCTCAGTAACAATTTCTTACTTTTCGAGATATTGACGTTTTTGCAAAACTCGTGCTAAGTGATACCCTGACTCGGTTATTTGAGTGTCATGACTAAAATATCAAGTATTTTTCAAATCTGGTATTGTATTTTGATATGGGTAGCCAGATAACCTCGTCCTGCCCAAACATATTTAAATAGACTTTCAGTTTCTGCCCAATGTTCTTAATTAAGCACAAGTTAATTTTGATGGGTTCTGCCCAAGACATTATTTGCTGAAATTTGTGTGTAAAAATTAAGTCGGATTTTTTATATTATTTTTTAGGGTATAGGGGTTACATATTAAATAGACTGAGCTAGATATTTCATCGATATCTTATGTTCTTTTTTAAGAACATTGGGCAGATTTTAGTAAATTTATTGTCTTTGATTTGTCATTTATTAAGAACATTGGGCATGAACTTCATAATTGAAATATAGTATTTATTGAGCAATTAAAGGAAAATTAATTAAACAGCTTAGATTTAAATTACTTTTTTATCATGGAAAATAATACGTATACAGACCTTGGTAGTCCACACTGGGCATGATTAAAGTAACCCCATTACACCTTTTCAATTACACACAATTCAGGTCTATGCTATTTCCTGTTTTTTGCACCGCGGTCTGGTTAGTTTTTTCAACGCATACAGTCAAAATATCATCATTTAAATGTTCAGTAAAGTAGTCCAAAATTGACAGACGTTCAGTGTGGTTGGGCAACAAATTAGGGGCTGATACCTGTTCTGGCAAGTTAGGTGCAAATGAGTCATCACGCCACGCAGGAGTTGGAACTGGTGGCGACTGCAATAGCAAAGAGCCTCTGGTTGATCCAGCTTGTAAGTTTCTACTTCAACTACCTCTCTGCCACCACCTCGCCTACCACCATGTTGACCGTGAAATCTGCGACCACATCCACCTCTGACATGTCTAACTGTTTCGTAGATAGAACTTGAGTTAAGCGGTATTGGTAGTCAGTTCTGCCCAATGTTCTCAATAAATCACACTTTTCGATGAGTTACCTTGAAAAATCTAAAATAAACACTTTTCCAAAAATAATAAGTACTGTGACATATTAGAACTATATAGCTTTACATAGATATGGTACTCATTAAAAACGCATGGTTGATTATCAAGATAAAGAGGGATAGAAGTTGCCTCTCCAGCGTAATTGCACCATCCTTGACACGTGGCGTGACACTGATCGGCGAATCCAAGGAAGTTCACCACAAGGGCTTGATTAAGTATTGGCTAATACTCCAACCAATCAGAAACAAGCAAATAAAATCGCAAAGTGCGAAAAATTTGAATATGTGATTAATTGAGAACACTGGGCAGAATTCGGAAGTATAAATAAAAAAGCTTGGGCAGGAACTATCAAATCTAATTTGTTCTTAATTGAGAACATTGGGCAGGACGAGGATACCTATGCTATTGAACGTAATTCCTATTTCTGTTAATTTCTTCATGGTGTGGCCACAGTAGAATATCAAAAAATAATTTTCAGATTTTTCCAAATTTCACGTCTGATTTCGAACGAAGGTGGTGAAAAAAAAATGTACCAAGACAACCTGGCACATGACGTAAAAAAATGGCGCATTTTTTGTAGTTTCTAAAATGGTATAACATTTACTAAATATTTTAATAGTTTTTGAGATAATGATATTTTTTTACAAAAATAACCTGTACTGAAGTTGTAAAGCGACGGACTATAATGACCTCATAGTTACCTACCCGTTTAGTATGAGGCCTTTTCGACGCTCGTTACCTACCTGCGATCAACAAACCTTTGATAACAGTTTGTGACTATAGTTGGTTATCCAAAATAATGTAGTAGTTGGTTGTCATATAGAAAATGGATCCTCACAAATAGTAGAATGGGGTAGACGACAAAAAAAACTGTTTAGTCCGTCAGTTAGATTATTAAAAAATATTGTACACGTATTTTTTCCTTTGTTTGACAAAAAAAAAATGACGAGGATAGAGTGCTTAGAAGTTTCGAGTGACGTCACTCCTTGGTACAATTTTCACCTAGGAGTGACGTCACTCACAAGCCCCTACCAGAAGTTTGATGATCTATAACTTTATCGATTTTTTTATATTTTGAAAAACCAAAAAAACCCTTATTTTTCCATAATCTAACTGACGGACACTACTACATGTAACAGCTGCTTTTATAAATTTATTCAATAAACAATATACAAAATAGTTGAAATTAAATATACTAAAAACTAAAACTCAATCTAAATATAAACGGCCCCTGCGGCATGGTGCCGAAGATGCTGGCAGCATTTCCTCGCTGTATTGTAAGTCTGATGCGTTGAGAGAGGAAGCTGCCAGCTCTTCGGTCCCTCGTGGTTTCTCTGAGTCTGACTGACGGACTAAATAGAATTATATGTACATATAGTTTTAAGCCAGTCGTCATCCCTACATGCCTATTCCAAATCGGATCTCGAATCTACCCCTTGAGCAACTGGCCACTAACGCTTTTTGTTTTTATACTTGACCGTGCTATAAAAATTATAGTCATCATATTGTTTCAGGCAACAGGGCTAATACACCGCAGAAACACTGAATAACAACATCGTTCGTCCAACGCTCCGCCTTCATAATGGCCTGCTCCTGGGCCGTTGACGCTCATTATTAATGTAATTATTCGATCGCTGGAGTGAAATTTGTATCAATTGGTAAATACTTCGTGAAATGACGACATAGTGACTTCATCTTGTGTAGTGCTAATTACAACATGTTCTCAAAGATCAAAAGCTGGGCTGAAGCTCTTCTACTGCCTAATAAAGTACAGGTGATATACAATATTTCTAATATTATGTTACACGATACTAAACAGTTATCCAATAGGAACTGTGCGATGTTGAAATGAATAAAATTAACAAGCCGTGTGTGGAGTATCAACGCAATGTCTAAAATGGATAGGGCTGAATTTGAGCAATCGTCTGGATTATTTTGTCCTTGAAGGCATCGATCGACTGCAGCTTATTGGCATAGACTTGCGACTTCATCACTTTGATAGGTGCCACCAAAACAATTTGGCGACCCGTCTCTATTGGATAACCCTTTACCAGGCCCGCGCCGACCCCCAACAGCGCCTGTGTGCAAACCTATGAAGCCACCTCTTCACTGTCATCGTGTTTCGAATTCCGGCGCCCCTGTTGCCTTGGCGCCTGTGTGCGTTACACACTTCGCACACAGGGGCGGCGCGGCCCTGCCCTTTACAAATTTGTGAGCTTACCTAGATTAGACATCATTATGTTTAAATCACGAACAGAAAGGATCTGCTCTTATGCTCTACTTGCTTTTAAATTCAGCTCCTTATACATACATCTTTGGTTTTAATTTGTAATAACTCTCTAAATAAATAAAAAACTTTGTGTAGTATCGGTATATCCGAACTCCGAAATCAGTTTCAGTGACAAAAGTTACGATGGAAAAGTCGTAATTGCCAGGTGCAAATTTGGATGAGGCATGCTCGTAACAATCACAGTACGAGTATAATACGGCCTAATTATAGTACATTACACAACTAGGGTGGTAAAATAAAGAAAGGCCGAGATCGCAGATGTTTGCAGGCCGAGCTGCAGGCGAGGGACGAAAGTATGCAGTCGAGGACTTTCTTTATTACCTCCCGTGTTGTGTACATGCATCGTACGTAGGCTTCTTCCGTACGTGTAGCGTGCGGTAAAAGCCACTTTATGGCCAGTACGTCTAGCATAACTGGCCGCGACTTCGTTTCTCGCGCGACAGGGCATCACCTGTCACTGTCACACTATATTAAGTGGAAAGAGATAGGCAGCATTTGTCGCGCGACAAAGAGTCGCGCGTCACAGTTGTGCTAGAGGTACAGGTGTGACATAAATAATGGTACCTGATAGTGGAAGAGACCCCCAACAACGACCTTCACTCATCCTTTTTCCAAATCAAACCAATTTTACATAATAAGAGGAAAAAAACTGTAAAAAGTAAAAATATTATGAACCTGCACTTACCTATCTATAGTTGTAATATTTTGTTTGCTGTCGGGAACCATTTACATGCAGTACTAAAACAGAAGGTCCCCCAACAGCAAACAAAATATCGTGACTACTTTGAAAAAAACTCGTATCTAAAAACGTATTACTATAATTGGGTTAGGAACACTACAAAAAATCTGGAGAAGTTACATCCTGTATCGGGAACTACCAAATCACCCACCCTTACCAGGATATGAGGAGGCAAGCCTAACGGGTTCTTTGCATTTTTAGCTCATGCGCACAAATGTTTCACCATGAAAAAGGATGAGGGAAGGTCGTCGTTGGGGGTCTCTTCTACTATTAAGTATCATTATTTACCCACTTTGGGCACTCTGCCGAGGGGGCCGAATCTTAGTTTATAATGTTTTCTTTTAGTTTTATTGTAGGATTTAGTTTATTAATTTTAGTCTTAATTTCAAATTCAGTTTCCTCAAATTATGTATATTCGTTTTTGTATGTTTTATAAATAAATATGTAACTCTAACCCCCCATAAATATGTAACCCACTTACTTATTTCAGGAAACCCTTATCAGCAGCGATGAAGATGATGACATCGACTGTCCAGTTATAGCCCGAGACGGCATCAAAGGCCTAGAGGTGTCTAATGCCATTAAAAAATGCAATATAAACCGCCCCATTGAGAAGACCAGCAAAAACAGTGAAGAGCACATGGGTCCTGTGGTTAGCAACCAACAAGCAAATGAACTGCTACCCATTTCAAATGACGATGATGAAGCTCTACAAGTTAGTTAAATTATTAACCTCTAATCAACCCATAAGTAAAACGTAAGAAGACAAATATTGTAGATATTGGTAGAATAGTAAAAGTGTAAATTTTGTAGAATAGTAAATAGTGTTACGTTCGTGGGGTATAAAAATGCACTAATTAAAAACGCACACTTAATTACTAATAATCAAAACTAAAACACTGTACTAAATCAAATCACTGTAATGCACTTACGAGTAATCACTTTTCACTTAGTATCACTCGATCCGCAGTGTATCGCATCTCTGACTGAAACTGATCCCAGTCGGCTTTTTTTTTTGACACTGACAAACTCGCAACCCATAATTGTCGGACCGGGTGGTCGGCCGTGGCGTTCCCTGGGGTCGAACCAGATCGCTAGCCGGACCACCCTGAGTTTGGTCGGACTGGGTGGGTGCCGGGGGTGCCTAGGGTCGTTTTTTCCCAGTCGGCGCACGATGTCGGGCTTTTATACCCGGAGCCCTTTGAACATTCCGGAGAAATCGTATCTCGAATGTTCGGTGCGATTCCAGAAAAGCCCATCCCTTGGTACGCTACGCTTCGTGAGTGTACGAGATATCTAGATTGTTCGATGCACGACTCGACTGGAACATTCTGGACTATTGTTATCCCTTTCTAGGAATATTCTATCCGTTTCACTTTTCTTTTTAATTTTCAGTATAGCTGTCTCTTTCTAATAGTGCTGTCTCTGAAATGATACTGAAATGTACTTCCAAAGCCCACAAGGGGTCCTGAAAATGGCTGAAAACGGGTTTTCAGGTTATTACGCCATCTGATAAAGGGTGGCCTGAAACGGACTAAAACATGTTTTAGGCGCCTGAAAACAACGGCAACTTCTAGTATGTCAAAAGAGCCACCTCTGAAACGGCCTGAAATCACTTTTCATCTGCTGAAAACGTTTCTAAAGCTAAAAATCCCGTTTGAAGTTTTGACCTTTACTACCGGCCCAACAATAGTATTATACAACACATCAAATATAAGTACTGATATAATAATAATCAGTGGCGTAATCGAGTGAAATGGTTTCGTAACTCACTCACGATTACGAACGACCATCCTGTGAAAGACTAAATATCATTGGTGAAAGTGTCCGACTAAGAACAAGATATAGTAATTTTTGTTTACGTATTTCAGGAAATTATGGCTTATATTGAGGGAGATGATGAGGACAGCGGTGATCTAATAACAGCCCAAAACCGTGGAGAAGAACAAGAGGAACGAACCATAGTTAAAAAGCGCAAGCGAAGTGCCTCTGATGACCAGGCCAGCGAAAACTTCGAAGAATATATTGCTCCTGTTGTCAACAATAATTTTGATCAAGCACTACAGGTAAGTTAATTTACTTCGTTTTATTCTATAACTTTAATAAAAATATATCCGAGCCATAAGTTGCGTGGTAGAATCATGACTTGTGAATGCAAAATAATTTGCTTACTGGCTCTGCTCTTATTCAAGAAGCTTTCTAAACGGCCCATCGACACCTCTGGAGATCAAAGGGCTGGCAGCTTCCTCGCCCAGCGCATTAGTATTGCCATACAGTGAGGAAATGCTGCCGGTATCTTTGTCACCACGCCATGGGGGCCCTTTTTAGATATAATTTAATAGGTCGTTTTAGCTTTAGTCTTAGGTTTAGTATGATTATTCTAGTTTAGGATAATTTCTTGTTATTGTTATTTTATTGTTTATTTGGTTATAAAATTTGCTTACTTACTTATTTCAGGAACTCATGGCCACTATAGAAGAAGCTGATAAGGACGGCGGCTGTTTAATTGCTACTGAAGATCGAAAAGAAGACCAAGAAAAACCATCAAAAGCGAGAAAACGAAAGCTGCATACTTTGGATGAACAGGCTAGCAGGGTCACAACGGAGAACTTTGTTCCTGTTGCGAACAACAATCAAATAAATGAATTGTTAATAATTTCAAATGATGCTGATGGAACACCGCAGGTTATTCAAATTATTCAACCTGGGTACATGATAAATTCCTAACGACGACTCCTTTTGACGATAATACAATGGTAAAAACATATAAAAACAATTCGTTGCGCAGTCGAATATAGCAGCAATTACTTTCTTTTTTCAGGAAATCACAACTCCTAACTACAGTCTAGTTGTGCCCGAAAATCAAACTCAGAATCAGGATGTATCTGAGAAACAAAGCATTCAATCATCCAGTCCATACACCGAAAATAACTTTGTTCCGATTTTCAACGACCAACAAACAAATGGACTGCTAATTATTCCAAATACCGCTGATGAAGTTCTGCAGGTGAGAAAGATTATTAACCTTCTAGCAACCAAAAACCTATCGATCGTAACAATACTAATATTTGCAAAGCAAATATGTATATCGAAAATATCGGTAGCGTCACCAATAGGCTAGATGACTAAAAAAAACTGTTTAGTCCGTCTGTTACATTATGAAAAAATATTGTACACGTATTTTTTGTTTTGTTTGACAAACAAAACCTGAGGAGGATAGAGTGCTTAGAAGTTTCGAGTGACGTCACTCTTGAGTACAAATTGTACTCAAGAGTGACGTCACAAGCCCCCACTCCAGAAGTTTGATGATCTATAACTTTGTCGATTTTTAATATTTTGATAAACCAAAAAATACGTGTCCCATATTTTTCCATAATCTAACTGACGGACTAAATAGAATTACATATTTTTAACCCAGTCATCATCCCTATTAAACAGACCAGTAGAAATAGCTACTGTACTTAATTTTTCCAGGAAGTTATGGGCAGCAAAGAAGAAGTTGATGAGGACGATCGCTGTTTAATTATTGCTGAAGATCCAATAAAGGAAAAAGATGAACCATCTAAAGCTAAAGAACAGCAGTTGCCCACCTTGGATGAACAAGCCCGCAGGGACGCCCAGGAGAACATTGTTCCTATTGCCGACAACAATCGAACGAATAAACTGTTAACAATTTCAAATGATGATGATGAAACACCACAGGTTAGTCAAATTAATTGACCCGGAAACATAAAGCATTCCTTACGATAATTCAAACATTTTTGACAGTAATATGAATGTGGAAACATATCAAAATTATTGGTTGTGCAGTATCATGTACCATATAAATTAGTGACCGTATATCAATCAACCTAGAACCTGTCCATCGTAACAATTGTAATATTTATTACAATTTTACATCAAATGAAGTATATCGACATAATCAGTCGCATCATCAAGTAAAACAGACTTTCAGAAAATTATGGCCACCAACGAAAAAGCTGATGAGGACAGCGGCTGCTTAATTATTGCTGAAGATCGAATAGAGGAACGAGGGGAACCAAAAAAAATGAAAAAGCGAAGACTAAGCGTCTCTGATGAGCATAACAGCAAAAACTTCGAAAAAATTATTGCTCCTGTTATCCCACTAATATTATAAATGCGAAAGTTTGTGAAGATGTTTGGATGTTTGGATATTTGGATGTTTGTTACCTTATAAAGGGGTAACAACTGGATGGATCAAGCTGAAATTTGGCATGCAAGTAGACCAAGTCCTGGATTGAAACATTATCCCGGTAAAGAGTTCCTTTGGGACAATAACGGGAACAACGCGGGCGAAGCCGCGGGAAAATGCTAGTCAATAATAATTCCGATGAAGCACTAGATGTTTATTAAATTACCAAATTGTTCATAGGTAACTTATAAATAATTCTTAACCTTATATGTTCTTACTATTTTGTATTTTAAGAAGAGCACATCAGAGCTATGAGTTATGTAATAGCATAATTACTTGTGATTGCAAAATGTTTTGCTTCCTTATTTCAGAAACCCATGCCAGCTAACGAAAAAGCTGATGAAGACGGCGACTGTTTAATTATTGCTGAAGATCGCATAGATGAACAACAGGAGCCATCAAAAGCTAAAAAACAGAAGTTGCACACCACGGATGAACGGGCCAGCAGGGACACCGCGGAGCACATTGTTCTTGTTGCCAACAACAATCAAATAAATGAACTGATAACAATTTCAAATGATGCTGATGGAACACCACAGGTTAATCAAATTATTCAACTTTTGACGATAATACAATGGTACAAGCATATAAAAACAATTCGTTGCGCAGTCGAATATAGCAGCAATTACTTTCTTTTTTCAGGAAATCACAACTAACAACAGTCTAGTTGTGCCCGAAAATCAAACCAAGAATCAGGATGTATCTGAGAAACAAAGCATTCAATCATCCAGTCCATACACCGAAAATAACTTTGTTCCGATTTTCAACGACCAACTAACAAATGAACTGCCAATTATTCCAAATGACGCTGATGAAGCTCTGCAGGTGAGAAAAAATATTGACCTTATAGCAACCAAGAACCTATCAATCGCAACAATACTATTATTTGCATAGCAAATATGTATAAAGAAAATATCAGTTGCGTAATCAATTAAACAGACTAGTAGAAATAGCTACTGTACTTAATTTTTTTACAGGAAGTTATAGCCAGCAAAGAAGAAGTTGATGAGGACGATCGCTGTTTAATTATTGCTGAAGATCCAATAGAGGAAAAAGATGAACCATCTAAAGCTAAAGAACAGCAGTTGTCCACCTTGGATGAACAAGCCACCAAGGACGCCCAGGAGAACATTGTTCCTGTGGCCAGCAACAATCGAACGAATAAACTTTTAACAATTTCAAATGATGCTGATGAAACACCACAGGTTAGTCAAATTAATCGATCTGAAAACATAAACTATGCCTTACGATAATTCAAACATTTTAGAAAATAAATATAATTATGGTAACATTTCAAAATCATTGGTTGTGCAGTTTCATATACCATATAAATTAGTGACCCTATATCAAATATCAACCTAGAACCTGTCAATCGTTACAACTCTAATAATTATTACAATTTACATCAAATTAAATAATATCGAAATTATCAGTCGAATCATCAAGTAAAACAGACTGCACTGCATTTTTTTTCAGGAAATTATGACCAGCAACGAAGAAGCTGATAAGCACAGCGGCTGCTTAGCTATTGCTAAAGATCGAATAGAGGAAGGAGCGAAACCAACCAAAATTAAAAAGCGAAGACTGAGCGTTTCTGATGAGCATAACACCAAAAACATCGAAGAATATATTGCTCCTATTATCAATAATAATTCCGATCAAGCACTACAGGTTTATTAAATTAAGAAATTTTTCATAACTTATAAACAATTCTTAACCTTATATTTTCCTATCATTTTGTATTTATGAAGAGCACATCAGAGCCATGAGCTATGTAATAGCATAATTACTTGTGATTGCAAAATGATTTACTTACTTATTTCAGGAACCCATGGCAACTAACGAAAAAGCTGATGAAGACGGCGACTGTTTAATTATTGCTGAAGATCGCATAGATGACCAACAGGAGTCATCAAAAGCTAAAAAACAGAAGTTAGACACCTCGGATGAACAGGCCAGCGGGGACGTCGAGGAGGATATTGTTCATGTTGCCAACAATAATCAAATAAATGAACTGGTAACAATTTCAAATGATGCTGATGGAACACCGCAGGTTAATCACATTATTAAACATGGGTACATGAAAACTTCCTCAGTACGACTCCTTTTGACGATAATACAATGTTACAAACATATAATACCAATTAGTCGCAGTCACATATAGCAGCAATTACTTTCTGTTTTCAGGAAACCACAACCCCTAGCAACTGTCTAGTTGGGACCGAAAATGAAACAGAGAATCAGGATGCCTCTGAGAAACGAAGTACTCAATCATCCAGTCCATACGCCAAAGAGATTTTTTTTCCGATTTTCAACGACCAACAAAGAAATCAACTGCTAAAAATTCCAAATGTCGCTGATGAAGCTCTGCAGGTGAGAATAATTATTGACCTTATAGCAACCTAGCACCTATCAATCGTAATAAAACTTAATATTTATTACAATTTTATATTAAAACAAGTAAATCGGTATAATTAGTCGCTTCATTGAGTAGTAGGTACAGACTACATAGTAGAAATAACTATTGTTATTAATTTATTTTAGGAAATTATGGCCAGCAAAGAAGAAGTTGATGAGGAAGACCGCTGTTTAATTATTGCTGAAGATCCAATAGAAGAAAAAGATGAACCATCTAAAGCTAAAAAACAAGAGTTGCCCACCTCGGATGAACAAGCCAACAGGGACGCCCAGAAGAACATTGTTCCTGTTGCCAACAACAATCGAACGAATAAACTGTTAACAATTTCAAATTATGTTGTTGAAACACCACAGGTTAGTCAAATTAATTGATCTGGAAGCGTAAACTATTCCTTACGATAATTGAAACATTTTGACTGCTGATGGAATAGCTCAGGTTAATAAACCTAGCCTAGACACAAGAAACAACTCCTTATGATAATGCATAAATTTCTGTCTGACAATATATAACAACTGACTGAGGGAGCATCTCAAAATAATCAGTTGCGTAATCGCGAATAATATAAATTTCTTATTTTTTCTTTCCTGGCACTCACAGCCACTAAAGACTGTCTAGTTAAAGCGGAAGATTAAAATGAAGGAACGAGAGGAAACAACAAAAGCTAAAAAACATAAGTCAAACGGTTCTAATGAGCAAACTTGGGGTCCATACACCGAAAAGAACATGTCCTTGTTACCAACAACCGACAAACATATGAGCCGCAAATTATTCCATTTATAACTAATGGAGCGCCGCGCCACCGGGTGTCCCAGAAGGATATTTTGCTGAAAGGGAACTTTATATTATTTTTACGCTATTTCTTTCTTATGAGATACTATGTTACTTAAGAGGAATTATTTGTTTTTGTCCACTCGGGTTTTTTTTTTCTGAAATCGAAAAGTTTTTTGGCTCTGGTGTAAAGTTTGCATTTTGGCGGTTACTACGTTTCCGCTTTTTGCCATCGATATATCAGAACAACCTGTTACGTAGTCATGTGAAATAATCAATATTTTCTCAACGGGAGGGTTTTTTCTTCAGGAACCCATCCAGCCAAAAGCCTCGTATGATCAGTGCAGCAAAAACAACCAAAAAAACAGCGATATGGACGTAAATCACAAACAATCAAATAAAGTACTGAGGATTCCAAAGCAAACTGACGAAGTAACTCAGGTTAAGAAATTACGAATCTTTTATTTACTTATACAACTTCTCGTAATAAATCAAGGAAGTTTAGTTGCGTGGTCAAGTAAAACAACCTTGTAGCAATAATTGTTTTCTTATTTCAGGGAACTGTGGTCACCGTCAAGGAAGATGATTGTGTATTTATAGGTGAAAATCAAACAGGGGACGGAGTGATGCCACTCAAAGCTAAGAAACGAAAACTAAACACAGCTGATGAGCAGTCCAGCAAACAGGTCGAAGAAAACGTCGCTCTTATTAACAACAATATACATACTAATGAAGTACAAACTATTCATAATGATGTTGATAAAACACTGCAGGTATATTCCAATATTATTTTTACGTAATATTTAATGTCGTATATAGTTATCGTTGTATTCCTATTTCCTAATAATATATTTTTTTTTTTTTAAGTTCACTTGTAAGTTGCCTCAGAAATTATTCATGACCATGAGTTCTTTGTACTGTTTCTGTATGATTTTATGTGCAATAAAGTGTTTACATACATACATACATGATTTATGAGTACAATGAAGTTTTCACTTAAAATTCTGCATATCATTTTCATGGCCCAGCCTTACTTAATGTAATGTATGTATTTACACATCCATTGAACTCACTTAAACAACGAAAAATACAACAATTTTATATACCTCGCAGTATTGTGCAACCAATGGACTAGATTTTACGTAAAATAGTAAAACAGCCTGGTAATCATAATTACTTATCGTTTCAGAAAAACCTGGCCACCATTGAGAAAGATGATGAGATCCGAAGGGAACCGATCGTAGGTAAAAAACTGAAACTAAACGCCTCTAATAAACAGACCAACAAGAAGACCAAAGTTATTGATACCAGACAAATAACCAAAGAGCATAAACTTGCTTCCCAATACGCTCCACCTGTTCCTTTCGATAAATCTGTACCAACCCTTACGCCAATACCAAACTCTAATGCATATAGAAGCATTGGTCCAGCGACTGTCGACCAAAAAATAAACGATCTGTCAAGATTGCCAAACGTGAATATAAGTGAAAAAACTAATGCTAATTTACCACCAATCAGAAAGTTTTGTGAATCTCTAAATAGAAACAGAACAGCGAACATAAATATACCAGATTCATTTGACATGGAAGTTGGTAATCAAAACCCGAACGTTATTCTGCCGCATTCAGAAGTCACAACGGATACGACTTTTGAACCTCAAGTGTCGTCAAATATTCATGGATTAGTTGGATTCGGCATAAATATTAATAAACCAAGTCCATTGAATATTGACAGTCAAAATCAAGGAAAAAATATCAAAACAAACGATATAGCACAAGTACAAAAGCATAATGCAGTACTACTTCTACCCCCAGACGAGCAAATTATATCTACAATGCATACCTGTAGCCGTCAACCGCACATGGCTGCTAATCCTTCAGAATATTCAGGGTACCAGAAATCAGGCCCAATGAACTGCAATTTTGTATCAAGGTTAACATCACATACTCGTACTGCACATAATACAATAATACCTGCATACAGGTTTGAAATGTCATATACCCAGAGAATGGCTTCAATTAACCATTCAGCCCAGATTGGAGGTAGCTCTCAAACAAGGGGTCTGTTGAATAGTTACGCCACGCTAAACTGTGCTATGAGTCAAACTAATCAACTGAATCAACAAAAAAGCTCATTTGACAACAAAAAGCCAAGCGCGAAAGTTGAAGCGAATGGAAAAAGAGGTAAGAAGTTAACAGCATGTTCGAATACGTATAATGTTAACATAATGGGCAATTATGTGTGTAGAGATAAAACGATAACGAAACGGCAGGCCTTCACATCCAAAAGCGCTATGAATAATAAACGATACCCAAAAACACACCCGAAAACCTCATTAGTAATACCTGCAATACCCTTCAACGCCCAATGTACACTACCTATGTTAAATACAATGACTCCAACTACTGGTGTAATGAAATCCTCAAACGCGCTTGTTCGAGAAAACTCGAATTCTTCTAACCCTAAATTGTTTATGTCTTCTACCTACACGTCTAAAAATACAAGACATAACATAGTAAACACTGATTATTTATCAGTATATAAAACTTCTAACCCTGAAACTACTTTGAATACACATGTGCAGAAAAGGGACTCGATCGATCCATCTATTCTCGCCGTCCTTTCGAAGGAACAACTAGAAGCAATTATGGACAACGTCAAAATACCCAATAACCCTCCCATGAAAACAAAAGGTGACATTGAAACTTATAATAATAGAGCAAATAATATGAAATTAAACTGTAATGGCCACACTGAAGAAGTTGTTGGTAAGAAATCAAAAGATGTGGTCGAAACTGGCAAATTGAAAACAGCACGGGAACATTTAGCAAATTGGTGCACAAAAGAACGCTTGAATAAAGAATATATTGAAAGATTAATAGATATTTTTGCAAAATTACATCCACTAAATGAAATTAAAATGAACGAAACAAGTAATGCTAAAACTTCCTCTCTAGGTGTATTTTTTAACTTTCAGTTAACTTATTCCCAACTTGTATGTGTGCTACTTATGAGCAACAATCATACAGATTCGGCTAATGAACTTAAAAATAACATTTATCATCTTTTAATTGATGGTGTAAATCCTGATATGAAATATAAATGTCATAAGTGCCTCAATGTAGCTATTTATTCACCATTTCGACTTTATTACAAAAAGGATGATGATCTAGAAAAAAACAACAAAGACGATGAAGAATGTGAAGTTTGTAGAAGTTTTAGAAAAATATACATCAATGTATTAAAAAAATACATAAAAATATCAAAGAGAAATGAAGACAAAGAAGTAAATCATAATAGTGTTCGCAACGGAATTATAGATGATATGAAAAAATTACTGAGTTTAATTATAAATAATGTATCATTTAATTTTGAAACAGTGAAACTCGATCACCACAAGCATAAGAGGAAAACCAAACCAATTGTTAAGAATACGGTCGATGATAATTATTTCGTGAAAATCCCATTAAGCAAGCTCCATAAATCGACTGTCAAGAAATATAAGCTAAATAATACTATTTCTAACACAACTACAACCAGTCCAAATGCAGAACAAAACAACAAAAATGTTGTAACGAATACTAACGATAATAATGACAAGAACAGCGAAATGCGCTGCGAAGTAAAGAAAGTTATGGGTCCGATAACTGCAATCAAAATAGACGCAAAACCATGTAGCAAAAATACTGTATCAAACAACAATGATAACAATGTTCAAGAGGCCCATAAAGTAAGCAAGAATATTAAAATAAAAACGTTGTCAAGGACAGCTAATGTTTCAGAGTGTGCAGAAGTTAAAATAAACGAAACAATAAAAAAAAAGAAAATCAATAGTGTCGTAAACCGGGACAGTGAAACTAAAACGGCTGAAGTTAAACACAATGAAATCAATAATAATGCTCATCAACGTTTGTCTGAATCTAAACCTAATGGGACACCTAAATTTAACAAAACTGACGGAATTAATTCATATACATGTAAACTATGTTCAACTAACTATAAGAATAAAAGTGACTACCAAAACCATATGGATAAAGAACACCGTAAAATCGTTATTCTACTGAATTGCGAATACAACAAGGTTAATAATAACAATAAAAAAGCTAACCGGCAATTACGGAAGGAGACTACAACAGAGTCAAGGACAAATAAAACAATTGTAAATAGTGATAGTAAAAGCAGAAATAGTCACATCAACAAAGAAATCCAAAAATATCTTCATGCAACAGCTTCAGTAAAAAATGAAGGAAATGGTAAGAGGAATACAAATAAAGTGAGCGATAAAAGGGACGGTGAAAGCAAACCGGCTGGTAAAGACTGTAATGTGAGCGATTATAAAGCTAAGCAGACAACTAAAAAAGCCTCGGACTTTGGATGTCAGAAGGAGACTTGCAATTCTAACAAGAAAGTGACAGAAACTGCAAAGGTTGAACAGAGTTTATTAACTAAGCCTAAAAAAAAAAGCGTCGGTAAAATACACATATCTTATAAATATATGTGCCCACATTGTTCAGTGCACTTTAAAAAATATGGCAATTTCATGAGGCATTTAAAAACAAACCACGGAATGAAGGTTGAAAAAATACCAGACAATTGTAGGATTAGGGAATGCACGTTCTGTGGGCTAGAAATAATGACAGATTCACACAAAGATCATATAAAGCTCAACCACAATGACATATATACACTAAAACAAGCTAATGCAAGAGATGAGTTTTGATCGTATATCTATAGAATATGGAATACTGACAGTCGCAGTCGGGACTAATAACGCAGATTCAGGAATAACAACGTTATCGAAAAGTCTAAGGTTAATAAGAGAAGGAAAAGTAATATTTTTCCACTTGGATACGATTGCACTTGCGGAAGAGAGGAGAGCTTTCTCCAGGCGAGTGTTGCGCCTGGGGACCGAAGGAAGATGGTTGGAAGTATTATAATATATATAAATTGTGTTAAATCACTTCGATAGCGCGATGTAGAACAGTATGGAGATGATGCCATTTGTCGGACGTTGATGTAAGCGCCATCTATCCATTGTCGATGTTAATGTCCACTGCGTCCATCGAACGTTACTAGGTGGCGGTGTCTCCTCACACTTACGTGCAAAGCAAGCGTAGGCTCTCGCGTTAATCTTCATAGAAAAAGAAGAAGCTCCCTGTGAACAACTTACAACTGAATGAAGGTTTTAATTTTTTTATGCCACACCTGGCCATAAAGTGGCTTTTTCCGCACTCGGCGGCGCTTACGGAAAAAACCGCTTTCTGGCCAAGTGTAGACATAAAATTATGTACACAACACGGGAGGTAATAAAGAAAGCCCTCGATCGCATATTTACGTCCCTCGCTTGCAGCTCGGGCCGCAAACTCTGCGATTTCGGCCTTTCTTTGTATTACCACCCTAGTTGTGTAATGTACTATTTTACCATCAGAGCGACGTTACTGAGAAAGCGTCACAGGGGTTTTACACGTCCCAACAGATCATTTTCTGAGGAAAAATCGGGAATATATGAGTTATAAACGCGTTAGGTTGATAAGACAGTCCCATTCTCATAAGATCTGGTAAGCTAAAGATAAGCGATATTGAATTGAACAAGTCTCTAAAATCGTGTCCGTCAAGATAGCGTACACCGTAAAGATATTCAGAATCTGATGCAGCCAATAAATAGTACCCAAATAGTACCGACGAAATACCTAGGTGAAAAAAATAGTACCCTTAAACTTTTCGAAATATAAGGCCTGTTCACGGTGTACGCTACCGGGCGTCAAGCTGGCGTACACCGTTTGTATCTCTGGAACGGCTTTTTTTTTGGAAACGCTTTATATCTCAAAAAATTGTACCCAAATAGTACCCTAAGGCCCTAAAATTTCATTTCTCTAGCTATCGTAGAAGCCGAGATATTCCATGACTTAACGGTGTACAAAATTTCACACCGTCAAGCTGGCGTACCCGGGAATTTCTTATAGAAAGAGCTCACTATATCTCGGCTTCTACGATAGCTAGAGAAATGAAATTGTAGGGCCCTAGGGTACTATTTGGGTACTATTTTTTGAGATATAAAGCATTTCCAAAAACAAAGCCGTTCCCGAGATACAAACGGTGTACGCCAGCTTGACGCCCGGTAGCGTACACCGTGAACCGGCCTTATATTTCAGAAAGTTTAAGGGTACTATTTTTTTCACCTAGGTATTTCGTCGGTACTATTTGGGTACTATTTATTGGCTGCATCAGATTATGAATATCTTTACGGTGTACGCTATCTTGACGGACACCTAAAATCAAAACATAACCAGGAAGCAAGTAAACCTGGTGCACTTCGCAGAAATTTGTAATAGGTATGACATTTTATTTCATAGTATGTTTGTACTGCTAATTACCTAACCTAAACCATGACTGTGTGCTAGTATTTATGTTGCATTTAAGAATAACTCTAATTAATTTTGTAAAATGATCAGTTATGCAAGATTGTACTGTAAGTCTGTAAATTTAGTTAATAAACTTTGTACTTACTGTAAAATTTAAAGAGTTTTATTTCGGACTAGTGGATCCGCTCGCGACTTCGTTCACGGAGGTGCAATAAGTTAAAGTATCCTATATGTTAACCGGGGTGGACAATTCCACGACAGTCCACGACAGAGAGTAACACAAGCTCGCTAGGTGCAAAGTACTAGGTGGGGGTAACATAATCTATCGCAACGCTCATAGTGGCTTTTAAGTAGAAATAATGTAGGCTCTGTCATCTGTCACATCTGTCAATATCAAAGCAATCTGTTTAGACTTAACTACCTTATTTCAGTAATTTATTTAGGTGTTTAAACTTTATTGCACAAAAGAAAACTTATCGTACAAAAGGCGAACTTAATGCCATAAGGCATTTCCTACCAGTTAACCTTAGGGCAAAGCAGATAACTTGCAGTAATCGCATTATTCCGCCAACAAAAATGGGTCACATCAATTGTTGTGTTGTTGTAAACTGCAAGAATACTGGCAGAAATAGTGAATGCAAGTTTTACCGATTCCCAAAAGCTCCTTAGAAACTGGAGCAATGCAAGAAATGGATAGCTGCCTTTCGACACGGTTTGTGGCTGAAATTTTATATGAGTGACACTCACAAATCCGGTCTTCAGAATGATACTCATTTAGATCCGAAAACGATATTTAATTTATTACTATCGATACAAGGACAATTCTATATGTTTACTGTTATTTAAGGAAACCGTTAAAGTAGCTTTATCTTCTTGTTTTACAGTAAAATTACAACTAAACATGAAGTGAACAAACCCTGACACATCCAAAATAAAACGCACTTTTGGAATAAAATTTACTTACCTCATTTAATTTCAATTAGTAAAAATGATTTCTCAACGTTTTGTTCACCCAAAACACGGTAGAGTCTGTGCGGAAAGAGAATAGGCGTGGCGAAAAACGGAACTAACCTAACCATATGGCCACAGAACAGAAAATACGGCACATACGGTAGAAAATCATTACAGCGCCCCCCAAAATTAATCCTATTCTCTTTCCGCACAGACTCTATCACAGGAATTTTGAATATAAAATACTATGTAGTTTTTATTAATTTTCGTTACAATGTCGCGATGAAATTTCAAAACGTCAGAGCCTCAGAGCCACTAAAGCTGCGGACGCTAGGCGGCGCTGAAGTCGTTGTGGGTCCAGTGAAAAGGGGTACAAGTCACATTTAACCTGGGAGCAAAAGAGCTTAAGTCATACTATTGAGTTGTGACCTTTTAGTCCTTATATAAATTTGACTTGTACCCCTTTTCACTAAACCCACAGAATTGATACTTCAATTTACGCCATAAATAAATAAACAAGCGATGAAATGGTAGCTTGTGTTACATTTTCATTGAATTATCCGGGTGATAATCTATCTGTATACCAAGGACTATTAAAACAAGAGGACTGTCATTCTCCATACAAAAAGCTGTTCCCCGATATTTACAACGCCATCTATGTATAAGCTGGGTATAAGAACTATATTATTTAAAATTATTCAACTTTGCAAGCGTGACACAGTATTTAAATACTTTATATGAAAGAAACATGTTGTTTCTTCATTGGTTTTTTAATGCGGGTAAATTACACCACATTTCTATGTTACATACATAGATACAAGAAATCAAAGTACATAGAAAAACTAAATGGCGCTCACCTGTGAACAGACCGGGAATCGAACCCGGTACCTCTGGATTTCCGGCCCAGCGACTCAACCATTCGTCCACCGTAACACCCAGAAAACACCCTCAATCTTGCCACCTACTTTGACTTCCGTATCATCTATTTTAATAGGACTTTAACCTAAACGCCATCTATGAGAACCCATATTACACAGGTGCCTCACCCCAATGCGAACCTATTACAGATGCGACGATCGAGCGAGAGATGTCGTTGTTTTTATAATACTTTATATGAAAGAAACATGTTGTTTCTTCATTGGTTTTTTAATGCGGGTAAATTACACCACATTTCTATGTTACATACATAGATACAAGAAATCAAAGTACATAGAAAAACTAAATGGCGCTCACCTGTGAACAGACCGGGAATCGAACCCGGTACCTCTGGATTTCCGGCCCAGCGACTCAACAATTCGTCCACCGTAACACCCAGAAAACACCCTCAATCTTGCCACCTACTTTGACTTCCATAACATCTATTTTAATAGGACTTTAACCTAAACGCCATCTATGAGAACCCATATTACACAGGTGCCTCACCCCAATGCGAACCTATTACAGATGCGACGATCGAGCGAGAGATGGCGTTGTTTTTATAATACTTTATATGAAAGAAACATGTTGTTTCTTCATTGGTTTTTTAATGCGGGTAAATTACACCACATTTCTATGTTACATACATAGATACAAGAAATCAAAGTACATAGAAAAACTAAATGGCGCTCACCTGTGAACAGACCGGGAATCGAACCCGGTACCTCTGGATTTCCGGCCCAGCGACTCAACCATTCGTCCACCGGAACACCCAGAAAACACCCTCAATCTTGCCACCTACTTTGACTTCCGTATCATCTATTTTAATAGGACTTTAACCTAAACGCCATCTATGAGAACCCATATTACACAGGTGCCTCACCCCAATGCGAACCTATTACAGATGCGACGATCGAGCGAGAGATGGCGTTGTTTTTATAATACTTTATATGAAAGAAACATGTTGTTTCTTCATTGGTTTTTTAATGCGGGTAAATTACACCACATTTCTATGTTACATACATAGATACAAGAAATCAAAGTACATAGAAAAACTAAATGGCGCTCACCTGTGAACCGAAAAGTCTCGCTCGATCGTCGCATCTGTAATAGGTTCGCATTGGGGTGAGGCACCTGTGTAATATGGGTTCTCATAGATGGCGTTTAGGTTAAAGTCCTATTAAAATAGATGATACGGAAGTCAAAGTAGGTGGCAAGATTGAGGGTGTTTTCTGGGTGTTACGGTGGACGAATGGTTGAGTCGCTGGGCCGGAAATCCAGAGGTACCGGGTTCGATTCCCGGTCTGTTCACAGGTGAGCGCCATTTAGTTTTTCTATGTACTTTGATTTCTTGTATCTATGTATGTAACATAGAAATGTGGTGTAATTTACCCGCATTAAAAAACCAATGAAGAAACAACATGTTTCTTTCATATAAAGTATTATAAAAACAACGCCATCTCTCGCTCGATCGTCGCATCTGTAATAGGTTCGCATTGGGGTGAGGCACCTGTGTAATATGGGTTCTCATAGATGGCGTTTAGGTTAAAGTCCTATTAAAATAGATGATACGGAAGTCAAAGTAGGTGGCAAGATTGAGGGTGTTTTCTGGGTGTTACGGTGGACGAATGGTTGAGTCGCTGGGCCGGAAATCCAGAGGTACCGGGTTCGATTCCCGGTCTGTTCACAGGTGAGCGCCATTTAGTTTTTCTATGTACTTTGATTTCTTGTATCTATGTATGTAACAGTATTTAAATGTTAGAGTTTATTTATTATTAGCTGTTTACGAACTAATTGTTACTGTACTATGTTTCTTTGTTCAATTATAACATCGTTAAATGTTTAGTTTTTTAGCGCCATCTAGTTTTTTCCTGGATATCCCCTTGCGGTCGGGGTACGATCCAAAATTTTGGTATGAGACTAATCTCCTATTACATCACGACGCCAATGTACCTACCATCCACGCATATATGAAGAATCTTTCAGAGAGATTCTTCACACAAGCGAATTCCCATCCTAATCCTCTCTTACGGGAAGCTGTGAACTACGTTCCAGCCCCCGTACCTCAGCCACAAGACTTCCAAATCCCCGCCCCGATACCCAACCCACATCCCGATAACGATCCTCTCTTCGATAGGGTGAATGACTTGTACGAAATGACCCAGACTGACAACGCCGCACTACGTACTGCCCTGCGCAGGCTAGTGAGGCGAGCTCCCCACATCCTGACTGACCCTGACGACGTCATCACGGTCACCGTCAACAGATGGTACCCCGATGACGTCGTCAGTGAAAACGACACCGACACTGATGTAGTACATGACGCCGACTACTACTTAAACAGACAACAAGACGACAACCCGAACGGCGCCGGGTCCACTCCACGTGCACGCCTTCGTCTAAATCTCTCGACATCATAAAAACTTAGCTTAGAACCACTACCTACAAGACGAACTACTGTATCACATATTCGCTAGGTAGGTACACTCCCCACTTCGGTTCGAGTGTCCTTGCACGCCGATGAATAACTCCCGTGGTGCCGAGGTTTTGCCGAGGTATTGCCTACCGCCACGAAGACCAATAGTTGCAACCTCAGAGCATAGAATAGGTACTAGAGAGAGGACAAGCCGCCGGCGACCGTGTCGCAGCTGTAAGCTCATTGTGCATACTCTGCCACCAGTACACCGTCCGTTGTTAGCGAGTGTGCCCGCGTGCTGATCACAGAGAAAATTTTGTTTTCTCCCAAAATGCCGAGTTGTGCAATAATTACTTGCAAACATCGCAGTGATTTGATCAATTTTCACACAAATGGGATCACTTTTCATAGCAAAATACCATTTATTTCTAATAAAACCATGAATTCAACGTAATATTCCGACTTGTATCCATGTAAGCTTACACATGCCTTCATTTAATATACGTTATTACATTGCTGCTGTACAAGTTACATTATTGCAAAGCACAGTGTTTACGCCGCAATGAACGGGATACAAAACGATACACTCAATGACAAAGTTTCTCATAGTGCAGCAGCGATGTTCACCATATTGTGCGCTGCGGATAGTGCTGCGCGGCACCTACACCACGTGTCGATAAAACCAGCCCACGATTAGTGGATGCTAAAAATATATTAAAAATGAACGGATGGATACTGTCTTTAATATAATATTATGAAGTATAAATGTTGTGTAATTGTTTAGCTAATGATTTGTACGTATGCTAATGATAAAAAACTGTTTTGTGTGAATTTCGACATTTTAAAATCATTTTTAGAGCAAAATAGGTAATCCCTTTTCTCTAGCAGCTACATACTTTTTTAATCGTAGAAGTAATACCTTTAGCTATTTTAACTGGCGATTAAACGTATAGAAAATACATATTCAATTTAATTGTGGGGTTATTTTTATTGTTTTAGTAATTTATGTGGTAAAAATCAAATATTGTATGCCTAAGTTTACTAAGGGTTTGAATTGTATGGCATACTAGATTTTGCCCCCGCGGTTCACAGTAAAAATGCAAAATGAGATAAGAGAATAGTAAATAATAAAGGTAAAAATTGCATTATTTGGGGTCGACGAGGTGTAAAATTAACACGCAACAATAATGTCCATTGTTGTGGACGCACGTGTAATTACAAATAATGTACTTTAGGGTCCTTACCATATTTTGACTTCATTGTATTACCGACTACAACAAAGCCTAACTATTTTACTGACTTAACAAACTACTAGCGTACCAGAGACAGATGTTGACTGAACTTATTTATACTTACTTATTATATTTCAATAGGTACATTAAATTATCAACAGACACTTTTTTCGACAATTGTTCAATATCGATATCACGGTATCTCCGGCCTCGTCCCCGCAATTATCGTTGTGTGCGTGCGTACTGACACGATTCGCTGCTCATTCGCATGTACTTAGCCATGGAAATGATGCGCGTGTATTCTGCAATAGGAGCGTCGATATACAAGTGTGTGTGCTTTAGGTGTGTGCGTGCTTCGTCTTTACAATTACTGGTGCTTTGTGTTGGTTAAAGAACTTGCGACAGGCGGATTCAATACAAATCGACCGGCATGTCCGATCTCCTTATATTCTTACATCTGTGGTTGCAACAGCTCAAAGAGCATAGCTAGCATTTGTTCAAGCACAAAAAAAAAAACTATCCAAAGTATGGAGAATGACAGTCCTCTTGTTTTAATGGTCCTTGCTGTATACTGCTGTATACCAAGTTTCATGCAAATCGGTGCACTAGTGGTGGGTCTGCAGAAATATAACATTATCAGGCCGTACGGTGCAGGGCTGTACGTCCACAGATAATTTCCAGACATTAGAGGGTTAAAATTAATAAGAAAATACCAACATAGCAAATCAACCACTAAACATTTTGAAAAACATAGACAAGTACAAATTTAGTTTAATCTGTGGTCATGTCATTAATCCACAGATTACAGAAATCATGATGTCTACTTGTCTAGCCACTAATCCATCTTTGCCGTGAATGCGTTTCCTTTCCTTAATCAAAAGTGGAGATTATCTCTATTTATAGATTTTGTATATACTTTGAAGTGTTACTTAGCGTTTTCAGTTTGTGATAATTTATAAAGGCTCTCAAAAAAGGTAAAATGTTAATTATATTGTTTCTTATTGAAATGACTCATAGTTTGGATCTGGTACGAATTATGTATTTTCTTCGTAGATGTCTTCAGGGAGACCAATCAAGTGCGTGGTGGTCGGCGACGGTACAGTGGGAAAAACCTGCATGCTTATATCTTACACCACAGACAGCTTTCCGGGTGAATATGTCCCCACAGTGTGAGTAGCCAATTCATTCATGTTCCCGAAAAGTAAATATTGAACACTCGATCTAGAAGTATTTGATTTTTATTATTCTACTTGGAAGTGTCTATAATTTATATATACTATCCGAAATAAGACATAACATGGTGTGATCAGGCATTCTGTTTTATGTCAGAACCATTTTATGTATCACTCCTACATCCAATGTTTACAAGTTACTCGTAGTTTTCAACATCCCAGTATCTGATCTGCAAGCCTCACTAACTAGATGGTTTACATGTACATAACACTTCCAAAACTAATATAGTTTTAACTTTCACAGACCTATTAGAGTTGGCTCATTAGAAATAATTATGTTCTCACCATTGACTTACTATTATGATTTAAGTCTCGTATTTTACTTGCGGTGTATAGTATTGTATTTGACACTAGCTACTTTTCATTGGAGGTCTTAATTTTGGAATGTAATAGTTTTTTGCGCATATAATCGGTATAATATAATAATCACTTTTTGCATTTTAACCTCCTTGTTAGAATTTTCATGGTAGCATGTCATATTATCCAATGTGGGCATGTAACTTAAAATATTGGCCCTAGTTTTGGTATGTAATTAAAAGTAAATTTTTATTTTTTATTCTCTTCTGTTGTTAAGTACTAGGGCTTGCATTCCGGAATTCCGGAATTCGGAAATTCCGGAATTTCGGACGATTTTTCCGATATTACAGTTCCGGAATTCAAGTGCTAAATATCGAAAATTCCGGAATTGAAAATAGTGTAATGAAATTCGACATTAAGATGGATATTTTACAAAATTACCACGTTATAAAATTTATTTATTAATTATCTTATCGCCCAGTCTACAGGTAGTATTTTTCGAGCGCGGGGTCTAAAACGGTGCTTGTTAGAACGAGACAGAACGATTTGGGTCCAACTACTTATTGTTTGTCTGTATCTGTTTTTGCATTTAAACAATAAACACCATCAGTACTAATACTAAGTGCAACGCCAATAACGTTAGTTGTGGGTTTCTTGTGCCCTGTGAAGTTGTGATTGTGAATTTTGCAGATTTCATGTGTGTTATACGTGCGACACAATGTTATGTGTATTATTGTTGTATTTTATTTATAATAACGCCTTTACATTTATCAGAATATTTCTGCAATAAAGTCCAATTAATTATTTCATATGACTTCACATCATTATTATATTACACAGCATAATAGTCGATATACATATAGGAGTCTTCTCAAGGCATTTACGAAGGTACAAGAATATTTGAACTAATTTCAAGACATACTAGTGTTAGTGTTTTAATGTTTGAGGATAAATTATTTGAAATGGCATTTCATCATGCTTATAGAAATTATTTAAAGTCGTTTCGTATTAACGTTTAAGCTTTTTATAATATTCACACGATTCATGTATTATGTATGGTTATTCTAAATGAATAGTTATTTTACGTGGTCACGAAAAGGATAACCTTGGTACAGAAATTGTTGTTTCAGATAATTGAATTAGCTCATTGTACCTGTGTTGTGTTTAATGATTGAGAAATTTTGCCCTACTTCGTAATATTTTTGGAATTTTGAGAATGGTCTTATTTAAATACCAAATGCAATTAATAGAATTTATTTTATATGTCATACTATTTCGTTATTAATTCATACCTACTTTTTGTAATAATCTATCGTGCTAGCTAAGTGCACCTAGTATTATTGCATTACTTTAACAGTGTTGATTTTTTAATAATTATGTCTCGATTTTTTCGTATTTTGTACTTGGACTACGTTCTACACATTTGTTGATTATTAATAAATCTATTTTAATACAATTTCTCGTTTCATATGGACAAAAAATGTATTAGAAAACAAAGCCGGTACATCCGCATCAATTCCGGAACCAGTTCCGGAATTCCGGAATTGAAGGTAAAATTCGAAGTCAATTCCGGAATTGGAAAATCGTCCGATTTTGCAAGCCCTATTAAGTACGTACAAACAAGACACATTTCTTATTATGTAGTCATAATGAAGATGAGATTTATTTTTACAGATTTGACAACTATTCGGCACCTATGGTGGTAGACGGAGTGGCAGTTTCTCTAGGGCTGTGGGACACAGCGGGTCAAGAAGATTATGACAGACTTAGGCCTTTAAGCTACCCACAGACTGATGTCTTCCTCATATGTTTTAGTGTCACAAGGTAATTTACTCAATACAATATGAATCATATTTCTTGGCAGTATTGAGACTGCACAAAGACCTTTAATCATAGGTTTTCAGGACAGGGGTTTGTTTGACTGGCAAACTTCTTTTACTGCAATCAATATTATTTATTTTTTATGTCACCTAGCCTTGATGGGTAAGCCCTTGTAAAACCTACAATTACATGTATGTGAAACTTGCTTTTGTGGGCTGGTCACTTTCATCGGGTGATTTTGAAAGCCTCAAATACAAATAACTTTATTTTGCTTGAAACATGGTATAAAAGGTGGTCAGAGAATAAATATTAAAACACATATTTCACCAGCTTCTGGCATGCAAAATCTTATAACTAAAAATCAATTTAAAAAGATAATCACAGCCCTTAATGATCAACATTCAAAAGGTATTCATTAATGGAGTAGAATGCCTTTTGCAAGCTTTGAGCCTCTTGTTGATTTATGATTGTACTCACCTGACAAAGCTTGCATTGCAGATTTACCTTGTGAATCTATTATTTTCCTTATATAAACTAATTACCATAATTCCTCTATTTACATTTTGTACTATAAAATCTCCCAATACTCTAAAAAAATCATAATAAGTAATCATGATTTTTTTGATAGGTTCGTAGATTCAGTTACCTCTAGTACACCAATAGGAGTCTCTTCATTTCTCAATTACAATAGATATTAGCTCTATTTTACTTAAGTAATATGTAAAATAGTGATCACTAAGCCTATGAATGTTGAGAAAACTAGGCATTTGTAATTTAATTGTTTACTTCCTTGATTTAGTTATTAAGAATTAGTGTAGTCACTTATGTAACAGCAATTGTTTAATTAGAACGGTCTCATAATGAACTAATGACTCATTGTTAAGTGAGTGACGACGACATCTCAGCGAGATTCGAAAGAATCATCGCTGAGATGCCGTCGAACGGTGCTCGACGGACACAGCGTCGACCCCGCCGGCGGGGTCGACCTCCTCGCGACAACACCACACAAGGGCCGCGTCCCGATTTACCCCAGGACCCGAATGTCTTGGCTTAACTTCACTCCGACCTTGCTCGGGCCCAGCTAAGTTTCTTGCCGGAGTCTTCTTAGCTGGGCTAGGTTTAGCGAACCGGCAACTAAAACTCCCATTAGTTCGATACACAAGTTCACATAAGGACAGGTTGATCCGCTTCATCCTTCCCGCTGGTCCGCTGCTCACTTTGAGCAATCAGCGAAAAGTCAAAGGTGGCCCTGGCCATCGTCCTGGTTCGACCCCAGGCGAGCAGGCCCCCACCTAGCCCGACACCTATCGTGGTAAGCCGGGACCGGTGACCTGGTTCGACTCCAGGCACCCCCCGGCACATACCCAGTCCGATGAGCGTGTCGGCCGTGTGTAAGGCACACGGTCGGACGCCCTTGGGTGGTCTGGCCAGCGACCTGGTTCGAGCCCAGTGACCGCAACGGCCAACCACCCGGCCCGACAATCACAATGCTCGGAAGTGGGTTGTGAGTTTGTCAGGTTTAAAAAAAATGTTAAGTGAGTTACCAACAATCTAATGTAAAATTGTTTTCCAGCCCATCCTCATATGAAAATGTTACTTCAAAATGGTATCCAGAAATAAAGCACCACTGTCCTGATGCGCCTATTATTTTGGTTGGTGAGTACAGACAAATATTCTTATTTATGTATCCTATTAAATAAGAATTGTAGATATGCAAGGTGGTGCTATTAAAGGCAGTATATTGTTCTGTATATGATGATAACACATGATTGACCGAATGGACAAAGTGAACTGAGTAGAGGCAAATTGGTGTTCTATGCTTGTGTTTTCATTTGTTCTACTAACACAGGTACCATTTTATGTGATCTTCCTGAAAACTAAAATGAGCCATCTTTTTTTTGTGCTTATCCTTCACAATTAAGTTAAAACCGCGCAGCTGATTATACACAGATGGCGCCACGGCTCGAAGTACCTAATATTGTAAATAAACAGAATTGTTAACTTGTGCAATTATAGCCACAGATTGAAGTATATATTCAGGTGTAGTTTATATGTTTTCGTTATTATTTTTGTTTTCGATGACGATCGTTGGACAAGTTGACAACATTACAATACCTATTCACAAGGTACTTCGAACCCAAGTGGCAGTTTTTAAGTTAATTTTCAAATCGATTCTGCTATGTTCGGATTTCAAACTTCTGTTGGCTACTACTTGCCTCTACAAAATTCAGATGATAAAAAGGGCGAACTGCTAATTTGCATGCAGCGCAACGCTGGATTTACGTTAGGGATTAGTGCCAAGGGCGGTAAAATTCAGAGCTTGAGCTTTTTTTTATTTGTCGGTACCCAGAATGGCACTATGGGAAAATCCAGCCCTGGTAAAGCGTGTGTCCTATTCCAGGCACAAAGATCGACTTGCGAGACGATCGTGAGACGCTGAGCCTGCTGTCCGAGCAGGGCATGTCGCCGCTCAAGCGCGAGCAGGGACAGAAGCTGGCCAACAAAATTAGGGCCGTCAAGTATATGGAGTGCTCGGCGCTAACGCAACGCGGCCTCAAGCAAGTGAGTCTACACATCTATTCTATTAGTATGGTGATACTTAACCTTATTTTATGCCACACCTGGCCACCAAGTGGCTTTTTCCGCACGCCGCTTTCTGGCCAAGTGTAGACATAAAATGATGTACACAACACGGGAGGTAATAAAAAAAGCCCTCGCTTGCAGCTCGGGCCGCAAACTTCTGCGATCTCGGCCTTTCTTTGTATTACCACCCTAGTTGTGTAATGTACTATTATGTTCCGTACCTATGAACTATGAGGCAAAGTGATTTAAATAAATTGTCGTCATACGGACAGAGTAAAGGCGCATCTGACTTTTTTTCTAAATTGAGTTACATATATATTTAGACTCGTCTTTTTACTGATTCTAAACATATACAAGGTGTCCCTAAAACCAACGTACATACGAAAAGGGCTGATAAACCAGCTCACCAGATTTAGTAAATTTGACCTCAGTAAAAATCTCTTAGTTTTTGAAATATTGACGATTACGTTAAGTTTGCTCCTAATTTGTAAGTGACATCAAGCACGCCAGGTGCAAATTTAATTCAATCGGATCGTATGAGAAATTTTAGATGAAGTCAGCAGATAGTCGGTAGATAAACATAATACCAAATGTCCCTCGATATTTATTATCTCAAAAATTATTACATTATTTAGTAAATGTTATACCAGTTTAGAAATTACAATAAATACGCATTTTTTTACGTCATGTGCCAGATTGTGTTTGTACATTTTTTTTCACCACCCTCGTTCGAAATCAGAGGTGAATTTGGAAATTTCAATATTATAGTTTCCGTCTTTACAAACTTTGGTTTAATTTGTAATCATCGTCTATAAGTTGTCAATTTCAAAATTTGAAAACAGTTTTCGACCAATCTATATGATTAACTGTGATTACTCGGTGACAGAGCAATATTACGGCAGTATCGAGTTGATCTGAAAATGGAACCAGCAGTAGGGACTGGAACTCCCTGATGACAAATCGTTCCTTTACTTTTTCAACCACGTACCTATCTAATCGAATAGTTTCTTAGAAAAATCGCACTTTTCTACTGGTACTTTTTCTATCAAACTATTCGATTAGATACGTGGTTGAGAAACTAAAGAAACGAAATGCTAGTGTAATTAAATTTGGACCCGTATGTTTAGTCATCATTAGGAAACTTGTTTTTAAAAATAAAAATAAATATGAGAGTTATTTAATTAATACGAATCTTTAACTGTTGTTAAATATTCCAGGTATTCGACGAGGCGGTACGCGCCGTATTAAGACCAGAGCCCCAGAAAAGGCATCAGCGGAAGTGTCTAATCATGTAAATATAGCGCCGTGACAGGAACGCAACGAGAACATGACACTAACACAGTTGAATCTCAAACGACAGTAATAATCTGTTTCTACACCCGTACACTTGCTCACTATTCCGCACCCCTTCTACTTTCGGTAAACAAATAAATAACGTCAAAATTTTAATTTTTAGGGTTGACACTTTATAGGACAAATGGAAGCTAATATTTCTTCTATTTTCAAATAAATGTGGAGGGTTACGGGCTTGAAAAATTAATCTTTCGTAGATCCAAAACGACATTTGTTTAGCCTAGGGCTGATTTTCCCTAACTAAATATCTGACAGTCAACCGAGTCTCCTATTTTTTGTAAAAAAAATAAGGTTTAACTGCCAGATATGTACTTTCTGAAATGCTCTGAAAACACCAAGCCAGGAAAGAAATACACTCACGGACAATGAATTCGGATATTTTACTATATAACTGTTCATAGAAAATGGCCCGAATTCATTGTCCGTGAGTGTACAATAAAAAGTAATCTAAATAAAAAATAAGCTGTGATCTATTTGGTGTCTCTGGTTGCTTAATTTACAAGAAAATAAATAGTTTAATACTATAATCCAATCATTTTGAGGTTAGTAATTTGTTTACCAAGTAAGAAAAGTGCGATTAAAAAATGACCTTTATACGATCCGTTATTTATTTATGTATTCCAATTTCAACCATCCAATACCTCTATCAGTTACTTAATTTGTGTATTACCATTCCCCAACCCAACATGTGCCATAGACTGCATTCATTCTACATTTTTATACCAATGTGATATTCGGATCATCACAATTTATTTATTGCTGCGTTCGCAAGCAAACGGTTATGCCAAAGATTTATGAGTAGATGTAAGTCAGATACTGTAGAGTAGATATTATTGTAAAGAATCTCCAACGGTTAGAAACAAATTGTTACTGTTAAGGATAAAGTGAATACTATTATTTTTGTACATGCAAACGAACCTCGATAGGAAGCTTTGAGATGTTATATTCTTATGCTACTTGCGAGTAAGGACTGACCTTAGAAGCTAGTTATAATTACATACTCAAATTTATATTAAATAAAATTTAGTTGCGAAAATAATTTCTATGAGTAAGCATTTATATTTGTATGAGTTTGAATAAATATATTTGTTGTGGTTATTTAGGGACGTATTATATGCTTTACGAAATAATCTCTAGCTTTAGTAGCTAACAGTTTGTATGAGAAAGCTCGGAGTAACCTGTATGTATTTTGATAAATGTTTTGATTTAGTATTTTAATAGGGACAGTATATTGCAGCTACTTAAAGGAACTGATTTGGTTGACTGATCGCGTGTTATATTTTATATGATAATTGGTTAACGATTTCTGAAGTGTCTATTCTAAAATGACACCAATATTGAATCAATGTATTAAATAATTAATCATGTCTTGTCACTGCCATAATAAAAGGTTCGTTTATTTTGTGATTAAATGCTCATCTCATGAAGATATGGAATAATGAAGGTGACTTAGTGATTATAGGAGCGTTTCAAACACTTGAGTTCCGTGGTTCCATGTTTTTCAAATTTTTCAAAAATAAACGTCTTTTGTTAAAAAAAAATTAAAGGGGTTCTCATGTCATTTCGCGGAGGCAAACTGCATCAAGGTATAAAATAAAACATTTCATACATAATTGATAGCGTGGCGGCGAATACTGACCCTCCTTTTGTTTGTATGGAAAGCCAAACGACACTAATCACCTTACTTAATCTAAATTTCTTTACGTCGTTATATAATTTCCCTTTTTTTTTAACCAAGCATTTAAACACGGGTGCTTTTATAATCAAACTCATGTGTCAAGTTAAAGTCGAAAACAGTCAATAAACCTCCGGCGCTATAACCAGTAGTCTATCTCGTCGTTTAGAACAATTACGCAAGTGCCGTCGTACAAACGAAGATACTGTTAAGTGACCATTGGTAGACCTTGTGCCATTGTAATAAGGTTTACAGATGAACAGTTAAATGTGTCTTCGATTGTACACAATGCAGGCCGTGGCGCACGCAGAGTAATGGCATGGTCGGAAATATGGCGGCATAGTTGCTTCCGATGTGTGCGGGCCGTGATGCGCTCCTCAGATGGCGCGCTGTGCCCAGCACATGTTCAAGTCGTGCGTTGTGTTCTATACAGTTAAACTACTGCTTATGCGAGAGAGACGGCACGATACTATTAATATGTTTATGTAACAATATGAAAGTATTTTTAACTCTATCCTTTTCTTTCACTTTTGACTTTCATTTTTGTGATCTCCCTTTCTTTTTTTTCTCTCTAAGCCAACAATTTAAGATTTCTTTAATCTTTGTTATTTGAACATTAATATATGTATCTTATTCTTTCACAAAACAAGTTCAAACAAGGAAAGGATCTGTCATTAACTCTCAATAACTAGAGTAGGGATGTAACGATACCTATACCGATAATTGAAGGGCGCGTAAAGAATTTGCTGTATGAAAAAAATCTCCAAAAAGTAATTTCAATTACTGATTTAATTTATGTATTGGTCTATTACCTTGTGCAATGATAATTACTATGTTAATTAAATTTTTGGTTCTTAATAAAAAAAAAAAATGTTGAGTTGACAATTTATTTATTTTTACTTTACACTTTCAAGGTTGACTCTCTGTTAAATATAGCCAAGTTTTAGGTATAATAAGGACTTACATATATCTGAAGTTCATACTTCATTACTTAACTAAGATATCGGTATCGGTATCGCCGATTATTTAGTACAATATATCGGTATCGTATCGGCAAAACTATGTATCGTTACATCCCTAAACTAGAGCTAGCACAGTCGGCCGCGATATATCTCGCGCGCAACACAGCATGTAACCTCCAAAGAGAACGCGCGTACACGGCTTACATTAGGTTGACACAATATCTTTATGTCAACATTAATTACAGTATTTACTAAATGTTATACTATTTTAGAATTTAAAATAAATGCGCTAAATTTTTACGTCATGTGCCACGTTATGTTAGTACATTTTGTTTTCACCACACGTTAGAAATCATAGTTAAAATTGGATTTTTTTTTGTTATTTTTCTGTGGCCACAGCATGAACCACAGCACGTCCAATAGCATAGTTATTTGGCAACCTATTATATTAGCAAAAACAGATTTGAAAAATACTTGAATTGTCAGTCATCATGACACTCAAAGCATCGAGCCAAGTTATCGCTCAGCACGAGTTTTGCGAAAACGTAAATATTTCTAAAACTAGGAGATTTTTTACTAAAGTCAAATTTTAATCTGGTGTCTTATGAGTTTTTATCAGCCCTTTTCTTATTGACATTGGATTTAGGGACACCCTGTATGTGAGCGTGTACGACTTGAGACACTCCAAAGGGTGGAGTTGCGCCACTGTGCTACAATGTGTTTACTGTGACAGAATGGTACAAAGGTTTTCAAATGTTGGTGATTCCACTCTTAATGCGCGATTGCTTCATCTATTATGTGATGAGAATGTGTTTATCAGTATAGTCATTTGTTAGGGCAAAATATTTTTGTATGCATATGAAAACTTAGAATAAGAATAACAAGGCATTTACAATGTAACGGGACGCATACTGCGTTGGTTCTATAATTTCGTAAATCATTTCATATACATATAGGCTGCTTTGATTTACAGGAAAAGCTTTGAAAATAACGATTGTGTATATAAATAGGTATTCAATTATTTATGTAAGAACAAAATGCGCAATTTAATACTAAATCATGTGTAAAACTGCACTTAATAAATTATTGAATTTATATTGTTGTTTCCTTATTTTGCTTAGTATATGCCCGCTGAGTAAATTTAGAGTGTAAAACTCTTTCTTTCAGAATTAGATATTGAAATCACGTTTGAATAGAGGATGTCCGGAACGGAACTTCGTTCTCGGAGGTCGCCGCCGGATCCCTTATTTTCTGGCGTACGCACAGTACAGGTCGATTCACAAGAGCTGGCACGAATGGATTGAACGAGTGAATGATAATGTTTGTGTGTGTCGGCGCCAACTAACTTAATTAGCCATTTAGTTAACTGCCTAGCCTTTTCATTTAAATTTTAGGCTAGGTTAGCTTCCCTTCTTTCCCACCGTCCACCTTCCGAGACTACCTCGGTGAACCGTTGAAAACATTTTTTTACTACCGTTCACCCTCAATTATATCGTATAATTTATATTGGTGACCGTCCACCTCTGAAATTTATTTAATTAATTTTGCCATGTTTATGTATATACATAAATAAGAACCATAAGTAACCGGAATAGTTGTCAATGCCATATTGAAATTATGTCTATAGATAAACTTGAAATCTGAAGTTTTGATAATAGGTAGGTACGCCGTATTGATAACAAGGTGTACGGTGGAAATGAAAAATTTTCCATGGTACACCCAGGTGATCAAAGGTGAACGGTAGTAAAAAAAAATTTTCAACGGTTCACCCAGGTGGTCTCGGGAGGTGGACGGTGGGAAAGAAGGGGTTAGCTTGTGTCCCTCAGAGTAGAAATAGAAGCCCCGCGTAGCGGGGCTTCGTCGACCTGCTGGCGGGTCATAATTTAGTGAAAATGCTAGACATTTAACCAAATGGCTGATTAAACCAGTTGGCTGCGACATGTGCATCACAAAATGATGAAATACAGGTTGTTTCAATAAGCGATTATCGTATTTTTAGACTATCTCGTCTCATAACTTCGTAACCCAATCTGCATTGTGTATTTTATGAATGAACAACAAAAAATCCCTACCTACACAATCGCAACCTTGTTGCACACTGAGGCCGTGAAACGCGGAAATTGCATCAAAACATCTAAATTTCGTATGAGTTTCGCATATTTTCGTAGATTGCGCCGACAGTGTGAAAAAATGGTATAAATTCAATAAAAACTCCATGATAGTAAAATATTTATAGCGAACCTTCAAATTTACCTTTCTGCCATATCTTTTACCGTAGTCTTAATAATGTGCAGATTATATGTATTTCTTTTCTTGAATAATGAAGAAGTTTTATGTACTTGTTTACAAAATATTTGGATCCTCCCGTATACCTAAGAACGTCACTCAACAGTGACAAGTGACATTACTTTCGTTCAATCCATTCGTGCCAGCTCTTGTAAATCGACCTGTAAAATAGGTTTCTGTCAAAATGTTCTTTTTTGACAAGCTTTAATTGCCGACTGTACTTTTTTTGTATATTCACAAACTGCACGTCACAACTAATCAAATTAACCCAAACACGGTGAATTTATCTTATTTCATTTAAATGATGTAGCCATAGGATCATCTAAATTCATAATACCTAATATAATTCATGTCATAATATTACATTGTCATCTGATTTACATATTGCCGACTGGCCATGTACAAAACCTTTTATAACGACATTTTCGACTTTCATATTTCAAAATTCAACCAGCAATGGTAACGTGCTATTTATTTTATTTACACTTCATGTACCTACCTCTCAGATCTAACCGACCTGTTTGTGCCTCTCAGGTGCCTTTATATTTTAATTTAATAAACCCTTAGTTATTCTCCATCCTGCCGTACCCACCCAACCTACCACCACCATCCGTTACACTGGCGCCCATCGTGGGGCGTACTTTAACACCTACCCACAATTTGCAAAAGGCGTAAAAGAAACAACGAAACATAGATAATCATATTTACTTTATTGGATATAATGATGTTTACATAAATTCAAAACAGTGTTACCTACACACGGACCAACATTATTAGAACGAGATTTATTTGAAGACTTTCAATATCTTTGTAACATGGTATTTCTTTAATTTTGGATAAAAAAAATGTCATTCATTGACGTATACATAGGACAGGGGCTAAGCGAGCGCGCATAGTTATACGCATAGTTCCGAACTGTTCGGATGGGCCTATCCTTACTTTTACATGTCATAAAATCTTAAATTGTCAAAGTATTAACATTAACTGTGTTGCAGGTTCGGGGATTAGGTACATATAATCTTCTAATTATATTTTACTACCAGAATACATAAGTATACATTTTCAAAAAAATTGTACACAATTAAGGGATTTAATTAAAACAAAACTTAATTTATTCCTCTGTGTTACGAAAGTTACCCATATAGATTGTATGCCTAACTTTCGTAACACAGAGGAAGCGATCGTGATTTTGTTTTTATTAGGCCCTTAACTATGTACAATTTTTTTGAAAATGACTCATAAGTCCTTGCTCAAGTATGATTTTTTTCCAAAATTGCATTGGATCTTAATGGTTTGGGACCTATACACATAACATACTTAATAAAAAGGAAGCCTCAAAAACCACAGGTATAGGTTATAACACACATTTGACAATCCTGTTAGACATACATATAGGTCTAATATGAACATAATTAAATGCATTTACTCAATATGTTTTGTGCATCAAGGCAGTAAAATAATTTCATATTTCACAGGAGACCAAAAACTCAATGACTAGTATAACAATTATATCAATATCTAATATAGTAATATATATATATATAACTTAAAGCAAGATGTGACCAAACATGCATTACTATCACTTACAAATCTTACCATGGCATTCATGCTCTGAACTAGAGAGCTGATAAAGACACATAGCAGATAAAACATTGATGGCGTCAGAGCATATCCCATCCAACAGTTACACAAATCAATACAAATTACCACATTTATCATTAATTAAATGTCTCATTCCTTAATAACGTCTACAATAAAAATAGTATTTATAATAGTAAATACGAAAGTAAATGCAATAGAATAGGATAGCACACCTATCATTTTTGATAATGGACTCACAACAAATAAAGAATTGTGATGATTGTTGTGATGTAAATTCAATAAATATCTCAACTAACTTAAATTTAAAGACTGTATTTATATAACATTAAAATATTTGTAAGCTCCTTCACTCCTATTAATATCCATTAAACGCGCGGTATTCCTAATTATTATTTTTGTTTAGATATATGCAGTATTACCAGAATAACATCAAACATAGCTATACAATTATGAGCAAGTACTACTATGACACTTATGATGTACTTTTATGAATAACAAAAATGATTTACAGAAACACATACTCTTACTGCTACACATCTGACAATGTGGTGAGATCCAGCTGTTTATAAAATATTAACCTACTAAAGGAAGATAAGAACTTCTGGATTATGCGTGATTCATACAATTATAAGGCATAAACATATACTTACACGGACTACTTGCAGACATCTTAAAATTCAATACTAAAACACACATGTTTTGGATGTAACTAACAATTTATACATACAATATTGGTTTGTTGTGTAAAATAAGTTCAAATCAATCGAAAAATGTATGTATTTATTTAGCATTTTCGTTTTAATATTTTAGTGCGGGTTTGTTCGGAATTGAAGTAAAGTAAATATCAGTGGCGTGGCGTAAAATATATCCTAGGGCAAGCCGGTGCAGATTTGGCGTACATTTTCCTTAAGAGCTCTAGAATAAGGTGGTCAAAAGCCTGATATTAGGCAAGCTGGTAGGAATCGAGTTGATTGGACGCTATGCCACTGGTACGCCACGCCAAATATACATGATGAATTTGATCGTTATTAATAATGATTGTTCAATTAATTGCAAAATTAATAAATACAGCAAAATGTATTTGTTTAAATACTATTTCTATAATGATCATCAAGAAAAAAATACAATTACCATCTAATGGTGAACTAATGATTTCTCTTTAAAAATGCTTTTCTGTATTATAATACTCCTAACCAAATAATTCAACATTCAATAACTCGGGAAGATCTAGAGCTTAACACAATTATTTGTTTTTATAAAGGAAGCTTTAATTAGTTATAAGTTTATAATGGAATTATTTAATGGATGAAAAGTAGCTTAATTTATATAAAAATTAATTTCCACCTGCCTATGGTTATTAAAAAATTCTTAACAGTTCATGGGCATTATTATAATGGCTTTTACGTTCCATTTTTTCTAAAATTGACAATTTACATATGAATTGTTGTATTCTACAGGAGAGAAAAGAATCTGCAATCAACTTTTGTTACCTACATTAGAAATGCATACATACATTAATTACACCTTTTTATGAATAAAGCAGTGAAATGATGTATATGTCCCAAAATGTTTATACCTTACATTTTGGGACTTTCCCTCCTGCCTGAATCAACTTATGTACATACATCCAAATCCTGGAAAAAATGCAAGGTAAAAGCTTTTATAGCATACCCTAATACTACATACATAATGTTATTGTTTCATTTTGATAAAACATGTTTTTCAAACCATACAAAGGATTTTGAGTATACATTTTGACTTAAGCCTGGAAGTTTACCCTCAAATACAATTGAAGCTAAGTGCCTTCACTAGCTGGCAGGTATTCATCCTGATATCACATAGCCCTGTAAGGGCCTTGAGACTTCAAATATTGGATTACAAGAGAAGGTCCCGAGGACACTACCTCTGGTGGCAAAGCAGTTAGTGGACAGTTCTCAATACTCATGATTTGAAGACTGACACATAAAGCCAGTTCAAATGGCAGATTGCACAAATTAGGGTTGTCATTTAAGTATAGGGACTCCAGGTTCTCAAGAGTACCAATTTCTTCTGGCAAATACTGCAAGTTATTCTCCCCTACACTCAAGGATGTCAGGTTAGTCAAATGACCGAGGGAGCGAGGCAAGGTTGTCAATTGATTGGACTGTACTATTAATTTTTGTAAATCGTGAAGATATCCTATTTCATTTGGCAACACTTCAAGCTTATTCTCTTCCAAGTCTAAAACTCGCAATTTTCTGAGGCTTCCAATACTAGGGGGAACTCTTTTCAGTAAATTATTAGAGAGTATCAGCACCTCCAAATTCTGTAGACATTGTATGTCATCAGGTAACTTTGTTAACTGATTGGTGCCCAAATTGAGCTCAACCATGTTGGCCCATGTGCCAATATCCAGTGGCAGTGAAGTTAATAAATTTTCCTTCATATTAAGTTTAGTTAAATTCTTGGCTCTAGAAAATATACCATATGGGATTTTATCAATTTGATTGTGCTCTAAGTTAATAGAGAAAACATTTGTAAATTGTGCTGGCCCTCCAGACGGGTAGCTGGCAAAAGAGTTACGAGACAGAGTTATGCTGGTGAGCTCATTAAGGCTGGCCAGGAGACCTTCGGGAAGTTGAGATATGGAGTTGCCTTCCACATTGAATTCATCCATATGTTTGCAATTGCTAAGAGTGGATGGTATAGCACTCAACCTATTGTAACGCAATCCCAAGCGTGACAGGGTCTGGAGGTTCCCAATGGTTTCTGGTATATCTAGGAGATCATTATGTTGCAGGTCTAGAGTAGACAAATTTACACAGTTGCCAATCTCCTGGGGCAAGTGCTCCAGGTGATTATGGGACACATCAAAGGTTACAAGGTTAACAAGTTTTCCAACACCAGAGCTCAGCTCTTTGATTTTATTCTCCCTTAAACTCAACATAGTAAGGTTAGTGAGGTTGGCTATGCCATCACAAACCACTCTGATTCTATTAAAACGCAGGAACAGTGTTGTAAGTGAAGTAAGTTTATACACAACTTCAGGTATATCACTGAGTTTATTGTGACGAAGATCTAGAACCTTCAAACACCTTAGATTAGCGAGGGAATCTGGCAGACTCGTGAGTGAATTTTCATTCAGAGCTAATGTTTGCAGGTTGGTTAAGCATCCAAACTCTGCTGGTAAAGCTACCAGCTTGTTTCCATATAAATAGAACTCGACCAGGTGCGTCAGGTCGCGGACGTTCGGAGGCAAAGACGTAATAGACGACTTACTGAGATCAAGTCTCCGCACACCCTCCTCTCGGCATCGAACGAACTCCTTGATGACATCAAGATCGGCCTGGATGGGTTTGTTCTTCTTCGCGGTGGGCTTGGGCTTGTTGGACTCGGGATGTTTGACCGTCACCACCTTCGGCCGCGCCCCCTCAGTGTTCGTCAACGATGCCGTGGATAATTTTTTCTCCCTCATTCCGTGACACTTCTCTCGCGGGCTTACTGTACCAATGGAATCCAATGCTTCTGAATTTTCTCTCGACGAGTTATCCAGATTCATTCCGTTTGATTTCGTTACCGTTTAGGTTGAATAGCAAGTTTTTATTCGTAAATTAAAACACACTTGACATCATTTGTCATCTCATTGGATAGGCAACAATCAATATATTCTGAATGTGTTTACGTCTGTTACGTAGATTATTTCCACTTATTAAGGATATTATATAAATAAGTGAGGTCTCTTGAATATGTCCGAATTTAATTCACAAGTTTATATAATTAGGTTCACTTTATTATCATTGTATTCACTTCATTATTATATTGGAACGAAACGAGCAGGCGTAAAATCGTAAATCAGGGAAAAGTCAACTTTTTTAATCTTAATTCGGATTCCAATATTTTGGGTGCGTTTTACCCCTAGCTGGATTCCTATTCGTTTTGAGCGTTTTAAATAATAACTTGAGTAGCTTAAAAGGGTATTTGACAACAAAATTATGCTTCCAAAACTGCTCGGATAATATCAATTACTAATTTTCGTGCCACGAATGATTTTAAATTGATAAAAACTAAAAATTAAAGTAAACGCCATAATTAGGCGAACTAGTTTGACAGATAAAAATGTTGCCTGACTCACAGAAAATTAAATAGCCATAGGTAAATATCGATAAAATGTTATCGACAATAGTTTGTACGCATCAGGATAGGTCTAAAATTACAAAATAAAGTCATGAAACGTGTAAATCCTTAAATCTTTTCAAGAATTTATTGTGTCTCCTTACTTTATTTATTAGGCTATAAACTTATAAATTAACTCACACTCATAGTCTTTATTTTTATTATATCGACAAAACATCACTGGCTTAACTCTGGCCACATTTGTGCTTGTGGAACTGTCAAACTAGTTCGCCTAATTATGGCGTTTACTTTAGGCAACATGTTGAGCATCACGCGAGCCAGTATTTTATACTAAACCGCATCCTTTGTGAACTTGTGAGCGTTTTGGCATTTCATAAAAAAAGCTGATTTGATCTGTTATCAAATAGCCTATAGCAGTGCCTATACTGCGAAACGACGAAGCGTCCAACCAAGTTCGTATACTGCCATCCCGCTCACCTGAACACATTTTTATACGGAGAAGGACGGCACTAGACGAACTTCGACCAAAGGCGTTTGAAATTGTAGGTTTACACGCTTGCCAAGCTTCGACCAACTTCCACAAGCACAAGCGTGTGAACGGGGCGTTTTTGGCTTGGCTTGCAAAAGCTTGTCGCTGATCCGGTCCGGAATAGTGTCGGTTTTTTAACACAGATCAAAGGAAGCTTGCGGCAAGCGCTTGCGTCGTATTTACACGTCTGTATCTTCTTTGGCAACTATTGGTGAAATTTTGCCCAGCTAATATTCAAAATCACTGTATACGGCAGAAATTATGGAATTCTCCGGATGGTTCATACAAAAGCTAAACGCAATAGTCGACACAACTCCGACGTCCACATCTGCCAGGCTTGTCTGTCCGGAACAGACTAACGCACTCACAAGCGTGTAAATGTAGCATAAGTCCAAGTGCCGCGCATCCTTGTGAGTATTTATTATATTCCTTTTTTGGCTATGGAGTTCCACTCGGGGCCCACACATAATGCGCATCCCAGTGTTAAGATATTACGTGTGAAACTGAAATTAACTCGGAAACACAAATACTCATCAATAGTCCTTCTATGCCTGTGCACAAAATTATTAAATTAGTATTTAATATAAGCAATTTTTGATAATCAGTGTATTTAATATGCCATCGTATAATAGTATTTTATGCAACAGTTGTATAAGTGGGTTCAAAAAAAGCGAATTGCGTGAGTTGCGATACGAGCCGCGAATGCGGCGAGTATCGCAAATAGAGACGCAATGAGCGTTTTTTGACTTAATTATACAACGTTGCATACAATACTTGCTTTGGGCTTAAAATCTCTAAATTTCATTTTACCTCATTATCAATATTCCCAGATCTCAAAACTTCATGGCCTCAAAATACCTAAATTGCAGAATGCCTAAATTTTTTTCACAATCAACCGAAACCTTAATATCGCCGATGTTCAAAATACCTTAGGCTCATAATACCTAAACTTCAAAACAGCATTATGGCAAAACAACATATGCTTAAAACAACCAAACCTCAAAATACCTAAATTTATACTATCAAATAAACACACGTAAAAAAAATTAGGTATTTTTGGAAAAATGCCTAAATTTAGGTATTTTGAGGTTGAGTTGTTTTGATATTTTGTCATTTCTGTCATTCGGTAATTGAAGGATTGTGCATTTCAATCTTCAGGCATTTAGAGAATATGCCGTTTTAAGTCAAAGTCATAATGAATTTCGTTCATTTTAAGAATGTTACAATTTGACATTAAGGTTTTATGAGCTCATGGTAATTTGAAAATAGGGTGTATTGGCGAATAAGGTATTATGAGATTTAGTGATTTTAAGCCCAAAGCCAATACTTTTTCTACGACGAGGTTTTAAATTATAAAATACAAAATTAATCATATCCTGGAAACAAGGCAAATATGACGTTTGACTGACAGTATGTGTCTATGGTAAAGTTTTTTTTTATTTAAAATATACTTAAATTAAAAATACTTTTTTTATGTTGGCATCAATGAATTTAGTTCGGAAAGTTTTGTTTTTCTTAAAAACCGTAGGAATTTAATTGTTTATTAAGTTGGTAGTTGTGCATTTTTACCGTAAAGTTAAAATTGAGCGCTTAATCCTTGACCTAAGTTTAACCTAGATTTAGAAGTCTGTGGCTGCTAGCAATAACGTAAAGTGACTATAACGACACTAGTGCTGTTATGGGGAATAGAGTATAGTCTTCTCTGAACTCATATTATGTATGTTCTTATATTAGTGTTCGTGACCAAGTAAAAGACAGATAACAGTACAGGAGTAGAAAAATGATTTTTTAGTACTTGTACACTAAGGATCTTATAATAAATAGCCGGACGTAGCCTCGCTAACAAAGAACTTCAGTTCTTCTCAGCACCTCTAGTCCACCGGCTTCTTTAACGCTGGTTGGTCAGGTCAATGTGTGCCTGCTGCGGATAGTAGGAAAAAACTTGTTGATGTGTGCGTGCGGCTCGTAAGTACAAAACAACCGGCCGGCCCACTACAAATGCTTCAGTTATCTGCTGGCGAGGCTCCTCCGGCTATTTAGTTTAAGGTCCTTATTGTGCGCAAATATGAATTTAAGTCCTCATGTGCGCCAAAATATAAGTGTAAAACTGAGATTGGTGCATATGCATAAAGTTTCGCAAGGGCTGTACATATGTGTGGACCCACGATTACTCATTTCAAATACAATTAATTAAGTATTACACGTTTACCGTAAAACGGGGTGAGTAGGGACAAAACTGACATTCAAACCTCGATAAAATTTTATTTTTACATATGCAGACTGAATTGTAAGGTATAGGTATATAATAAATGTTCCGGCCGTTTGTATTTTAGTTTTTTTTTGGGTAGTTCCAATTCATAACTTTGACAATAAACACAAAATCCCTCCTCACCCCGTAGTCCCTCGTAGTTGGGGTGAGACGGGATTTCATACCAAGGTGAGTTGGGCAAATTGTTAGATCGACACTTTTGGATTATGAACATTAATACAGCTCCATTTGTCATCCCTACTCTCCCCATTCATAACCCAACTATCCTCGCAATCCCTTCTCACCCCATTTTACTGCACTGACTTTTACACGTTTCATCTTTCAGTAAGAGTACATATTCTCAAAATATATAAAATACAATGTTATAAGAATAATAGCAGCTTAACATAGATCTTTTTAAAAAAATAATAATTATAGTTAATTTTTGTAAATAGAATAGTATCAAAAGCTATACATACTATATATTTTAGGAAGAACATAATTATTGTATAAAGTAAAGTACCTAGGTCGATCTTCCTCCTGTAAACTTCATTCTAGGCGAGATACAGATAAGCCAATTTTGTCGGCCTACCGAGTAGCAGTACGTAAAGATACTTGCATACATAAAAGGATAATTAATTAATTAGGATGATTTTGGTCTAATGTAAGCCCATGCTGGCCATCTGGGTGATAACTACATGTAAGATTTCCCGGGTTTTAGAAATTGCATTTAAACTCATTATTGCGGGATAATAAAATATTTTCGTTTGTCATTTCTTAAATTCTAATTCTAAGCTATAATAAAAAATGTATATAAACGGGCATATTGAACATTTTGAAAACTATAAATAAAATAAAATAGATGTCATAGGTGCTTTCCTGACGTTTTGGATATTTAAAAAGTGTCCCCCTCTCGAGGTAAAAGTATCTCAAGTCTCATTGCCCTATACGGCCCGTGATCTCGCAAGTACTGAAGAACGACAGTAGGTCCTAGTGCTACCACTTCGGCAGGTATTGCATTCAGAGGACAGTCGGTAATGTCCATAACGCGAAGACCTGAACATAAAGCTAATTCATATGGTAAATCATTTAAATTAGGATTATCATTCAGATGTAAAAATTCGAGTTTCTCAAGAACTCCTATGTCTTCCGGTAAGCTCTGTAGATGATTTTCACCCACATTAAGAGTAGTTAAATTAACTAAGTTTCCTATAGAATGTGGCAAGCTTACCAAATTATTTCCCTGCAACAGTAGGTCATGTAAGTTTCTTAGGTTTCCTATTTCATTTGGTAACATATCCAGCTTGTTTATGTCTAAATCTAACACTCGCAATTTCTTTAAATATTCGATACTGGTTGGGATACGTTTAATCAAGTTGTTAGAAAGTATCAGAATTTCCAGATTTTTCAGGCATTGAATGGCGTCAGGTATTTCAGTCAGTTTATTAGTTCCGAAATTAAGTTCCACCATTTTAGACCACGTACCAATGTCTAATGGCAGTGATGTTAATGTATTTTCCTTCATGTTAAGCTTTGTTACGGTTTTGGCCCTAGAAAATATGCCATATGGAATATTCTCAATTTCATTGTGTTCCATGTTAATGGAGTAAACATTAGTGAACTGTGCTGGTCCACCTGTAGGATAGCTAGTAAATGAATTACGGGACAGAGTAACATTAGTAAGCTCGCTGAAACTTTCAAGGAGGCCTTCGGGAAGTTGAGATATGGAGTTACCTTCTACATTAAATTCATCAATATGTTTACAGTTACTTAAACTAGAAGGTATAGCAGTCAATCTATTATAACGTAAACCCAAGCGAGTGAGAGTCTGCAACTTTCCAATGGTTTCAGGTATTTCTAAAAGTTCGTTGTGTTGCAGGTCTAGAGTAGACAAGTTTATACAGTTTCCAATTTCCTGGGGCAAGTGCTCCAGATGATTATGGGACACATCAAAAGTTACAAGGTTAATAAGTTTTCCAACACCAGAGCTCAACTCTCTGATTTTATTTTCTCTTAAACTCAACATAATAAGATTAGTGAGGTTGGCTATGCCATCATTAACTACTCGTATTCTGTTGAAGCGCAGAAAAAGTGTAGTAAGAGAGGACAGTTTAAACACTACTTCCGGTATGTCACTAAGCTTATTATGACGAAGATCTAAAACTTTTAAAGACGTCAGATTAGCAAGCGATTCTGGCAAACTGGTAAGTGAATTTTCATTCAGTGCCAAAGTTTGAAGCTTATTTAGGCATCCGAACTCTGCTGGAAGTGCTACCAGTTTGTTTCCATATAAGTAGAACTCGCTTAGATGAGTCAAGTCTCGAATACTCAAAGGAAGAGACATGACGGACGACTTACTGAGATCGAGTCTGGTTTCTCTTTCATCGCGGCACTGCAAAATTTTCTTAGTGATGTCGAGATCAGTTTGTATTGCTTGTTTACTCTTCTTTGTGGTTGGCTTGGGTTTGTTAGACTCGGGGTGCTTGACTGTCACCGTCTTCGGCCGCGCTCCTTCCGCAGTCGACAATGAAGAAGTTGATACTTTTCTTTCTTTTCCATCAGTATTTTTCTTGTTATGGGGTGTCGAATGATGAATACTCGAATTATTGGAATCCATTAGTCTACGATATGATCGGGTCTGGAATTTAAAGGCCTAGTCAACATTTTAATTTAAAGTGGAAAAAAGTTTTTTTTATAATCAGCCTTAATAAATATTTACAGTAAACTACTTAGGCTGCTCCCTTTTCTCGCGATGTTTCACGCGAATTGCCTCTTCCTTTACTTTTCAGTGATAACAATTCATAATAAACTCGGTTTAATTCACAAAGTAGTAAATAATGATTATTTGTTCGTTTACTTCCCGTGTACAATTTCATTGTATCGATCCCGATGAAATGCACTCCCTGGGAAAGAAAAAGTATGTTTTTGGGAAATTTTGATTCTAGTATTATTGCCACTTCAAGTCTAGAACACTAATATTGGCTTTAAACAAAAATAGCTTATTTCGTTTTAAACTAAGACTTGAACAGCTCGGTCAACAAAGTTGAACTGCATTGTGTTTATATATTCACCTCTTTCTATTGACATGATTTTATCTCCTTCACTTATAGCCTTATAGCATATTCAGAAGTGCAACTGAAATAACAATCTGATTGAGATTTATCTTTATACAATTTGATTGAATGAAATTACTTGTGGCAAGATTTAACTTGACCACAGTCAGAAATCTTGGTAGAATGAACCGCGGCTGGTATTTTGTTTTTAGTTGCATATGAAGTTTACTAGTAAGTAAAAACAAAATAGCATTACTAGCCGCGTAGTTTGCTATGAAGTATCGTATGCGTTGACGCTACCCCGGCTATTTGCGAGACACTGCGCGAGAAATGTAAATGTTTCACCCGCGACCTTCAAAGAGAAGCTCTTCAAAACGAACGCCTTGAACACTTCGCGGAACCCTCGTTGAATTATTAAATTCGAATTTTGGCGCCAAATTCGGCCTGCTTAAGATTATAGAGGAGCTTTCTCTAGCGATGATTTAAAACGAGAAGCTAAATTTTCTTCCTCTATAATTAAATACAAATCATTTGACACCGAAAATTATAACTGACAAATATAAACATAAAATATACTTCTTCTTATTGATAGCCAGCCTCGTACCATAGACTAAACTGACCACCACACTACTCTCCCGCCAAGCCCGTTGCCTGCTACGGGCGATAATCACACAGGTGCGCGGGAAAATGCACCGAGCGACCACTACGCGTTCTGGCGGCGGTGCCTGACCCAGGTGGCGGTGGCGTGTCTTGTGGTGGTGTGTCTGCGACTGTTGGGGCAGCCTCTAGCGGTGTGCTTCCTGCTGAAGTGTTCTGGCGGACAATACTCCGTTCTTCGTCCGTTGCTACATAGGCTGGCTTTAATCTGTCTATGGTCACTGTACTTGCTCTTCCTGAGATGTCTATCTTAAATGTTTTGTCACCTCTGTACAAGACCTTATACGGGCCCGAATAAGGCGATTCCAACGATGCTTTGGCAGGGCCCTGGCGCAGGAACACATATTCAGCGGAACCAAGATCCTTAGGAACGTAGAATGGCTTCTGAGCGTGATGCGCACCTGGTGTCGGCTTGAGTCGGGTCATGTGGTTGCGCAACCTTGATAAAAAGTTGGAGTAATCGACTGATGTGGTTTTTGTGGGTTTAAAGAACTCTCCCGGCAGTCGCAGCGGCTCCCCATACACGAGTTCGGCGGCTGAAGACTGGATGTCCTCTTTCCAAGCGCTGCGGATGCCGAGGAGGACCAGTGGCAAGGCTTCCACCCAGTGCATGTTGGTGTGGCACATTATGGCAGCTTTTAATTGCAGGTGAAGGCGCTCGACCATTCCATTGCAGGCTGGGTGGCATGAAGTAGTAGGCCGATGTTCAGAACCCAGGATAGCCGACAAATTCCGAAAAAGCTCACACTCGAATTGCCGACCTCTGTCGGTGGTGATTCTGGTAGGGCAACCAAAACGGGCAACCCAACCTGTTATAAAGGCTAGCGCGCAGGTCTCTGCAGTTATATCGGGTATTGGGTATACCTCGGGCCAACGCGTAAACCGATCAATGATCGTGAGGCAGTACCTGTAACCACAAGAGATAGGTAATGGGCCTCCGATATCCATGTGGACATGGGCAAAGCGATGGGATTGAGTCAAAAAGATGCAATGGGAGAGTGGGTATGACGAGAAATTTAATTTTTTTGGCAATCTTAGCATTCTCTCGCCCACAACCGGCAATCTTTATTAATTCCTGGCCACACATACTTTTGCGATACTAGCCGGACTGTTCCTCTTATGCTTGGGTGGCTAAGTCTGTGCACAGCATCAAATGCCTTCCGCCGGAAGTCTTTAGTCATGTATGGCCTCGGATTTGTGGTCGAAACGTCGCAGTAAACCTGCACATCGGAGTCGGGTATCTTAAACTTCCTAAGGCATAGCCCTGTGCCATGCTGCAATAGCTGTTTCAACTCGTCTTCGTCATTTTAGGACTGTGCTAGGGCCTGATAATCCACCGTGTAGCCACCGATTTCCTCCACCCGTGATAGACAATCGGCAACCACGTTCGACTTCCCCGGTACAAATTGTATGTCCGTACTAAATTGGGAGATGAAGTCCAAGTAGCGGAACTGCCTGGGCGAACAGTTATCCCTCATGGTAGAGAACGCGAACGTTAACGGTTTATGATCCGTATAAATTGTGAAGGGTCTAGCCTCAACCATGTGCCGAAAATGCTTGATAGCGTCGTATATCGCCAGTAGTTCCCTGTCGTACGGACTGTATTTCTTTTGCGCAGGTTTCAAGCGCCGAGAGAAAAATGCTAAAGGCTCCCAGGCTCCTGTAGGCAGGCGTTGTTGTAACACCGCCCCAATAGCAGCATCAGAAGCATCTGTTTGTATAGCGAGCTCGACGTCGATCCTGTACTGTAATGGTTGGATCTCTTTTGAGGATACCCTGTGGCCCAGAAAAGTAATTTCATCGACTCCAAACTCACATTTAGCCGTATTGATAAGTATTCCATAATCTCTTAGTCTCTGGAACAAGACCCACAGGTGTTGTTGGTGGCGTTCTTCATCAGGAAAAAATATCAAAATATCGTCCAGATATCCGTAGCAGAAATCTAAGCCTCTTAAAGCTTCGTCCATGAATCTCTGGAACGTCTGCGCCGCGTTTTGCAGCCCAAATGTCATGTAGGGAAACTCAAACAAGCCAAAAGGGGTTATTATGGCAGTCTTCGGTATGTCGGCTGAGTTTACCGGGATCTGATTATATCCCTCAACAAGGTCTACCTTGGAGAAGACTTGACTTCCTGTTAGTTGTTGTGTAAAATCTTGAATGTGTCGTATTGGGTACTTGTCTGGAATGGTGCGCGCATTGAGGGCACGGTAGTCTCCGCGTGGACGCCAACCGTCATCTTTTTTGGGAACCAGATGTAACGGAGACATCCAAGGGCTCTCTGACCTGCGAGCTGTACCATTTTCAAGCATAGCTTCGAACTCCTTCTGCGCGATCATTAAACGATCCGGAGGAAGGCGTCGGGGTCTGCTTGTAACCGGTGGTCAAGGTAAGGTGCGTATATGATGCACTGTGTTGTGTTTCGGCGTGGCATTAATGCCAGCTGGGTGGGTGATGTCTGGGTACTGCCGAAGTATGTCAAGGTATGCGGATTCTCCCGACATAACCTTCACTGATGCGATAGCTTCTGTCAGAGGTTGAGCGGGAACAGTGACTGAGAATGTAGTGCCATTATCTATCAAGCGCTGGTTTTTGCAATCCACTAATATGTTGTAGTGTGCCAGAAAGTCAACACCGATTATTGACTTGGACACGTCAGCAATGACAAACTTCCAGTTGAAATTTCGGCGAAGCCCCAGATTCAGTTGCAAATGCACCGAGCCATATGTAAATATGATCGTACCGTTAGCGGCGAAAAGCTCATAATTTGACTTTGCGTGGGTCCCTCTAATCAAAGCCCCGCGTGCTTTGATTAGAGGGACCCGCACAAATCAGATCCTGTTACTACTAGGAAGAGTGTCTTAGAGGAGACGTCCGATACAAAGAGGCGGCCCGGCGATATAAGGCAGACGTTGGCCTTTAATTTCGGCTGCCGCTGAAGTTTTCCGATCCTGGGTAAGAACAAGGTCGGGTACAGCGAGTCGCTCTGTCACCGAATCTTTGATGGTACCAGCAAACAGACTGATCTCTAGGTCTAAATGCGGAGCGTTCATAACGGCCGGACGTGGTCGGTGCTCGGTTTCTGCCACGAGAGTTGAACCTTGACGCGCGCGCTTGACTGCCAAATTGTGCCTTTAATGAAGCAATCTCCCTGGTGAGGTCTGTCATGTGCCTGGCCATCTCCGACATCTCGGCGTCGTGGGTGCCGTTGCCCACAGCATGAACGAGTAGAGCGTTTGGGGCAGCATCATGCACGCTATCGGCTGACTCGGCTAACTCATCCAGTGACGCTATGGTTTGCGAGGCGATAAGTCCTTGTAAGTTGCTTGGCAGGCGGCTGGACCAGACGACTTTCAAAAAATCCTCGAGCATTCTGTCTCCTGCCAGCCCTCGTAGGTGACGCAAAAATTGGGACGGCTTTCTGTCGCCTAATTCCTCATGCTTCATTAATTGTATGAATCTCTGCTCCTTTGATGCAGATAACCGTGATATTAGCTCGGTTTTAATTTTTTTGTACCTGTTTTCATTGGGTGGGTTGCTTATGACATCTTTGACTTCCACGGCATACTTGTGTTCCAATTGCCCGATGACGTGGTTGAATTTGGTTGCGTCGCTATTAATACCAGACAGCGCGAACTGAGCTTCCACCTGCGCGAACCATAGCGCTGGCTCCTCGGGCCAGAACGGCGGGGGTCGGACGGCTACCTTGAACACTGCGCCCTGGTCTTCGGTTGCTTTAGCGTTTGTTTCCGACATAACCGTGTTTCTTTATAATTATATCGATTCCGTTGTTTCCGTTTATGTTCAAAATCGGGGTCACCGATATAGAGGAGCTTTCTCTAGCGATGAATTAAAACGAGAAGCTAAATTTTGTCCTCTAAAATTAAATACAAATCATTTGACACCGAAAATTATAACTGACAAATATAAACACATAAAAAGTACTTCTTCTTATTGATAGCCAGCCTCGTACCATAGACTAAGCTGACCACCACAAGATCATTATCGTTTTCTTGCTATTTCATTACTTTATTTAATTTAAATAAATTTTAAATTAAAACTTCAATATAGAGTGTATTGCTATAGGAATAGAGTCGTATTGTTTCAGCATATTTTTTGTCGGTGTCTGTACACGTGCGCTATGTCATGGTACGTTTACACGCTTGCCAAGCTTCGACCAACTTCCACAAGCACAACCGTGTGAACGGGGTGTTTAGCTTGGCTTGCGTGAGCGGACTAGTGTCGGTTTTTGAACACAGATTAAAGGAAGCTTGCGGCAAGCGCTTGCTACGTATTTATACGCTGGCGCATGTTTAGTATTGCTCACGACCTCGCGCCTCATTAACTAAGTAGGTAACTAAGGATTGAATTAATAGTAATAGTGATGGATAGTGCAAATTTGAGGTTTTTCTGGCTCAGAATCGTTAGTACTGTTTGGCGCAGGTCTGAAGGAAAACACCAAACATAAATGTTTATATAGACTATATTTCCACTTTCCTCAATCTGGTTACTTATTTTAATGTGCTGCGAGTGACGGTTAGCTTACGACTAATTCATGGCACTTACGCTACTCTATATGAGTGATCTACCCACCTACATACATACATGTATTGTAAATGTTTACTTGCTTGTACGGTATCGTACAAGTACATTCTAACCTTATACGTAAAAAAAGTGTCCCAAAATTTGTATGGGATTTTTGTCTTTCCACTACGTCACGTTCATACAAATACTATGCAAAATGGTGACGTAATGGAAAAAAAGAATTGGGACACTTTTTTTTACGTATAAGGTTCGAAAGTACTAACAATTCTGAGCCAAAAAAACCTCACAAGTCCATATTTTGAGAAAGTAGCTACCCCGGTATTTTTTTTGGAAAACGCTCTTGTATGCTGTAGTAAAAAAGTTAATATGATTGTACTTTAAAAATAATGTCGATTAACACATTGACAATATAAATTTACTTATCTTTAGCAATTTTTTTGCTGAAAGTTTAGTATGGGCCACAAAAAGGATTATTGTAAAGCTGTAATAATCACAATAGTTATACATTAAATTTGAAAGAATAATGCTTTTTTTTATTTAGCACATATTTTAACAGAATTTATCAAGTTTTAGAGTCTTTGCGGAAAGAGAATTGTATTTAGATTTGAGGGCGCTGTAATTGTTTTCTACCGTATTTGCCGTATTTGCCATACTGGTTAGGATAGTTCCGTTTTTCGCCACGCCTATTCTCTTTCCACACAGCAGATTTTCAGCAAAATTTTAGCAATGAATGAAATTCGGAGTTGGCAACAATGGCAACACTGGTTACTGTCAGTCAGACACAGACAGACAGAATTGCTTGAGTATTGTTGATTAATACTAAAGTTTGTTTGCATTGCAAAAAATACTTACGCAGTAGCTATTTTCTTTCATAGGTATTGTGAATTCCTAGAAAATAAACCAATTATTCTAATATTGCGGGGTTGACATGATTGGTTATGCTTCAATTTGTTTTAAATTCTAGGTTATAAAATAGTCACAGGACGCCGCTTGTTTTCCAGTTCTTCGAGACCGACCGCTATCAAAAATGGACAAAAGCAAAGAAAAAGAGGAACAGAGTATCATGGATAAATCCATGAGATCTGTTTTTGGTAAGAATCTGTTTCCAATAAAACTGAAGTCTAAAGAGTAAGTTAATATTGCACTTCGTTTAAATTGTTTTCTATTTTTTAGTTGGTAATATACCATATGAAGCCACAGAAGAAAAGTTGAAAGATATATTCAGTGAGGTTGGCCCAGTATTGTCTTTTAAATTAGTATTTGATAGAGAGACCGGTAAACCTAAGGGCTATGGGTTTTGTGAGTATAAAGACCAAGAAACCGCACTAAGTGCCATGAGGAATCTCAACGGCTACGAAATAGGAGGCCGGTCTCTGAGGGTGGACAATGCTTGTACTGAGAAGTCTAGGATGGAAATGCAAGCCCTCATGCAAGGACCGCAGGTACGTTTACATACCAATGACAGTGATTTAAGTTAGTGAACAGTCATCAATCATATACTATACACCTGTAGTTCATTCTATGTAATCACACAGTTCCATTCCATGTAACCATCTACTGATGTTTACTTAATGATAGATAGATCATTTATTTTATGTGAAAATTACAGTATAAACTTGTAGTACAGACAGACAAATTTATAAGTGTGTATGATCGTTTATGATCATGATCGTCAAAAACAAAAATAAAAATACAAGGTTAAAGGTAGTAAATGTCACAGTGGCAAAATATAAAAAAAAGAATTAGCAAATAAATATCAAATCATGTCTCCCGATAAGGATCGTCAAAACAATTTTTAATAATATAACAATAAATAATAATTGGAATAATAAAAAGTAAAACAAGGACATAATATACAAAAACCAAGATACAAATTAAAAAATTAATACAGGAAAGTACCATGCGATGACGAACCGTTCTCAGTTGCCCCGTTGACCGAAGATCTAAGCATAATCATACTACTATTGAAACTGATGCTGTATTTTATCTAGGTGGAAAACCCTTACGGAGAGGCTGTGGAACCTGAGAAAGCCCCAGAGGCTATCAGCAAAGCCGTGGCGACACTGCCCCCTGAGCAGATGTTTGAACTGATGAAGCAGATGAAATTTTGTGTTCAGGTACCTAAGTTCTTTACAAAACCAGTATATGGAAGGCAGTGGCGTGGCGTAAAAGATATCGTCGCTCCCGTGCCAAACTCACACAAGTGTAATTTTGACAAAAATGAGTTTTTGATGTAGATCGGTACCAAATTCGATAGTTCATAATGCCAACAATTTTCAGACTTCTATCTTTTAAGCTTTCAAAGTTACATTTTCACGAAAATTATAATTATTTATCCCATGGAAAACTTGCGAAGTGTAGATATGGTATTTTGCCTTGGCAGAAAACGTGATTACTCCTTAAATAATTAACGAATCTGCCATTTTCGTTAACTTTCTATGGCGGCAATTATTACTAATCGCGCGAATCTGAAACATTCGTTATTTTACTATGGTGACAGTTAAATCTCATCCATATTAATGAACGTAGTAAACATACGAAAGTAATTTTCGTAACTTTACCTCGGTTCAAATATATCAAAAGCACTTTTAATTTGCGAATGTGGTACTTTCGTTTTACTATCGTGAAAAACCTAACGTTTTTTTCTCTATCTATGGATATGCAAACTTGCGAATGTGCTGTAATTTCCAATTCCAATAAAATAATACATATCTGACAAATTGATCATTTCATACATGTATTTTGAAACCACTATGTGTATACTTTATCAATAAAAGTGCAACTATTACTGAAAAAAAAACAAATGTTTTTTTTCCAACTTCAAATCGCTCCCCTCGAAAATCTGTTTTTTACAGTTGTGTTAGTTTGGCTTGGGAGCGACGATATGCTTGGGCAAGCCAGTGCTGATTTGGCGTACATTTTTCATAAGAGCTGTAGAATAAGGTGATCAAATGCCTGATGGCTGATATTAGGCAAGCCGGTAGGAATCGAGTTCTTTGGACGCCACGCCACTGATGGACGGGTGAAAGGCTATTTCACCCGTCTATATGTATTATAAAATTGTGTCGATATATTTCTTTATTGAAAACATAGTTTGAGGTTGTAGAAAGATTCAGTCATTTTTGCACTGGGATAGTTGGACTGGATAATAATCAGAAAAATCATTTTTCCTTCCAGAACAATCCAACAGAAGCAAGGAACATGCTGCTGCAGAATCCTCAGCTGGCATATGCATTGCTGCAAGCACAGGTTATCATGAGAATCGTAGACCCGGCCACTGCTGTTGTAAGTATGAAGAAATAACCTAATTAAAAAAATAACCTATAGTATTGCAATTGGTTAGGAGAATTTTTGAAATGATATTAGTATGAAATAAATTTGTATCTATACCTAAATCTAAGCAATGGGCTACTGCTTCGGATATGCTATTAAAAATCGTCCTTATTGACAAGCAGCAGAGTGACACTTTTTTTCACTTTTCAGTCTCAGGAGTTCTTCTATTCATAATGTTAACATTCCTATAATTTCAGTCTTTGCCTAATATCTGCATTACCATTGCCTAAAATACAATTCGGATGTTGACTAATGTTGAATTTTACAACAATATAGTCATATGGATTGGAAAATACTAAATTATCATAACACAAAAGAAATAAACCAAAAATGTATAAAAAAAAATAAAGTTATGAGACTACAAAGTTTAAAAAAAAAAACGATTTTTTTTATCGTCTTAAAGTAAATTTCGAAATGCTTAAATAACACTGAAAAAATAAATGTATGACAACTATGTGCTTAAACGCACTTTTTCGTGCTCAAAATGGCAAAATGCTATTTTTTTCATACAACTTAGTACAGCGATGGAACCGATGACGTCATAGGTTCCTCCCGTTTTGTATAGAGCGTTAATGCTCAGTGCGATCTGCTACTTTTGATTACAATTTGTGGCTGTTATACTTATACAAATGTATTATAGGTGTCATATATATATTTGTTCCTCACAAATAGTAGAATCGATTTACGACAGAAAAAATATCGAGTCAACACGCGAATTACTGGCACTCAAGATAACATTAATGACGTTAGTGACCGACAAACGTATAGGGTAATTTGGGTAAAGTAATTTAGAAAGATACGGCATGTTCACATTTTGGTAGTAAAACTATTCTGGATTGCAAAAATTGTAAGAAGGCAGATATTTTGAGATTGCAGACATTTTGGGAATTAGCACATACCTACTAGCGGCATTCTTAGAGACAGACATTATGTGAAAGTTGTGCTGACATTATGAAAAGCAGGCATTTTGGAAAAAACATTTTAGGAAAACGGACATTTCAGGCCTGAGCCTTTCAGACCGGTTTTGATCCATATAAATGTTAGAGTAACATTGAAATCTTAGAGCTATGTTAGAAAAAGTGTGTAAAGCTAGGGCTGTGACATAAAACAAAACTAACCTAACCTATGGTTGTTTCAGAGTATGCTTCATCCCAGCAATCCGGTGCCTCCAGTAATGCACCCTGGTGATAAACTGCCTCTGCCCAACCCTTATATGCCCACACCAGGTAAATACTTTACGACAAAAATAAGAGATCTCGAGTACCTAATCATATTACGCATCTCAACTGAAGCACACAAGTTTACATTCTATTCATTTATTTAAATTATTAAATTTCCCGTATTATTGCCTTTTTTTACTTTATATAGATTACCCAAATAAAGACATCATGTTTCATTTTTTTACTGTTTATTTTGCCGAATAGGGATCACGACTGCGTTAAAACTATATTATTCTATTTAATCCATCAGTTAGATTATGGAAAAATATTATTGCCTTTTTTTTACTTTATATAGATTACCCAAATAAAGACATCATGTTTCATTTTTTTACTGTTTATTTTGCCGAATAGGGATCACGACTGCGTTAAAACTATATTATTCTATTTAATCCATCAGTTAGATTATGGAAAAATATGGGACACGTATTTTTTGATTTATCAAAATATTAAAAATCGACAAAGTTATAGATCATCAAACTTCTGGAGTGGGCGCTTGTGACGTCACTCCAAGTTGAAAATTGTACCTAGGAGTGGCGTCACTCAAAACTTCTAAGCACTCTATCCTCGTCATTTTTTTTTTGTCAAACAAAAGAAAAATACGTGTACAATATTTTTTAATAATCTAACTGATGGACTAAACAGCTTTTTTTAGTCGTCTAGCCCATTCTGGCGTGACGCCAGTGGCGTCTACTGTACAAATAATATTGGTGTATCCTTTTTCAGCTACGCAACCCCCGCCACTGCTGGCTAACCCGGTTCCGCCACCGCCGAGCCAATACGTTCGTGAGTATAACGTATTATATCCCTCCTCCTCATTTCTATTCCTCCTTTAACGTTTTCGCGAATGACCTAGAATGCCTTAAAAATAAACTATAAATATTAATATAATTATTTATTTATTTTTTATTAACATTAATTTTCACTAGCATTACAGTTATACGCCAAGGTACTGGAAAACTTAAATTCTAATAAGCTTAACTAACAGAACAAAGTATCGACACAAACTACAACAGACGTAAAACATAACGCAGGCAATATGAAAGTTAAAACAAATTTACACTTGGAATGGCAAACACAACTAATACCAACAATATACTTAGAAATAAAGTAAAATATAAAAAACAGCGTATAAATTAGCTTCATAATAACGCATCACTGCTATGTGAAGTTTGCTTCATTTATCGTGTCCGTCAAGATTTATCAGAAAATAGTAACAGGCCTTATATTTCAGAAAGTTTAAGGGTACTATTTTTTTCACCTAGGTATTTCGTCGGTACTATTTGGGTACTATTTATTGGCTGCATCAGATTCTGAATATCTTTACGGTGTACGCTATCTTGTCGGACACCATTTATCCGTAAACAAATCGCATCTTGGTTCGCAGGAAATAAATTGATTAGTGTCCGTCCACAGACAATTGTCGAGTGCTTGTGTATTTTATTCAAATGGAAACAAGGAATTTAAATAGTTTATTTATAGCAAAACTCCAGTCCAGTATGTTTTTTGAGCTATCCGACCAGAAAGAGCACGCGTTTTGCGATAGAGTTCAGTGGTCGGTCCTGAATATCAGTTTTGTTAGAGAGAGAGAGAGATTTCTGTACGTAGTACTATTTAGTATTCCGTGACATAATGTAAAAGCCAACGGCAATGCGTACCTGCATGTGCAACGCAGTGCAATGTTCGCGTGTTCTCATGATTTGTTAACTCGACCGTACCGAGCGATCTCAATGTGGGGAGACATCGCTCTTATTGCGCGGACATAAAGCTTTTTGTTGACCGGCTTTAGACGATTCCCCGTGGGTAGATAGGAGATTCTTACAGGCTATTCTGTTACATCCAACTATACAGACAGCAGTGGCGTGGCGTCCATAGAACTCGATTCCCATCGGCTTGCCTAATATTAGGCAGTTCAGCACTTAATTTTAGCGCTCTTAAAGAAAATTGAAGCCAAAGCTGCTCCGGCTTGCCCAAGGATTTCTTCAACGCCACGCCACTGACAGACAGACAAGTAGACACTCTTCGGCCGCTTAGGAGCACGCGATATCTACGGTGACGGGCGACGGTGCGATCCGTATTAGCGCATTCTTACGCTTGAACTGTTATATTTTTCCTGTAATATTTAGGGTGATATAATATTTGGTAATTATTACAGATTTTTCAATTCAGTTGATAATAGGGGGGAATGGTATTTTTTTTTTACTTTTTTCGTCCTAAATCAAAAAGTACATGATTAAGAATAAAAATGGTTTTGGAATCTACAAATTAAGCCCTTTCGTTTGATATCCCACTTGATACAATAGCACATCTACCATTTCGGTCCCATTTAAAAAAAAAGTAAGAAAGGTAGCGACTTTTAAAATTATTCCAAATTTCATATCGATAGCAGCAGTATTTCCTGAGATATCTGACTGTGACAGACAGACAGACGGACAGACAGAGTCGCACCATAAGGGTTCCTGTTTTACCATTTTGGTACGGAACCCTAAAAATTACTGCTATACTGTGGTTACATGGTGTGTCGCGAGCGCGATATGCGGCCGTCTTGTGGCATCCATGCTGATCGTGGCACTTTCAAGTAATGATGTAACGAATATTCGTATTCGCGAATATTCGCAAGATTTTCAATATTCGCATTCGTATTCGCAAAAATCGTTGCGAATATATTGCGTTATTTTTGGTGCATGTTAGATTTAAAATTAATGGAAATAAAGAAAATACGGCCAACTTCGAGTCGGATTTCGAAACTATCAATGAGTAATTAAAAACCCTGTTGGATAAGTACCGAAATAAAATGAAAATAAGATGTATCTTTTTAACCACCGGTTCCAATTTTTCTAACGCATGCGTTCAATCATTATCTTTATTTAGCTAACGATTTTTTTCTAAAAACTTCATTACTTATTTTATTGCAAAACTGAATTAAAAAGTTAATCGTAATTGAAAACTAAGTATGGAATTTTCATAGTTATTGTTTATTTATAGTATTATAAAAATGTATAACCAATGTACGTATTCGCATTCGCGAATATCTACGTCGATTATTCGTATTCGCATTCGCGAATGTTCAAAAACCGATATTCGTTACTATCTCTCTCAACAGCCCGGCCGGCGGCGGCCGACGTGGACCTGCGCGGCTCGCGCGCCGCGCCCGCGCTCCTCGACCAGGACATGCGCAGCCTGCCGCCCATGCCGCACCCTGTGCCCCCGCCGGTGCCCGACAAGTACGTAGCTATAGCAAAACCGTGTATAGGGAACGTGCACGACGAAGGTGCTGCCAACTGGTGCCGCCAATCCAAATCAAGTACCCTCTCATGCTGGGGCCACATTGACGGAAACTCCGTTAATTTATCGCTATGAAGGACGATTAACGTCAGTGTAGCTACGACTTACTGTATTTCACATTGACACTTAGATATTGTCATTGACATTGACAACTTGTTATTATAACAAAACGGGACTTAATCGCGTAAAAACATGCTATTACCTCGACGTTTCGGACGTGCCGTGACGTCCATGGTCGCGAAGGGACTGGCGAGGCGGGTGTCAACATCTAGCCGCGCGGGTTTTCCGAACTACCCGCACTTGGTCTTGATTAATACGCACGCACGTCCGAAACGTCGAGGTAATAGCATGTTTTTACGCGATTAAGTCCCGTTTTGTTATAATAATGAGTGAAAATCGTGAAAAGCTGCAAAGCAAATCAAGCTGTCAATATATTGATTTAAACATCAATATATTGACAGCTTGATTTGACAGAGGTGATGGTTTCGTTTATTGTCCGCCCGTGTCTCTTGTGTCATTTAGTGCTGCCTTCTTATAGTTCCCTATAGCAGAACATACGCAGTGCTGGAAAGCCAGCAGTAGCAAATCCTTTCGAGAAGCCCTTGGATTGGTCTAAGACTGTTTTTCAACGTGTGGATCGCGATTCCTTGGGGGGTCGCAGAGTGGACGCGAGGGCTTCAGGAAAAAAGGAAGAAATGTATTCGTAACATGATAATTCTATTTAGACAGTACAGGGTAGAGGGTCGTGTAATATTTTCACATATGTATAAAGGGGGAAATGCCATGAAAACGGTTGAAAACGCTGCCTTTGCTAGTTTTGCTTAATGGCTGATTCGGCACTGATTACATGTGATATTCACTAGCAAAATTACCACTTTGTCGCTTGCCATAAGGAGACAGTGACTGGTGACCGATATAAATATTGAAACAAAGTCCGTCTTTATTGCCAAGCGACCATTGGCACGTTTAATTAGTGCCGACACATTAGTATTATTATACATTTTAGCCCTTGGGGTAATATTATATCTAATGTAAGTCGGGGTAGTATATAATCTTCTATTACACTTTATAACATGGTGCCAAGAAAAAATAAAAACCTTGAAAATGTCATACAACGCCATGGTGGCGTCATCTCTTGGCCAATACATGACGGATGGAAAGTGGAAACGGCTGAATCGATTTCAATAATTTTGGTACAGGGATAGCTGGACATCTGTTGAAGATACTTTTTACCCGACTACGTGCCGAAAATAAGGCACTTTTATAAAGTTTAGTTTACTAAAACTAAACTTTATAAAAGTGCCTATCTGATATTTGAACTTTCTGTCCCAAGTACTCCTCTTGTGGAAACACAAGAAATGTAAGTTGTGTATAAAAGTTCCTATTATATGTAGCAACTTTCTTTGCAGTAGCGTTATGTTGCGAGTTCTAGCATTTATCAACATATCTTTTTGATGATTTCTGTCTGTAATTTTTAAGTGTTTATTAGTGTGTGTTTTTTATCAGTTTAGTCGATATTTTAGGCATTATGGAATAAAGGGCCCCATGTGTGACTATGATCGATGATTATCTTATCAAAAAAGTCAAAAGGATTTCCAAGTAGGTCAAGTAGGGAGTTCTGTAGATTACGGGGCTCTGGGCACTTGCTCAGGAAAGATGAGTAACGAAAAAAAACAGAGCTTAAAAAGGTGATTCGAGTCTGTCGGTTCTTTGTGCAAACAAGAGGGTAGTCATTTGCTTCCAGGACATCAATCGGGGTTGAAATGTGTTTCATTTTATAGCTTGATACATTTTGTCTGAGCGGCATGACATGAGAAGTTTCTAAAAACCAGAATGAACGTGCAATCCCGATGAAGGTCATTGCCATCTATTGTCATAATAGGGTATTTGCCTGTAGTCAATATAAATAACTATACGCTAGCCATTAAATCAGCTTTCGAAAATTTGCAAAAATTAACTAAACATCACCTATTTAGCGTTTTTAAAGTTCTTATTTCTTTGCTTGTAGTGCGTTCCTACACGACGCGCACACATTCAAGCGTGCGATGTACCTTTTGTAGGTTAAAATTAGTGATGTAACGAATATTCGCATTCGTATTTGCGAATATCAACGTCGATTATTCTTATTCGCATTCGCGAATGTTCAAAAACCGATATTCGTTACATCTCTAGTTAAAATGGTGTAATTTGTGTTGCAGCTCGTATCCGCGCGACCCGCGCCTGGCCGGCGGGCAGTTCAGCGCGGACCCGCGCGTGAGGAGCGACCCGCGCACACAGCCCAAGATGCCGCCGCGTGAGTCCACTATTATTCACTAGCGATGCCCGCAACTCCATTTGCATGTATCATGTGAACTCTACGTGTATAGATAATTTCTTTTTCTACTCCTGTACTTTAATCTGTCTTTAACTTGGTCACGAACACTAATATAAGAACATACATAATATGAGTTCAGAGAAGTCTATACTCTATTCCCCATAACAGCACTAGTGTCGTTATAGTCACATTACGATACTGCTAGCAGCCACAGACTTCTAAATGTAGGTTAAACTTAGGTCAAGGATTAAGCGCTCAATTCTTCGCTTCAATTCAAGAAAAACAATACTTTCCGAATTAAATTCATTGATGCCAACATAAAAAAAATATTTTTATTATCGTCACTTCGTGTCACTGATGGTGACGAGTGACTTCTAATTAAAAAAAAGTTTACCATAGACACAAGTGGCAGTCAATATGTCATATTTGCCTTGTTTGAGAGCTGTTTAATTAGGTATGTATTTTATATTTTAAAACCTAGTCGTAGAAAAAGTATTGTATGCAACGTTGTATAATTAAGTCAAAAAACGCTCATTGCGTCTCTATTTGCGATACTCGCCGCATTCGCGGCTCGTATCGCAACTCACGCAATTCGCATTTTTTGAGCCTACTTATACAACTGTTGCATAAAATACTATTAATACGTTCACGACCAACAACCCGCTTGGTGGGCGCTCGTAACTTTTGCTCAGATGCCGGCCGTTTATTTCGTACAACATTATTGGCCTCACAAACCCACCTAGCGGGAATTTGCATGTATTATGTGAACTCTATAGACAATTTCTTTAGCACTTTCACGACCAACAACCCGTTTAGCGGGCTAACCGCCATACAGTTTTTCTTGAACTATTCACGTATCTACTTACGGTTTACGGGAGTTTGTACGGGACCCTCCGTGCGCGAGTCCGACTCGCACTTGACCGGTTTTTTTCGTATCGCATTATTGTAATCACAAACCCATCTGAGGTGGTGGGCTCCGTCGGTTTTTGGGGAAGTTTACAATTTTTTGTCTGGTCGTGAAAGTGTTATAAAAATCCAACAAACATTGAATCAGGCTCATCGCTGCTACCAAATACACGAGTCACTATAAAATATATTGAAATTGCTATACATGAGCCTGTAATATTTGAAAAGCTCATAGACTCCTAGAAAAAAATGGGACTAACCTGGAAGAATATCCTTATCTTATCTTTTTATTAATTAATACAGACATAACACTACAGACATAACACTAGTTTACAAAATAAAAAAGTTATTTGTATCTTGAGTGAGAGACAAAATTTGTTGTAGATTTTTAGAGGCTGAATCTAAATTCGGCCACAGATTTCCCCTAGGATGTCAAGATTTTGGGATATTTTGGGAATTTTGAAGTATTTTTGAAGACAATTTTTTACAGTAATTTTTAGCTAAAGCATCCTTTAGTACTTAGGCCCCATTTAGACGGGGCGAGAACTTGTATGCGATTTTCATTTCATTGCGGTGATTATTCGATCAACTGTACTCATCGTACCTTGGGAGCCCGCAATGTAATCAAACTCGCATACGAGTTCTCAACCCGTCTAAATGGAGCCTAATTCTTTGTTTATCAAATTCATTTTTGTTTTTTTCGCTACGAGTTTTTTCTCTGTGAACAATAGAATTATGCCATGACGATTTTTTGTTTGCACTTGGTATTAATGCTACCTTAGTGCCGTGAGTGAAAATTTAGCTCCACCCTGTTTCATCCACCCTTCTAGAATACTGGTGTTCTTTGATATTCATCACTTTTCCTTATAGAAATGCCGCCTGGAATGCCAAGCGTCGCGCAGGCTAGGACCATACAGGGTATACCTTCTGGTGCTTCCGATCAAGAAAAGGTAAACTTTGAAATATACCTTAATTCGAAATATATAAAGGTGAAGTTACCATGTCAAGGAAAGTTTCCCAGTTTTTCGGACACATATATCTTAGGTAACTGCTGTTCGCTTTCTATATCTTGACGACCGCTTTAGCTTAGTTGGTAGTGACCCTGCCTACGAAGCAAGAGGTCCTGGGTTCGAATCCCGGTAAGGGCATTTATTTGTGTGATGAGCACGAATATTTGTTCCTGAGTCATGGATGTTTTCTATGTATTTAAGTATTTGTATCTATTAAATATATCGTCGTCTAGTATCCATAACACAAGCCTTATTGAGCTTTTACTATGGGGCTAGTTCGATTTGTGTAAGATTGTCCCCTAATATTTATTATTTATTTATTTATATCTTATATACCTGACTAATAAAATTGGTCAGGCTGTTTGACGGTTCCTTGGTAGAGGGGACGCCTGGCTAAGGCTTACTCCCGCCGCAGTTTTCTCAGGAGGTGACATTATAGATTTCTTCAAGGTAGTGAATAGGTTTTTCAAGGATCGGTAACACGTACGTAATTCTCCTGTCGTTGCAAGCGGCTATGCCTATATCATGGACTCTGACATGGTACATGGACTCGGTGACTGCTTGACAACAATGGCCCGTTTCACATTTCAAGTCTAACTTTGAGTGCCACCGACAGATAGTCGGGTTCAAGTGCTACGCAGGATCAGCTTGATCAGCAGTTCGCTACATAAGGCAATTAGCGTGCTACGGACTACGGCGTAGCACTCGTAGCGAAGCTTGGCACTGAATATGTTAAATAACACGTTCACACTCCGTGACCCGTATATGGGTCACGGCAAACCTGTATTACAAAGCTGTAAGGTTTACAATTAAGATTCGGACAGTAAACGTCTCAAACTAGCAAAATTGGGTCAAACCAACTAATGTTGTAATTTTGAAACAATTTTGCTGGTTTAGATTTATAAATTGTAACTTGTAGCTTCGTGAAATGGGTCACAGGAAAGCCAGAAGCTTTTTTGCCACTGTATTTTGCCATTGCCATTGATTTTTGACATTGTATCTTTTTATTGTGAGCATATTTTATTTTTTATATTTTTTTTGACGATCATAGTATAAAATTCGTGTAAATTGACATAGTATAGTTTATATTGTAACTCTTATATTATGAAATAAAGAAATCTAAATCTAATCTATCTAAATATCTGTTTATACATGATTGTTCTGTTTCCAGGCGGCGCTGATAATGCAAGTGTTGCAGCTCTCGGACGAGCAGATAGCTCTGCTGCCGCCTGAGCAACGCGCCAGCATCCTCATGCTGAAGGAACAAATCGCGAAGAGCACGCAGCAGCGCTAACAACATGTCTAATATAACTAACACATTAAACGCCAAGGTGGTCATCTGTTTATGTATTGGGGGGTCCCAGGCGACTCCCACGCCGCCTAATGTGTTAATAAACATTTCTCTAATAAATATTATTCCTAATTTATATGCGTTTTTGTATTGGAGTTTTTGCAACTTTTCTCTGACTGTCACAAAGTTAGGGTTTTAAAAGTCTGATTTTCTTATTGCACCTTTAGGCACGTAATACTACCCTACTACTACTAAACCTTTATGATAAAAAAATATTTTCTAACTTTGATTATAGTGTCCACACTTGAAATAGCCAGCGGATCCAGGAGAAAGAGGGGCGGTGAGGTTCAAAGACCAATGCTCAGTGTAGGGTTCCATAGCCGTAACTATAATCTATCTTAATAGCAATTACGTCCTTTTGTTGAGAAGCGCACTTTATTGGCAATACCTCGAAAACGGTTAATCCGATCTTGTTGAAAATAATTTTCGTTGAAAGTATTAATTAAGCGTTATCTTTGTAATTTTTTTTTTATATTTTTCGGATACACGGTTTAGAAGATAAAAGGGGGGGGGGGGGGGCACAACTTTCGGAGCGATTATTTCCAAAGGTATTCACTTAATCAAAAACATTACTTAAGAACCTTAAAATGTTTTTGAAAGAGCTGTCGAACTATGTACCTCACGTTGATATTTTCTGGAAAAAAATTTTTTTAGCTTCTGTAACATGTATGGAGTGCCCCCCCCCCCCCCCCTAAAAATATGTATTTTAATTATTTAATTACCAAACTAAGTAGCGGCTCATAGAAGACACCTATATTCCAAAATTCATCAATATCCATCGTGCAGTTTTTGAGTAAAATGCCTGTGACAGACAGACGGACGGACATGACGAAACTAAGGGTTCCGTTTTTGCCATTTTGGCTACGGAACCCTAAAAAGAACTAGTTTTCCAATGCCTATCTAGAATATTAGACCTCTGTGCAACCCTGTATAAGCCTACCTATACCAATGTATCGGTAGTGAGATATGTCAATTCATAACAACCACTATGATAGCATAATTTTATCAAGCTTCTGACATTGAACACAACATAATAAAAGCAGAAAATACATTTTAAAGATGAAACTGTGTCGAAGTTCAAGTCACAAGATGATTTATAAGAAAAACGTGTTTAATATGTGCATCGTCATCTATACCTAACCATCTCCCGGAGGAACTGAGGCTGCTGGAGGGAAACGCCTTTAAACGCAGTCTAACAAATTGGCTCTTAGAGCATTGTTTCTATAGCGTAAAGGCGTATCTCGAACACTAGCAGTACTAGATTTAAGTTGTATTGTCAATAATCTAAATTGTGATATGCCTATTATGTTAATTTTATTTCATTGTTGTTTTATTATCACTATTATTTCAATTTGACATTTTATTTTACTTTTTTTTCTTTAATTCAATAGTAATCAATTCAATTGTACATATTTGCAGGCTTGCACGCAAGCTAGATACACGAATCATGACATGCATTGTAACATCCCTATACTGTGTCTATGCAAATAAATATTTCTGATTTCTGAATAACGACTTCGTCCACGTGCTTGAGCCTATACTCTGAACAAATTATAAAGACGAACAAATAGTTCAACTTCGGCCGCTTAGGAAAGCGGCCGAAGTTACTAGTGAACTATTTGTTCGTCTTGCGCGTTAAGGTGGGTTTAGACCAAACGAATTCTAACACATTCTAACCCCACTCTACCAAATTCTTTGTGTACCTAAATCCACCTTGACACGTTTTCACACAGATGCGTGATAACACGTCCGTGTGAGTGCGATCCATACTCGAGCATTCTTGCAACTTTGCTTATAGTGCGTTCGTTTCGTACACGGCGCGCACGCATTCCAAGCGCGCGATGTACATTTTGTAGGGCGAAAAATTACTGCTTTGAATGTCCTGGCATAAATCCCCATTCCCCGAACCGCACTGTCTCCTTAGCAGTCATAGACAATTTTGGGTGAGGCCTTCGAATACTCTTTCCCTAGTTTTACTTTCTTATCCTACTAACCTTGTAGGGTAGGTAAGTAATTTTTTTCCGACTGTACCGATAATGACTGCTTTCAATACCAAAAAGTCCTGCACTAAATAACGTAGGTAATTTGTTACGCATTTTAGTTTTAATAACAATGAGTAATGTTGTCTCAATTACTGATAATATGAAACATATGCCTAAATTTCGGTTCGTGGTTACGTCAAGAGATTAAAAAAATAATGAAGTACTTCACTTATTAAAACGTTATTACTAAAACAAAATGCCAAGATAACATATCATGGTGTTCTGGGTCATTTGATTGTTTTATTATCATCTATACGTGATGTTTTTATCGTCCGTTAAGTTTGGGATAAGTAAAGAATCCAAACTGATTATTGCCATTTTGGGTGTAGCCTTTGAACGGTTCGCAACAGAAGAGGCAAAAGTAAAAAATTCAATAACAAATTCTGGAATAAGAATAACTTTATTGCCGTCACGGTTTTACAGATGTTAATGGGTTACAGGTAAGTAGGTACATCATGACACCCTGTAAGGGTACTGCAATTTCCTTAAAACTATGTCTTCAAAAAATTCAGTAAGGGGTCATTCATTTATTACGAAAGACGATTTAGGGGGGGGGGGGTCAACCATGTTTTTTTTTCTTACAGGGGGGTGGGAGGGAGTTTTGATCGTTCTTACGTAAGATCATAAAAATGCGCAAAATAATCTTAACTTTTGAAAAAGCGCGCAAATCCGCGCGAGAGCTTAAGCGCGTGCTCGGTTGCGTACAAGGTACTTTACTAAAAAAATAAAAAACTGCAAATAAACGTCCCTACAAAAATGATTCTATGAAAAATAAACATTAAAACAGCCCAAACGTAAAATCATTTTTCCTTTAGATTCTTACATAATAAATATTAAATAGGGGGGGAGGGGTCAGCCGATTCTTATTTTTCTTACATTAGGGGGGGGAGGGGGTCAAAAACTGGCAAAAATCGTCTTACGTAATAAATGAATGGCCTAAGGCTGTAATAGTACATTACACAACTAGGGTGGTAATACAAAGAAAGGCCGAGATCGCAGAAGTTTGCGGCCCGAGCTGCAAGCGAGGGACGTAAATATGCGATCGAGAGCTTTCTTTATTACTGCCGTCCTATGTCTAAAACTAGACTAACCTCTATGGAGTTGTATAGGGATTAGTCCAGTTTTAGATATCGGACGGCAGATTACCTCCCGTGTTGTGAACATCATTTTATGGCTACACTTGGACGGAAAGCGGCTTTTTTCGTACGCGCAGCGTGCGGAAAAAGTCACTTTAAGGCCAGGTGTGGCATAGATTAACTAAATAATCTCTTAATTTATTTACAAAAACTGTGAACTTTGGCTGTTAATTTGGTTACCTATCAGTGGCTTAGTTTCAATCGAAATGTTTCTACCGGTATTCCTATTTTTAGATATTAGCATAATTATCCTAAATCTTAGTGCCCTTGAAGAAAAAGTAACACACTTGTGTTCCGGCTTGCCTATGATTAAGTTTGACACCACGTTACTGATGGATGATTAATACTTAGTCCGAGATTTATAAATACCAGTTTGATGGATAATATTCTCTTTTTCTGTATTTCGTTGTGCTCTTGGCAGAGCGGTCGTGGTCATCATGAGCGAGGATGAAATTACTAGATTACCTACTGTTTTATTTCCTTACCAATCGGTTCTTTTAGTGTATGCTATGGATTAAGTAAGTATATCTACCAATAGCAAGTCATAGGCTTTTCCTCGTTTTCCTTTTAGTTCATATAGGTATAGTCCTATATGGGTAAGGCTGAAAAATTGGGCTTATGTAACATAAAAGTAACTAAAAATATATGTTACTGAGTAACTTAAAAGTTACATAAAAGTATTCTAAAGGGATATTCACAATGTCTACAATACAAACACTTTTTGTACTAAGTGTTTATTTAAGAGATCAAATAGGTATATAAGGTCCTAATTTATTAGTTGCAGATATTTTTACAGCTGATAGTACTCGGTCTCTGGAGTATATTAAAGCATGAAACATTATAGCTTTTACGATGTTTTTTTTGGAGAAAAAGGAAAAACAAATTTGCTACGTAATAACACCCTGTTAATGTGATTACTAAATGAAAACTCATTGAAAAGATTCTAGTAGCTCTTTTACGTACCACTTAACTGTAACTGGCCACTTCACGTAGATAAATTAAAAGACATTTGCAGTTTTCCCGCCGAACCGTTACGACATTTACGACAACAAATTGTTGATATGACAGATAGTGTTATTGTGACATGTGATAATGCACATGATGATTTATTTAGACGAAATTATAATAAATTTTATTGTTAGGTAAATGAAATCAGAAAAGTTATATGAAAAGATTTCTGAATTTCTATTTAAAGTTAATTATTTTAATGTAAAGTATAATGTGTTAAAATATCTGCAACTAATAAATTAGGACCTTATATACTTTGGTACATTTTTGAACAAAGATGAATAAGTAATTAAAGGCTGATAGCCACACAAAAGCTGTCTTCACAAATAAAATTAAATCATAATTTTTCCCCGGATTACTTGTTCTTGTTATAATCATTGTAATTATGTAAAATAAAATAAAAAAACACGTTACTCTTCTTTGTGTTGCGCAGTTGGGTATAAAAATTAAAACAAACCAAATATTTTAAACTAAAAACCCGACTGCAAGAACTTGTAACTGAAAAGAAAGCGTGAACAAAGCTTTACTTTACTTTTATGTTACGTAACTTAAAAATAAATTAAAATGGTAACATAAGTAACTTAAAAGTAACATAAAAGTTAGCCTCTATTCACTTTCATTTGCATTATATAGAACAATAACAAACATATTAACTCGAACACGACACCTAGCTATAAACTAATATGAAGATTATATTAATAATGTATTACGTAATACAAAACAGAACAAATTTACCATGAAATTCACTCGTAACTTTTAAATTCCATAAAAAATCCTCGGCACAAGTTGAATCGACGCACTGAACTACCCACAAAATGGCCGACCAGTGAGAGGTATACCAAGACTAAAGAATAAATAGTGTTGCCGTTATAATGAAATCAAATTCCGCAAATCAACTGCTGAAATAGCAAGACAGAACGGTTACTTAAATTAAGTAACTTAAAAGCTTCAATATGTTGACTTGTCTTATGTGACGCGTAAATTATTATTTTAAATGGGCAATGCTAATGTTAAAGCTCGAAAAACGTTGCATTAATATATGACAGTTATAAAAAAAACTCCAACATATCAGTATAATATCACAAAACTAAAAAACGATAATTACAATCTTTCAGGAACATTTTTGGGACATTTTTATTTGTATGGAAATCGATGCAATTGCATAGAAGAAAAAAAAATTGGAATACAAACACAGAGATTTACATTTGTTAGTGGACTAGAACTAGTAGAAAAAGTTTTGTATTTTGCACGGAAAATTAAAAAAGTAAAATTTTGTAATTACTTTTCGTAAAAACAATGCCGGACGCTTACAAGTCACGAAATCATCCCTTTTTTACGGCCTTACCCATATAACCAATTAGAGCGTGCAATATCTCACGTAGGCCTTAGGTTAGTAAATCAAATAAAAGATCGAAGAAGTTATTTATTGTAAATAATATTCTTAATCTCCCTTGAGAGACGCATCCCGGATCTTTAGAATGAATCTATGATGTTAATTTAATTTTTACACGGTAAAATGTTCAAATTTTAATAAAGTCGGTCAGTTGTAATCACTTTATTACTGAACGCGACTTTCATTTGACGTTTGGTTTGACATTTGTTTTGGCACGAGTTTTATGTCTAGGGCTGCCACATTGTACAATGGGATACAAAAATTGTATAATCGGGAGCCTCATTGTATCGCCCTTATATCGTGGACCTCCATGTATAACTGGACACAATACAAAATGCCTCGAAATTTTTAGCACTAGGTTGATCGCTTGTGTTGCAGTATAATGGTTTCTTTATACCACTTTTATAAGTTTAGCAGTTTAAGTTCTCAGAAGATTAAAATTTAGGAGTCCACATCAAAACAATATTGAAGTCAGTGGGGTGACTACCCCACTGCTAAAGTCCTTGGAGGCAGTGCCGTAAATAGGGCGGTGCCACCGGTGCCCAGGGACAGGGCGTGACTCTGGGGGGCGCAAGAATGGCCAGACCAGGCAGGACCCATAGGGCCGTCTTTAACCTATTGGAGGCCCTGGGCATATTAGGATAATGGGGCCGCTATGACTTTGTATTTGATCTGAGGGGGGCCCCTATCCATCGTGGGGCCCTGGGCACTTGCCCAAAGTGCCCACTGGGAAAGGGGGTCTGAGGATCCTAGGGTACCTATAATATCTAAAAAAAAAAACAAGGGCGTAGTTATAGAAGCTCGCACAGGGCGCAGAAAAGGATATTTACGGTACTGCTTGGAGGGCACGATGTGATCGCCGACTTTGCTATAGCGCTACAAGAATAGAAAACTAATGTTTCTTTGATATACATGACAATTATCCTCCTAAGGCCCAAAGCAAAATAACGCACATAATGACTGTGAACGTGTGAACCATGGTCCTACCAGTGCCTAGTAGTATTGTTTTATGCTAATTCTGACCCTAGCATTTAAGATACATTTTTACTTTTATTTTACTTGTAGGTATGTATAGTACCAATAGTTTTTGGGCGTGTTTGTAATCAATGTGTTGCGATAGCTTGTTGGGCCATTGATTTTATTTGAATAAGTGCTACAGAGAAGATTATGGGCTTTCTATAAGTCTTGAATTATGTTCAATAAAAGTCCTAATGGTACGCTATTACTACCCAACAGTGGAAAGAGCTGGGTGGGTGGATTTCAGAGCGTTTCAACGGCCGTCATCAACAATTCCGAAATTTCGACGATTCTCTTTAAGAATGTGTCCCATTATTTTAATAAAATCCGAAAGTGGTACTTACTTTTTCCGTGATTTGATCAAAAATTAAGTAATTTTTAGAAATATGTCATTATAATATCGGGATTGGTGATGACGGCGTTTGAAACGCTGTGAAATCCACCCGGGTCTGAATAACAATGTTAATTATTCCTACAGATAGGTCCTTGGGCTTTAGTAGGGTATAAAAGGGAAATATTTAATTGATCTTCTAAAATCGTAAATTAGCAAAAAAAATATATATATTTATTTTTTTAAATTAATTATTTTTTTATGTCTGAAATCTTAATATTCAGGTATTATTGCGTCTATATTAGTTGACCTACGCATGAATTATAAATGAACTGCATTTAAGCTAACATGATAGAATATATGCCTTTATTTTTTATTGTTATTCCTGACGACAGATTTTGTATAATTATTAATTTGACAAACTTAGCAGAATAATCTCAAAAATTGTACTGGCAGCACTGTTTATAACTGTCAATTTGCCATATGGGTACGCAATAGTACGCAATGCGTACTATTTGATGGTCTTGCGTACTCGCGTACTCATCCGTCGATTTGCGTACTATTTTATTACCTGACAGCCGGTTAGTCCACTTGAACAGAATAAATATTTTTTAGGTTTTCCGGTTAATATTATTTACGAACGCACCCAAAATATGTTTACTACTGATACTTCTAGAGATTATCTGTGCTTATCGCACTGACAAGCAAGTGACATGCCAAACTAGTTTACAAATTCTAATGACATTAAGGCACCATCATAGCAAAATCATAGTCAAGACAAAATAGAACATGTTAACTATGTATTAGAGTTTGATTTAGTTTGAGTGTAGGTACTGTATGATTATATTATAAGTCAACGCCATTTTGATTTGGTTGGCGCTGTGCTGTTGGCGCCTTGATTTAGCGTTTTCTCTGGCGGTTTAATTTTCATGTAATTTCAAGTCTTAAATATTTGCTTCTCTACTGCGATACTTTCTTTCATTACTTGCGTTTTTTTTTGTGTGGGGAGTTTTGTTGCTTTTGTTTTATAGGACAAAAAAGGATCAATTGTGAGTAAGTATTACTATACCTTGGCAACTTCGTCGGTGACACTCACATGTGTGCCTTTTGTTATGTGCAGCCGTAACTACTTACACAAGTTACCGCCAACACGAACGGCGACCGACGGAGGCTGCTTCCGCAGGCAGCCGTTCGTGTTGGCGGTAACTTGTGTAAGTAGTTACGGCTGCACAAAACAAATAGCACACATGTGAGTTTCACCAACGAAGTTGCCAAGCTATATATACATTATTTTCTTTAATTGGATTGCATTTTAACAGGTGAATTATAAACATAGCATACAGTTTAAAACGATACATTTTTACATTTTACATTTGTACCCGTAACTTGGTTGCAAAATATTGTGTACAGAATACAAATAATTGACGAATAACCTCTCGGTTGGGGGATAGCAAAGGGAGGCCGATTTTGAGATGGTGTTTTTAGGCTTGAATCGTGTAGATTACGCTAAAATAAGCGTGTTTTGTTATTTAAACTTTTATGGAGAATAAAAGTTTAAATAACAAAACACGCTTATTTTACGGTCAATGTTTTCCGAGATATTGGGGTTCAAAGGTCAGTAATTTTGAAGGGCTCTGGGACTTAGAAAAATTTTGGAGTAGTGAAATTGATGTCAATATTACCCCTCATTTTTATTAATAAATCCTATAAAACATGGTAAAATAAGCATGTTTTGCTATATATATTTTTTTTCTCCGACCAATATTTACCGAGATATTGGGGTTCAAAGGTCAGTAATTTTGAAGGGCTCTGGGACTGAAAATTCGTCATTATCGTAATTAGGGCTTGCAATTCGAATATTCGAATATTCGAATTATTCGAATATTCGGCTAATTTTGCTATTCGAATAATACCTGGTAAGGTATTCGAATATTCGAATAATTTTACTACCTATTTAAATTAAATGGAATTTAAATGAAAATGCTAACAAAGGACATTATAAAGAAGGATAAAGTAATCAATTACATTTTTTCAAACTAAATATGCCTAAAATAGCGCAGCGTAACTTTTTACGCTATAAAAAACAATGATTAAATTAAAAAATAGAATATCCTCTCTAGGCTGAGCTGCAGCCTGTGGCAGGGTCTTCTTTTTGCATGCGTCATTAACTTTCTTAATCGCAAGGACAATTTTTTGAGAGAAGTATGCGCCAGCTCTGGGAATTCTGGGATATCTCGAAGCATGGGCCAGTTAGTTAAAATTTCCAAGACTAATATCCTCGTGAGGCCAATGGGGGGGTGATGAGCAGGGGAGCATTTATGAAATTAGAATTCTATTCTCATCTTAATAACCTCGAAAATTACTTCAGCAAAATATCCTAAATTTAGGAAATGGGCTTAACGAGGATTTAAACTTACCAATTTAGGTAAAGTACAAAAAAGCAGCGACGGGACAGCTTTATGATTTGGGACTGGTTATATGCTGAACCGGCCTGTTAAGAGGTTGCCTAAATGCGGAATGCAGCCATGTGTGGGGTACATGCAAATATTTGACTCCAACTCTTAGACAAATTGCTATTCTCAGGTAACTCGGGTCCAGGTGTTTTAAGTGGGTATATCTTTTCCTTCTGATGGGGTGAGTCCGACATAACTCCCCCAAAGGATTTTATGAAATAGGGGGCAAACGAGAAAACGGTCCGGAAACACTACAGCCGACAATTTATTCCACAGTTCAGTCGTGCGAGGCAGGAAGTTTCTAGCAAAACGCACAGTTGTGGACTGCCAACCATCTAAGTGGTGAGGATGGAAATATTGTCGCGTAGGACGATAGTGGAAAGATGCGGCAGGGATCAATCCGAACAATTCCTCGGAGCACTCCCCGTTATACAGACGATAGAAGATGCAGAGCGAGGCTACATCTCTACGCAGTGCCAAGGAGTTGAGCCCATCTGAAATATCTTGGTAGCCGACGATACGATTCGGTCTCCGCTGAATGCGGTCTAGAGGGAGAAGCTGGTACTGGGGAGCCCCAGCCCACAGATGAGAACAGTATTCCATATGTGGACGGACCTGCGCCTTATAAAGCTGTAGGCGGTGGGCCGGACTGAAATACTGTCTCGATCTGTTGAGTACACCGAGCTTCTTAGAGGCTAATTTAGCCTTACCCTCAAACGTGTGTCTTCGTAGGGGTAAAACGGACTATATTAAGTCGACCCCATTCTGAAACTTCTTTTAGAGAAGTTTCAATTTCAAACACAAGTCTGTTACGGCTTTGAAAGTGAAGAAGAAGAAGTGCTTTGTGCCAAACCCAATCAAAAGCCTTTGCCATGTCCAAACTAACGGCCAATGCTTCACCCTTAGTCTCGATCCCCTGTGCCCAACGATGTGTTAGGTAGACCAGAAGATCACCAGCTGAGCGGCCTTTACGGAATCCGTATCCGTTTACGGTCACTAAGCAGCTGGTGGTCCTCTAGGTACCGAAGGAGCTGGCAGTTGATGATGGACTCCATTATCTTCGAGAACAGAGAGGTTATGGCTATCGACCTGTAGTTGGATAGGTTTGAGCGGTCGCCTTTTTTAAGGATCGGGTTCACCAAAGCTGACTTCTTCATTCCTTCCTTGCTTTGTATATAAATAAATATTGCAAACAAATCAATTCCCTCTTCTACCTAGTCGGTTTATAGGTTTTGAGTAAGACTAATTAAGTTTGATTAGTGTTAAGGTAATCGCAGCGTAAAAAATATCTCTTCTAACATGTTTTTCACAAAAAATACTAAGAAAAACGATTTTTTTATAGTTTTTGGTAGTATTCGAATAATATTCGAATTATTCGAATATCTACAAAATCATATTCGAATATTCGAATATTTGAAAAAGTCGAATATTTGCAAGCCCTAATCGTAATCCAACTTTTTTTTGAGTGAAGTGGTGTTATTATGACACCAAGTTTTTATGATGCTATCGTATAGAAGACGCTAAAATAAGCATGTTTTGTATGGGCAACTTTTCTTTAAACTTGATAATTACCAAGATAAAGGACGGATTGTAAAATGTAGGTAAAATTTTCAATGATGGAATCGGTCCGGTCTATAATTTATTTTATTTTATTTATTTATTTATAAAAATACATAACAGGCTTACAAGTCGGAATCTAGGGCTCTCGCTGGTTAGGACGCGTGCCGACACTGCGCGCCCTAGAGTGTTTTTATAGAGCCGGAGGCACGAAGGGAGAGCAGCCCTCGCCCGCCATGACGAAGCGCGGGAACGAATGAGGCGAGCGGCTGAGGCTGGTCGCCGAAAGCGACCAACAAGCCGAAGCTGCGGAGCCGAGCAAAGTGACCGTGCGTCGTCATGCAAGGGCGGAAGGGCTGCTGTTCCCGCAGCGCCGGAGATACGGTAAGTCACTATTACCGCCTTATACTTCTAGTCGTATCCATTATCCGAGTTTTTAGGAGTCAATATCTCGGTAACTATCAAGCCGAATATCTGGTTCCTTGTGAATTTCGCAGTTCACAACTATGCGACTGAACGGTAATTTTATACGTGACGAAATGACTTAACGAGGGGGGGTCCCCTTTTGCGAGTGGGCGCGGGGCCCCCCAATGCGCGGGGCCCGTAGCATTTGCTACTCTTGCTATATGGCTAATCCGCCACTGACCACACCTATCAAAAAATGTTCAGTCCTTGAAACTTTGAACCTCAATATCTCTGTAAATATTGGTCGGAAAACAAAAGTTTATATAACAAAATATGCTTACTTTAGCATGTTTTATAGGACTCATTAACAAAAATGAGGTGTTAGATTGACATAAATTTCACGACTCCAAAATTTTTCGAAGTCCCTTCAAAATTACTGACTTTTGAACCCCAATATCTCGGTAAACATTGATCGGAGAAAAAAAGTTTACATAACAAAACATGCTTATTTTAGCATGATCTACACGCACACACACTAATTTAGGCCAAAAACAGCAAAAAAAAAATTATGAAAAATTTTCTAAGTCCCAAAATCGCCCCCCCCCTTTGCTATACTCCGACCTATCTGAGATCAACCAACCGGCTTTTTGGAGAAATGCTACAGGCCCCTCAGTGGCTTAATCCGGCACTGCTCATTATGTATCAGTTGCATAAACAACTATTTCACAGTAAATTTTGTACTGCGTACTCAAACTTGAATTTGCGTACTATTTTTAAGAGTGGCGCGTAACGGAACGTAAAACCCGTCTGGCAACACTGCTGTCAATATTACGCATTTTCTAAGTTAAAAATATAGCGCGGCAGGACAAGTTGGACTCGTATGACTTCGCATATTTAGCATGAACCACTGTTTCGAGTTACTTAATTAACAACACACGCGTTGAGCAGACCGGTTCATCCGTTATTTTAACTCTTCCATGTGGCATACATTAATTTTTTAGCCCCTAAATAAATTGTTGAAACTTAAACCATAGCGACTCTTGATCAACATACCTAGTTGTACGTATTTCGTATTATTGAACTTTCTATTGTTTTAGTGCGTTGTTCTATTTATTATAATGAATATCAGGATCATAAGTTTTCTCTTTTAACTTACAGATAATAAAATGAAGTTTGGGCTCTTCTTGTTCGTGACTTTGTGTCTCGTGAACTACTACGCAGACTGCACATGGATTGCAAGGGAGACGGCAAATGAGATCGTTACTCGCAGGCCTGTGAAATATGGGGCTGTCCCGCCACCGCATACTGAGCTGGTCGCTATGGCCAGATATACATTACACAATGCAGGTAATATTATAGTTTGGGAGGTATCCTTAGTTATAACAGACTAAAGCAGGGTTTCTTAAACTGTGGTCCATGGACCCCTTAGGGGTCCGTGATACGAGAGCTGGGGGTCCGTGGCTATGCATACAACATAGACTTTCATGTGCCCTTGATTTCCTTTTTCTCTGATTATATTCAGAAAGGGTCTGTAAGGTTTTCGAAATAATGTAGGGGGTCCGTGACCAAAAAAATATTAAGAAACTCTGGACTAAAGCATCAAATGCTGCAATATAATAATTATGTACATTTGTACATAATTATTATATTCGGTTAAGTTATAGTTATATTACAAGTTTTGCTAATTTAACCCGTACCTACCATTGTGTTATCTCATTTCCTGTAGTTTTTGTGTTCTAATTTTCCATATAAGCTAAAAATGGTGTGCCCCATTATACGGAAATTATTATATCTTTACCTGTAGAAAAATATATTACATTCAGAAATAATTTATTGTAAATCACCAAGTATTTTTTTAAACAATTGAAACTGATTAAATCACTTATATAATTTAATGTTCTAACGTGGTCTTATAAAAACAAACAGAACACACAAACCATAAAATAAACTCAACTATCTTAAGTTTAGTCAAAATGCCCGCCCCCCCCTAGGTTGCACCCGGTACAAAGGTTCCCATCACACTTGCCGCATTGCCCTGTTGGATGGCAATAGAACCTTTGCACCAAGTACGAACACACGCGATGTGGTCCTATGAATTAATATACTTAATTTAATCCATTTAAATTGTAAATTACAATGAGTACTAATCGCAAAAACTGAAGGGAATATCATTAGGTAGGTATGGTAATGAACTTCTAAATGACGTAAATCAATTCCTTTTCAGGGTGGGCATCAATCGCTACAATTTCAGTTTTGCCTGCCATTGAAGGGTTCCCATTCACTAATGTGAAGTCTGTTGCTGATGGTTTCATTGCGAATTCAACTGGCATACCATATTTCTATATGTCACCGTTAGACTTTACTGCTAAGGATTTATCGGTAATTTATTATAACTCTTTTCATTAACAATTTTCAAAAGGCTTCATTATTGGATATGTATCTTAAATCTACACTCAACGTTACTTCTCAAATTGATAAACAAAGTTGCATACAGATAACTGGGCACCAGAAGAATAATTTTTAGGGATGTGCACTGGTATCTACACAGTATGCTATAGAGTAATAATTTAATTTTTTTGGAGTTTTCTTAGACGGGGAGAGGCATGAAACTCGGTTAACACTTTCACAACCAGGCAAAAAATTTAACGATATCCCAGAAATTGACAGAGCCCGCTTGGTGCGTTTTTGTGAGGCCAATAATGTGCAACGTAAAACCGGTCGGCATCTGAGTAAAAGTTACAAGCACCATCTTTTCCCAGAAAAATATAACTTGGATCTCTTCAAGTTGAGAGTGAATAGACATCTTCTAGACAAGCATGCTACATCCTAGGCTTCATCGTCACTTAACATCAGGTGCGATCGGAGTCAAATGCTTGTCTATCACACATAAAAAAAATAAAAAAAAAAACCTACTAGGCGGGTTGTTGATTGTGAAAGTGTTAAGTTATGCAACGGATATTTCTTTGTAATAGAAAAACAACCGCGCAACTGTCCTTGTAAGCTTGGAGGAGACAGGATACTGCGAGAGCCAGAAATGGGACCCTGAAGATCCTCGGTGCACTAGGCTGATGCTCACTGGAATCATGAAGAAGGTACCCAGACCATATTTAATACAAATTATTGATACAACAACCAAATACACTCACTGACAATGAATTCGGGTCATTTTCTATATAATTGTTCATAGAAAATGACCCGAATTCATTGTCCGTGGGTGTACATTGAAAAAATGTTTAAAATTGAAACTATTTAATAATCATATTTTTTGCAATTACTCTATATGTGTAGTTGAATCATAAAAATAAAATGGAAACATGTATTAAAATTTTTTTCAAGTAATTTGAATTCTTTTACATTATTTAAGTACTTAGATAACAAAGGCGCTTTATTATGCAATGTACTTGAGATAGGTAAATAGGTAGTTATGGCTTATCTATTAGCAATAACAATAATTGTTCTATAATATTACTGATAACAAGGCCGTAGAGGTGAAGAGGTGTGAAATAATAAGTAGCTTATAGTTATTAATATTCAAATAGACAAGAAACATGGTGTAATGACTATGAAGGTTTTGTCTAATTGGAATGCTATCTGCAGGTCAAGGAAGGGACCCCTGAGTACACGTTCGCGAAGGGTGCCCTGTTCGAACGGCATCCAGATATGGCCAACTTCCCGCCAGGTATGTAAATATGTACCTATAGGTAGTATAACGTTATTAATTTAATTAATTCACACTTTATTGGGACTTGCCTGTAACCGAAATTTGTAAAAAATATACTATAAGATCCTGTTAAAATAAGCAAAATAAGGAAATATGTTAAAGTTTTGAGTTTGATAGGTACCTAACGTGTAACTCTTTTTACGAGCCTGCGGAGTTGGATGGGAAAGTCCATTTTAAAAGGATAAAAATATTAAAAACTTAATACCTACCATTTAATAACCCATACAGTTTATGGTAACTTTTGTTATCAAACCGGGGCGATAAACGCAAGTTTTAACATAGTTGCAGAACAAAGTTCTTGATTTCTTCAAACTACTGATGTGCAAGTTGCGGAAACTTTCCAAAAATGTTTTTGATATAACTTAAAAAAGTCTTAAGTATTAGATTTTTTTAAGTTATATCAAACACGCAAAATAGGCGCATGTTTGTCGTCGAGTTGCGGAAAATAAGCCCGCGTTAACCTATAAATAACCTATAAGTTATATCTAGAGATGGGCGCTCGTGGGTATTTACCCGGTAAATACCGGGTAAATACCCAATCCACCCGGTATTTACCCGTTTCTACCCATTTTGGTGGGTAGAAACTACTGAGGGTCAAGATAATTAACAATTGAATAAATTAATGTGTGCAAGGGATAAAATATTAAGAAAAATACATTTTGTCGTCATCGAAATGATATAATATAACTTGGATTGTTAGATAATGCACTGTTACCGAATATTTTCTGCAGGCTTAGCGTTTACATCTGATTTGATTCGATCGTACCTAATAAAATATGTTTGTTTTATTAAAGGAATGATATTGAGTTTTTCTGTAAACTTTCGAAGTCATATTTTAAATTAATTTTTTATATGAAAAAAAAATATATATATAAGCTTCCCGTAAAGACTAGTACTAGTCCTCTCATCTCATGCTGGTTCTATGAGATTCAAAAGGTTGTCCAATAATTTTATTTCAATTTCAGTAAAGAAGTGAAGTTGTATAATTATTAAGACTTTATTAAAGGGTTTTTATAGTTTGGTGAAAAATTATTTCTACGAAGTGTCTAAATAATTTATCGTTAACTTTTAGAAATTTTTTGAGGACTTAATATCCTACGAGTACTCTAGTAGTGTTTACACAGTATTTTAAAGTTTTCAGATTCCTAGAAGCTTCTAGAAGATGTCTAGAAACGTCTAGAAGTTACATTAAAGTTTCTTCATGTTTTCTGAATTTCATAGAAGGTTTAACCATATTTCTAAAAGATTCTTTGATGTCCCTAAACGTACTCTTGAAGAGAGAAACGTAATCTTCTGGATGGTTCTATAGGGTTTATACAAGATCCTACGAACTTCATAGATGGTACTACAAGGTTTTAAAGAGATCTAAGATATTTCTAGAAGTTTCTAAGTTTCGTTTATAAAGTCTTTAGAAGCCTACAAATGAAATAATATTATTAAATGGTATCTCTCGTCATGTTTATGAATATCCTAGATGTACAGTAGGGAACTAAAAGGCCTCGTAAGGTTTCTCGAGGCTTCCGTAAAGTTTTGACATGGTCTTTTGAAGTTTCCAGCAAAGAATTCAAAATCTTCTGTGGTATCTCTTGTCATTTTTATGAATTCTAGATGTTACTATAGGTGACCAACAGAAGACTTGAGGTTTCTTGAAGCTTCCTTAAAGTTTTGACATGATTTTATGAAGTTTCCAGAAGTCTAAAAAATATATATATATATGAGATGTTAATAAGATTATCAAGTTTCCCAAATGACATAAGACATCTGGAAGTCTTTAAGTGGTTTTTACAAGGAATCCAGAATCTTCTTTTGTATTTCTAGCCACGCTTATGTGTTCCAGATGTAACAATAATACGCCTCAATGTCCTTGTAAGGTTTTTTGAAGCTTCCGTCAAGTTTTGAGAAGATTTTATGAAATTTACACGGTCTACAAAATAAGCAATATACAAAATTATCAAGTTTCCCGTCTGTTATTCGACATATCTAGAAGTTTCTAGGTGGTTTTACTAAGGAGCCAGAATCTTCTGTGATACATTATAGTGTTTATGAGGTTCTAGATGTTAAAGTAGGCTTCATAAAGGCCATGTTACCATGTAAGATATCTAGGAGTTAATAATATGTTACAAGAAGCTATCTGGGTATCTATGATGGTTCTAGAGATTTCGATGATATTCCTAGAAGATTCTGTGAGATTTTTAGAAGAATTATTAAAAAAAAATTGAAGTTCATAAAACCTTCTAAAAGAGTTTTGTGAAAGTATAATACATATTCTAGACTTTTTTGTGATTTTTCTAGATGGTTTTGTTAAGTTTCTAGAAGGTTTTTAAGGTTTTATGATCATATTTAGATTGTAACCTTCAATTAAACTTAAAATTGTCAGCGTCTCGACCAAGACACAAATCAAAAATTAAAGATGAATAAAAAGCAGGGAATCCCAGATTTTGCGAAAATCCAAACTGAGTAACGCATACTAATTATGTTTGTTACGTGCTAAAGTGCCCCTAAACCAAAAATCAGCTCATTCTGTGTATGGGAACCCGTGCCGACTTCATCCTAAATTTTTCATATTAACCGGTTGAGCTAAGTTTGCAACTGGTTTCCTTCGCACCACATACTAACCAGGTGCAAACTTAACGCAACCGAGATATAATAGATTGAGCTTCTGCTTTGACTTTTTTTGTTTAATTGTGACGAATTTCTATAAGATAGTTGGTCAGACAGAATCAGAGTGTGCAACTACATGAGTATTTCAAGCTTTTCATTTCCAGTAACTTCACAAATATGAAGAAATAAAATCGCTGAATTATGAAAATGCAATGCGGTATTTTACATAATCTATGAACAAAACATATTTTCTAGCTCTTAATTAGTCGCCACCTTTGGTACAAAATAATAAAATGCGATTTAATTATAAAAAAGAGCAACAATAGTTGCGCCCTTCAATCCCGGTTGCGTTAAGTTTGCACCTGGTTGGTCTGTGATTCCAAAGAAACCAGGTGCAAACTTAGCTCAACCGGAAGTCGGCACGGGTTCCCATACACAAATTAGCTGATTTTTGGTTTAGGGGCATTTTAGCATATAACAAACATAATTAGAAGGTATGCGTTACTCAGTTTGGATTTTCGTAAAATCTGGGACACCCTAAATAAAAAGTGCATCATTACTTTTGTTGATGTAACCTAAGATGCCTATTTCGCTATCCATAGCATTTATTCTTACTATACGTCTATATATCAACAACGTTTTTAATGAAATTTGTAAAGAATACTTAACAAATAGTTTATACCCACCAATTTGGGTATTTACCCAATTTACCGGGTAGATTGGGTAAATACCCGGGTATTTACCCGGTAAATACCTTGGGTATTTACCCACCGCCCATCTCTAGTTATATCAAAGAAAATTTTTGGATTTCCACAACTTGCACATCAGTACCCCAAACTACGTAGGCATATCTCGTGACATTACGTTACAATGGGCTTCAGTATGGAGCGTTTCAGCACGGTTTTTTGGGTTTTCTAAAAATGTGATTTTAACGTAGTAGTATCTCGGTGAGTTTTTATGATATTGAAGTGGTTTTCCACTAATATTTCTATTATTGACAGGTCTTTCTATAACATATTATCACAGGAAAAAGTTGTCAAGTAGCCAATTGAAATTATTTGAGATGGATATCATGTCTTATGGACTATTGCTGCTGTCCAATGGATACGGGCGGCGTAGGACCGTTCTTTAATTTTTAGGGTTCCGTACCCAAACGGTGCCAGCGGAACCCTATTACTAAGCTTTCGCTGTCCGGCACAGGGCTCTAGCTATCGAACCATAAGAGGTAGGTATCAGTGGCGTGGCGTCAAATATATAAAGCCGGTGCAGATTTGGATTACTTATTCTACACGCTACGCTACGCTTTCTATGCTTTAAAATAGGCAAGCCGGTGGGAAGACATGATATCTTCACAGAATATGTATTTCTATTGCCACTATAACAATAAATAATAAAAACAATATAAAGTTTATAATAAAAAGGGGTTCCCAACAATAAACGTGCTTTTTGGCGTCTTTCTCGACGGTGTTACGGAACCCTTTGTGTGCGAATCCGACTCGCACTTGGGCAGTCCGAAATGATGCCTTACTCGAAGGAGCATTGCACAGAAAAGGATTTGATATGGTGGCGTTCTTGATGGAAAGCCTATGTCCAACTGTAGTCGTCTTTGGGCTGACAGCCGCGTTTTTATCGTCACGTACTTTATGCAAGCGCTTTTGAATTTTCATCCACAATAACGGCTTTTTTCGTATTTAGGTAGTGGAACAAAATGTACAGAGTAGGAATTCCATGTCATATTCCAAATAGTTTTACTGAAAACCGTGGTTGTTTATCGTGTAAATGACATCTAAGCCATTTATTGAGCAAATAACCGAATTGTTCAGTGTTGAAGCAAAATGAGCCTTACTGCATTCTGTTACATATCATATTGTGTTAAATTCAAGTATGTTCCCGCTACCTTGTATCTAAGTCACCTCCACAGTTAGCGACCGTAAACATGCCAATTATTGGTGAATGAACTTGTTTGTCAACTTTAACCGGCAACATGATTTATACATTAATCTGCCTATTATGGCGAAACGAAGGCTCCTTCCGTAAAGGGAGATAATTTTGTTTTATTTCGTTCGTCACTTAAGAATTTACGTAATTTTGTACGTTGTTCGTTTTATGTTCTCGGGTAAGGCTATAATCAGTTTCAATGGCCGGTCTGTGGCGAATAATTTAAAGCTTTCCTAATGTGATTCGAGTCGGTTCGTTCTCCATACAAACAAAAAGAGAATTATCATTCGCTTCCATAACATTACGTTTCAAATGTGTTTTTTATAAGCTTGATACATTTTGTCTGAAACTGCGAAACAACATGAGAACTCTCAAAAAGCCGAACAGTAGATATTTTCAGCAAAAAACGTTCGGTCTCAAATTATGCTCATAGATGGCGCTGGCCTTGAATGGCCGAGTGCACGTGTTATTGGAGGCTTCCGAGGTACGAGTACCATTTCTGATTGCCTAAAATAGCCATTTGCTGAACAAATGGGAAACGGACAAACAAACATATAAAAATCGCGAACCAAGTTGCCCGCAACACTCTATCTAGTATAATATCTAGGATAAACCGTATTCTCAGCTAGGATTTGTCCATACAAAAATACCGGTATTTTTTTTCGATCTTTTCGTTCTTTGATTTATTATTTAATTTTTAATCGGACAATCTAATAATACGAAGTCATTACTTAAATTACTAATACTCAAATACATATTAAGCTCTATACAAAAAGCATAAAATAATTCATAATAACTATTGGGTTATTTAGGGGTTTTTGTAAAATACCGATTCCGAGCCCTGTTCTCTGCTAACTAGTTAAGTATTAAAATACTTGCATAACAATAGCGAAAGATTTAAAAAAATAATTGTCTGTTACAGATCACGATTGGTTCGTTGCGAAGCTGAAGATCGCACAAATAGCAATGGTGGACTACTTTGGAGGTGCCAAATACGTCCCCATCAAAGATTACCTGGCATACAACTACACACAAATTGCTGATATGCCAAAAAACCAAATACTCACTAAAGTTAGAATATAAGAAATACCTACAGTTATGTAGAACTTTAAATAAAATGTGATATTATAGAAATCAACCTAGAGGTTATTTTTATAAGGAATTTAAAATAAAAAAGTTTATATTAATAAGTTTTTTATTGAACAAGATTGTTATACATTTGGAATGATATTAGTAACAAAATAAAAGCACCGTTTGGTTCTCACCCGTGCCAGGGCAATAAGCCAAGTATAATTACTTACATAACAAGCTAATATTCCTATCTCCGAATACATTTCTAATTGATTTTACTATTAATCGATGATTGACGATATTTTGACCAACAATCCATTAGTATCACGTTATTAAACGATAATAAATTTAGTCTCCTATTGGCCTACCACTTAGACGTCACCTACGGCAGTTGCGTGAATCGAAAAGGGTATGGTAATGTGAAGATACTTAACACTTTTCAGATTCATACTTACAGGGTCGATTCACAAGAGCTGGCACGAATGGATGGATTGAATGAGTGAATGATGTTTATGTGTCCGTATCAAAATGATTTTATGCCGCACCTGGCCATAAAGCGGCTTTTACCGTACGCTACGCGTACGAAAAAAGCCGCTTTCTGGTTAAGTTTAGACATAAAATGATGTACACAACACGCATATTTACGTCCCTCGCTTGCAGCCACAAACATCTGCGATCTCAGCCTTTCTGTACATTGTGTAATGTACTAAAATACAGGTTGATTCAATGAGCGATAATCGTGTTTTTAATCTCTTCTCATAAAATCGTAACTCAGTCTGCATTGTGCATTTTATGAACAAAAATTCCCTACATAATCGCAACCTTGTTTGCACAGTGACGTCGTGAAGCGCGGAAATTGCAGTGCAATGTCTAAATTTCGTACGAGTTTCGCATATATTCGCCATGATTGCGGCGTCAATGTGAAAACAGGGTATATAAGTTACATAAAACTCCATGATAGTAAACTATTTGTAGCGAACCGTCAAATTTACCTTCCTGCCATATCTTTTACCTGCTTAGTCTAAATAATGTGCAAATTATATGTATTTTTTTCTTGAATAATGAAGAAGTGTTATGAACTTGTTTACAAGATATTTGGAGCCTCCCGTATAAGAACTAGGGCTTGCAATTCGAATATTCGAATATTCGAATTATTCGAATATTCGGCTAATTTTACTATTCGAATAATACCTGGTAAGGTATTCGAATATTCGAATAATTTTACTACCTATTTAAATTAAATTGAATTTAAATTAAAATGCTAACAAAGGACATAATAAAGAAGGATAAAGTTCTCAATTACATTTTTTCAAACTAAATATACCTAAAATAGCGCAGCGTAACTTTTTACGCTATAAAAAACAATGATTAAATTAAAAACTAGAATACTTTCTCTAGGCTGAGCTGCTGCCTGTGGCATGGTCTTCTTTTTGCATGCGTCATTAACTTTCTTAATTGCAAGGAATTTTTTTTGGGAGAAGTATGCGCCAGCTCTGGGATCTCTCGAAGCATGTACCAGTCAGTTAAAATTTCTAAAACTAATATCCTCGTGAGGCCCATGAGGGGGTGATGAGCAGGGGAGCATATATGAAATTAGAATTCTATTCTCATCTTAATAACCTCGAAAATTACTTCAGCAAAATATCCTAAATTTAGGAAACCGGCTTTACGAGGATAAGCCTACCAATTTAGTTAAAGTACAAAAAAGCGGCGACGGGACAGCTTTATGATTTGGGACTGGTTATACGCTGAACCAGCCTGTTAAGAGGTTGCATGAATGCGGAATTCAGCCAACTAACTACCCACCAGGGCTTGTGGATACGTTGCACCAGCATGTGCACTGTGTCTACGGAGCTTCCATGTGGCCGGCGCTTCTGTTGCATGAAAGGCCGTCTCGCCCCACCTGATTAACGTCCATGCCACGGAGCACGTGTGGGGTACATGCAAATATTTGACTCCAACTCTTAGACAGATTGCTAGTCTCAGTTAACTCGGGTCCAGGTGGTTTAAGTGAGTATGTCTTCTCCTTCTGAGGGGGTGAGTACGACATAACTCCCCCAAAGGATTTTTTTTTATGAAATAGGGGGCAAACGAGAAAACGGTCCGGAAACACTGCAGGCGACAATTTATTCCACAGTTCAGTCGTGCGAGGCAGGAAGTTTCTAGCAAAACGCACAATTGTGGACTGCCAACCATCTAAGTGGTGAGGATGGAAATATTGTCGCGTAGGGCGATGGCGGAAAGATGCGGCAGGGATCAATCCGAACAATTCCTCGGAGCACTCCCCGTTATACAGACGATAGAAGATGCAGAGCGAGGCTACATCTCTACGCAGTGCCAAGGAGTTGAGCCCATCTGAAATATCTTGGTAGCCGACGATACGATTCGGTCTCCGCTGAATGCGGTCTAGAGGGAGAAGCTGGTACTGGGGAGCCCCAGCCCACAGATGAGAAGGAGTATTCCATATGTGGACGGACCTGCGCCTTATAAAGCTGTAGGCGGTGGGCCGGAGTGAAATACTGTCTCGATCTGTTGAGCACACCGAGCTTCTTAGAGTCTAATTTAGCCTTACCTTCTAAATGGCCGCGGAACTGGACTTCACTGATTCTAATAGTGGCTGTGGCAGTTAGGTGGGGGTGCTCTCAAAACGAGGTGATGAAACAAACGTAAGCTTTTTAGCGGTGAAAGTGCAAACCTGTGTCTTCGTAGGGTTAAAACGGACTAGATTAAGTCGACCCCATTCTGAAACTTTTTTTAGGGAAGTTTCAATTTCAGACACAAGTCTGTTACGGCTCTCGATGACGTTATCCCGAGAAATATTGGCGCGGCCGGTGTAGGAGGCATCACCCGTGCTGTCATCTGCATAACAGTGAATGCCACAGTGCAAATATTGCAAACAAAGCAATTCCCTCATCTACCTAGTCGGTTTATAGGTTTTGAGTAAGACTAATTAAGTTTGATTAGTCTTAAGGTAATCGCAGCGTAAAAAATATCTCTTCTTACATGTTTTTCACAAAAAATACTAAGAAAAACGATTTTTTAATAGTTTTTGGTAGTATTCGAATAATATTCGAATTATTCGAATATCTACAAAATCATATTCGAATATTCGAATATTTGAAAAAGTCGAATATTTGCAAGCCCTAATAAGAACGTCACTCAACAATGACAAGTGACATTACTTTCGTTCATTCCATTCGTGCCAGCTCTTGTGAATCGACCCTGTGTCGTCTTCATCTGTCACGTCCATCCCCCGACGAACCGCCCTCATACCATGGGTAATGTTAACTGCTAAATCTTTACGAACTTATCAATAAATATAATAACTGAATTTGTAGAAAACAAGTCATATTAGAGAAGACACTTCAGTAAATTTACCTACTTAAGTTTGAAAGTCCTTTCAAACATACAATGTCAAGGTACACTTGTTACAAATAACAGGTACATTTGTCATTATTGAATTACACTCGTATCCCCTTGACATAGAGACTAGAGTGCCGTCATGTTCTAGGCGACATTGGAAAACGAATATAAAAAGATAATAATTTTAGCCCCCTTGCCTTATGAAAATGCGTGCGTGCGTCGTTGGTCACAATTATGACGTGCATGCATGATATGGTAAAAAACGTGGGCTATTGCAGTGATTATAAGATTCTATGGTTGCTACTACTATGCTATTTCATGTGTGATTCACGACCTGCCAGTGCCGTTGGTTAACAAGACAAGCTGTGTCCCATTGCGCCACAATTCAACCTATTTTTTTTCAGCGTTACTGGGTCAATTTTGGGTTCGGTTCAGGAGGTCCAAGTTTTTTTGTTCGGCAATTTTTCAATATCGTTCTACCAAATATTTGCAAATAATGGTGATCAAGAGTTGATTTTGACACAAACAGTATCGAGGCGGAGTTTGACTTTACTAATAGTTTTGCCCCTCGTCATTCCCTTGCAACATTATAATTATAATGTGTTTTTACTGAGCGGCTAAAACTGCACAATATTCACTCTAAAGTACAAACGAAGCCACTGCTAACCGGCCACCCATAGACTTTAACACGTTGTAATAAAGTTTACATTTACGCATAAACAGAGGCGAAATTTATCCAAGGCCAAGTAGGTAAAGGCCAAGGGCGGCCGTTTGTGGCTAACAATACACGATAAGAACAAGAATTAAAGTGCTCATTATAAGTGTATTTTCTATCTTTCTTCTCATTATTTGGCTACCGGACGAAGGTTACTCTTGTTTTGGCATAATTTTATTTGTGCGAAAGTACGTTCGTCCGAAAATTATTTTCGCATAAGAGTTTTACAAATACCATAAACTTCTCAGATGGGATATAAAAGAAACCTAACCTTTTATTTAAGTGACTTACATAAAAGTTTTTCCGAAATGTTTGACGTTAGCTGGAGGAAAATTATGTGTATTAAGAATTCGGACAAACAATTCGGAAAAAATTAAGTTATGCCAAATAGAGGGAATCCCTAGTCCGCCTCTGCGTATAAATATGTATTACTTCCCGTGGAAAAGACGTTTCGCTATCTTACAGTAACTGCACTTTGCCGTTACAGTGCACACATGAGGCTATGGGCCGCGGTGTGCTGCTGCTACTGTTGTATGCGTGGTGCACCAACGCGTGAACTGGCTCCTCGCTCACTTTCTTTACTTCTAGAGGCATTGCCATTATCTGGAACAAAACACAGATTTGAAATCAAATTATACCATTCATTTTAGTAGGCCGCAGCACTAGAGGACTAGTTTTCCTGCATCTCGATGTCTGATATGCGCTTATTTTGCGTGAATTACCAGGGTGGTACACAAGCGTACGATCTGCCTGATGTTAAATAGTCACCGTAGCTTAGCCTAAAAACTGCGGCCAGAAGCTCATTCCACATTCAGCGTGTTTACGGTAGGAAAATCCTTTGAAACCAAAAACCAAAAACATTCTGTAAAAAACTAGCCAAGTCTCGATGGAGCTGCTTGTTTATCTCTAAAAAGTAATGAAATCTAGACAAAGTCGTCCCAAGTCTAAGGTTCCTTACTGCAATTTCTTTATTATTATAGTTAATGTTGTGTGACTTGGCCGTTGAATATTCTTTATACGTTAGTGGGTACAATTCAATTTTGTTTACACGTAATGTTATATGTTGTAACTACCTATGTTTGTTAAGCGAGATAATAGCCCATACTGGTATTGGTAATTGGACGCTAGTGTCTCATTTTAGGCTGTTGTTGATTGTGCCCACTAACGTATAATTTAATTAAGTAAACGCAAATTGACTTGTACCCACTAACGTATAAAGAATGTTTTTGATTAAGTGAATACCTTTGGAAATAATCACTCCGAAAGTTGTGAAAATTGTGCCCCCCCTCCCTCTATCTACTAAACCGTGTGTCCGAAAAATATAAAATAAATGACAAAGATAACGCTTAATTAATACTTTCAACGAAAATTATTTTCAACAAGATCGGATTAACCGTTTTCGAGTTATTGCCGATAAACTGCGCTTCTCAACAAAAGGACGTAATTGCTATGAAGATACGCTCTTTTGTTGTTGTACTTTTTTTACATCGTATTTTTTACCTTATAGTTACGGCTATGGAACCCTATACTGAATATGGTCCGACATGCTCTTGGCCAGTTATTTCTTTTTATTTTTGGTTGGCCTCTTGTGTTTTCTAATCAGGGTCACCAGGTACTCCAGATCTTCGATTATCCTAGTTTTTTTAGTTTTCCCTTTACGTGGCCATTAAACCCTAACTCTGTACCAAATTTCAGCTCTCTGAGTTTATGGGAAGTACTAGTTCTATTCTGATGATCATGAGTGAGTGAGTGAGTGAGTGTCATAAATGAGAAACTTTGCTTTCGCTTAACTTCGGAACTAAATGACCTACAGACTTGAAATTTTGGATTTTAAGTATGTGATTATAGCTTACTGGATCACGAAAATTTCTGCGTTCTGGTCTTATCCAGAGGTTCTCAAATAGGGGCCTGAAAATGCGGCGAAATGGTTCCAGTAAAGGATGGTACGGCAGTGTTTGCTTCGCGCTCGACTTGGCGGGAGTGCCCCCCGATCCTTCGGCAAGACTATGCGGATTCGGCGTACATCTTCCTTAAGAGCTGTAGAAAAAGGTGCTCAAATGTCTGATATTAGGAGAGCCGGTAGGAATCGAGTTCTTTGGCCGCCCCGCTACTGATACCTACATCCACTAATTTTTAGTCGCAATATTAAATTAAAGTTTTCGTTGTAGTTCAAATTATAATATCAAATTTCAGTCAGAGATCATATAAGTGAGTGAATTGATCATATGCGAACGGTAAATCTAGCTAAGTAGTAGAAGAGCGTACTATTTAATAAATTTTTTGCTTTTGTGTCATTCTGAGGAACAGTTGTGAAATAAAATATAGTATGCCCGGAAAACGTTAGTAGTAAACGTAGTAAATTACTAAGTGCTACTTAGTCAGTGATACGTACATATAAAGGTTATTTGTGTTTATGTAAACTTTATACAAAGCTTTTACAAACAAAAGTTAGTAACTCACTTTCTCAGCATGTAGTTCCCCATCTGTGACAGCAGGTAGAGTATGAAGATGACTGATATCCGGTTTCTCATTGGAACTGCTCACATTTTCCGACAACTTCAAATTAACCAGCGCCAAATCAAGAATATTGGTAGAATGCGGCATCGTGGCATTTAAGTTTAGATTCCCGATTGGTTGGTTGTACACTTTGGTGTTGCCGACATATTCTGAGATGGCAATGTTCTCCAGCCATTTGTCGTGAAGGCTATAGAGGTTTTTATAAGTGCAGAGCATCATGTCTCGGGTTCGACACCTCTCATCCAGCAGTTGTTTAATTGCCTGTTGTAAATCTACTGTTTTTTCATTTAGAACATTCTTCCAATTGGCTAGCTCTTCTACCATCAGACTGAAAGTGATACACATGAAAATTAGATTAAAAACACTTTTAAAGCATAGATTTTGCAGATAATAATGTTACGGTTTACACACCTGCTAGCTAGAAATTTACTTCTCCAAACTTCACATTGGCCAGCTAACCATTCTGTTTGTTCCTGTAAACAAACAATTACATTACATTACAATATTCTTTATTGTGCACCAAAATAAAAAATTACAAAAACTTAAATCTTCCATACAATTCATCCAACAACAATTCTTCCATAAGACATCATAATATATTATACCTTAGCACAGAATAAGTATTAGTACTACATACAGAAGCTTATCTCCCTAACAAAACTGTTGTTCGGGTCCGAAGACAGGACGGAGCTCACCTGCATCTGACGGTCTCTCTCTATGCATAACGCATACTAACGTTTGCTCTTTCTGGTCGCTAGCTATTACTATTATTATTTATTAGGTGGCGAAATTTAATAATAATAGCCGCGCTACGGAATCGCAGAGTGAGTCAGTCCTATTTGTTTTGTGATGTTGACAGAAGAGATAATACATATCATAACTGGGGCCCTAACCAATTACAAAAATCCATTCCCAACATGAAAAGGGATTGAGGGGCCCCTCCTTCATTTATGTAAAAACATATTAAAAACTCATAATATGGTCAGGGTCCTTACGCTGGGGCCTTTTCTGGTTGGGGTTGGGGGTCTTGAGAGTTTTGCTGTCCCTGCCACTGCCACCCTATTATTATGCCACTAACACTGTCTGAAATATGCCAATTAAAAATAATAATTTCTGTGAGTTTGTTTCGTGCTTTCCGTCAGTCATACCCTGTTATCTATTAAGACTATTAGATTACTTACCTGATGAGTTGACAAGTGTTGAGCAGAGTTCAGCAAAGCATCTGCTAAATGTTTTTTGTCCTCATTGAGAGATTGGACTTGTATCTCCAAGTCTTCACCCATGGATGCCACCAACATTGTTTTTAATTCTTTATTAACCTGCATGCGTAAAAATAAAAAATATAATGTACAAATTATGGATATACAATTAGCAGCAAAAGTAGAAGCTACCAAGCCACTTTTTTAGGCTTATGCAGGCTAGTTTTCTACAACTCACTCTACACACTCAACATTTGATATGTGCCTATTTTGTGTGATTTATGTAACTTTGACATCATATATTACAAGGACAACAAGGAGGTGAATGGCTATTTGTATTATAAAATTGCTACAGCTGAGTCATTCCAACAAAAATCTTAGCAGCGAAAAGCATGATTCCGTAGGCAAGAGAACAATCATCTCTTTAACAATTTGCGGACAACAGTGGTTACTTTTTAGTATTTCATATAGGTATATATGTTATGGTGATCCGAGTCGGTTGGTTATCCATACAAACATAAAAAGGGTCCTTGTTTGCTTCCATGGCATCAATTATGTTTACGCTTTATTTCCGCAAAATGACATTCAAAAACCAAGAAAATGCCAAACAATGACCCTCTTTATGTTTGTATGGAAAACCAACTGACTCAAATCACCTTAACCTGTTTCTGACATTCATGTTAATTGTTTGGATTGGAGAGGGCAATAAACACTTGTCCTCTCTAATCAAAACAATGAAAGAATAAAGGTCATCCAAAATAAAGTGTTACTATTATATACCTGAACTTGCTGTTTCAGCTGCTCCTTTAAAGATTCATTCTCTGCATGCAGTTTGTCAATAGTTGCCTGCATTTCCGCTTTCTCTGGATTATGCTTATCAACTTCTGCTGCAGGGGCATCTCCCGTGGATGTCAACTTTGGCCTTGGCTTAAACTCATTGAGTTTGGTGTCCATTTGGGACATTTGGGATATAAGGACCGTGATGTCCATGTTGTTCTTCGATTTTTTGGATTTGGAAACCGTTTGAGGCACTATGGGCTTTACAGCCGCTGGGTAAGGTTCATAAGGAACGAATTTGGGGCTTTTAGAATGAATTTGTGGTCTTTTCTTCTCTGATTTAATGACACTGGTGGGGTATACTTGGATTAGTCGGCCCGAAGGGAGGATTTCCTTGCTGCCAGTTCGTACAGTTTGTTTTAGGCTAACTTTTCGAACTGCCTCTGTGGCAATTTCGTCTGATTCCATTCCATCGCCCGCGGTCCTTGTTTTGCTCATGATTTCTGTAAAACGTAGAATCGTAGGAAGAACGTAAGTATGATACACTACGTTAATGGCAAAATATGTTTGTATTAATAAATAAATAGAGCGGAAACAATAGATTTACTTACTAGGATGGAAGGGAGTTAATTCGTCCATGGAGTAACAAATAGTGTTAACAAACGGAAAAAATACAAAACTTAGATCTTAGCTTACTTTAATTGGAGTAAAATTAACAATTTTATTCTGTAAACAAACTCAAGTCCATAAAAAAATATTACTAAACGGATTGGACGATTTCTTTTTGATTTGACGGGTCCGGTTAATGCCCGGCCCCGTATTGTACAGCCCGATAATTGGCGACCCCAAAAATGGTCGCGGATTATCGGGCCGGGCTTTATCACCCTGTGCAAAACGTGGCTTCCAATTATCGCCCTGGACCAAACTTGTTCAGCCCAATAAAGCACGGCCGAATAATGCCCAGCCCGATAATGTGCAACCAAATAATTGGTGTACATCGCTTCTGATTCAGGGACTCCAATTATCACCCTGTACCGATAATGCCCAGCTCGATATTCCCCGGCCCGATAATGTACAGCCCGATAATTGGTGTCCACTTTTCCAGCAGGTCGACGAAGCCTCGCTGCGCGAGGCTTCTATTTCTGCTCTGAGGGACACAAGCTGACTAACAAACCTAACCTAAAAAAGGAGGCTTCCAATTATTGGGCCGGGCATTATCGGGTCGAGCTTTATCACCTTGTACAGATAATGCTCGGCCCGATAATTCGAAGCCATTGAGCTCGAATCGCTGGTCACCAATTATTGGGCTGTACATTATCACTCTGTGCCAAACGTGGCTTCGAAATATCGGGCTGAGCATTATCTGTACAGGGCGAGAAAGCTCGACCTGATAAAGGCCGGCCCGATAATCCGCGGCCCTGTGGCCGCGGATTATCGGGGCTGTGCATTATCGGGCCGGACTTTATTTTGGCTGTGCATTATCGTCTCCCGATTTGACGTGATGACATTTGTTTTGTCAAGTTAAGTTGACACTCAAAGCTACCAACTTAACGGAATATGCTGTTTGAGGCAAGTTGTTAAACGTAGCATATCGACCTCACCTCTACCTAAATAAAGGTGGGTTTAGACCAAACGAACAAAGAGCTAGAACCAGAGTAGAGCATTCATTCTTGATCTTTCAGTGTAAACAAAAGTTCGTTCTCAGCGTTTACACCACACGAATATCAGCGAGCAAGAATGCAACCCAAGAACTAGGATTCGAGAGCATATTTGACGACCACTTTAGCTTAGTTCGTAGTGACCCTGCCTACGAAGCACGAGGTCCTGGGTTCGAATCCCGGTAAGGGCATTTATTTGTGTGATGAGCACAAATATTTGTTCCTGAGTCATGGATGTTTTCTATGTATTTAAGTATTTGTATCTATTAAATATATCGTCGTCTAGTATCCATAACACAGGCCTTATTGAGCTTACTATGGGACTAGTTCGATTTGTGTAAGATTGTCCCCTAATATTTATTTATTTAATTTGTAATAACGCCATTACATTTATCAGACTATTTCTGCAGTAAAATCCAATTAATTATTTCATACGACTTCACATCATTATTGTATTACGCAGCATAATGGTCGATGTGCATATGGGAGTCTTCTCAAGGCAAGGTACAAGAATATTTGAACTGATTTCAAGACATACTAGTGTTAGTGTTTTGATGTTTGAGGATAAATTATTTGAAATGGCATTTCATCATGCTTTTAGAAATTATTTAAAGTCGTTTCGTATTAACGTTTAAGCTTTTTATAATGTTCACACGATTCATGTGTTATTCTAAATGAATGGTTAGCCTTGGTACAGAACTTGTTGTTTTAGATAATTGAATGAAGAATGTTAACTAATTTTGATTATTAGCACTCCATATTCTCTGTCAAAAATAAAAAATACTAGTGAAAGAATTACTTCGATACGTCAATTAGTTTCCGATTTAGAAGTAAAACAAGTTGTAACCGTACGACGCGGGCCGCTGGTTACGGTGTGACGTCATCGCACAACACGCTCAGTCTGGCTCACTCAGTCCGCTTGCAGTCGCGCGCCCGTTCCGTCGAAATTATACCTAAATACTTTTAAAAATGTCCAATCCAAATACTAGGAAATCATGTGTTGTGCCTAAATGTAAAAATACAACTACCAATTCGCCGGAAAAGTTGTTTTTTATAGTTCCAAAAGAGGTTAAAATGCGAAAAAAATGGATAAAAGCTATGAAGAGGTTAGATCCATTTGGAGATAAAAGTACAGTTTATTGTTGTGAAGACCATTTTGACGTAAGTATAGTGATCATATTTTATGTAGGTACAGAAGTAATAATAATTATTTTCATCTTATAATGAAACAATTTCTAACCGGATTGATAGCGTGTTTATTGATTTTACATTGGCAGGAAAAATGTAAAATCAATAAGTACGCGATTACTCCGGTTAAAAATAGTTTCATTATAAAATACAGTGATCGTCATACCTAAGACATTACTATTATAATCTTTTGTAGTTTGGCAATATTGGGTACGGTAGTATTGGGATAGTTAGATAAATAGAATAAAAGTCCAGCCCGTCACCAGGCGACTGACTAGCCTTGGTGGATCGCCAAGCCGGATCGTTCCCACGTTGAACCTATTGTTCGAGCAGATGGGTCTAGCTAAACTACGATGTTATAAAAGAAATTACTTTACGACTAGGGGTAGAACAACGGCGCTGAGAAACAATAAAGTCGGTGTCTTTTACAGAACATTTTGGTCAATGTTGAACGGTATTTACCGTACCGTCAAGCTTAAATACTTAACGGTATTGAAAACTATGTCTTGAGAACAATGCAGCTGTTTTGCGTTATCCTTTGTTTTCAATACAAGTTTTCTATACTAGACTGTGCCTACTGCTCTGCTCGCGTCGGCTAGGTGTATATGGCTACTAAGATTTTTTCTTGTTTTAGATTGAAAATGATATGGAGAACTATACTAAATATAAGTTGGTCGGGGGAAGAATTAAACTAAAACAGGGTATAGTTCCACACAAATTCAAATGTCAACAGGAAAAGGAAGATAAACCTCAGAGATCTGCAGTGCAAAAACGTAATCGTATAGAATATTTTGAGAAACTATTAAATAAAGATGAAACTTCGACGTTAGAAAAACCTGAAGAGATATTTGTTGTTAGCTGTGAAGACGAAATAGTACTAGAAGATCCATTAAGTTTTGGAAATAATGATCAGTGTTTAGAAATATCAAAAAAAAGTAAGGGAGTGCAAGTAAATCTGAAAGCTAAAGGTGTCCATAAATCAACCATGACTGTTAACAAATGTTTAAAAAAAAAGAGGAAAATAATATTTTCACCAGATGCAGTATCTTTTGGTAGTATGAACGACACATCTTCAAACGCCTCTTCACATGAAATGTTTAACCTTGATCAAGAATCAAAGAACCCTAATGAAGATTCAGATTCGGAATCGGAATGCGAAACACTTTTTTTTAGAAACTATATGCAAAAGGCTGCTCTTTTATCCATATCTACAGAACCACAACTGTTGCTAGGTTTACCTAAAGAATGCTATTTTTGTATTAATATGTTATCTGAAACAACAAAATGTACTCCGCGAAATATAATGTTAACTTTAAAAAAAATACGCTTGTATCAACCTAATACTATTCTGGCCTTGGATTTTGGTTTGTCGACTAGTTCTGTTACTAAAATCATAAGGGTTACTGTTCCGGCTATAGCATCTGTACTTAAATCACTTGTATACTTTCCACCTTCATCCGATGTCCAGATGAATCTACCTATTCCATTTAGAAAAAATTACAATCAGGTTCAAAGCATTATCGACTGTTTTGAGATTCAAATTGAAAAGCCTGTTGATGCCGTAAAACAAGCTCTTACGTGGTCGGATTACAAAAACTGTAACACAATAAAATATTTAATATCAATAACACCCGACGGGTTAATAAATTTTATTTCACCAGGGTATGGCGGCAGAGCAACAGATTCATTAATTTTTGAAGATTGTGGTATTTTGCAAACTTTACCTGAAGGATCAGCAGTATTAGCAGACAGAGGTTTTAAAAATATTGCGCATTTGCTACAACAAAATGGACATACTCTGATCAGACCTCCTAGCGTGAGCACTAAAGTAAAACCGACCAAAAAAGAAGTTTTGGAGACAAAAAAAATTGCAGCGTTACGGATACACGTAGAAAGAGCTATCGGCAGACTTAGATTCTTTGAGTTCATGTTGCCACACGCTTGTGTAGATCTAAAGCAAGTCGATCTGCTAGATTCAGTAGTGATTTCTGCATGTGGAATAGTTAATCTTCAAAGCAGTCTGTTTCATTTAAAGTAACTTCCTAGTGTTTTAAGCAAAATACATTTAAGTTTATTTTATTGTATTAAAAATATAAGATTTTGACGTAACTACGTACGTTCCGTTTTCCACCAATTTTTGTGTTATTTATAGAGTCTTAATAAAACTATATTACATAAGGATAATGTTATTTTATTAATTTGCCAAAAATATTTTCCTTCCAAAACTTTACACATTTTTCAAAAAGATCATCACAATATTTTTTATTATAAACTACTTCATGCACATCAACATTCCTTGAGGTTTCAAAGTCAACGTGTGCAATACAAAATAGGGCTTTTCTTTTTCCGGTCATTTCCATCTGTGTTTGTATCTGAGCATAATATTTTTTGCCTAGTTTACCTTTACTATAATACGTAATAAAAGTGTTTGCCTTGGTTGGACACTTTACTTCTATAACGCAGTCATCAGTAAGCCCGTCAGGCGAGGCACCAATCATAGGCCACTCATTCTTTAAAAAAAGACCAGATTCCATAATCTTTATATTGTGTATCTTCGCGACTTCCTTTATGACATCCTTTTCTAATAATTTTCCTCTTTTGATAGCATTCGTTTCATTAAAAGTTACAGCACCAAATATTTCTTCAACTAAAGAGCCATCTTTTGTTGTACACTGAGCAGCTTCGTGCATTTTTGAAGCTGTTATACGTCCGTAGCGCATCTCAAACCACAAATTTGAATCTGATTGAGCTATTGTACCCTCTTTTACTTGAAGACATCTTGATTCCGTCATTTCGTTCTTACAAAATGTTATAAAACTTTCGACGTCAAAATCAACACAGGATTTTTTGAAACAATTAATCAAATAATGAATAGACATCTTTTCAACTTCTTTTTTTTCACATATAAAATGTGAAAGAGAACACTGTATTTGAAGCTCTCTAAGTTTTAATGCTACTTTGTCAAAAAAAATATTTCCATTCTGACCGGCTATATGAAGTGTTATACAACTTGTACCAAAATCTTTTGCTTTAATCATTTTCAGTTTGGTACCAATACCTGAAAGCTTAGATTTTTTCCAATAACACTTGGTAGCAGTCGTTGAAGGCTCCTCGCTTCGACGATGTAGCCACATTAAAAATGCTATAGTATGTTTACAGCCACCTCTGCTGGCGGCACAATCTTCGCAGGTTACATTTAAAACTTCTTGATCCTTTTCATTGCATTCTAAACTGCAATGATAAGGTGTGGTACGTACGCGGTGTTCTGGCGTGATTCTACATTTAACCGTACATACATCACCTACTCTTTTTACTTGAACATAACCAATAGCATCATCGCCATAGCTGTCTCTTGCCGATCTGAAATAAGTTTCAAATAAAAATAAATGGCCTTATGTATTTTGTTAGTCAAAAAATACAAATAAATAAAAAAGGTTTAGTAAATCTGTTCAAACATCTATATTTGCAATAAAAATTAAATTAAGTTAAGTAAAATGGCCTTACGTATTTTGTAAGTAAACAAAATACAAATAAAAAAAAGGTTTAGTACATCTGTAACGTTCAACCCACTACATCTACATCCTAAGTACCTACCTATCAGTGGCGTGGCGTCCAAAGAACTCGATTCCTACCGGCTTGCCTAATATCAGGCATTTGAGCACCTTATTCTACAGCTCTTAAGGAAAATGTACGCCGAAATCTGCACCGGCTTGCCTGAGGATATCTTTTACGCCACGCCACTGCTACCTATCCTACTTCCTACTAATATTATAAATGCGAAAGTTTGTGAGCGTGTGTGTGTTTATTATCTTTCACGAAAAAACTACCGAACGGATCTGGACAAAGTCTGGAATAACACATAGGCTATTTTTAATCCTGGTAAAATGTACAGTTCCCGAGGGAAACGGGGGCGAAGCTGCTGGCGGAAGCTAGTTTGCAATAAATCAATGTATGTATTCATTTTAATTTACTAAGAAAAGCGGTACCTACCTATATATACAAACGTACCTACTAATAGCTACAAAACTATAATACATATTTGTTTCTTTAACGTAAAAATTTAATGGTAGGTAGGTACTTCTACTACTTGAGTTACATTCTTCCATTATGACATTAGTTGGGTATTTTGTTTTGATAAAACAATTTAGAACAGATAAACTATTAAGCATAAGTAGTAGCACGGAAAGTTCACTCACCTTTGCATTTTTATTCCTCGCATTTCGGCGGCAACGAAATCACTATTTGTTGATAAATAATGCGCAACCATTAATCCATCTATTTTAGGTAGATTATCCGATTGCCCTTTTTCGAATCCTTCATCCATTTTATTAATCGAATAATATTTACTATTATTAGACTATTAACTTAATACGCGGACGAAAACACAACAAAATACTGCGCAAGCTAATTACACCTACTACTATAACCGCTGGCGACTTAATACTAAGCGGGCCGCGGCCCGCGCGGCGCGTTGTGACATGACGTCACAAGCGGTCACGTGACTGTTAGCGGGACTCTATATTTTTCGAAACTTTGAATGCCTATAAAATCAAAACTACTAGGTATTTTTGACTACAACAAAAACTAGTGTATTTGTATACATACAGGCTTTACTGAGATAACATTTCAAGCGATTTGGCATACCTAGTAACATTCTCCATTGGCTCATTGTACCTGTGTTGTGTTTAATGATTAATTGAGAAATTTTGCCCTACTTCGTAATATTTTTGGAGTTTGGAGAATGGTCTTATTTTAATACCAAATGCAATTCTTGGAATTTATTTTATGTCATACTATTTCGTTACCTATTGATTCATACCTGCTTTTTGTAATAATCTGCCGTGCTAGCTGGGTGCACCTAGTATTGTTGCATTACTTTACCAGTGTTGATTTTTTAATAATTATGTCTCAATTTTTTCGTATCTTGGAATACGTTCTACACATTTGTTGATTATTAATGGATCTATTTTAATACAATTTCTCGTTTCATTCGGACAAAAATGTATTAGAAAACAAAGCCGGTGCATCCGCATCAGTTCCAGAATTCCGGAATTGAAGGTAAAATTCGAAGCCAATTCCGGAATTGGAAAATCGACCGATTTTGCAAGCCCTTGTTGCAGCCAGACAAAAGACTGTTAAGTACTTTTGTCAAGCGATAGAAAAAGCGCTCCTTCACTTCACCGCCTTTTTTTTTTTTTTTTTTTAACCCGGAGAAATGCATGAAACTGCATACCACTACGTAACCTAAGGCCATCGGGGGTGACAGCCAGATGTTACGCATTGGTTATGTGGGGCTCTCCGCTCCAGAAGGGATTGGCCTACCCACTAAAACTCAGGGATGCTTCCACCCTGTGCCATCATGGTGATGCCGTGGGATCGCTAGCAAGCCACCACGACATCACCGGCACCTTCGCCCTAGGGCGAACCCTCTCCGTAAAAAAGGCACACTGTAGCATGGCCAGTGTGCCTTCCCTCACCTGCTTCCCCCCGACCAACGGCCGTCCCCCGGGGAAACCAGGAACCGGCACCGAACACACGGGGTCCAATCGTGTATCCGGCGCCAGTCCCACCCTCGCCGCCACGGGAGGACAAACGCCCCTGCCCCGCAGCCGTCCACGGGAGGACAAACTCCCCTACCCCGCAGACACTCCCGCCTGTCCTTACGGACCGCGGTGGGCCAGTCCTCCGCCTCCCGCCCCCAGCACATGAGGTAGCGGCAGCCTGCAAGGCTGAGTTCGCGGGACGCAGAGGACTAGTCCACCGCCACCACGCAGCGGCACAGGTCACCCGTCTGGTGCCTGCCCGCAGTGCCCCCCAAAAGGAGACGTCGGAGGGATTCTGCCCGTGCCCGACGCTCCGCCCTCGCGTGCCGCACCTGGAGAGTCCTCTAACAGAGGAAACCCGGTGCGGGACCCCCCAACCCCCCCTGACAGGCTCATTCGCAGCATCGGCAAGTGATCAATTAGGGGCCCCTAAGAAATCACTTGCCGTTGCTCCCGGGGTGCACCGGCCAAGACGCTTCCCTTTCCTGCGGATCAACCGGATCAAGAGGAAAGAGAAGAATCCAGACACTCTGGGAGGTTTCCTGTCTAGCACCCCTTCACTTCACCGCCTGCCTAGTGTCCCTGTCCGCAATACTCAAGGCCTGTGACATACCAAGGTACTTGTAGGTTTCAGCCTCGGAGATAGACCTGAGAGTCGTTGTCTCGGAAAGTTGCAAATTCGGAGAATTTACGACTTTCCCTCGTTGTACTGTACATGCATGACCGCACACTTATCTACACCAAACTCCATTTTGATGGCGCTACTGAAGGTTTCTGTGACTTTCAGTAGCTCCAGCAAGTCTGGGCGTTTGGGTGCAAATAGCTTGAGGTCGTCCAGGTACAGCAGATGAGAAATGACCTCACCCCCTCTCCGAAGCCGGCAGCCCAGTCCTGAATCCTTCAGCAGAGTGCTGAGTGGGTTCACGGCCAGGCAGAACCACAGGGGGCTCAGACTGTCGCCCTGGAAAATACCTCTCTTAATCCTTATAAAGTCATGCGGACCAGGGGGGCCGTCTCCGCAACCTGGTTGACGAACGACTGTGGTCCACTGCCCCATACATGCGCCTAAGAAGGATTTTACTGCTGTATTGACTTTATACAGCTCCAAGATCCTCTCCAGCCATGAATGAGGCACTGAATCCTAGGTCAGTCTGAATCGTAGGTAGTCAATCCAAGCAGCCGAGAGACCCGCTGTCGCGCCCGACTTGTTGGCAAATGGCTGTGTCGATGAGAAGGAGCTCTTTAGTACCACGTGACCCAACCGTACATCTTTTTTAAGAGAAGCCCATAACGTTATTCGCAACAATGTGCGTGTTGATTTTTGATCTCAAAATGGATGTAAGGAGCTTGTACAGCGTGGGCAAGCACGTGATGAGTCGATACGTACCTATATTATTATGTTTGTATGTCCAACTGTTCCTTCATGAGTCTTGAGAATTTGCTTTCATCGTGACCGTCAAGATGGCGTACACCGTAATGATATTCAGAATCTGATGCTGCCAATAAATAGTACCGACGAAATGCCTAGGTGAAAAAATAGTACCCTTAAACTTTTCGAAATATAAGGCCCGTTCACGTTCACTCTACCGGGCGTTAAGCTGGCGTACACCGCTTGTATTTCTGGAATGCGCTGGAACGGCTTTGATTTCGAAAACTCTTTTTATCTCACAAAATACCTAGGCCCTATTATAGAGAAATGAAAAGGGTACTATTTTCCGAGATATAAAGCATTTCCGAAAACAAAGCCGTTCCAGAGATACAAGCGGTGTACGCCAGCTTGACAGCCCAGTAGCGTACACCGTGAACAGGCCTAATATTTCAATAAGTTTAAAGGTACTATTTTTTTACCTAGGTGTTTCGTCGGTACTATTAATTGGCAGATCAGATTCTGGATATCTTTACGGTGTACGCCATCTTGACGGTCACCTTTCATATTCAGCGAAAATTCAACTTTGTCTAGCCTTTACAACATGAGGAAAAAAACATTGTCCGAACGATGGCTCTGTTAATTTTTTAATTTGGAAGTTGAAACCTTGTTACAGCTGTTTTTATAGTGAATTATATATGGATATCAGTGACGCCAAATCAACTGAAATTAGCGAGGAAAGCTTTCCATTGTTAATTTTTATTCATGTGTGTTGTTCACACCAATTTCCTACAATTAGTGGAACATGTTTCTCAGTAAAACCATATGTTTACAAGAGAATATAATGTCGTTATTCCGCCACATACTCAGGATATCTTGGGTCATATGAAACAATAATTACGTTATTTATATAAAAGCTTTATTGCAATAAATAAAAACCAACCGCAGAGTAAACAACCATAAATTAAGCTTTCAATGTAGCATCTAATTCACCACTAGCTTGTAGTTCTTTAATTATATCTAATCCTCCAATCAGTTCTCCTTTGACATAGAGTTGAGGGTAGGTTGGCCAATCAGAGTACTCCTTTAGGCCTTGACGAACTTCCTCATCAGTTAATATATCAAAAGTGCCATACTGGACCCTGGAACAGCACAAGATGATTTGAGCAAAATATTTTTAAATTTTACAATTACAGGTCAAGGAAGACTTGATTATATCAGTTTTTTTATAGCTGTTATCAGCTGCTCAAACCTATCGCCAGTTAATGGGAGATTGATTGCGTTTTTATCAAACTACTTATCAACTCTTCTAGGTCAACTTTAACTGGACTGGGCTTAGGGTTGCCAGATTCAGGCATTTCATTTCCGGAACAATATGTGGGTTACTAATTCGGCCTGTAGGAAAATATAAATATATCTAACTGAAACTTAACTACCTACCAGTGGCGTGGCGTTTAAGATATCTTTGGGCAAGCCGGTGCAGATATGGCGTACATTTTCCTTAAGAGCTGTAGAATATGCTGCTCAAATGCCTGATATTAGGCAAGCCGGTAGGAATTGAGTTCTTTGGACGCCACGCTACTGCTACCTACATTACCTACTCATACATGGCAGATAATTTTTAAAATATTAAATTAAGCGCCACTCTTGGCTTTTATTCATGAAATAAAAATAAGGTAAAAAATCAACGAACAGACGGCGAACGATACCAACTTAGTGTATCGATACCTACATAGCGTATCACACATATTCGTAGCATAATGAAAAAAAACTAGTCGTAAGTATTCAAAATCCAGGACTATAAAGTGTAATTCCTGGACACGGGGCAAGAATGGTAATTCCGGGACAACCCCGGACTCCCCGCCAATCTGGCAACCCTAACTGGACTGAATATTACAGTACATACCCTGTTCCATTGAGAATCTGTATCAAGGTCCTGCTGAAACCACATTTTGGAGTGTCTCTGTTGCCCTTCATGAATACCATCACATTGTGTTTGTTGATGAGGGCCTTAAGTCTTTCTTCCAGTGGCTGTTGTGGTGTTGAGATTGCTGGTGCAGCCTTCCCGAGGCTGTGAGCCTTTACCTTCAGAGTGATTTGCGCAGCGTCTGCTCCATCTACTCTGTCTATTTGCGATCCATTTTTAAATAAAATTACAGTAGGTACTGAATCCACCTGGAAAGTAGTAATAGGAAAGTATTGTAATTATTCAGACTTTAATTATGCTTAGTACCAGAAGGGCTAGGACAACAGTCTACAATTTCATCTTGCAACATATTCTCACCCTCTTTTGAACTGCACTAAACAAAGAGTTTCATAATATTTGTCATGCAAATTTTAGCCACACAACCAGGCCAGTCGTGTCAGTTCTTGTATTGAGAAAACATTTAATAAAAATCAATGAATTTCAATAGGAATAAGAGTACATTTTATTTGTCCAACATAGGTAGAGAAGTGGTTTTATGTAATCATAGAATTTCTGCAGTGTTTTGCAAGGTGTACAAACAGTTAGATCTCTGATAGACTAAGGTCTATCATACTATTTATTGGAAGGGTACAATAAAGAAGAAAAATGATCATACCTTAAAATTCAATGAGATTTCGGAGAGGTTCTCAGCATCACAGATGCAGAATTTAGCACCACTCGCTTGGATTTCTGGAAGCTTTGATAGTTCCCTGAGCACCTCAGTAACTTGACCACATTGGTCTGCCCATTCTGCGGAGAAGTGGGCTACTGTTAATGTTGGAGATCTGAAAAACCAGCATTTAATTTAATTCATGAGAGGTTTAAAGGGATACATATCCAGTAATTTTATTAACATGTATTTCACCTGGGTCACTAGAGGTGAGGAGGGGACATGAGTACATACTTACCTATAGAAGGAAAAATGAAACAATATTTATAGAATAATGTAAAAAATACAGTGTTTACATAATGACTGGTATGACTTGTGACCTCTGAGATAATAGTAAAAACGTCATTCAAACCATAGGAAGTTTCGTATGCCAAATCGAATATGTACATACTATGATAAAATATAAACACTATAGGAACAAGCTATATAAACATGGGATAATTCTTATAGTTTTTTTCTAGAAAATAACCTAACCCCGCATGAGAGATACAAATACAAATCTTGGCGGATTTTTGTTATTTATCACACCTAAACATTTTACACTACATAATTAACAATAATCAAAAAATAAGTTACAAACCTTATCAAATTCTGGAAGTTTTCGGCGGAATCAACATTTGAAACAGACATTTCAAATTTAGGTTACTTTCTATGGGACCGGATAATTTTATTAACACAGATCAATAAAATGTAAACTCCTATATTTGCACTTTTAAAAGCGTACCTAGTCACTTGATATAGGATATTAATTACATTCAAGAAATAACTTCCAGTTCCTTCGAATATAATTGAAAGTATAACAACATTACTAAACAGAAAAGACCTACGTGACGAAAATTGTCAACTTCGCTTTGGTCGTTTGTTCGTTTTCGTTTCGTTTCGCAGTTTGCTTTGCTCGTTTTGAAGGTTTTTGATGTATGGAGTCTTGGTTGCCAACGTAAGGGACACAGCGGTTTAATTCGTGAATGAAATGGCTTCAGCCAATAAATAAACTGTCACTGTCACTGTCATTCGTTTCGGTCTCGCATTCGCACGGCTTTTCTTTTGTGTTAGGTTAATATAAAATAAACCTTTTTAATACTTAATAACAATAATTATTTCGTATAATCGTCTTGTTCTTATATACTTTCTTCATAATGGCGTCAGTTTCCACGGCTCCAGCGCCGGGCATGCACCAAATCGATTTGTCCAAGTTAAATCTCCCCCAGTTGGGTCAGTTAAAGCAGCAATTAGACAAAGTGAGTTAGCTTTGCTATTTTCATTTAAATTGTATTTATGGCGACAATCATACACGAGCTTAAGAAATATTATATTATTTATGACTGACGGTCTCTGTAGTTGATTGAGTAATTTTATTTTGGTATTTCAGGAGCTAAATGTGTTCCAAGACTCTCTACAAACACTCAAGATGGCTCAGGGTAAATTCGTTGAGTCAGGCGAGAGCGTGGAGAAAATTACTCCTAACACCAAAGGCAAGAGTATTCTGGTACCCCTGACAGGGTCCATGTATGTTCCCGGTACTATAGCAGACACTGAACATGTAGTTATAGATATAGGTACTGGATATTATGCACAAAAGGTGAGTTTAATCTGAGACCTTAATTTATAATTATTACATAGTATCATTGTTGTTGATGAAATAAGAGCTATTCATTCGTTTGTAGTATTTTTTTGTTACTTATGCTAGATGTGTCTTCTTGAAATTTTTTTTAAGAATTCTGGAGCTAGAGCTTCTGTTCCTTTGAAAATTGGATATAGTCTTACTGATCCTAAATTAGACAATTTATTCCTTAGTTGTTTCAATGTAGAAGCATTCCAATTTAGGATGTGTTTTGACTTTTCAGGATATAGAAGGTGCTAAAGATTATTTTAAACGGAAAACACAGTTTGTGACCGAGCAAATGGAGAAAATCCAAGCAATGGGCATAGAGAAGTCAAAGGTCCGAGAAGCAATCTGCATGATGATGGAAATGAAGCTGCAAGCACAGGCACAGGCACAGAAACCCTCCACCTCATAACATTAGACCAAGTCTTTAACTACATGCTTGCTTGATCACATATTAATATACAATTTGTATTAACAAAATTTCAAGTTTTTCATAATTAAATGTCACAATGTGCAAGGCATTCTGAATTTGCTAGGGGTTTTAGAGCAATAAATTAAAGTATCCCTCATATTTTATTGACTATCGTACAGTGCTAGATCTCTTTATATTTCTGTCATTGTGAGTCTATATTATTTGAGTGTAAAGGCAATATTTTTAATTATTTTTTCTCTGAATACACTCGGACAATGAATTCATGTCATTTTCTATATAACTGTCCGTGAGTGTATGTAGAGAAAAAATAATAACTTTACTAAATTTGTTCCAGTAATACTCGGCTCTTAGCCCTTTTTTTTGCCAGTGTTATAATCTGCCCAGAAGAGTCAGCACAATTGCCTGCGTCTTCGCTTTTCGCAAGACATTTCAGCATGTGTCCCTCCCTGTCACATGTACTGAATGAAAAGAGATGAGCAACATTAGTCATTGGTCACACGACAAACAGTCACATAGTGCACTTGTGCTAGTTCTTTTAATATGAGAAAAGGCTGTTTTGTTGTGTTATGGATTCCCATAGATTGTCACAGCCTTTTGCAGTATCTGGGCAGTATTACTGGTATAGTTAAAGAAGACAAACTTTGTGTTCATTGAAATTATTAATATGAAATTGCTTTGTTGAAACTTGTGTTTCATCATATACTAAGCTTTCTAATTTCAATATAATTGTAAGAGCTTGTTTTCTGGAAAATACCTATCATACTAGTTTTGGAACTTTAATACTTATACATAGTCTTTTTTTACGCATCTCTAAATGAGTGCTTTGGGCTTTGCAAGGGTCTGTTATATTATTATGAAGCTAATGAATTTTATTTAAAGGAAACAAAATTATGTTTTCTCATTGTTTTAGTCCCATTCACTAAATAATTAATAAAACTAGTTATTCCTAATTATTTATTATTTACTAGCTTTCACCTATCTATATTATAGGAATTAGGTTAAACCGCGAAGCAGATTGCAGATGGCGCCACGATAAACAGACAAAGAGATAAGGGTACTCAAAGTTCTTATTCCCTATTTTTGTTTAAAACTTTTTTATAATTGGAGAATTGCGAACGGGACGAGGTGCGTTTGCGGGACGATTTGCTAACTCGACGAATTGTGAACAAGACGACTCACGAGCGGGACGAGGTGTTCTTGCAGGACGATTTGCTAACGCGTTGAATTGCGAATGGGACGCATTACGAACGGGACGAATTGCCAAAGGGACCATATGCGACAAAAGGAGAAATATATCGAGCCAAGCGTGTAACGTTTTTCACTTGGCGTTGACGCCAAAAAAGTGTAATTTAGTGATGGAAAACATAGATTTTCCATTTTCATTTGGTGGTATTAGAACAATTAATACCATTATTATCAATTTTCAAATCTGGTAATAATACTGTGCAATAATAAAGTGCAAAGTAGGTCGCCACTTCTTTTTAGTACGCGAGGTAGGTACATACACTTTTTCTTTCTAGTTACCTCGATATATTTCTTTGCGCAAACCTTTTAACTTTATTGTTTCCCATATAACATAACGAGGTTTGCGACTTAAGCCGACGAAATGTACAGTTTTCAGACTTTTCTCTAGTTCTCTCTCTCTCTGTGGTCGCTCTCTCATGACTGAGGATCTAGGTACTTACTTCTAGGTCAACGGAAACGGATTTTTTTTTAATTCCTTGAGAGTATCGCAATATACGTGTTTTGCGGTATAAACGGCCATATCTTTTTTTTACTTTTAAACTTAGAAATTTGATACTTACGTACCACGGGCGGCTATAAAAAAGCATAGCTTAGATCGCATATTTATTGCCCTTGCGTTCGGCTCGGGCGTCAAATACTTGCGATCTGAGACATTCTTTGTTTACCGTCCTGGGTAAGTAACGTACCTACTATTTATTATAGTACCTAAAGAAAATTACCGAGAGCACGGAATTGCATAGGTATGTAGTGGTATTGTGTGTTTTATAGGCATTCTATATTAGAATTTTCTATTTTCCTGTACTATTAGCATAAAAAGAGGTTTGTTATATATTGAAGAAGTAAACGCCAAAATAATGTCAGTTACGAATTCTAAATACTACGAGTTTTAAATTAAGAGAAATATTTATATTATTCTCCTTCTCATGCGAACGGTAGGTACAACCACTACAAATGCAATTCCAAGCTCTTAATAATTCAATCTATACTTACCTACCTATTTTGGAGAATGTGAGTTACTTTTAGAATCAAATTTCCATTATCTACCACCTTATTATGGTCGAGTAGAATTTGTGGTTAGGTAATCCTTTTTACGCCACACATAGCCCTTTGCTTGTAAGACCTAATATTAGATAATTGCATTGGGGATTTGGCGTGGATTCGTGTTGGCATCTCTTTCTCACAAAAAGAAATCCCATCAAAAACATCACATGTAAAAAGATGCAAGTCTCGCAACGCAGTTCTCCTACAATAAAAAAGTTTTGAGATGTAAAGATAAACCACGTCAGTACCGGGGGGTATCAACAGAACTCGATTTCCACCGACTTGCCTATTATTAGATCTATAAAATGTGTTCCTCCACGGTTAAATATAGGCAAGTCGGTGGAAATCGAGTTCTGTTGATACCCCCCTGGTACTGACTTGGTTTAACTTTACATCTCAAAACTTTTTTGTTGTAGGAGAACTGCGTTGCGAGACTTGCATTGATCTATTTTCTTTTTGTAAGTGGTCTTCCTTTAATTATTACATTCCAATCCATTCTTTTCAATTTGAACTGCAAAACTAATCTTTGTAATCGCATGTATTTGTATAGGATTACAAACTTATGTGTGCAGTTGTGACTGAAATTACAACATATTTAGGTTTTTAAGGACTTGATAGGCTAAAAACTAACTATGTTTAAAATTTGGAGCTTGTAGGTAGAAGTACCTTAGAATTATGATGATCAGTGAATCAGTGAGTCAGTGACAAAACTAAGGAACTTTGACATGCAATAGTTCTTAAACTACACGTTCAAATTGAATGATATTGAGAATATATATATAAGTCTTATTGTGCCCTATATATTCCTGAAATTTCAGGGTTCTAGCTTTAGCCAGTACAAAATTACGGGAGGCTGAAAATGGCCTGAATGGCTTCGAGAAAAGGATGGTACGGCCGTGCCTTTGTTTTGCTCGACTTGGCGGGGGCACTGCCGTGCCCCCAGACCTACGCAAGCATTGAAAATGAAGGAACCAGCGGCGTATATTTGCTATACATGGCGCAGTGGTGGGCATAGTCCGGCCCCCTCACGGTCCTTCGAAATAAGTAATATATAGTCCGTGATGATAGATTTTGGCGGTCCAGTATTACATATCTGTAGAATTTAAAACAATAGTACATTACTACAGACAGAGGCTGGGAAGTGAGGGGTTGCCGGCCGAGATAACGCGAGGCCCGATAGTTACGAGGCTGGCAACCCCAATTCACGCCGAGGTATGTATAGTGCTTTTCTCAAATATGCAATGAAATAAATTAAAAATACATTTTCTAGAGACACTTAAAGTAAGTAGGTATAATTCTTAAATTAACTGGTCCCCATGAAAAAGTTTGGTCACTGCTGCTTTAGTGTGTCATTATTTACACTTATGCAGAACTTATTTCAAGGGTAGATAGGAAATACCATGTCTAGTGTCCTAAGCAAGTTTTTGAGTTATAGCGGTTTGGAAGTTAGCCATCGTGAACAATTACTATGGTAGCCATTTCTTTAAAAAAATACACATTATTTTAAGATGTCCACCTGTAGGTAATCAAGTGGTAAGTTATAGGTACTTACGAGTAGTTGATTGCGAGCACTACATTTTAGACAAAACATAGAATTACAGAATGAAACATTGTCAATTTCCTTTCCAAAACTGTTTCAGTATACATTTTTACCATTTCTTGTACTTAAGTTTGTAATTTTAAAATGATTGGAAATTGTTTACAATGTGGCATTTGTTATGTTGATGTCGATATTATATAAATAAAATTGCAAAATCTAGCAAACATCTTCTATTGTATTTTTAATGGCTGAACACCGTGATGCCGTGTAACGAATAAATAGGGAAGGAAAATTTAAAAATAAACACATTGTAGGCCTAGGCCGGCAATGTCAAGCCGCACTGGAAACGAGGTACTTTGCGGCCTATTATAAGGCACGTAATGTCAACATTTCATTGCATGTTTGAGAAATAGTACATTACTGCAGAGGTCGGGAAGTGAAGGGTTGCCGGCCGAGTACATATAATATAGCTGGCCGAGCGAAGCGAGGCCAGATAGTTACGAGGCCGGCAACCCCATTTCCCGCCGAGGTATGTATAGTGCTTTTCTCAAATATGCAATGAAATAAATAAACTTACTAATATCCTTACTTACCCTAAATATTATTTTATAACAGAAACTTTCTATCAGAAAGTGACGTTAGTGGCATTATATCCATAGATAATGCAAATATCAAGTCACGTTCGGAAACCATATACCTACAACCAAAAGCCGTTTCAGTTTACATTTTTACCGCGAATATTTAGATGAAATATTTTAAATGTGTATTCTTGCGCTTTAGTTTGCAATTTATAATAATTGGAAATTTTTTATAATGTTTTATTTGTTATGTTCATGTCAATTTTAAATAAATAAAACTGCAAAATATAGCAACCCCTTACTTCCCGGCCTCTGCAGTAATGTACTATTTTAGTCGTCTAGCCCATTACATGTGATTTGAGACATTTCTTACTTTACTGGTCTCGGTATGAAGGTAATGTACTATTCTGCTATAATTCTTAAATTAACTGGTCCCCATGAAAAAGTTTGGTCACTGCTGCTTTAGTGTGTCATTATTTACACTTATGCAGAACTTATTTCAAGGGTAGATAGGAAATACCATGTCTAGTGTCCTAAGCAAGTTTTTGAGTTATAGCGGTTTGAAAGTTAGCCATCATGAACAATTACTATGGTAGCCATTTCTTTAAAAAAATACACATTATTTTAAGATGTCCACCTGTAATCAAGTGGTAAGTTATAGGTACTTACGAGATTGCGAGCACTAACTACATTTTGAGATTATGATCTCATTTTCCAAAAACGGTGACTAGACATGTTCTTTCCGTGTACCCTTCATTTGGTCTAGCATAGCTAAATAGGACGTAGGGTTAAATAAGGGAGACGATAAACATTGTGACACCAAATGATTTATTTTTTTAATAGGCCAAAATGATAGCGCTGATATCTACAATATAATGACTTACTGTAAACTATCTTATACGTATCTACAACGTCTTATACCCACAAAACAATATTACCTAAATAAGGCAACGACTATTCCTTAGATTTGTAAACATTTTTTATTATAAGTAAGTAGTGATGTAAAATCAAATTTTAATTCAAACGTTTCTTGCGTCGTTTGGTACAAAATAACGCTCACATCTACCGATAGCGACTTTAATACTGCCGTCATAGTCTACCTACAAAGCTTTTTATTTACCTGCTATGAGCATCCTTAGTAAAAAGCCGCGTGATTATGACGGCAGAATATCGGGAAGTGTGGAAACTGTCACAAATTTAAGTTACTCCGTAATAAGAAATTTACATTGATATCAGTTTCAATTATGTTTACAATGTTGTAGGGAAGCTGCATTACCTAATGTGGAGGCGTTCTACTTCGGGAAATGATCTGGCACATTTCAATGTGGGTAAGTATTTCTCGTAAACATAAGTCCTAGCGTATTTACACATCATAAATAATTTAATAATGTATATCATAAATATTATTAGTTATGCGCGCTGCATACTTGTGGCGACTGCTTCTCAAGACACAAACCTCAACCCGGCTGAACCCCGCTGTTGCGTACACCTCGGCGGGGTCGGGCGATATTCGCATATCGTATACTTATTTTTCTCCCGATGTGAGTAAGAAAAGGATGTATGAATGAACTCAGTACCGTCTTTACCATAGGAGCACGCAGCGCCCATGCCCATGGTGCCTCGAATGACCGAATACCTTATAAATGTTTTTCTATTTTAGTTTCAGTTTATTATTTAAATTCTTTTTACTTCCCACTAGACTACAAAGTCTTGTATGCGGTGGAGGCTCTGGCATGACCCATATATGACATCACAATATACCACCCATACTCTACTATGATATTTTATTTCATCGAGTCTCTCCCGAGCTTTTCGCCATAAGTGTGAAGCGCGTGTTTAGCGTACAAAGTTAGCGCCAGCTTAACACTTAGTCATTAGGTTCTTTTGCAGTGTTCAAGTTATCTACCAAGATTATTTTTTATCCCAAATATCGACTGATATCAGCACCTAAATTACGCAATATTATTCGTTAAAAATATGTATTACAAGGTATTGAAAGTCCTAAAATAAGTAGTTCACTAGGTATGTACACTTTATTACATTAACATTAACTTTTAACTTATTATAACCACTGCCTTAGGCGAACCTACACTCGTCAGGTCTATGTAGACACCGTAACCCTTAATTATAAGCCTTTTATTGTACATTATAATAACCGCCGTTCGGTATAGGTCACGCAGCAAGCGCTGGGGCGATTACTGTAATTATGACCTCTTGCTCATATTTGAGAGGTATGAAAGAGAGGAAACGATTGATACCCCACCGTTCGCTATTACCTATAGGGCTCTACGTGTAGTTACACGAACAGATCGCTCGCCTGTTCGACGAAATCCTTGTCTCATATAGTGTAGTACTCGGGAGCGAAGTCGTTGGCGAGGTTGCTGAGGAAGTGGAAGTCCGAGGAGGAGTTGGAGTTGTCTCCCGCGCCGGCGGGCGGCGCGTGCGTCGCCTCGTAAAATTGCTGGAAGGAGCCGTAGCCTTCACCACACTCCGCTGTGTAGCCTTCGCTCCCCGCGCTACCCGCGGCGTATTGAGCTGTCGGCGCTGCTCCCGGTCCTGGCTGCTGCCCAGCATACACTCCACTCGCTTCGTAATACCCTCCTTTCGCGTACTCATTTCCATGTGAATTCTTTTGGCCCTCACTGCCATAATATCCGTGAGCGTGGTCGTGTTGTGCGCCCTCGTGGTAATGATACCCGTAATGGCTGTTAGCGTAAGCCATGGCCTCGCTGGGATAGCCCTGTGCCTGGTCGTATCCTGGGTGCCCGTACCCTACTTGATCTTTTCCGTATGCTGCTGGGTACCCGTAGTTCTGATACATTTCATGAGGGTACGCTTGCCGGGAAGCAATGCCGTTAGCTGGTCTTCCCGATGATGAACTCTCCTGTCTAGTATGTTGCTGGCTCCGCGCGTACGCATGTTGTTCGGCATGCACTGCGGGTCCATAATTATCGTAGTTTCTATTATTTTGAGGATATTGGCTCATTTTTCCGACAAATTGTTTCGAATCCATGCGGAAGTCTGGGTGAGGCACGAACTGTCCCGGGGGAGCGTTGCCTCTTATGACGTATGATGGCATCGCGTTTGGAACAGCTTGAGGATGAGGCGGACCCGGAAGCGCGTTCGGGGGTGACGGTCTCGGGTAATGGCCTAGAGGGCTCTGGTGCATGCTAGACGGTGTGCCCGGAGTCGAAGAAGGCGTCAGGCTGACTGATGAGAATTTAGCGCCATCTGGTAAACCGACTGAACCGAGACCGTCCTTTGAAGACGATGGGGATATTTTGCAGGCTGTGGCGTCTAATGACGGGGAGCGTTTCCTTGATTCTTGTTTGATTCTCTTGGCTAGGCTACGCGGAGGGGCGGCGACGGAAGCGCCCTGAGGGTGTGCGTCCCGCGAGTCATCCTCTGCTAGCTTATCGAGTGAGGAAGAGGAGGCGACGCTGGAGGCGCCATCGCTCGCGAAACTGTTATTGTTGGTGGCGCTAGGTGTGTTGTTGTTGCGTGTGCGTGACGCTAGCTCCGGCAAATCTTCCGCAGGGGAGCATAGCGCTCCGGGTGGCAATTCGCACCCCTGACAACTCTTTTTCCCAGACAAAGGTCCGTCGTCGTCTAGGAATTTATCTAGCCCCATTTTAGAGCTCTTTCCACCTTCGGATGTCGTCGAGTCTTTGTCGTCTCCGTCTTCACTCTTAGTTAGCGTTTGTCTCTTGTGTTTCATGCGTCGGTTTTGGAACCATACCTTTACCTGAAAATAAAATATAACTAAAATTAAACTTTGATGGTTTCTCTGTTTGGTGATTTAATTTAGTTGTAGAATTAATTATTTAGAGGAGGAGAAGCAACATACTTAAATCGGTGAGTTCTTTCTAATTCGAAGCTAAGTTTTACCTGTCGTTCGGTGAGGTCTAAAGAGGCTGCGATCTCGATCCTTCTCGGGCGGCACAGATACTTGTTGAAATGGAACTCTTTTTCCAATTCGAGCAGTTGTGTGTTGGTGTATGCCGTCCGCAATCTTCGCGGCAGACCATTCTCTGTAACAAACAATGCGAAAACATTTAGCTGTCGTATAAAATCATAGGATTTTGTAGTCGGCTTAGAATTGTATGCTGCCATGAGTGCTATGTATAACTTTTGAAACGTATAACGATTATTTCTATGGAACCACGCAAGAGAGGAACAGTTAAGATTTTTTCATGTGGCCGTAACACGATGCAACACCTTTATGAAAAGTTTCCGCTAAAGCTACTATCTAAAGTTATTGTGAGTGTGCAAGTAGGTATTCATTATATAATTCCTGGAAGCTTTCAATAATAGGTGGCGAGGATCGCGGGCGCGCTTTCCTTTAATGTAATAACTTGATCGCATGTTAGAGCACCGCCCTTGACGCCATTGTGTCGAAACGTTTTTTATTTTACCACTAAATACGAATTGGAATTCGAAATTCAAATTACAAAAGGGCGGCGAATAATGGGGCTATCGCGTTTGCGTGACGAGCCAGGAGTTGTCGCCGTAATGCGGTTGATATGGCATTTAATAACAGGGGGTTAGAAGTTATTTTATGTTGTTTGGACGGTTGCTGGAGCATGTTGGGGTCGGTGCGCATGATTGACACGAAGCGTCAGGTCCCTCGGCTGCCATTGGTTGGAGAGCTGTCAGTCAAACTGAGCACTGCCCTTCGGTTACACATGTATGCACCGGCGTATAGATATGGTATCCAAACCTTAATTCTAATTATTCAATATGGCGATCACTACTTAATATACCTAGTTTTAAAAATTTAATGCAAACCTTTAAATGAGCTCGTGTAAACTGAAATAAAGCCACCTAAGCTTCCAACCGCCACGAAATTTGCATTAAAAGTTGACTGTATTGACCACATTTTTTTAAATATTTGGGGTTGCCATTCAGATTGGATAGAACTCAACTCTGTTCATGTTTTCCCGGATTCTAGTTGTAGACGGCACAGATGTAGTTCTAAAGAAAACATAACGGCATGTCTAACGTTGTCAACGATTTTTCGCAAACATTCAATTGCGAGTCCGACCCGTCGCCACAACATGTCGTTGTCGGGTGATAAAGTTGCACGGTGTGTATCGTACATAATGATGACATTAATATAGTGATGTTCAGTTCCCTGGCATATTTCCTAATATTCCGCCATAGAATTGTGGAATATTTGGGAACGGAACATTACAGACACGAGTAAGCGGGAGGTGCATAAATTAGAACAACATTACTAAATTATAAGTTAACTGGAGTCGAAACTCGATAGCCTCTGGTCACAGTGGTCAGCGAGTGGGCACAGTTGGTTAAACAAGCGTTTGGTATATCTTAATTTATTTATTACTAAGTCAATCTTATTTTATTTTAATGCTATTGTAAACCTTAGTTTTATTTACATGTTACAATTAATATAAAGAGATGAAAAATTATGAATTAATAATTAGGTACAGTCTCTCTGGTTGGTCTGCGTGTTATGGAAATTGGTCAGTCATATTTTAAACGCAGTAAATGTGGCTTATGTTTTTTTTTACAATAATATGTGAAAGTAGAAGCAAATGGGTCATGGCCAGGGCAGCATAATTTACGGTTAATGCCTCAAACATATTTGATATACATATTTTGATTCCAGATTAGTCACATATATATATGCGTTATCACGTTCTGTCGTATAATATTTTTTTCAACTACACGTAGGTAGGTAGGTACGTATAACAAATAGGACTATCGTGCGTGAGCGCGTGAGTGCGGGGGAAGGATGTGCAAAAGATGCAAGTTGGTAAGTTTTTGTCGTTGTAATAGGCCCGCATAATCGACTGCGAGAGGCTCGTATAATGTTCGCATTATCGCGATCCGCTTCCGCGCCACTGACCGCTCGGGAAACTTCGGTTTGAATACAGCTAGCCCCGACCGAATAACGACGTATGTGCCTGTAGGCTACGAACTGTTATACGAAGATATGCTGTTATGGATAGGATATGTTGACGTACTGTTATGGCGTTTGAATTCGTTATTTGATATACCATAAACCGTAACAAACGAGACCATGTACATATATTGTAGGTTTCTTCGACAAATCGTCAGAAAATTGATTCTAATTTGATTACTGTTACGCAATGTTATTCGCAACAGAGCGAAAGTCGCTACTTTAAATATTGTAGATGCATCTATATCTAGATAGGAAGAGTTACGGCCTGGCTTCTTTACCTAGGGCATTTTATGTAAAAAATATTGGTAATGATATTGTTTGAATAAAATTTCTAGGTACCTAACCTGGTTTTCCGTCAAATCGTGAAATTGTTGACGAACAACGGAATTAAAGTACGTATAAAAAACGATTTTGATAGTAAATTGTTGGCCAGTACAACCATCTTGTAAGATTTTAGCAGTTTGGCCTGTAAGTCTGTAACTAATGAATTAGTAAATATACCGAATCGTATAAGAAAATTGTTAACTTTAAAATGTTCAGTTACTTGTAAAATGTAACAAAGGAAATTGTTGACGTGCAAACGTGTGTAAATTTTAACGCACCTCTAGTGGGTCAGGTAATAAATGACGTGTTACAGGCTTGTTTAACCCTCGGGCAAGATTTACTGCGGATTAAGGGTCACTACATCACTTAAGTCAAGAGTCGCCCGGCTATCCGGGAAGTGGAGTCAAATGGAATGTTATTGAAATGTTTCGGATTCGGACGATTCGAATTTACGAGTATAATGTCACTATTTCAGTGGCGTTAGTGTTTGTCTAACGAGGTTGGGTTTATTAGGGTTGAACACAGGACTAGAAATCGGTCTACTTAAAACTAAAAGCAAAAACTTCAGTGCTACGATTGAGATCATGACCATTATTTTTATCCGTCGAATTTTTTGGTCAGTAGATAATGAATAATTTCTCACAAAGCTAGCGTTAGCACTAACTACACGTTTTTACATTTACGTACGAATACTCGCCGTAGAACGCTCAAAATTATACTTTGTTTAAATATTTATTTCAAGTGCCTGATTCGCTATAGGGGCAAAACAGATAAATTAGATGTAAAATTGTCTAGATCAATGTTCAAATAGGAAACAGTGCATATACATAAAACAAAACTTCGAATACGAAGACAAATGTAGCCAGCCTTACAACAATAAAGAGACCTATTAAGTGCAAACTATTCGCAGTGCGTGGAGAAGACCTGGAGGCAAGTCGGCATAATTAATCAAGAGCCGGTAAAGGATTAATTAGTGTTGGGCAGTTGTGGTCGGGCCATTACGGCGATCGACGCCCCTCGCGCTAAATGTCGTGGCCACATTTGTATCGGAACATGTATTGGAAGACACTTGTTTTATGTATGTGTAGCGATATACCTGGTCGCATTCGGGATTCACTTTGTGATGGAAAATAGCGATGCGATACGCGATGCTTGGACGATAGACCTATTGTGCAAAAGATCGATCTCTAAAAATAAAATTACCAAGTAAATCCGTTATTTTTGATATCGTGCGCAAACTATAGATAGGTATGGTAATGCCTGTATTATAACATAACGCATATTAACAACAACACATTATTCAGCGCGCGTGTATAGCACCACACACGGCCCGCCCTGACAAAGCACCAAACATTTATTTTGAATGTTGCTGCAACGGAAAAGTTGCCGAAGGGAGGGAGATTTCGCCGAGAAATATTACGTTATGAGGTGTGAAAGGCATAAATGTAAAAATTCAATATTTCTACAGGCGAAAAGTAAATTTTTCCTCAATTTCGTGTCGTGAACAATGTCGTTTCGGCTCCGCGAACGATATAAAATGATTCTCTGGATTTAAAGTGCTTATCATCGTGGCATGCTCAGGTGAAAGTACTCTCTGAAATAAAAAGGCTTCAAGCGGAAAACTGCATTCGTTTACTGGATTGCTATCCAAGAATCGTATTCGGTAATGGTTGTAATTTTTTGGGAAAATCAAAGTTATACTCTGGAGTCTGGCTGGACATTGCACTAACCTGGCTGTCCAGCCGCAGTTTCTATAGTTATATTCGATTTTTGAAGGCCGAATAATTTGGTCAAATGAAAGATCCCATCGGAGTTTATCAGAGGTCAACAGTAATGCCACCATCGTCACGACGCTATTGAAACGCTTTGAGATATAGGTAACGTGCATTTAGATGATGCAGATCTTAAATGTTTAGGAAAACCGGTGCACTACATCGTCTATACCTATAGCCACTGGTTCTATGATAACTGTTTAAGCCACAGTGTTTCTAGCAGTAGAATATCTAGATTTTTGGGTTTCACTGCCTAAACGAATCAGTGTAACTGTCACAACAGCGACTCGGCCGACGATCGATCACCGCTCTCCGATTAGCTGTATCGCGGGTTTGACATTGTCGCATCAATTATAAGAGGATTACGTGAGACAGACGTAAGACGTTCAATTTCGCGGAGCCCTATCGGCCCGCGACGCATCTGATGCGATCGCTCGGTGAATACGGGTTGCCACTGTATTAGAAGTTACCCGTAACTTCGTCTCCGGGAACAAAGTAATAACCCTCTTTTTTCTTTACCGTAGTTGGTACCTAACTACTCTACAATAAAATAGTTAAAAACCATCTTACTGTCGTGACGACAGAGATGTGGACACAAAACTGGAATAATCTAATATTTTGGAATTCTATTTCCTGTAGCAACTTGCGAAAAGAGCCGTAACTGTTGAATTTATCCATCTAAATATACAAAACTTAATCTAATACTTATCAAAACTAAACAAAACTTAATCTATACTTGACGACCGCTTTAGCTTAGTTGGTAGTGACCCTGCCTACGAAGCAAGAGGTCCTGGGTTCGAATCCCGGTAAGGGCATTTATTTGTGTGATGAGCACGAATATTTGTTCCTGAGTCATGGATGTTTTCTATGTATTTAAGTATTTGTATCTATTAAATATATCGTCGTCTAGTATCCATAACACAAGCCTTATTGAGCTTACTATGGGGCTAGTTCGATTTGTCTAAGACTGTCCCCTAATATTATATTATATTAATACATAATGTAATTCGATAATAAGTATTAAATCAAATTCTTAATAGACGCACTGGCAGTTAGCTCGCTACGCGTTTAAAACAAATCTGATCTGACACATATCACTTCTGCTTTCAATTGACTTATTAAAAGAATAGAAAATAAAACGAGTCTATATAAAATAAAATAGTTTTTTTAAAAAAGCACTCTACCTCCTATAGGTTATGGGCTCAGTGTTATACCTGTTAGGGCGGTGCCAGTGAGGGTGTGTAATAATCAATCGAAAAATAAATGGTATAACATTCAATATGTTGAACAACGAATCACATGATCTCAATGTGTAGAATTAATCATTGGTAAACAACAGGCGGTCTTATCGCTAATAAGCCTATTACCTTATAAACATACTACCTACCTACATAATGTTAGACAACAATTTTGAACAGATTAAAATTTCATTTTACATTCTGATGTTTCGAGTTCCTGGCAGCGAGTACTGCAACCTACATACCTACCTATATTATAATTAAATATCTATACCAATTTAGTACGAGTTATCGCGAGTACCTACTAATATATAATGTATACTCGCGATAACCAACGAGAAAATATTATGTTATGATAATTGTTACAGATAATACTAGTACCTATTGCTATCGAGTTACAAATAATACTAGTACCTATTGCTATCGAGTAATCGACAGATTCAAACCTAACTCCACGTTTGCAAGAATTTGCACATAATTTAATGATGTTCCATTGTAATACGCGTAGAAAGTTCGCAATAAATCCAGTAATCGCGGCGTGGCTCTACCTTCATTATTCTGCAGTTATATTTTGCATAAAGCGCCTGTTCTGCATTAATTCCGAGAAGTTAAGTGGTAGGTACAGTATGGGTGTGCAATGTACGCCGACCGACGCCATGTTCTTATTATTCTATTACTAAAACAATACTACTGGTTAATCAACGAATATTTAACAAAAAAAAATCTTAAACTTTATTATTTATTTGTGATATTTTTCGTTTTGGGGAGATTGGGGTAAGTTCGTATTTTGCATTATTTTTACCATTTTAAAATTTCGTCCATTATCATCATCATCAGCCTATGTACGTGTCACTGCTGAGCACAGGCCTACTCTCGTAGACGAGAGTGAATGGGCTGTAGTCCCCAGCCCACTTTAGCCCAGTCCGGATTATCTTTGTAGGTTTTGTGACAAAGATTCTTCGCCTAAAAGTTATGGTGAAATATTTAATAATATTTCGTAGGTACATAAGTTCCGAAATACTCATTGGTACGAGTCCGGATTCGAACCTAAGACCTCTGCTTGAAATACGCATGTCCGACCTACTCGGCAGCCATAGCTTCTTGAAAATTAAAATTTGATCCCATGGTATTTATTTATCGTTGTCGATGTTGTCGGCTCGTCGGACAACTGCTTGCTGTCAGGGTGATTCATATTTTGCCACCAAAAATCTGTAGTATGTATGTTTTATGTACCATTATTGAACATTTTTTTGTGCTTGTTCTGGTGCTAGCTCTAAGATCTGTCACGATAATCGGACTTCGTGGCGGTAGGTATGCCTCAGCAAAACCTTAACACCTAGTATTATTGAACAGTTTCTAGTGCAGTCGGTTTTTATCACGGAAGAAAAAACAAGAGGAAATGGCGTGTTAGCCAACTAGTATGAAAACCGGTGTCGCCAAACTCACACAATTATAACAATATAGGTACATGACACACTTCTACAAAACGGTTTTAATTGGTACAACTTTACAATATCGAAACAGATTAAAAGACGTTAGTTTTACAAATCAAAATCAGCTCTAAAGTACTCAAGTTACAGTGCAAAATACAACGTGCAATAGCTGTAACAAACGCTTATTTGCAAATCGCGATTATACTTAACTAGATGTCGTAATAGTTCGGCTACTGCCCGAGAGATGGATTACAAAATTTTACAACAGTGCCATCTGTTATTGAGAAGAAGTATCAAAATAGGGGTGCGATTAAGTACGAATAGAATGATTTATCGATATCGATATAAAGTCAGCTGTATAAAGATGAAATACACGGTTTTTAAGCGAGTTAAGAAATATTTTCACTAAAAGTGTTTCGCGAACAATTTGAGAGTAGATATTTTTGAGCGCTTTTAATACATTTTTTTTCACCTGACTCAATCCAAATTTACTTTTCAAATATGTGGCTCCAATCAAAAGACATTTTTAATTAGAAATGTTACTTTATTTTTTTGCATGTTAAAATTTACATTACTTTGTACATAATGTTTCGTACGTTGTCACAATAAGAGCTTTCCACGTTGAGTGAGACGGATGTCAGTTTCCAAGAAATGGTCTGAGCATATGGTGCTGAGGGGCTGCGGAAACCAATTATCACGATCAGTAATATTTATCCACTATTCTCAAAGGAGTGGATCTTTCGGAAATCTGCAACGATAAATTTTGCATTTAAAGTGCAATAAGTTACCAATTATTTGTACCTAACCAATATCGATAAAAATATCGACCTAACCTTAGCTACCTCTCTAGTTGAGTAGCAACAAACTGACATCTCGAATAGCGATTTTCGAGGCGCTTCCATGAAGAAAGAACAAAAGACTATTAACTTTATGTATAGTGACAAAGAGTTCATTTTTATTCAATAAATGGGAGACAACTTGTAAATGTAAAATTATTACGATATTAATAAAATAAAACTTACCGGTGATAAGATACACCTCCACGAGACATATTTACTGATCTGCTCGCATTGCGGCAGCATAATACTGCGCAATACGGCATTACAGCGATTAAATCTATTTTTTTCACTCAAATACAAACGTCAGGTTGCCTTGGTCACGGAATACAAGACTGAGGTTTAGCTTGCGCCTCGGCGCAAGCCCGTTGCTACGCGGGAACGCCCACTTGCCACTTCCATAGTCTCTTTCTTCCGTGGTTTTTATGTTTCTCAATAGATGGCAGCACCCGTTTTTTAGTTGAAACGTATCGAACTTTCGGTTAGTGTTAGCCCCAAATCCATTTGGTTGATACAGAAGGTTATTAAAAGTTGTCCCGGGCAGACAGGCGGCGCGAGTTTGGACGAGTTTGACAGCCCGTCTCCCGGGACCCCGGTTCGATTCCGTCAACGAGAAAATTTCATTAATCCTGCATTAAAAAGTTTATTTTCCTAATCGCGCTGTAGGCATTCGTGTTCGTGAAACTTTTGCTTAGAAATTATATTGGGAGATATTTATTATTAGAAGGTAGTATTTAAGAAAATGTTAGTTAGAAAATGCTTTTGTAAGTTGGGTTTTTATAACAGGTGTCTCTTTTGAACAATGCTAGTTTCTTTTAAATAGGTAAATAGGTAAGTGAAAAAGGATGTATTTCTTTTTCTTAATAAACATACATATTATCTTGTGTCATCGAGTTTTCTTCTTCTTCATTGTGCCATATCCTAACGCTGACACTCAAATCATCGAGTCAAATCACTTAGCACGAGTTTTGCAAAAACGTCAATATCTCGAAAACTAAGAAATTTTTACTGAGGTCAAATTTACTTAATCTGGTGTCTTATGAGTTGGTCTATCAGCCCTTTTCGTATCAACGTTGGTTTTAGGGACATCCTGTATAGCAGAATTGAATTATCGTCGAATGTCACGACATATATCTCCTAAGGGTTAAACTGAATTTTATACTTGCTTCTTTGCATTTAAAAACTGCGACCTTTATACTATTTATTAGCACGGCCATAAAGGCGCCACGGAATATGCAAAGCGCTTTAAGACTGGCGGTATTTAATTGCCCTTGAAAGGGGACAAAAAATAAACGGCCGAGGACGTAAATAACGGTGCACTTTTCATAATCGCAATTGTCGCCCGGAGAATATTTAGAGCGCAGTAAAGTGCGGGGGAAGACAGCGTGCCCACGCCCTAGGGTTACCAACCATACCATATTATTATATTATACTAGCTGTCCCGGTGAACTTCGTCCCGACTCAGGAAAACGCAATCGCCGCGCTATCTACTGGGTCCAATTACTTACTACTTGACTGTAACTGAAATTTGTAAAAATGAAATGATATGTGATCTCGTTAAAATAAGCATAATAAGGAAATATGTTCAAGTTTTGAGTTTGATACCTAACGTGAAACTTTTTTTATAAGCTTCCAAAGCTGGGTGGGAAAGTCCTTTTTAAAAGTATAAAATTATGAAAAACTATTAATATCATAAAATAAACCATAAAATGTATAGTAACCTTTGTTATGAAACCGTTACGATAAACGCAAGTTTTAACATAGCTGCAGAACAAAGTTATTGATTTCCCCAACCAACGTATGATTAGTGACGTCACTGTATAACGGGCTTCAGTAGGGAGCGTCTCGGCACGTATTTGGGAAAGTAAAAATGTGATTTTAACATTGTAGTATCTCGGTGAGTTTTTATGATATTGAAGTGATTTCTATTATTGAGAGGTGTTTCTATAACATATACAGAAAAAAGTTGTCAAGTAGCCAATTGTATTTTCAAACAATCCAGGGACTCACTCAAATACACACACAAAATATCATCCAAACCGGTACAGCCGTTTAGGAGGAGTTAGATGGCAAACACACGTACAGGAGAATTACATATACATATGATGTACTCATATTGTGTCGTTCCCAGACCAAACGAGCTAATTAAAAGATGAAATTTGTTAGCATATTTATACCAGTAACCTGCTATGTGTCCTTATAGAAAGTGGTGAATAGTACCTTTTTCGCTTGGGGTTGTCATGTCACCTTGTATTTTGGCTCTGTGCACTTCATGCTGTTGTAGATTCTTGTATGTAATAATTGTATGTAAAATACTATATTTCATTCAGCCTTCACCAATTAATCTTTAGGTTGGCCAGTTCTTCTTATGGGGCAGGCTCTACAAAATTGGGTATTTAGAAAATAGTAAAATTTGTGTGTTATCACACCTTAATCTCACAATTAACACTCTTTTAAAGAGATATTTTAAGTGCTTTGTTTCAGTCTTCTATATTATTTATACTTTGAATTAAATATACTATATTTTTTCAATAAATTGTTGGCAACCCTACTTTACCCCTACTAGTGGCACATCGGGAATGACTTTTCCAACTGCATGCCTTGCCTACTTTAGACATGTCCTTGCAAACGCCACCTTGTGAGGGATGACTAAAATTTAAATTTGGAGCAATGTTAAAGGGTGACGCGAGCTTGCCAAAGTTGTTTCGAAATGCAACTATTTTATGCAGGGCATACAAGGTTGTGAACTTGTGACGGACTATATAGTAAAATATCATTTAGTGAAATATTTTTTTATGACATGCATGTTTTCAGCCACTGGGTGCTTTGTTCAAATATTTGTCATGAAATGTCATATAAGATGAAGACATGTTTCGTCTGTTTACCTACTCTTTAAAAGTATATACTTACGAACTGGATGTACACGCGAGCCGCACATACAACCCTAGCTTATTAATTTCACTCTGTTTTTAAAGAAAACTTGCATAATTTTGCTGTCACGCCATGCCGATACATACTGCATTTGTGAAAAACATCAGCAATATACATCTTATGAAACAGAAGCGTACATGCATTACTTACAATTTGAAGTAGATAAGTTATTAAAGACCCCTCCGTATTACCATTCTTTGCATGGATTTTGTAGTCAATAAAACTAATGATGGAAACCTTAAGATCGGGCTGGCCGCAGTGCCCCCGAAGGCGGCGGTGAAATAAATTTTATTTATCAAATAAAAGGATGGCGCGGTCGTTTTTCACCGCGGGACATTATCGCTTCTTTTAATTATTATCCCGCCGATATTTTATGCGACGTTCACTATGTTTCTCCATTTAAACACAGGAGTTTTCCTTGCGGTTTAAAGGTAAAATGATTATTTAAACAAATAAATACTCACAACGCTTTGAGGTTCTTCTATACATAGTCTTACACACACGAGATTATTTATGTATAGAGTAGACCCAACTTAGACTTAGACCCCACGGTCTAAGTTAAGAAAGTTAATTTCTAATGCTTGTAAGTACCTATTAGTTAATAATTTAACGAAAGAGCTCGATATTGATATATTTAATTGCGTAATTCCTTCTGTGAGGCGAAAATTAACTAAAATGTGTTTTGATTGAGCAACCATTAATGCACTTCTTCATTTTCTTATCGGTTTTTGCATAGTACTGTTAGAGGTTAATTACTATTTCTTCTTTTGTAAGTGCTATTGTTGAAACGCATCATATTGCTGTTTTATAGCAGGTCGTACATATTTACTTATGTCACTTGCCTATTGAATGTTTAACGTTAAAAGTTTGGTTCTTTAAAAATGTTGCCTCTTGCATGTGTGCGCTGCAGGTTGTAAGATGTGCGTATTACTTAAGTTTATGTTTTTTACTTTAAATCTATATGTGAGTTCCTGTAATTGGCTCTGTATTTCTACTGAAGTTTCTACTTGTATTGTTATAGCTGTTGGTGCTCCTGATTAAAATAAATAAATTACTTAATTTGGGACTAAAGCTAGATCAATTTGCGAAAGGTTGTCCAGCAATTTATTTACTAGTATACGACATTATGTCTGTTTAATTCGAAGTACGTGTGTCTATTTTGCTAAATAATGATTCTGAGAATATCAATCTTACATCTGCATTTTATAAATCAAATAACTAATTTTGTTAGTAGGCAACAACAAAAAAAAAGACAAAGTATCACACCAAAATTAGCTACAGATCCTAAAATCATTAAGTAACCTTACATTGCGCGTTTAAAAAACAAAGTAACGTTTTAATTCTACTATTAGAGCATGGGGCGGCCCCAGCGGCCGAGAGGAAATGAAGGAAAAAAGCGGCGGAAGCTGCGTCCCTCTCGCCCCGGCCTCCCCTCGCCTTGTGGCTTTTTAAATGGAAATTTATTGTTAAACACTTCGTCAATGCTCCAAGTAGCGGGCTTAAGGATTTTTATTTTACCTAGTGCCAGCGCTGTTGATCGCGAGATTTTTGTTTCGTTCCAGGAGTTCTGTTTTGGTAAACGATTATGTTTTCTAGCGAAGACTGTGAAAAAGTGAACACAACATTTTTACAAAGACGTGAGTGGATACTGTGTCACTTGCTTATTTGTTTAAGGCCACATAATAACCCGTGACATGAGGTTTTAGTAAAAAAGGGTAGACATTCTTTTAGAGCGTTCGAAAAATTGGAAGACATTAAAATAATATTTTTTATCACCCATGATACCTTAAAGCTCTTTTAAAGTGAAAAGAATGAAAGCAGAAAGCATTAACTTCTATTAAGTAAGAAGCATTCAGTTCAGTTAAGTTGCAATTTTCTCTGCCGCATTACTCAGCGGGGTAAGTGAACTTTCAAAAGTCAGAACTCTAGTTAATAAAATTTACTTCAACCAAAAGCTGGCCGCTTTCCCCACAATTGAAAAGAGCGAGGGGCGATAGGGCACTGCTGTAAAAGTTAAACCTAATTGCCCTTAAGACATATTTTTAATTTCATTGCTCCTCTTAGTGTTTACGAACTTTGGACTAAGGGAAGGGTGTAACCGCCATTTTTACGAGATAAGGTCACAATATACGAAAGTCTGAAGTATTTACCGTGAGGAGCTTAGGAAGATTTGTCAAGATTTATTATTGTTATAATTTCTTTTAATGGTTGTGTTTATCTGTTAAGTAAGGCATCTAAAGGAATTGTTATGCGGGAAGCATACCTATTTGCAAAAAGAAAAATCTGCGTAATCTAGGAAATATATAAAAATACTCGTATAAATGATAGTGTGGTTGTTGTAATCCTCGTCGTCGTTGTGTCGAAATCGTGTCGATGCATTTGAAATGTGGTGCTGGAGGAAAATGTTGCAGATTCCGTGGACCGCATTTCGAACCAACGAATCCATCCTGAGAGAACTGAATATAAACACACGGCTCTCCACCACATGTCTCAAGCGAATACTCGACTTCTTCGGCCATATCGCCAGGAAGGAAGGGCACAACCTTGAACAACTCATGGTCACTGGCAAGGTTGATGGCAGACGTCCGAGAGGTCGCAGTCCGCTGAGATGGTCCGACCAGGTCCGCTCTTCTCTTGACATCAAGCTGCATCACGCCCTCCATGATGCCAAAGACAGAACTAAGTGGCGCTCTACTGTTGGACGCGTAATTGCTCTGCAAAGGAGGAATCACGACCCTCAGCAATGAGGAAATCGACGCGAGGAGGGGGGTTGTTGTAAGTACGTATCACTCATACTTTTTTAAACGATATGGTAGATGTTGAAGGAGGTATTACTTAAGTATATTAAATTATTTATCACCACATACATGACTTTTTATCATTTTGGGAAGTCCCTGCCCAGTCAAATCTCTTAAAGGGTCACTTAGTGTTTACCTCGAGTCATTTTCGTGATATCGCTAAATGTATTATGTGCTAGTTCATGGTGCGTAAACACGATAAGGTACAAATGGTACAATTTATAAAATAATTTTTCATCACACTTGCTCGAAAATGGTGTCATTACACGTAGGTTTTGCGGGCCGTAAATGACCTATTACGCCCTAGGGCGTAATGGTTTTCTTTGTAAATTTGAAACGCTGGTTCTGTTTTACACTTATTTGTCATGATCAAAGGAAACGCCAACTTACTTATTTAACTTTTATTGCTGAAATATTTATTTAAAGAGAACTGTTATTGCAAATACATGTAAACACATATTTCTGTAACATTAATTAAATGTTTAAATAGTGTATTTCAGTATTTTGCAAATATAAAATCAACCATTTTAAGTCTTTACCGCTATGGTTTCCGAACGTGACTTGTCGTCTTGATATATGTCACTAATGTCACTGTCAGTTTTACAATTTTATTTAGGTTAAGTAAGGTTATTTTAATCAGATTTCCTCACAAGTGTGATGAAAAACATTGTGTGTGCCACGGGCGGTAAAGGAATTACAAACTCGTGTTATTAAAGCCCTCGGCTTCGCCTCGGCCTTGTAACAAACACTCGTTTGTAATTCTTTACTTACCGCCCTTGATACACAATGTACTATTTAAAGTTAGTGAACAACATAATTTAATTTAAGTACCTACCACAATATTTTGGTATAAACAGATTAATTTAATGTAATAAAACAACTTAAACGGATTAAATCGCGTATATTACCTACTACATTTTTTAAGTCCCGACGTTTCGTAACCCTTTTCAGCGTTCGTGGTCTTGTATGGATAGTAAGAATTATCTAAGGTGTCCGAATGTTTCTAAGGAGAAGGAACAAATATTCGGACACCTTAGATAATTCTTACTAGGTACACATACATCAAACCGAAAAGTAGCAAAGTCCGGCAAGGCCCATGTTGGCTACCGAGCCCGGGGCCATGGGAGCACGTGGCACAAAGCGGTGGCCAGTAGCCGTCTCCTTTGTACCGTCTTCCACATTCATTCAATCTGTCATTTCATTTTCATAAATGAATCATTCTTCATTTGAATTCGGCTCGGAATTGTAAGGTTTTTTCTTGGCCGCTGACCTGCCCACCGGGGGTCGTGCGATGACTGATGATATTTTAATGGTTTATTTTTCTTTAACATTCTTATCACCAACTATTGTAGTTTGCTGGCCGCGGACCGCATAAAGACTAATACTTTTTTTCTGGCAGGCCACGTCTGGTTAGTAAAGTTATTTATTCTTGGAGTTTTCTTAGCGTGCCTATTATTTCTTATCGATGACATGCAAACCGATCATTAGTTCGTTTTTCACTATCGGATTAATAAAGAAAAGTAAGTAAATAAGTTGGAAATGTGCTGAACACTGACTAGAGTATGCACACTTTTGATGTAACTGTGTGATAAGTTTTAATTGAGTTGTTCAGTTCAGACAGGTTGTCCTTTTATTAGTGCATGTAATGGAATGTAAATAAAACCGGTTGCTCAAGAAACGTTATATGTATATCTATCTCACGTGTTCCTTGCAATTATTATTGAATAAAAATTGTGTTCAAGTATCTTCTAAAACCGCTTCTAAGAACAGTCAATTAAGTAATCTTAAAATTTTATATCCAAATAGTCGATACATTCCCTTTATCTGTATTAATAGAGTCACCTTTTCTGAGTAAACCGTCTACGTTCCGTAAACGGCGTTCCGAAGTCAAACTGTCAATAGATGTCGCTGACAGTTCTGATGAATGAGCATGCGCCGTTATGCGCCCGCGTCATTAGCGGGCCGAGATTAAAAGAAACAATCCGACTACTGTCTGCGGACAACGGAACGGAAGTCTATACAAGAGTCGGTATGCAACGTTTCATCTATTTTCACTTCATTTGTCTTGAAATTAATAATGGTAAGTTGCCGGTTAAGTAGTTGGGTTTTGCGGTGATGAGTAATTATCATAGCCTAATAGGCCATAATATGCTTAAGCGGTTTTGTCAAACAGAAGTTAGTTGTAGAGGTTTAGGTATCTGAAGTGTCTTAGGTGCAAGTTTAGACGAATTTTACACCAAGCTCTGGACTGAAATATAGGATATATACCTACTTTTTATTCCGATAGGGAATATCGGTTTAAAGATCTTTATTTCTCAAAAGAATAACAATTATTCACTTATATGAGAAATAGTTGCTAACATGCATAATAAATACAAGCTAAGCTATTGATTGTTAAATAATGTTACAATTCGCTAGTTGTAGAAATTGCATTTCGTGGGTAGAATCACTAAAGCAAGCATACAGATCTGGCATCAAAACAAGTTTAGCAATAGCCGCTCGACGGTAGCTTAGGAGCGCGCTGCGCTGCGCGGTGCGAGCGTGGTTGTTGATAACAAACAGTACACGGATATAAATAGCTTGGAAATGTCTTAACAACTGCGTACGCTCAGTTGGTTGTGTTATGTTTTATTTGTGTACTTTAGATTTATGCATATAATATAGGTATGATATATGTGTTTTCAATTGTTTTGTTAATTAGTCTTCGATTAGATTATTACTCATTGTAGTAAAAATAACTTAATCGAATTAAATCGCGTACTTACTTAATTATTACGTCCCGATGTTTCGTAACCCTTTTCAGCGTTCGTGGTCGCAAGTGGGCATTTATTAGATTCACGACATCAAAATACAGAATAAAAATAAACTATTATCTTATATTACTTTAGATGTATTGTATTAATTTTAGATGCCTAATGTGTGGATTTTTTTATATTATTAACTTATTTAATTATTAATTATACTTTTTTAACTTTTATCGCTGAAATATTTATTTAAAGATAACTGTTATTGCAAATACATGTAAACACATATAATTAATTCATAGATAAGTAAGTTGAGTTATAAGTATAGACTAAGGGTGTTATAGTTTAATTATATTTTTTTTTTTTTTTAGTGTTATTATTAGTTTAATACTGTTAATGTACCTATTTTTATGGAATAGTTGAGACGTGCTGTTTAAGTAATCTTTTAAACGTGTGTAACGATTTAGCTTCTTTAATGTCTCTCGGGAGTTTATTGTATAAATTTGCTCCGTCATATAAAATACTTTTCTTGCCGTAATTGGTCCGCGAGGACCGTAGAACAAGGTCATTAGCGTTTCTGAGTTTTATTTTTTGAACTTGGTGCTTTTTTGTGAAAGAAATTTGGATATGTAGGTCATTGGACAGTATTTTTTTTATTAATATACAGGTGTGATAAATATAAGTTTGCTTAATGTTCATAATTTTGGTTTCCTTGTAGATTTTTCTCGACGGCGTAAGAAAGGGGTAATTAAATAAAACTTTGATGAGTTTGTTTTGAGCTCTTTGTAGGCAGTTTAAATTTGTGGGTGGTGCAGAGCCCCAGATCTCGACTAAATACTCGACATGTGGCTTCACTAGTGTGTTATAGATTGTATAACGGACTTGTTTTGGAAGACATCGTACTATACCTTGAGTGAACCAGTTAAGGCAGTCACTTTGTTTTTTATCTTTTCAATATGCGGTTTCCACGTTAACTTATTGTCTAATATAAGGCCCAGGTATTTTTCCTTGTCAATTTTATTAATAGGCTGATTATTTATAGTTAGGGGTTGATGGCTCGGTATTTTTTTATTCTTCGGCACAAATACTATATAATTTGTTTTACTGGTGTTTATAGTCAAGAGATTGTTCTGAAACCACATGTTGAGTAGATTTAGGTCACTTTGGGCATCAGCTATGATGTCATGGATAGAATGACCGTAGTAGAATAGACTTGTGTCGTCCGCGTAGAGAGTAGCGTCACCTCTTAGACCTATATTGCTGATGTTATTAATGTAGACCAAAAAAAGCAAAGGCCCCAATATAGATCCTTGAGGGACACCAAATGTGATGTTCTGTGGACTACTTTCATATTCACCCATTTTCACAATTTGCTTGCGCTTTTCTAGGTAAGACTCAAACATTTTCAGTACTTTACCGCCCAAACCAGCCTCCCTCAGTTTATTCAATAGTATCTGGTGGCTAATAGTATCGAAAGCCTTCTTAAGATCAATAAACACTCCCAGCACTATCTTTTTTTGATCAATACTAATTTTCATTTTGGTGAAAAGGTCTGTTGTGGCAGTCAGAGTGTTTGATTGTGGCCGAAAACCGTACTGCTTTTCATAGAGAAAATTTATCGACCCAAGATGACCTTCGAGACGTGTACGTAATAGAGTTTCAAGAACCTTTGAGAGAACCGGAAGTACTGATATTGGGCGGTAGTTTCCAGGGTCTGATTTTGTAGAGGATTTATGAATAGGAGTTACTTTTGCAACTTTTAAACTATCTGGAAAATAGCCTAGTTTGAGGCAGTTGTTAAGACATTCCGTTAATTTTTCTATTATCAGAGGCTTTACACATTTTAAAGATTTTACTGTCATTCCATCCAGCCCCGAGCTGGTGTTTGAATCTAAATTGTTTATAATTGTTGAGACTTCTTGGACTGTAGCAAGCATAAATTCTTTCAGTGGAGATATCCCTTTCGAGGTGGTACTAACACTGCTTAAGTGTGATGTATTAGGGATATTACTTGCTAATGTGGCACCAATATTAGAAAAGTATACGTTGAAACACTCGCAGATCGCTTTTGGGTCTGTTATAATCTCTGATTCTATTTGTAATTTGGAAGGAGGGCGCATGTCTTCAACTTTATTCCTTGCTAGGCTGTTTATAAGTCGCCACATTTTCTTAGGATTTGATCTGCAGTTAGCGAATTTTTTGTGGTAGTAGCTGCTTTTTGTCTTTTGAATGTGTTCAGTGACTTGATTTCGTTGTTTTATAAATATTCCTTTTTTCTCTTCGTCTGCTGGCTGTTTCTTGTGTTCATACCACAGGATATTACGTTTGTTTATTCCGTGTATAATCTCTTTGTTTATCCAATCTTGTCTCGGCGGGTTCTGATATTTGATCTTCGGGACTTTACTGCTTTTGATACATGATATCAACTTTTCTTCAAGTAGACAGTATTTAGAATCTACGTCGAAATTCATCATCTGTGCTTGTTGGTAAAGTGTTTCATAGTTTATAGCTTCGTATTTGGTTTTATTAATTAGCTGGGGCTGATATTTTTTTATTTCTAGGTAAATTTGCTTGTGGTCTGACATTGCTGATTCTACTAATGCCAGATGAAAGGAGTTTTCTGTCAGATTTGTACATACGTGGTCTATAATCGTATTTGTATTTGCGGTTTCTCGCGTGGAGTACTTGTCACTTACTCGATTCAGTATTTTGTAGCCATTTTCATTGATTAACTGCTTGTAGTCGTCAGTCATTCGATCGCTGTTTAAAAGGTTGATATTAAAATCCCCAAATATGATGGCTCTTGATGACTTGCACAGCTGCTCCGAGTAGGCGTCCAAGAATTCTTTTAGGTGCAGGTTGTCGGGCTTCCTGTAAATTGCGCCAATGTCCAAGGCATATTTCTCAAGGTGTATCCATAGGTAATGAGATCCATTCATGTTAAGACTTATGGTTTCACTATGTTTTAGACTATTATGTGCCAGTATGGAAACACCACCCCCTCGCATATTTATTCTATAGTTGCAATAGTGCGTGTATCCCGGTATTGTTACTCTATCTAGTTCGTCATCAGATTTTATCCACGTTTCTGTTAAGATTATGACATGAATGGTGCTTGCAATAGCTTTTAAAGTACATTTCAATTCATCTAGTTTCCCAGGTCTAATTATGCTCCTTACGTTGGCATACAGAAAATTCAGTGATTTTTTGTTGATGGTTAAAGTTTCGTAAGTATTGGTAATTTGATATGTATTTTCCTGCTGATTGCTTGAAGTTGTTAGTTTTTTGCCGGCAATTCGACGATTTTGGGTGTGCCTTTGGAATATTTTATAGTTAGGTTCAACTCACCGTTTGCGGTTCTATTTTCTATTTCTTTTTTCAGATTGTTTATATAGTTCTGCTGCTGAGGAGTTCTATCGGAGTATATGCTGATTGTTTCATCGACCCTATTCTTCTGATTACTAAGAATGACTTTTACATGCTCTTTAGAACAGAGACGTACCTTTAACATTCTGTGCTTATCGGCCTTTGGTTTTCCTAGCCGCTGAATTTGTACAGGAGCAGGGCACGTTGCTGATATATTCCTTATTATTGTTAGAGCTTCGTCCATGTCATGCGCTAGTCTCTCTTCTTGAGTAGAATGATCCGATTCTGGGATCCCTTGTATGATAATATTATATGCCCTCACTTCGCGCTCTTGGATTTCAGCAATTAGACCCTCAGGTGTGATGTTACTTGGCGGCCCTTTGTTCATAGATTCTTGTTTAAGTTGGATTACTTCGGATTCTATTGCATCGATCCTTTTCTCACTTTCAGTACTAATCTGCATTAAGTTGTTAATTTGGGCTTTGATAACGTTTTGTTCCGTGTTTAGTTTTTCCATCGTTGATTTTATATTTTTGACCTCATCTTTGATAGTAGTTATGTCTTCGCGAATTTTGTTGATAGATTCTGTTTGTTTTTCGCCGTCAGTTTTTGACGATTTCATAATTGCCATCATTTCCATCATCTGTTTCCGAAACTCGGACATTTCCGTTAGTAATTCTCCATTACTGTCGAAATATTTTCGTTTATTATTGCGAAAAGTTATCCTTTGATTTTCGGTTGTCTCTGCAGACAAGTCCGATGTGAGACTTAGGTTCGGTTGTGACCCGCCGAGGCCACTTCCAGTTGGTGAGTGTTGGAGGGGCATATTGATCTTTGTAACTTGTTCGGGTACGTACGTAATTGTTTCGGTGCAAAGGTAAGTAGATGCAATGAGTGAGACCAAAAATAATTATCTGTCTCGTTTACCCGAGGAGGTGAAGAGCTGTTACCGCGGTAGCTGTATTTTGCTTCGAGAGTATTAGGCGTAAAAGCACTCACGTTATTCACTCAATACTAACACTTGTTTTAACTAGTGGTACTGGTTACAGTTCTGTAGCATAGAATTAAATATTTAAATATAAATTTGCAACACGTCTATTCCGATGGCTCGCTAGCTTAGCTTCTCGAATATACGAACGGAAATAGCGCAGGCGAAACCACTGGTAAATGTTAGTGGTATATAAATTACAATTACAACTAGAAACATAACTAGATACGTATTTCTAATTTAAATTAGGTAGGTACCTCAGTATTAGTACATATTTTCATAATCCATTAATTAGATAGAATATAACATACCTACATTTAGTCAAATCGTAGTAAAGGTAGATTGTACGACAAAGTGCTTATTAGTTGTCTGATACTTAGTAGCTATTATCGGTAACTATTTTACCACTTCGTATAGCGGGACACTTGTTTCAAACAGTGAATGAGCAATATCCGACGTGGTTTATTATAAGAAACGTATTTTCTGTGTTCCAAATTCGACGGGCTGCCGATTGACACGTCGGCACGAACGTAGGCGCATGTTCTACACGAATTCTCTTGTCGATGTGTATTTTTAGAATCCGTACTAAATAATATGGTATAGGTACATGGGTAGCATGGGTTCATGACATTCATTCACTTTTACATATATCAGGCCCTTAAGGGCTACTTTAAAAACTGTATCGGAGTCAGGAATGTTGTCGAACGAAAGTAGTTTGTCTAGCCGTTTGATAGAAGGGCTAGACGGCCCGATGTTCATCCAGACACTTAATAGCGCCGTTTAATGAAAAGGCTAGGCAACTAACCAAATGGCTAATTAAGCTAATTGGTGGCGACATATCCATTCAATTTGATACCAAATAGTTAGGTATTCCGCATATTCGTATAGGTACAATGTATTTATCGTGGATTTTATGAAATTTCTCCACAAGATAGTCTGACGACCTGGTAAAGGAAGTAGGTCTAGGTTTCTCGATCTAAGTTTAATAGTGGACGTGTTCGGGTTAAAAAATGATGAAATTTCACTCCGAAAAGAAATCATCTCGATTCTCCTTTCGAACCCCTCTCATCGATCGTGCTTACTGTTCGAATTTGGTCAGACATCGAGTTTCCACGTGCTATGCATGTTTTTCATTTGAAACAACATGTCACAATAGCATCCATTTTTGTCGTCACGTCGTGACGCGACATGTGTATCGCCATGTTATCAGCGTGCTGTCGGTTGTTGCGAGCTAAAACTGTCGCATCCGACGTCCGAAGTGTGGACAGACGCGGACGCATCCACCGAGTTTTTATTTCAGTGTTTGTTGATTCCGTCGTGTTGTTTTAGCATTTGGAATTATTTTAGATCGTGTTTCATTGCTTGTTATGTTACATTGGACGTTGGAACAAAATTTCGAACATTTTGAGCAAAATTTATTCTGTTTAATAACATAATGAAAACGAGGATTGTATAAAGATTGTGGTAAACAACTTATTTTTTGTGTAATTTCTGTGGAGAACCTTCATCTGTTTCATCTTTTGAATGAAATATGACGAGTATACGTTCTTCCTTTAGAATTTTTATTGAACCGTCATGTCCAAAGGGGTATAAACTTAAAAGTATAAGGAGTGTTTTGCCCATGGCTTCGACGCAGACTCTTCGTGTAATCCGTTAATTCAAATTCAAATTTAAATGATTTATTTCAGACCCACGGTCCAATTATTGTTAGTTACATTTAAATATTTAAAAACTATGTTAGTAGGTAATTAAATAAAAATTTCAAACGTTAAATTGGTCAGGACATTACTTTATAAAAGTCAATTATACCTACAGACAATAAGACAAGATACACGCATTAAGGTTTCACGACGCTTGTAAATGTTACAAAAACATTATAATTAACCGCACAAAAATGTTAGTTTTCTATTTTTGGAGGTCGTCGTCGACCTCGATATGTCGCGAAGAAAGTTTTTATTGCAGCAAATAATAGGATTCATAAAGGACGCGGGCTGTTTTCGGAGTTCGCACGATATCGTATCGTCTGAAACTTTTCCGAAATTTGTTTCAACTTACCCTGAGCCAGTTGGGAGCTATCTACGTGGGTCGGTTTCATATTTAGAATAAACATGATTTTACAGATCATTAATCGAAAAGGAATAAAAATTGCTTAGCAGGTAAATAAAATACTTTCGCTCTATAGACCAATATCAGTTGAATGTAAAACAATAGTTCACTGTCATGCAAGTAGTGGAATTTGTTGAGTGACGATATTATTTTCTTAACTTAGTATGCTCGATTTTTATTATGTTTGGTACAAATCTGGCAAATCAAATTCATTTACTAAGACTGGTCACATGGACGTAAACTTTTGATAAGTATGCAGTATACTGACATATAATGATAAACTATGGTTAAGTAAATTTTTTTATTCCAATTCCTCATGAATTTGATAATAACGAAACGGCTGTCCCAAGCGTGAAGTAACACTAAGTCTGTACTTTATCAAAGTACCAACTTGAAACTATCACGAGGATCGTTTAAGTGGACATCAAAGCGTGTTTAGATGACAATAAGTTCCGAAACTACCCTAAGCTTCATTAAGGGTGCATGTGCCGATGACGTAGTGTCCGGCAAACTCTGACCGTTTCGCGCAAGTGTTGTCCATTGAGTGGACGGCCCGAACTTTCCTCTTGAATATTCCTCTCGCGCCGTGGCCACTTGTTTATGGCCATTGCTGCGGTAAATTTAGTCCCGGTTTTGCGGGTTCGCAAGTTTCCAGTGAATGCCCTCTTAACTGTCGCCAGATAAGATTTAGAGTCGGTGAAGGAGTTAAATTTTAGTAATTTAGCCGGGGGTTCACTTTATACGCTTTTATGCGGCGTACGTTGTTATTTTAGGGTTTTTGGAATTTACCTACAGTCATTGAATAAGAGTTTTTATGCCACACCTGGCCATAAAGTGATTTTTTCCGCACGCTGTGCGTACGGAAAAAGCCGCTTTCTGGCCAAGTGTAGACATAAAATGATGTACACAACACGGGAGGTAATAAAGAAAGCCCTCGATCGCATATTTACGTCCCTAGCTTGCAGCTCGGGCCGCAAACTTCTGCGATTTCGGCCTTTCTTTGTATTACCAGTATTACCACTCTAGTTATGTAATGTACTATTATTATACTCATAATTTGTTCCTGATGTAATTTACTATACCTATTTATAAATATTCATCTCCTATTATTTCACACCCATAGAGGTATGCTCATACTCATACTCATTTATTCGTAAAATATTTTTCGATTTCACATGTCAAAAAAATATTACAATAAGATTAATTAAATTAAATTACAATAATAAAACGATAATAACGCTTTACAAATAATGTTTATTGTTTATAAGCATATGAACTGTTTCTTATATTTTTTGTAGGTCTTGCCATCGCAGCTATATCTGTTAAGTAGCCCTAGGGTGACGGCACCAATCATGGACATGTTAAGCACAGTAGTACCCAGTATTGGACAGCAAAGATTCAATAGCTTATAGCTGACCATTCATGGACTTTACCAGTAATCTGAACATAGAGTTGATAATTTAAAAATGTAGTGTCCGTTACTTAAAATGTGGGTTTTACGGATATAAAAATGTATTTAAATGGGTTCTTGACCATAACTGGTGCCGTCACCCTACCTGCTGGATATAGACCTTCTCCATAGATCGCCACATAGTGCAGTTCTAAATAGACCGCATCCACCGCCATCCCTATTAACTAATGTAGTTACATAGATTGAAAAATACAAACATAATAAAATAAACAAAATTGGATGACTTGGACAACGTTTCGATGGCGTAGTTGGTAGCGCGCCTGTGTTGGCTCAGATACCCGTAGGAGATGCAGGTTCGAATCCTGCCCGAGACATATAATTTTTCAATTTTTCTCTTCTAATAAAATATTTCGAATTCGTTGGCGGTCGTTAATGCTACAATATAAAATCATAATAAAATACAGTGTTAAGTATGTCGGTGAATATTAAAATCTCCTAGTGACTACAGACTTTACGCGTCTGTTAGAGTTAGCCTTTGTTAAACTCCAAATAAAACTCAAATAATTGTGCTAATATTCTGCCTTGTCATTGTTTGCGAGTACTCCACGATATTGATTTCATTTACAAGCAAGCTTGCCACGTAATACATCATAATCTACAACATAACTATTTAAATACAAAGTTAGCGACAATGTTTTGCTCAGCAAACAAGAGTTTAGGGGATCGGTAGTCCATGACGTTGTGACACACAAGTACCGGAACGACGTAAGTCGAAATGAGACGTCGACCGGAGGTTCCATTGGCGTAAGGGACATTGATTTGCCTATCCCTTACCCCTATTGAAACAACGGTCGACGGAGAATGATACACATACGACCTTTTAAATCAGAGGTTAGGGCGGTAAGTGCAAGTCACTGGTATCAATATCAGCCACGCTCGACGCCTTTTGTTTCACTTTTTGCTGCCGGGCGGTTTAAACTTGCGGGTTGGTGGCCGGTTAGCTACTGCTGGTTTAGGGAGTTAAGATCGTAATGTATAAACATTTAAAACTTGCATGAGTTTAGTATAAGTCAACAACTTGCTAAGAAATTAATATAATTGCAAATCGGAACAAAACGAGCGAATGTTCTGTTTATTTAATAAATGTGCGCGATGGGATCTCTATGTGAATGTTCGCAGTACGTCAACACTTTAAGAATAGTACATTGCGTATCTAGGGCGGTAAGTAAGGAATTACAAACGAGTGTTTGTTATAAGCCCGAGGTGAAACACGAGTTTGTAATTCCTTTACCGCCCGTGGCACACACAATGTTTTTCATCACACTTGTGAGGAAATCTTAATAAGATATCCTTACTTTTTGACCCAGTATGACAAGAAAATATTAAAACAGAACGTGACATTAGTGACATGTCCATAGACAATTCGAATGTCAAGTCACGTTCGGAAACCATAGCGACAAAGACCTAAAACGGCCATTTTAATTGATTTTATATTTGCAAAATACTGAAAGAGACTATTTGAACATTTAATTTATGTTACCGAAATCTGTTTACATGTTTACATGTATTTGCAATAACAGTTCTCTTTAAATAAAGATTTCAGTGATAAAAGTTAAAAAAGTAAGTTGGCGTTTCCTTTGAACATGACAAATAAGAATAAAACAGAAACAGCGTTTCAAATTTAAAAAGAACACCATTACGCCCTAGGGCGTAATAGGTTATTTACGGCCCGCAGAACCTACGTGTAATGACACCATTTTCGAGCAAGTGTGATGAAAAAATATTTCTCACTCTTAACTATAGCTTGGCAACTTCGTTGGTGACACTCACCTGTGTGTGTCAGAGGCAGCCTCCGTCGGTCGCTGTTCATGTTGGCGATAGCTTGTGTAAGTAGTTACGGCTGCACATAACAAAAAGCACACAGATGAGTGTCACCAACGAAGTTGCCAAGCTATAGCTCGACTTGTCTGTTGTTGTGTAGCTGTGCATTGTCTGTCAATAATGTAAGCTACACACTTTGCAATTTATCAGACGATACCTACAACACGTTGGTGTCAAAATTGCAACGTGTGTAAGGTCTTTAGTAATATAACGGGAACTCTTCAAACATTACAGGCCTATAGCGATTTGCGTATTATTGTAGTGACTCTTAATTTTATTAATTTAATGGTTATTAAAAAATTGTATTTATTATGTGCAATAAAAATTAAATAAATAAATACATGAACATCTTGCCTTGGATCTAAAGAGTGTTATTTAATTCAGACCGTCTTCTTACGCGTCAGAGTCTGAAACATGTAGATTTCATAGGTGAATTTTAATAAGTCTAAATTGAAGCATAAAAAACTTTGACTTTGACCTTTGATTTATTGGATACTTACGGAGAATCCTGTTTGGTTGGAGGGGCAGTCAATACTGCAATTTAATTCTAAGTAGTTAAATCAATTATTTCTACTACTATCCTCGAATGCTCTAAGCATGCCCGTTGTCGTGAATGTATTTCCATTACACCTGTATTTTAGTTTTTACGTTCAGCATCGTGCCAATGTCGTAGACTTTCACCGCCTCTCTGGACTAATGATAGCCGGCAAAACACAGCTCGAATGGTATTTGTGCAATATCACGAATCTACTACCCTAGCGGTATAACTACTAAGTGCCTGTTTCAGGCACTGTGACAGGTGACAGGTTAAATTGTCAATTCGATAGGAGTATATTATACTTCTATCGAATTGACTGAAGGCAACGTCGTCCACGAACTTCCAAAGAGATAGAGCCTTGGTCACTTACCTAAGGAATCATACAATACAAATATTCTTTATGCCACACCTGGCCATAAAGTGTCTATTTCCGCACGCTGCGCGTACGGAAAAAGCCGCTTTCTGGCCAAATGCAGACATAAAATGATGTACACAACACGGGAGGTAATAAAGAAAGCCCTCGATCGCATATTTACGTCCCTCGCTTGTAGCTCGGGCCGCAAATTTCTGCGATCTCGGCCTTTCTTTGTATTACCACCCTAGTTGTGTAATGTACTATTATTGCACACCAGAAAAACACATTACAAAGGTACATTACATAATTAAAACAATTTATAAGGTAGACAACAGGCGGTCTTATCGCTAAAAAGCGATCTCCTCCAGACAACCGATACTTCATACTGTTGATTTTTCTTGCCCAATCGATGATTGAACGTAATTGTGCTAGCACGCCTTTATTGACCGTATGATATTGATGCACACCGTTTCGCGTTTTATAAATTTTACAAAATATGTATTTTGAGCACGGAAGTGAGGAATAGATAAAATGTGTATGTATTTATTATTTATATGTATAAAATTTAGTATTAAGTTAGAATTAAGTACTTTGCTGTGCCCTTACAGGGTTCATATTATAATAATGTTATTCTTTTGTAACTATTACTTATAATATGTGAGTGCAATAAATGATTGATGTTTGATGTTTGATATATTAAATGAACTTTTTTTTAATCAACTACAGCGGGCCACGTTCATACTTGTCTGCTGTGGAATTTCTCCTACAATACTCTTCAATACTGGTGAACGTTGTGCGGTAGGCGCGTGGCCCGTTACATTTGCATCGGGTACGGTCCGCATGTACAGCTAATGGTGGTTACAGTTGTGACATAATATACCTTTGAAATAGGGTTTTTTGTGCTTAAATTGCTGGGATTCTGACTGTTATTCACTGGAAATTATGAATTCTTATTCATATGACGGAGAAATACACCAGGATAAAATATTTTCTTATGTATTTTTATACAACTAATTTTAACATTTTTTTCCCACATATTAAGTGCTTTTTTCTTGAAAGTCTGCTAAATGCAGATATGCGGTTTTGCAGTAAGGAGACGATATTAGTACTGACAGTAACTTTCAGATCTCAGTTTGATCTCCACTGTCAATTTATATAGTCAAAAAATTAAACGTAGATTTTTATTTGAATGTAAATGTACGTAAACTCAACTTTACTAAACTTCATGGCAATCCTCGTTGGAGTGTTTGTAATTCATTTAACTGATTATATATATTTAATACGCGAGCAAAGCCATAAAAAATGTTATACAGTAGGATCTTATTAAAAAACTATGACTATATTTTTATTTATTTATTATGAGCCTGTTTTGTAAAGGAATTGCCCCACCCTTACCGTTGTTCCGTTTGTTCTTTAGAAAATAATCTAATTCGTCCTGCCACTGATTGATTTGAAAAATAATAATATTTTATGCAACAGTTGTATAAGTAGGGTCAAAATACGCGAATGGCGTGAGTTACGATACGAGCCGCCGCGGCGACGAGTATCGCAAATAGAGACGCCATGAGCGTTGTTTGACTGAATTATACTACTACGACTAAGTTTTAAATAAAATACAAAATTAAGCATGGCATTTAGAATATGACGTATGACTGACACTATAATAAGTATGTGTCTATGGTAAACTTTGTTTTTAATTTGACGTATACTCGCTAGTGACACGCAGTGACGATATTTTTAGGGTTCCGTACCAAAATGGTAAAAAAGGAACCCTTATGGTGCGACTTTGTCTGTCTGTCTGTCCGTCTGTCACAGCTCTTGCTGTGACAGACATGTGTATCTCAGGATCTACTGACGCTATTGACTTGAAATTTGGAATAGTGTTAAAAACCGCTAATCCGAGCCTATGGGACAGAAAAAAAATCTTATACCTTTTTTACTTTTTTTTAAAGGGGACCGAAATGGGATCTCGAAAATCAAAAGTTGAGCTAATATATCGAATGGGATATCAAATGAAAGGGCTTAATATGTAGATTCCAAAACCGTTTTTATTTTCTTTTCTTAGACTTGTAGTTTTTAATTTAAGATACAAAACGTTGAAAAAAATACCGTTCTCCCCCTATTATCTCCGAAGTTACTGAACAGAAAAATCTGTAATAATTACTGATTATGAATATTATCCTAAATATTACAGGAAAAATAAAACGGGTTTCCTAACTTGTAGCGTTTTTTAGAAATTAGCAAAAATCGTAAGAACCTTATTTGCTCCCACTAAACTAACGGCGGCATATGTCGATGTATGGGGACAACAGTTTTACAAGAGCAAAGTTAAGTTTGTTCCACCATACAGTTCTTCTTGAATTATTCACGTATCTACTGACGAGTTTGTACGGAACCCTCGGTGCGCGAGTCCAACTCGCACTTGACCGGTTTTTTTTTATTTTGGCATTCAAGAATTTAGTTCGGAAAGTTATGTTACCGCATGAATTTATTTGTTTGTTAAGTTGGCAGTTGTGCATTTTTATTGTAAATGCTGCTAGCTGTATCGTTTTGCGACTTTAACGACAAGTGCTGTTATGGGAAATAGAGTATAGACTTCTCTGAACTCATATTATGTATGTTATATTCGTGTACGGATACGTAAAGGGCAGATAAAAGTACAGGAGTAGAAAAATGTATTTAAGTAAATGTGAATAATAATGATATCATATCTCAATATGTAGTTTTTAGGGTTCCGTACCAAAATGGTAAAAAAGGAACCCTTATGGTGCGACTCTGTCTGTCTGTCTGTCTGTCTGTCTGTCTGTCTGTCTGTCCGTCTGTCACAGCAAGATATCTCAGGATCTACTGATGCTATCGACTTGAAATTTGGAATAGTGTTAAAAACCGCTAATTTGAGCCTATGGAACAGAAAAAAAAACCTATACCTTTTTTACTTTTTTTTTAAAGGGGACCGAAATGGGATGTCTAAAATCAAAAGTTGAGCTAATATATCGAAAGGGATATCAAATGAAAGGGCTTAATATGAAGATTTCAAAACTGTTTTTATTTTTTTCAGTAAACGTGTAGTTTTTGATTTAAGACCAAAAACGTTTAAAATAATACCATTCCCCCCCTATTATCTCCGAATTTACTGAACAGAAAAATCTGAAATAATTACCGATTATTAATATTATTCTAAATATTACAAGAAAAATAAAACGGTTTTTCTAACTTGCAGCGTTTTTCAGAAATTCGCAAAAATCGTAAGACAACCTTATTTGCTCCTACTAAACTAACCGCGGCATATGTCGATGTATAGGGACAACAGTTTTACAAGAGCAAACTTAAGTTTGTCCCACCATACAATTTTTCTTGAATTATTCACGTATCTACTGACGATTTTGTACGGAACCCTCGGTGCGCGAGTCCGACTCGCACTTGACCGGTTTTTTTTGTTTATCTGCTTACCATACACCGTGAGTACGCACATTTGACCCCCGCGCGTTGCGTAGATTTCTGTGTTTGCAAATAAAATACAAAAAGCGCGTTGCCAGTGCTACTCACTGAAATGTTTTCGTTGATTCATATGTTATCCGTAAATAATTACTTAATATTTATAATGTTATAGCTACATACATATACTTATATCGGTATGTGTTATTTATTTTATAGCATTTCCAACACTGTCGGTCAATATTGTTACTTAAATAAATATCGGGGGACGATCTTACACAAATCGACCGAGTCCCAAACTAAGCAATGCTTGTACTATGGATGCTAGACGACGATATACATAATTACATACTTAAATAGATAGAAAACATCCATGACTCAGGAACAAATACTCGTGCTCATCGCACAAATATTTACGCCCTTACCAGGATTTACACTTATTTGAACTTAGTTACAAAAAAAAAAAACATACAGACGAATTGAGAACCGTCCTTCTCTTGGAAGTCGGTTAAAAAAAAAATAAACATTAGGGGACAATCTTACACAAATCGAACTAGTCCCATAGTAAGCTCAATAAGGCTTGTGTTATGGATACTAGACGACGATAAGTTTAATAAAATACAAATACTTAGATACATAGAAAACATCCAAGACTCAGAAACAAATATCATCACACAGATAATATTTGCTCTTACTGGGATTCGAACCCAGGACCGTCAGCTTCGTAGGAAGAGTCGCTAACCACTAGGCAAAACCGGTCGTCAAAATACCTACTATGTAGTACTAAATTTGTTGAAACTCATATTAATTGAGACACAATTTGGATTATTACCTCCCGTGTTGTGTACATCATTTTATGTCTACACTTGGCCAGAAAGTGGCTTTTTCCGCACGCTGCTTTATGGCCAGATGTGGCATAAACTACATAATTGCATATCTGTGACTGATTATATGAGCGGTTGTACGTTTTTTATCTATCTAAAAATACCCATTAAACTCGTAAGACTTACATAACTTGCTTAAAAGTTACTGCGATTTGTTGTAATAAAATACTTGCTTAACCGTAAGCATGTTCATAGCAGCGCATTGAAAATAAGAAACAATTACAAAGGACTTTTGATAAACGACAGCCATATTTTCTTTTTATGACTTATGCTTGGGTTGTGCCAGATTTTAATTTACCCAGTGTGTACGACTTCGATTTTCCTGCAGTTTTAAAAGGAACTTATCAGTTTAAGAGAGGGAGATGGGAACATTTATATAACAATGCGAGAGCGAAAAGGAACAGCTGAGTGCAGAGGGAACGAAAAAATAAAACAGGGGAAGAAAGTTAAGCGTCCGTGACTTTTCAAGATTTTTTCAACGTTTATTTTTTAAACTTTACGCTTCCCTCCGAAGCTGCGTCCTATATAAAAGAAAGCGCTTTCCGATTTGTCTTTTGTTTTCCTCTTTTACTTTGCGTACGTATTCTGTTCCATTTGTTTTTATAGAGACTTCCTGAGCGCTGAAATATGTATTATTTTGACTTACTGATCAGGGGAAGGCCACAATTATAAAATATTTTTCATTATCACGTTTATTTCGATAATTATTCTAAGATATTTTCTTTCTTTTATTTTGTCGATCTCACGCTCTAGACAATAAAAAAACCCGAAATGAAATCTATATTAGAAACAGTAATAGGTTCATAAGCAATAATGAAAGTAAACTTCCGAAACCTCTAATTATGCTGGTCGGGCGTAGGTAAATAGTGCCGGCCGCGTCGATCATCCATCACCGATAGAGACTGGTCTTTGTGGCCACCGACCAATTACTGGCATGAAAATTAAATTCACGAAATCTAATTAAGAACAAATTGTTTTATTTATTATGATGCGTCGGGGTCATTTGTTCCTGTCGCGTTCGGCGCCCGGGGCGGGTCCTGCCCATCACTGCACTACACGTATGGATCAATAAGGTTGTATGTGCACTTAAACACCAATACACTTCCGACCTTTTACTCGGTGGAGTGATGGTCCGCTGCGACCAGTTCTGGCGTCACTGTATCTTGGTACTGTGTTGCAACGGAGGCATTGCCCTTGAATTTTATAAGTAAGACTAAGCTAGGTTGCTATGCAATATTAATCACACATGTAATTTAAATAGCTTTCTAATAATGAATTTATTCGATGTAAAAATCTAGTACGTATCTAATAAGACATATCTGAAGGATGTCGTGCGTACGATACTATTGTAATTTGTTCTGTATTCATGTTAAATCTTCGAAAATTCAGTCATTTATCTGAGGCGTGACGACAGAAAAAAATATGTCTGTATGTCTTCTAGCTAACTGTATTCAATATAGAGTCAGCTGTAAAAACTGCTGTAAACACAATTTAACCTCGTTTAATTTTTTTATCACAAAAATCGTGCGGTATCCACAATGGGATTTACAGTAAAACCATATTGAAACTGGGAAATGTGAGTCGTGCTCAGAGGGTTGTCTGATGAAACCCGATAAGTGACAAAAACAATCTTTGTCAGTTGTCTCACCAGGCAACCCTTACAGTATATTTAACATTAACACGTAATAAATTACCGATATTAAGTGAACTTAGTATTAGTACAATATTACTCTCTGATATCCTAGAACTCTGAAATCTAATGTACAATGAAACGAGATACAAATAGGTGCCTAATTAACAAATCAGAAACTATTTTAAGCATTCAATTAATAGAACTGTCTTTAGTATAAAGATACATATGAAAATCATCTTAGTTATTTTTTAGGGTTCGGTACCCAAAGAGTGCCGATGGAATCCTATTACTAAGTCTCCGACGTACATTCGTCTGTCCGCCTGTCACAGGGCTCTATATTTTGAACTGCAATAGGTAGAGACATGAAATTTTCACAGTACTTATGTGTATTTCTATTGCCAGTATTATTTCCTATATTATTAAGTTTAAATACCTGTACTATTTAGACTAATAAGGCAATGAAAATATAGGCAAAGCTTACAAGAAATATCAAAAATAATGTAACATTGTCGGCCGGTGGGCCGCATGACGTATGTAGTGGCGGAGGGACCCGTAATGCTCGCTCATTTGTTACGTCCGCGAAATGGCGCTTTCGTCCGTCGACAGCCAACACAAAGACTGACAACGTTTTATTGTCGAGATTGCTTACAAATGGATAACATATATCCGACTTTATGCGTCTTATTTCTGAAGTTTGGGGTTTTAATAGTGGCCTTGGATAAAAGAGAGGTTGAGAGATTTGCGATGAACGTTGACCAAAATAATACAATCGCTGATTTGAATAAAATGCGGAACTAAAATATTTTTTTTACTCATCCTCGTGTATTGATTTACGTGCTATAGCACACACGTGAATCTAAAGGTTCTATAACGCTTTCAAATTAAGTTTAAAAAAAAAGTGGTCATGGTTAACGGTTTTTGAATCACAAATTTGACCCAAATCAATATCTACTTATCTATCTATCTTATATTATACCTATTCGTCTAGTTGGACAATGGTGTTTACTCCACTGACAAGAGCACAGCTCGTAAATTATAATGATGATGATGTTCTATCTTATCCTGATTTCGGATATTGAAAGGATATCAAGCTACGTTGCATAAAATAAATCTATTTACCATAACGTATTTAGTAAACGGTTTGCTAATAAAGCAATTTAATCCCAACAATATTCATTTCATTTGTCAATACAGTAGCCACGTCCCGCCGCGTAAGCCTGTTAATAGAGTGCGTCGCGAGCGTCACGTCACGTCCGTCACGTCACGTCACGGCGTCACGCGCGTCATCCATCACGCGCGGCAGATGAGCGATAATCTCTGACCCCCGGTCACTGCGAGTGGTCAGGTGATAGTCATGGATTATAACAACAGTTTCTCACCGTCAGTGGTGGCAACTTTACATTTCGGAATGCTTTTGTGTAAGTACTTTAGCAATGGAATTTTGAAAAGACAATTTAAAAATAAAGTAGGTAGGTAGGTAATACTTCTAATCAAAATAATTGCACAGTTACGGTATAACTGAGAGCTTTGTGAATTTTGCTTTGGACCATAAAGTTGCAACCATGGCATCTTCTGACCTGAAGTGATCCCCTAAAAAAGTATATTTTTAAAATAGTATTGTAAACACTAGGTGGATTTGCACCAGAAATTCCCATACGATGTTGTTATAGTTAGGTGCATTGCGAAATGGAAAAATTGGCTCCAGTTTCATCAAATTTATACAAAAACTAAATTAAGTTACCTATTTAAAAATTAAAATTATAAAAAGTGCGAATGTTCATGTTCCGTTTCGCAGTACCCTTGTAAAACAGCGACGGCAGTGGGTAAGCGATGGCGATCATAAGGTCAGGGGTGGGCTATCAGGGATCGCTTGCTGACCGGACTCCTCGCATGATGGATGGGGCCGCGGACTCTCGTATCGTGGGTGCAGTATTTCATTCACAAGCCTGTTGCTAACTGATCTTAGAAGTCTGGTTTTAAAGTTTCCTGGGATATTAATCACAGGTGAGCTTAGATAAAAAAAACAAAAATGCAAGTTTGTGTGATATTTAAGGGTTAATGTTGTGATATGCCTGCATTCTTGGTAACAGAAGCCCAATGTTCGACGTTCATTCATACTGCGGCATCCACGGCATACAAATCGACAAATTTAATTATTTCTATCGATCGATTTACAGATTCACGAGGGTCACCGACATAGCCAAACAGATAAACTTGTTGAAGTGCCAATGGACAGGGCATATAGCACGTAGAACAGATGGCCGTTGGGGCCGAAAGGTTCTCAAATGGAGACCACGAATCGGCAAGCGCAGCGTCGGAAGCCCACCAACAAGATGGACAGATGATCTGGTTAAGGCTGCTGGCTCACGGTGGATGCAGGTTGCTTCCAACCGAACTAATTGAAAATCTATGGGGGAGGCTTACCTATGTCCAACAGTGGACGTCCTATGGCTGAAATGATGATGATGATCGATCGATCGACTCTCGATTCTCCAATCAAAGTGTCAGTTATTTGCAACCTGCCGATCGGTGTGTATTGCGTCGCATTCAGAACAACGGGCCGAACTGAAGGGTAGGTAAGTAGGTACACGAAAAGAAAATGTCTAGCCACCTTTGTTTGTAAATGAGATTTTAATCTCAAAATGTAGAGCTCGCAAGGAACTATAACTTACCACTTGAAAACAGGCGAATATCTTAAATTGGTATATATTTTTTTCATTTTGAAAGAGATGGTTACCATAGTAATTGTTCCCGATGACTAACTTTCAAACAGCTATAACTCAAAAAGTAACTTAGGTGACAAGACATGTTTTTTCCGTGTACCCTTCAATTTAGCTATGTTGATTTGATGTTGTTTTCAATTATCTGTATAATAAAATAAAACTAGTAATTTTCCTTGTAGCTTCCGAAACTTGGAAGCAAAAAACTTGGCACGGTGACCTAACGCAGCATGAAATTATCGTGAGATTGAAACAGTGGCCGCGGCCTATGTCGCGTTCTGCTCCGGACAGTTCATTTTTAATAATAAATGAGACGAAATCAAGACATGACGAATAAATGAATCCAGAACTTGACGAATAAATGAATATGGAATATGATAAATGGAAGGCCGGGATCCCTCGCGAAGATTTTTTCTTTGCCTCCGTCCGAACGGAAGACGTTGGCTTTTTCCTTTTGTAGCGGGACAAGTTAAGCGTTTTTTGGACGGTGCCTGGCGGTGTGATATTTATCATTTCAAAAAAACGTTAGATCTTCAATTGTGTTCTTACGTTTATTCGGCCGCTGGATGGGTTTTGAATCAAGCGCTCTTCTTTTTTTCAGCTCTTCGGATAAATTATATGTACTTATCATAAGGATTCATATTATGTGTATACGATCTACATGAATCATATTGGGACAAGCATAACAAATTACATGATGTTACTCTGAAGGTATGTACCTAAATACGTCATTACTAATGCATCAAACACACGTCTCCAATAAATCTCCGAACTCTGAGACTGGAGGGAACGCACGGTTGCGACACTACGCGTGACTCGCGCGACCTCCGCCGATTTAATCCGGCGTACGTAATCCACTGCACCAGTCACTGCCACGTGGTTCTATGATAAAGTACCCAAGCAGATTATGCAAATTCTTAAAATTTAAACCCTGTCCCATTCTAACAACAGCGGATGCCCTCACCCCATCCCTGTCTAGCGCGAACGCTCCGCGCACCCCAGTGACGGCATCGTCTGATGGATGATGCGTTATTCCAATAACAATTTGGATATCTATGTTGAATGTTTGAAAGATGTGCTCTACATGAATGTGTTTGATGCGCTCGATATCCTTGATGTGTTTACGAGTAGGTAATTTTGTTGCGTTCGAAATTTGTCGTATGGAAATTTATACGCTAACCATTTTCGAGTCACATTCAATGATAAAAATGCTTCTCTGTTTGTGTATAGGCTGGAAGGATATTTTATATATATATATAAATGATCAGTAACCAAGTACCTCTTACGTTGTGTTTTATGGAGGCGGACATGTTGTTTTATGAAACGGCTGAATGCCAATGAACTTGAAACGATTAAGGCGTCCACACGCAGCCCGCGGTAAGATGCGGGTGCGCCGGCCTGCACCAATAAAATCAAAATGATTGCCCGAGCATGCCTGCCGTGGACGAGAGCTATGATGCCAGTCATAAAGTCGTATGTGTGATTAAAACTCGAAAGTATATATGACGTTTTGTAACTAGGGCAGTGAAGAGGCGGACTCTTTATGATTCCTGCTGGCGCAGGCGTCGCCATAACATAAGACGAAGTTTCACACACAAAGGTCGTATAATAATCTCAAGGTATGTTCACTTACGCCTTTATGTTTGGAGAAACTAACATAAAATTCATTTTAATACAACCTAGACCTCTTTCGATACTGGTTTATAAATGGCCGGCGATTAATATTTCTGTTTAAGCGGTGGGAAATATTTACGTCGTACCTTTTCAACGTACCTACTTGTAATGTGCACCTTGTTTTTAATTACAGGAATTGTTGTAATTACTTATTCATCTTTTGTTTATGAATGACATGCATGTCCGTTGAATAGTTTTCAAAACATTGTTTTTTTAAATTAAATCATGAAAAAAATAGCTTTACTAAGGGTATCAAAATGTATAGGGTACTTTAATATATGTACCTACAAATTTGTACGGAACCCTCGGTGGGTGAGTCCGACTCGCACTTGTTCGGTTTTTTAGAAGCAAATAACTGAACAAACGGAGTAACCGTGGTATATTCGTGGCAAAGTGAACGGAATCGTGTCCGTAGCCAGTCATCAAGCGTAAGTACGTGTCGCGGGTGCCGTAATAACTGGCCGTGCGAACGGAAACCTCACGGCTATCGCACATTTCAACAGATACAGTTTTTGCATTGACGCTAAGGAATGCAACTCGGTTATTTTTTGTATGGAATAAATATTTTTACTAAAAAAACCCGACCGCGATGCACTTTAAAAGTGCCTAAAATCCGCCATTTTGTTTATTTTAACGAACTTTATACCCAGAATCTAATGATGAATCTAATGATGTATCATTTATCAGAATCGGTTGTGCCGTTGAGTAGTTACGAGTGGACATAGGAACGGACATGCATACATACATACATACAGGTCAAACACATAACCCTCCTTTGGGCTTCGCCCCAGTCGGGTAAAAACTTGATTTCGGTTAAAACTCGAGTTTTTTCTATACTAAAAATAACCAATAGCAATCCCTAACTGACGCACAGTTGAACAAAGAAAGCGGTATGCAATTAAAATCACTAGCGGCCGCGATTAGTAAAGTCACAAGTGGTCACTAGCAAACCTGCTTGCAGGATTGTAAGCCTCACTTGGCCAGAATTCCTATCCAAAAGTTCTTAGCGCTGGTAGGTCAAGTCTAATAGAAAGCGGTGCACCCATCATCTAGCCATACATATTTGTTTAGTCGGGTGCATACCTTTCTCCTTTCTCAACTGTACAAATGGTACGATGCTACCAGAGCGCTGGCCCTAAAAGTTCCAACTATCTAGTTTCAACTCAATGCCAGTCAATGGCGGGATGCACACCACGACACGTGCGGTCGTCGTAAATATGCCTATTTGCGTGGTCAAAGGCTGCAATTTTCGATACTAAGGTTAAAAAGAAATATGGGAGATAAACTGATTCCTAGGACTAACTAGCATTAATTGCGTTTGCTGGCCGGATCCTTCATACCTATATAAGTTTTCTCTTGTAAGAACGAAAAAGATGTGTTAATCTATGGCATTCTATGCGGCCAAAGTATTATCAATACGTGTGTGTATGTTAGTTAGATCCTTGGTAACATAAACACTAAATAATACTATTAGAGATTGACTTGATTTTATCTTACTCAATATGTTATTTATGCCACACCTGACCGTAAAGTCGCTTTTACCGCACGCTACGCGTACGAAAAAGCCGCTTTCTGGCCAAGTGTAGATATAAAATGATGTACACAACACGGGAGGTAATAAAGAAAGTTCCTCGCTTGCAGCTCGGGCCGCAAACATCTGCGATCTCGGCCTTTCTTTGTTTTACCACCCTAGTTGTGTAATGTACTATTATATATCCCAAATTCGAATACATGTTTCTGATTTCATTATTACTATACTACCTATACGTAAAACTTAATTCTTCAACTACATTGCTATGTATGGCGTATGGCCAGGATGCTATGACACTTTTATTTCTTCATACTATAAAATGCATCTGACTACAAATGTCAGTTATATGAAATGACCAACTGCATCTTTGTTTGCTGAAAAGTATCTAACTAAAAAAAATACCACTACATAATCATACCTACTTACTATACAGATCATCGCGCCATTATTCACTCTTGAACCGGCGACGTAACTTAAAATTGGATGGATTTCTAATAATGACACTCGCGTGATCTTGTGACTAACGAGATCGTTCGGATACAAAAACTCGGAGCCCCGTCGGAGCTGCTAAGTAACACGTCTCAGTGACAGGTCTCGTCTCAATTTCAGCTCAAAGTTGACAGACGAGAGTTCGACACACATGTTAACCAGGCGGTGTCCAGGGTTCGTGAATCAGCAGTTTGCTGATTTTAGGCAACTCGGGTTAGCACATGCATGACGGAGGGCAATGACTTGCGGAACCGCCTCGGGATAAGTCTGCTCGCAAAAATGGCACAGACTGTGAATGCATTTGTGCAAAACAAAATGGTTTTGTAACTGTTGATGGATAAGTTGAATACGATAATTCATCATTTGTGCAATTATTTCGTGGCTTTGATGAGTAAATGGAAAAATCACTACAATAAGTAATTTGGCTGATGAAAGTTCATTTGATATATTCATTGGATGCATGTCTTTTTAACCGATTTTAAATGAAATGAGGGGGTTGTATGTGCGACGTGAAGGCATATATCAATTCTTTATTTTTATTTAATCTGGATACAAGCCCACTTGTTACATGCTGTAGCATAACTAAATATGTATTGGTTCTACCCTAAAAATATATCACGCAACTGTTACATCAGTACATGTGTGGAAAGCGGAATGCGGTCCGCATAAGAGTTTAGATTGCACCGCATATGACTTGGCGGTTCACGTAAATTTCGCAAAACACATAAGTATTTCGAGGTAAAACCGCAAATTCTGCAATACTGGTCGAAAAATATACGTGCACGTTGAATAAAGAATAAAAAACACAAACCGAGTTGGAGCTGTGTGTGTAAGTGTGGGTAGGCAGCTAAACGCAATATAAAGTGTGGTTGTCATGGCATGTAGGTAGGTGTAGGTAGAGCGCCCTCGCCCCCCGCGGTCATTAGTAGCAGAACCCCGCGCCGCCGCCGCGGAGAAAGTATGATTTTACTCCTATAAAGCCGTATTTCTACTCCATACAGAAATTCGAATACGCGTAGCGAAGTTCCCGGGTTCCGAGAAAGGACATGTGGTGTGGTTGCTTGTACATAATTCCGAAGTTTAAACAATCTCAATATGGCGGGGCGCGTTAATTTTCTCGTTGCGTCTGATGTGACGTGCCGGCTGCAAGACATGAGTGGGACACGAATACGGGACCGCAAACTTGGGGCTTCCTTTTTCACTTTATGCTAATATAAGTCTAAGGTAAGGTATATATTGCCTTTGCATATTGCAGGTAAAAGCTTAAACTGTTTCTCCATTGATCGTCTTTAATATTTCAGTAATATTATGGAAATCGATTACGCGTTGATTCATGTCTGGTATGACTCAAGTAAAAAATAATTTCACGTAGCTAGCAAAATGTTTCAGTTAAATTAAGCAATTTTGCACCTTCACTTAGGTTAGGCAATAGAGGTCTGTGCCAAAGCGCGCTGTGTAACGTTTACACAATACAATCACAAAAGTAATATAAAATCTTTCCCATGTCCAAGAAGTAGGTGGTCGCCACGTAATAAAATATTTGTTTTAAGTGGAAAACTCACATTTGGTGGGGTCCCAGCTGAGTAATTAGTGACCAACCACGTGGCGAGGGGAATAACCGCCACAAAAAACGCGTGTTCGTGCGTATCACTACTAGACATACGCTATATATAGCACATGAAGCCATTAATACACCAAAGTTTTCATAGTTTACTCTTTTATTTCGGGAGTAATTCAACTCGTACGGTTAATAAAATAAAGATTTTATACTATGTTAGTCATATGATTGAATTCACTTTGGCGAAATTCATTCGTGTTCTACCACAACTATCTAACAACGTATGAAACGAAACTACTACGTTTTGACTGTGATGTGGCTTCATTTATCCAAAGGTAAGAATTTTGTGTGTGGTGAAAGTACAATTTATTTATATGTTCCCTTATAAAAAAAAAACCTATTTTACTTATAAGGTTTTTGGTCACGACACTAAATTTAACTGCAAGAAATAAGTTTCGCGAATACATAGAAAAATCGAGTCTTGAATACGCCTGTCTTATTTCAGTATAATCCGTCGTCATGCAAATGCGGCTACTCAAGAGCGCGGGAGTCGAGGTCGTTGGCACATCGATTTTCGATTTGCTCCCGGTGCAACAGAAGTGGGTCAAGAGCTGGTCGGATCAGGACCAGTGAATATGTGTGGATAGTGATGAAAAAACGTTGAAATACTATTTCAAGTGATTTTAAAAACATGCCAAATTCTACCTTTAGATATAGTTTTTTAGGGTTCCGTACCAAAATGGTAAAAAAGGAACCCTTGTGGTGCGACTCTGTCTGTCTGTCCCTCTGTCTGTTACCGACTTGAAATTTGGAATAGTGTTAAAAACCGCTAACCCGAGCCTATCGGACAGAAAAAAAAATCTTATTACTCTTTTTTAAAGGGGACTGAAATGGGATGTCGTAATTCAAAAGTAGAGCTTCTATATCGAGTGGGATATCAAATCAAAGGGTTTAGGTAATGTGTAGATTCCAAAACTGTTTTTGTTTTTTTTTAGATCTGTAGTTTTTATTTAAGATAAAAAAACGTTAAAAAAAATACCTGCCTCCCCCCCTATTATCTCCGAAGTTACTGAACACAAAAATCTGTAATAATTACTGATTGTTAATATTATACAGGAAAAATAAAACGGTTTTCCTAACTTGCAGCGTTTTTTAGAAATTCGCAAAAATCGTAAGACAATCTTATTTGCTCTCCTACTAAACTAACCGCGACATAATTAAATAAAGTCGATGTATGGGGACAACAGTTCTTCAAAAGCAAAGTTAAGTTTGTCCCTCCATACAGTTTATCTTGAATTATTCACGTACCTATCTAACATGTAAAAAGATGCAAGTCTCGCAACGCAGTTCTCCTACATACAACAAAAAAGTTTTGAGATGTAAAGTTAAACCAAGTCAGTACCGGGAGGGTATCAACAGAACTTGATTTCCACCGACTTGCCTATTATTAGATCTATAAAATGTGTTCCTCCACAGTTAAATAATATGCAAGTCGGTGGAAATCGAGTTCTGTTGATACTCTCCCGGTACTGACTTGGTTTAAGAGGAAACAGGAGGGCAGTTTTTCCATACAAACGTAGTCCCCTGTTTCCTCCCTGGATAATGCCAGTAGAGCAATAATTTTTTGACCAAAAAACTATGGCTACTATTGATATGTTCCTATGTTTTCCTTTTTACGATAAATTGATTCTCAAAAGAGATATTAACCTTCAAAAACCTAAAAAAAATGCCAGATTTTCCGCTGTGTTCACACATCCAGAAAACAAATTTGACTAGATTATTAAAAAAAAAGAAAACATAGGAACACGGCCAAAGCCTTTCTTTAATGTTTAATGAAAAAATTAGTTAAATAGATTAAGTTTTGGGGAAGAAATCAGGGGACTACGAAACGTTGTTTTCATGAAATTTTTAAAGGTATTTTCGGTCCAAGCTGCAGTTGTCTCTATCGCGCTCTGCGAGCGAGAGTGCGGGACTGCGACACATTTTACAAATACCTAATTTTCAATTCTCTCGACCTTACTGTTTCCTCTTAACTTTACATCTCAAAACTTTTTTGTTGTAGGAGAACTGCGTTGCGAGACTTGCATCTTTTTACATGTAATGTTTTTGATGGGATCTCATTTTTAATTTTTATAAGTGGTCTTCCTTTAATTATTACATTCCAAACCATTCTTTTCAATTTGAACTGCAAGACTAACTTTGTAATCGCATGTTTTTGTATAGGATTACAAACTTACCTGTGCAGTTGTGACTGAAATTACAACATATTTAGGTTTTTAAGGACTTGATAGGCTAAAAAGTGAGTGAGTCAGTGACAAAACTAAGGACATGCAATAGTTCTTTAACTACTCGTTCAAATTGGATGATATTGAGAATATATATAAGTCTTATTGAGCCCTATATATCCCTGAAATTTCAGGGTTCTAGCTTTAGCCAGTACAAAATTACGGGAGGCTGAAAATGGCCTGAATGGCTCCGAGAAAAGGATGGTACGGCCGTGCCTTTGTTTTGCTCGACTTGGCGGGGGCACTACCGTGCCCCCAGATTGACGAGTTTGTACGGAACCCTCGGTGCGCCAGTCCGACTCGCACTTGACTGCTTTTTTATATACTTGGACCCTGATTCGAATAGTTTTTATTGTACTATAAAATGTAGCACTTGAAAATTTTGTTAATTATATGCTTGATGCAATGCTGGCGACATTTTAGATCTGAAGTTAAACTGAAATAATCTTTGGTAATTTACGAAAGTTACACATATTTTACTATGTAAAAATATATATGGCAGTATTTATCTATTGCCATGAAAAGTCTAGGGTTACCGGAAATGAAATGTAACCTATTGATAGAGGAATGAGGAGTTTTCAACTTTTCATTAGGGTGCGATCGAAGCAGTTAGAGCCCTTTTATTATCTGCTCGCCTCTAAATTGCCGAAAAGAAATTCCTCCCCGGGAAAAAGGGGAACCGGGACAAAAACCTTGTCCTCGAGTTAGCTACCAATGGCGCACCGTTATTTAAAAATCGAACTCGATAAGAGCCCAAATGTTTTTATTTTTCTAAATGGCCAGAATTTATGTCTTTTTAAAGTAAATATTGGAATCGATGGCAGTTTTCAATGGAAGGTCTTTGATAAGGTATTTTTATGTCAGTCGGGACAGTTAGGATGGTTTCGGACTCTGGGAAATGTGACGTTCGATTTTCGGTAATGGTCAACTGATAAGCAAATGACGTCGTTATTGAGCCTGCCTTAGTTTGTATCGTTTGCGTCTCATTTCATTTCCTTTCGGCATTTGACCTAATAAATAACTTTCATCCACAGATGAGAATTTATGATTCTACGATTCAATAGCAAGTTTTTAAGGAGATTGTGCGTGGGCGATAATGAAATTGTATCATCGGTGATAATCAGATAGCTTTCGTCAAGCAATACATTAAGCCGGGGGTGGTGCGGAGCTACAGATTCCCCCGCGGCTGATAAAGAATTGAGGGTATTAAACGATTACAAATGCTTCGCGGTTCAATAAACAAACCACTGGAGGAAACCAGCGACTCCGATGAATTGCCTAAATAACTACGCGACTGAGTGTAGGTTGGAAATTGGAATAAGTAACAACGGATATTCAATATCTTGATAAATGATTATCGTCGTTTCCATTAAAATATTAACTAAATCATTGTCAGATGGATTCAACGTAAACGTAACGGCTTTGTTTTAAGGAACAAAAATAGAAAATCCTATCTAACTGGTTTTACATAAAATTGTTTATGCCACACCTGGCCATAAAGTGGCTTTTTCCGCACGCTGCGCCGGAAAAAGCTGCTTTCTGGCCAAGTGTAGACATAAAAACTTCTGCGATCTCGGCCTTTCTTTGTATTACCACCCTAGTTGTGTAATGTACTATTATAACTTCATAATAATACTTAAACGTTACTATAGAACACGACTAATATAGCCCATGAAACTGCAGTTTATAAAAGAAAGTGTAAGAAAGAGAAAGAGAGAGAGATAGATAGACTCTCTTTAGACGTGGAGCAGACAGGAAAAAGGCACATTTCGGCATCCACGATAAATGGTGTTAGGCACTTACACTTTTCAACTACCGCATAATCAAAGGTAAGAAGTGAGGCGACAACTTCAGATAAGGGACCTTCATCCAGTCTTATTTATGTAGCTGGCATCCGATTGAGAGGTCGGAGCTGTTGGAAAGTGCTCGGCGGTATTCGGAAGTGTTCGGGAGTTTTCGGGGCCGGCACATTTCCACGCGCCCACTTATCTACCCTCCGAGCTTACATTTTATTTCCGTCCCGTGCTTCCTACCGTTTGATTGTGATCCCACCTTTACGAACTACTCTTGCATATATTTCCGAATATTCAAAAAACCTTTTCGCGTCGATTCGATACGAGTACTCACCGAAGATTCCGTTTAATCTCCGGATTAAACGAATTTGATAAATAAAGTAAATGTATCGTAAAAAAGGAATGCCGAAGACAATAAAATCGAAGCGGCGGAATATTCGAGAGGTATTTTTGAGCGGGGACATTCATAAAGTTAAATGGGTTCGCTGCAATCGCAATCAGGCTGTTGCGTAACGGAATCAGATAAAAATATATTACAATTTTGTTTCACGCTGTTGTGCTCAGAGAACGCAACTTGCTTTATTCGATGAATTTAACACAAAACTTAAATAATTTGAGGTCGAAAAACTTTCGTGGCTTTGTCGTTATTGCTGGTAAAGTAAACTTAATTTTGTAGTTATAGTTAATCAATAATTACTATACGAACAGTATTATCATAATGTATTAAGGGTTGTTGCTACTGATATGAAAAAGGGGTGCATAAAATGTTATTTAAGATACTCTAGGAGCATGCTTATTTAACTGCCGTACGTAAGTAGTAGCTTTATTGCTCATCACGTGAGTAGAAATTCGTATTCCCTGGTCCAGGAAGACTTACCTAAATATAGGTTCACAAATCGCTTCACCTTCTACGCATGCCATAAATATTTGCATTGTGATAGATTTTTGTTACAATTCTAGGCGCAAACAGTCGGCAAAGCGACTTAACACATCAATGTTCTTGTTGTAATACGATGGACGCCACCGATTCTCCAGAAATTAATTCGAACAACCAGTGCAACCAAGCCCTCGGTTCCTTTCACGACGATTTTTACACTTCCGTGTTTGCATAGATAAGCAAATACCACGCGTGATGGATATTACGCCGCACCTTACATCATTTGCGTTATTACCTGAGGGCGCTAGCGTCTTATATCTTACTCTTAGTGCCATAAAGTCTCATGTAACTTCTGACAATATAATGCTTGTAGGTGCATATCCGACTTTGTTCTTCTAAGATCGTCGATATCTAGATGTTCCCCTTAATATGCTAAAATCAAATTAGTTGAATGCGTGATGGGAATCGATGGCACTCTAGATATTACGAGGGAGGTTTTATTTGATGCAGACGTGGCGTACTTTAAATTGAACGGCGTGCGTTTAATCAGGTCATGTCTTACCGTGATTGTTTTGGAGTAATTTATTTGCTCCCACGAGTGACACTGCTTTTAATGGGGCAGTGGACATTAAATTTCATAGCAATTGAATTGATGATCAGTTTGGCATATTTATTACTAACCTAACTCCTTCCAGCCGCCATCGCAACCATGTTTCGCAACTAGCTGTGATAGAGTACTAAATATTCTTTGTACGCAACTGGTTTCGATCGAAGAGTTTTCATTATTTGTTTGCAACTAGTTGCTGGTTACGAAACATAGTCGATAACGACGTCTAGTTGCAACCAAATAATGAAAACTCTTCTATCGCAACCAGTCGCGTACAAAGAATATTTAGTTCTCTATCGCAGCTAGTTGCGAAACATGGTTGCGATGGCGGCCAGAGGGACTTAACCTCTAAACAATATGAATTATTTTAAAAACTAATTATGTTTAAAATTTGGAGCTTGTGGGTCTTCAAGAAGTGCTTTAGAATTATGATGATCATCAGTCAGTGAGTCAGTCAGTGACAAAACTAAGGAACTTTGACGTGCAATAGTTCTTAAACTACTTACACGTTCAAATTAAATGTTATTGAGAATATACTTAAGTCTTATTATGTCCTATATATCCCTGAAAATCAGGGTTCTAGCTTTAGCCAGCACAAAATTACAGGAGGTTGCAAATGGCCTGAATGGCTTCGAGAAAAGGATGGTACGGCCTTGCCTTTGTTTTGCTCAACTTGGCGATACTTTTTATTAAAAATGATAGCCACAATTAGAAATATATCAATAATAATTAAATTATTGATATAAAATGTTTGGGTACATATGAAATGTTCACTTGACAATGACATAAGTAACTTTGACACATTTGACAGTGACAGATACGTCGTAGTTTTTTTGGTCTTAAATTAGAAATCAGAGTATAGTCAGTTTAATTCAACTGTTTACTAACTGAATATTTGGTATTTTTATTTAGGTACATTTTCTCTCTTTAAAATCCTGTGAATATTTCCTCGCTTCGGGCAGCGCCGATTAACTGCCTTATCGATGTTATCACACAAGTTTCCGAACAAGTTGGGTGTTCTGAAAACGCCAATTTCCTGTGAGATTCTTGAGAGCGTTTATCTAGGCGGGGATCGGAGCCGTCAGCGGTAAGTCGCGGCTTTCATTAGGGCGTTAGCAAATTAACGCCCTCAGCCCTTCGCCGCGGACTGTCACGTTACTGCCCTTGTTAATTGTACAGAAACATCGTTATTGCACGGCGTAGATATGAGAAAACACTCATAGCTGCTCTTAGCGAGAGCAGCAACAATTAAGTGCATTTTGTTAAGCCATAAGCTATACTGTTTTTAAAGATTTAAAGATTTTTATTGAACATAAAAAGTAATACATAAAACAAGTGCACGTAAACAACCGCAGTAGTTAAAAAACTGTGTCGCAGCCGTTTACGCCCTCCTTCAAGTTCCATATACAATGTTCTAATCTTAAGTTTGAACAAATACAAAGTACTTTTGAGTGAGGCAAGTGAAACTATAAACATATTTTTGTTAGAACACCACTATGACCGTAGTTAGGTGGACCGACGAACTAAACACAGCACGTTTCTAATATATTGTAGGTACGTTTTAGGAAAATGTATACATTTCATTTGCTTTTATCATAATTACCTTTATTTTGACTTTGTTATCTGTAAAGTTCACTTGAAAAAGTATGAAAACAACTTTACTTTAACTAGCATTTATCCGCGCCTTTACAAATGCAAAATTCAAATAAAAATATTTATTGATAAAACCAAAGTTATAGGTCAACAAGGTAATTTTTTACTTGTACCTACATTGTTGAACAGCCATTTTCTGCATAATGTATATGACGGGGTGAATAAATAGCTTAGCCGATCGGTCTCAATCATTGTTACTATTTGGGCGCGTATGTCAAGGAATACTCGGAACTGGACACACTTCGTTATTTCAACTAATCACTTGGGTTCATGTGAACACTCTTGCCACTAATTACTGTGATTTAAACAAGTTTAAGAGCCAAATGAATTAGTTCGCGAACACAAAGCTTCAATCCCAACAGGTCGCGTCAAGTACGCGCGCGATTCCCTAAAATGTCAACCAACTGTCAAAACTCTCCAGTTGTCATTGTCACAGTGTTCGAAAACTACGCCATTCGGGTTACTGAATTACCCGCTCTCAAACGATTAAAACATGCTTTCATTACCGATTACCATCCCAAATTAGATTTAGACTACTAATTAATTTCACGCTTCGTCACGGCCACCCTGCATAGTCACACGTCCTCGTGTGTAAATCTATTTCCCGTGCACGTAGCATTTATGACTGAATAATAGACAATGGTTTATATCATACGCCACTCGGTCACCCTGACTAACTTTCGACTAAATTCATTTTACCCCTTAGATCAATTTGTACACCAATCACACAGTCATGTCAATGTCAAACAGGCTTGTCAATGTCAAACAGGCTTGTCAATGTCAAACAGGCTTGTCGGTGCCACGGAGGCTTGTCGGTGCCACGGAGGCTTGTCGGTGCCACGGAGGCTTGTCGGTGCCACGGAGGCTTGTCGGTGCCACGGAGGCTTGTCGGTGCCACGGAGGCTTGTCGGTGCCACGGAGGCTTGTCGGTGCCACGGAGGCTTGTCGGTGCCACGGAGGCTTGTCGGTGCCACGGAGGCTTGTCGGTGCCACGGAGGCTTGTCGGTGCCACGCAGGCTTGTCGGTGCCACGGAGGCTTGTCGGTGCCACGCAGGCTTGTCAGCGCCACACAGGCTAATGCGTGCCACACAGGCTAATGCGTGCCACATAGGCTAGAGTGCGCCACAAAGGCTAACATGCGTCACACAGGCCAATATGTGTCACACAGTCTTGTCAAAGTCATCTACGTAACGAACATGACGAATCCCCTATTATTAACTAACATGACCGTTATACCCTATGCACTCCGATTACTCTGACACATGTGTATCCTAACCCTGTGAATTTATTGACCCATAGTCATTGTTTTTTAGAATACCATTTCTTTATAGCATGTGTGAAATATCAAAGCTAGGAAATTTAGATATTAACTTGTAAAAGTTTACTTCACCTATTCTGTTATTGTAATAAGGTTTTGTTACAATCAACTCTGGCCGCTTAGAATCAAATGATTCATATTCAATTTGAATGTAAGAATGTTGATGTCGTTCTTTGAATGACATGTCAATTCACTCCAGTCCCAGCCTTCACGATAGCAAGATAAATGTCATTTGTATAGAGATTTGTTTATAATCAATATTGTGATTAAAATAGAGTGATAGTTGATTAAAAGAAGTGTCCCAAGTCCTCCGTGTATTAATCACATATTCCATTAAGTTATCTCAATTTTCAGAACATGAAATGCAACTTATACTGCCATTTTAATTTGAGTAATAAATAATCAAATTAGATTTAATCATGATCACAGACATACAAAAGAGGAGAGCACATTACATCTATCTAAACATGTAATTATTTCTTACCAGTTCCACATCGCTGAATTTAGAACTTCCGTTTTAATTTAATTTATAAGAACTCCTAAGCTGATGATGAACACATAATGTAGTTGACATCGAGTATGCAAATAATCATGTATCACTGCACAGTGCCAGTACGAGGACCACAGCCTGCTCACTACCATCCGAGAACTAACCCGCACCAAGCCCGGGGCTGATGGGCACACTCACAGGCAATGATTATGTACCTACTAACCATTTCTATTAAGATTTATCAGAGAGAGAGAGAGAAGTTAATTACTTACTATTATCCAAGTGGTCATTCAACAAATATGATAATTCAACAACCTTACCGACAGAAGGTTTCATAGTGACTCTATTTTCCAACCTCCACTATAGTTGACAGCCAGATGATTATCAAGATAACACTTGGGTCATGCTATTTCTGGATCAGCAGCGTGTGAATCTTGCAGTGTATTGTTTGAATCAAGTCAAGTTTCCTTGTTGCATACCAAAAGGATATTCCCAGTGTTTGCACTCATTCTTATGTGAAATATGTTCACTCTGATCTGTATGTGACTTCCGAGATTCCTTGGGTAATCCCACTTCTGATGACGTGGTGAATAAATAGCTTAGCCGATCGGTCTCAATCATTGTTACTATTTGGGCGCGTATGTCAAGGAATACTCGGAACTGGACACACTTCGTTATTTCAACTAATCACTTGGGTTCATGTGAACACTCTTGCCACTAATTACTGTGATTTAAACAAGTTTAAGAGCCAAATGAATTAGTTCGCGAACACAAAGCTTCAATCCCAACAGGTCGCGTCAAGTACGCGCGCGATTCCCTAAAATGTCAACCAACTGTCAAAACTCTCCAGTTGTCATTGTCACAGTGTTCGAAAACTACGCCATTCGGGTTACTGAATTACCCGCTCTCAAACGATTAAAACATGCTTTCATTACCGATTACCATCCCAAATTAGATTTAGACTACTAATTAATTTCACGCTTCGTCATATATAATATTAGTAGATTGTGTCACAAGGGAGCAAAATGATGTATTTACGGCGAGGGCGTATATTGAATCCTGAACGAAGCGAAGGATTATACAATAGAATCCCGAGCGTAGCGAGGGATTCTAAAGTATAATCCGGAGCTTAGTGAGGGATTCAAGTGTTAACGCCCGTGGTGAAAATAATTTTGCTACCGTGTGACACATACTGCTTTTCACACCGACTATGAGGAAAATTCAAATACAGACGCTACCTACCAAAATAACGAAATATATAGTTAATCAAAGAGCATCACACATTATCAAAAATTAAATGTTAAATTGTGAAATGTATAGTCTATTATTATTTTATAAAACGGTTATTATTTTTTACGGACGGGACGAAAATACCACTTCCATATTATATTTATGGCCCTCGCCTGCGGCTCGGACCGCAAACATCTGTGATCTGGGCCATTCCTTATTGTACCGCCCTCGGTGTGTAATATACTAATAAAGCTGTCTATGGTATGGCATATTCTAAGTGGGTTCAAACTAAAAATACCCTGCTATCCTTAAACAGAAAAGTGCTACTTTGATCCCTCTTATGAGGGAGCAAAATACTTTTTTCTGAATAGGAGGTGTGAAAAATATATTACATTTAACTAGCCTAGCTTTGCCTCCATTATTCCCATTTTTGTCCTGAGAGAACACCTTACCGTGATAAAAAGTATCCTATGGCCGGCTTTACACCTGTAAGTTTTACTTACGTAAGTAAGGACGCAGCTATACGTTAGACTGAGATAGCTGACTGACTATCTCAGTCTAACGTATAGCGGCGTCCTTACTTACGTAAGTAAAACTTACAGATGTAAAGCCGGCCTAAGTTTCAATCAAGTAGGTACATGTTCTACTTGTATATGTCGCCGCCAAATAGCTTAATTAGCCATTTGGTTAACTGCCTAGCTGGCATGGCTAGACGGTCCCATGTTTATCCAGGCAGTTAACTAAATGGCTAATTAAACCAGTTGGCTGCGACATATATACCAAATGTTATCTCCATGCATTTAATAATAACAAATATCCACACATTTTCATAAACTTTCACATTAATGATATTAGTAGGGTGGGATTTACATTTTAAACTGCGTGACCACGACTGCAGAAAATAGTTGATAGTGTACGTGATGTATACTTTGCAACAGAATATGGACAGAATACGTTACAGAATATGATCACAATATCAGAATTTGGCAAAACGGCCGTTTATGCAGCGTCGGCGCTGCGGTGACGGGGACTAATGACGAATGCACTAATAGTCGCGTCGTACGTCACGAGGGGGATAACGTTTTGTCTGCCATCGATTTGTCTTTTAAGGTGTTCGGAGACGATTCGTAAATGGACGTGTTGTGTTATACCAACACTGACGTTATAATATTAGTCTTGTTATGTGTGTTGCTGCAAAGTAAGGAGAGGAAATTATATGACGAGGTAGCAAAAGCCGTTAGGAATTTAGTTATCCTAAGATACGTGTTGATACATAACTAAAAATCATGTCAACGTTGTATCTCGTTAATATTAACAGATTAACGTATTTTTTCACAGATATCATAAACCCTCTGTAATGCATTCAAAAATTATAAAGATAAACTGTTTTGTTAGAACAAATTTTTTATCTGGGAAAAATTTATATTATTGCTTCTAATAAAGTCAAATTCGGTGTTACTTGTTCATAATGTTATTTTGTTCCTATAAATACATATTTGGATTTTGCATAGGACTTGGCACTCATTTAGATCTCCATTCTTTGTGCGGCGAAGCCCACAGCCTAGCATAATTTTTGTATTGAACTTGGCTCTCCTTTTTTTTACATTTATGTTTTTGGTGGGATATCATTACTTTTTGTAAAGAAAACTAGGCAGGTATTGAGATTTAATGTTTTTTCTTGCGTTTCCGCTGCATGGTTTTCTTTTTTATGCTATTGTCTACATTACTACTAAAAAAATGTTTTGTATGGGGACCCCCCTATTTTTTTTTTTTTTTTTTTTATTTTTTTTTTTTTTTTTATTTTTTATTTTTATTATTTTTTTTTTTTTTTGTATTTTTTAAAGTGGGTAGGTTTGCACAACAGTAATTTTGACAGAGGAAATTTATGATTTTCTCAGTCTACCCGCGACCACGAACGCTGAAAAGGGTTACGAAACGTCGGGACTTAAAAATGTAGTAATATACGCGATTTAATCCGTTTAAGTTGTTTTATTACTATGAGTGATAATCGCGGAAACCGAAGACAATATTATGTACCCCCCTATTTTTTAACTTTTTTTTATTTGTAGATTTTTTCCTACGCTTACACACAATTACCGAGCTGGATTCCAAATTTCTTCCTTCTAGGTCATCTGGAAGTAGGTTAGGTTTAGGTACTATACAATACAATACAATACAAATATTCTTTATTGCACACCAGAAAAACATATTATAAAACACACTATATGTCAGTCAGTGCTAAAATTTACGACTTTTTGATCTTCATATCTTTATAACCGTCTGAGCTAGCTTCATGAAATTTGGGCTTCTGGATGTCCTCATGGATATAATTAAACAAACGTAGTTTTATGAGTTTACGTTAAAGAGGTTTGGAGTTATAGAAGGGTCAAAAGTGGCACCAAGTGGTTCGTGTAATATTACACTCGGCGCTGGCTAGCCAGTTTTGCTTGAACTTGGCTTGACACGCTGCCGCGTGTCTAGATGTACATAGCGCAATGTATGCAACTGTACATACCTAATTACGCCTTAAAACACTCGCTTGATCTTATTATGAAACGAGCCGAAGGCAAGAAACCTCGTGTTTTAAGGCCTCTTATTATGTATCAGTCTCATAATTAGGGCTTGCAAATATTCGACTTTTTCAAATATTCGAATATTCGAATATGATTTTGTAGATATTCGAATAATTCGAATATTATTCGAATACTACCAAAAACTATTAAAAAATCGTTTTTCTTAGTATTTTTTGTGAAAAACATGTTAGAAGAGATATTTTTTACGCTGCGATTACCTTAAGACTAATCAAACTTAATTAGTCTTACTCAAAACCTATTACATTAAAAAAAGGCGACCGCTCAAACCCATCCAACTACAGGCCGATACCCATAACCTCTCTGTTCTCGAAGATAATGGGAGTCCATTATCAACTGCCAGCTCCTTCGGTATCTAGAGGACCACCAGTTGCTTAGTGACCCCCAATACGGTTTCCGTAAAGGCCGCTCAGCTCAGCTGGTGATCTTCTGGTCTACCTAACACATCGTTGGGCACAGGCGATCGAGACTAAGGGTGAAGCATTGGCCGTTAGTTTGGACATGGCGAAGGCTTTTGATTGGGTTTGGCACAAAGCACTTCTTTCGAAGTTTCCATCTTATGGGCTTTCCGAGAAATTATGCGAATGGGTCAGTAGCTTTCTAGCAGCCAGATGCATAAAGGTCGTAGTTGACGGTGAGTGCTCTGAATCCATGTCTGTGAATGCTGGTGTCCCGCAAGGCTGTGTGCTATCGCCTACGTTGTTCCTTCTACACGTCAACGACATGCTGCAAATCTGTGGCATTCACTGTTATGCAGATGACAGCACGGGTGATGCCTCCTACACCGGCTGCGCCAATATTTCTCGGAATAACGTCATCGAGAGCCGTCACAGACTTGTGTCTGAAATTGAAACTTCCCTAAAAGAAGTTTCAGAATGGGGTGGAGTCCGTTTTAACCCTACGAAGACACAGGTTTGCGCTTTCACCGCTAAAAAGCTTACGTTTGTTGCATCACCTCGTTTTGAGAAAACCCCCACCTAACTGCCACACTATTGCAATCCTTATGTCGACATATCGAGTGAAGTCTAGTTCCGCGGCTATTTAGAGGGTAAGGCTAAATTAGCCTCTAAGAAGAAGAGAAGTGCACAACAGATCGAGACAGTATTTCACTCCGGCCCACCGCCTACAGCTTTATAAGGCGCAGGTCCGTCCACACTGTTCTCATCTGTGGGCTGGGGCTCCCCAGTACCAGCTTCTCTCTCTAGACTGCATTCAGATCGGCTCGACTCCTTAGCACTGCGTAGAGATGTAGCCTCGCTCTGCATCTTCTATCGTCTGTATAACGGGGAGTGCTCCGAGGAATAGTTCGGATTGATCCCTGCCGCATCTTTCCGCCATCGTCCTACTATTTCCATCCTCACCACTTAGATGGTTGGCAGTCCACAACTGTGCGTTTTGCTAGAAACTTCCTGCCTCGCACGACTGAACTGTGGAATAAATTGTCGCCTGCAGTGTTTCCGGACCGTTTTCTCGTTTGCCCCCTATTTCATAAAAAAATCCTTTGGGGGAGTTATGTCGGACACACCCCCTCAGAAGGAGAAGACATACCCACTAAAACCACCTGGACCCGAGTTACCTGAGAATAGCAATCTGTCTAAGAGTTCCCCACACATGCTCTGAAGATCATGCTCTGGTGGCATGGACGTTAATCAGGTGGGGCGACACGGCCTTTCATGCAACAGAAGCGCCGGCCACATGGAAGCTCCGTAGAGCCCTGGTGCACATGCTGGTGCAACGTGTCCACAAGCCCTGGTGGGTAGTTAGTTGGCTGCATTCCGCATTCAGGCAACCTTTAACAGGCCGGTTCAGCGTATAACCAGTCCCAAATCATAAAGCTGTCCCGTCACCGCTTTTTTGTACTTTAACTAAATTGGTAGGTTTATCCTCGTAAAACCCGTTTCCTAAATTTAGGATATTTTGCTGAAGTAATTTTCGAGTTTATTAAGATGAGAATAGAATTCTAATTTCATAAATGCTCCCCTGTTCGTCACCCCCTCATGGGCCTCACGAGGATATTAGTTTTAGAAATTTTAACTAACTGGTCCATGTTTCGAGAGATCCCAGAGCTGGCGCATACTTCTCTCAAAAAATTGTCCTTGCGATTAAGAAAGTTAATGACGCATGCAAAAAGAACACCATACCACAGGCTGCAGCTCAGCCTAGAGAGGATATTCTATTTTTTAATTTAATCATAGTTTTTTATAGTGTAAAAAGTTACGCTGCGCTATTTTAGGTATATTTAGTATGAAAAAAAATAATTGATTACTTTATCCTTCTTTATTATGTCCTTTGTTAGCATTTTAATTTAAATTCCATTTAATTTAAATAGGTAGTAAAATTATTCGAATATTCGAATACCTGACCAGGTATTATTCGAATAGCAAAATTAGCCGAATATTCGAAGAATTCGAATATTCGAATATTCGAATTGCAAGCCCTACTCATAATCTACTATTAGAAGGTACAAGTATGATACCATTTACTATTGCATAGATAGCTTTATCACGAAAAAAACATCAATGTATGCGGCGACAACACTGATTATTCACAGGTATACCATGTAAAAAAACTATTTACCTAACGCAAAATTCTGATTTGTAATGCACAAAGCGCTATAATCAACTTCATCGTCGAAATGCTGACCCTTCAATGGCGTGTCTAACATCGCTATAAGCTGCGATCCCATCTAAAACAATGACCGCTGCTCGCACATAGTTTACAAATTGGTGCAATAAAGAATTATCACGACAAACATTAATAACATTCCGCTTCATGAGTTCGAATCTACGTACGATGTCCAAACATAACTTTTCATTATCACTAGTATATGAAAATGGTTGAAAATGTATAAAGTCGTATCTACATTTTGGACTTAACTGCTTTAAGCTAATGAAAATCACGAACATTCGTACTATTCTCGTCTAATAAATCGTGTGTATACTTTTCACGGTAGGTACATACGACCTTCTCAATTGTCACTAACATTAATGTTACGACACACATCATAACAAATGACATTCGTGTCTGCGCCAGTCAGCAAGGGCATTAGCATAAATAAAACGCTTGTAATCGTTTAGTTATTCGTTACAGTTTTTGGTGAATTAAATATCATGGCCTGCAGTCAGCTTTAGTTCATGCTTTTTATATTGCAGAAATGCTGGCTAACAAATGGTCAAAAATAAAATTTCAAAAGGACGAAGTATTGGTAAAAAAGGTGTTTAGCGCGCTATAAAAACATCTATTTATGTATTTACATTTCAATCACGTGTTTATTGTTTTTTGCATGAATACTATTCCGGGGAAAGGTTTTCTTCTTTTTACCTTAACATGATCACAACTAATGCTTTCAAGGTAAACCATTTGAAAATCGATCACCGACTTGTCACAGTCACCCTGCTTTTTCGTAGCGATAGTGCAAGGGGGCCTACGGCGTAGCGCTACGGGCGACGTCTTACGATTACAATGACTGAGGTAGTTCAGCAATTTGTCTCTTCGAATTGACTCAGCGATATTTGTGCAAGAAGGGATTAGCTGCTGAATTTGTTGCTTACAAAACTGATTCTTTTTTTTTAAGTTTCTGAGATTCGTACTGTTCTGATTTTGTGATTGATTATTGGCGAGATTCGTATGGGATTTTCGTTTATTTTGTGGACGACAATGCTTTCTAGCAAGTAATACTGTTTGAAAGGGTCGTAGAAATTCCTCCAAATGGTTTATCTTCGTTCGGGTATTTGAAAATATAATATACAGAAGTGTATTTTTTGCACAACTATACCCACATGAAAAACACTCGTAATAATACTCGTAACAAAATAATACTCGTAATAATGGTAGAAATATCTTAATGCGTCATTATTTATAGTTTTATGTTACTATGGTCAAGTTTGCAATGTGTTTTAGTCGGCATGTTCCGTTCCTGTTTCCCCTGTTAGTGCCTCAAGATTAATACGTCTTACAGTAACTGGTGCAACAATTTGTCTCTATAAACGTTGACTCAGCGGTTAGCGCGACGCGCGATTAGCTCCGAATTTATTGTTTAATTTCAAAGCCAAGTTATTAATAACGCGAGATGATTAAACGGCCGAGACGCGGTGATTTATCGCGCGAGTGCTAATACACGGTGTTGAGGTTTCGAGATGTGTGATTGTGTAAATGTTTTATGATGTTGGTGCTGAAATAGGGTTATTGTTTAAGATTGCAGTAGGAAGAGTTGAAAAAGTCAATTTTTATCGATATACGAGATAAGGAGGGAGCAACGACGATGGAAGTGATTACGTTCCCAATCACTTCGATCATCGTTGATCCCTTTTGTCCCTTTTTCTGTGATTGTTTTATGATGTTAGTACTAAAGTTGGGTTACTTACTGCTTAAGATTGCAGCAGGAAGAACTTAAAGAAGGTCAATGGTGATGGAAATGGTTAGGGCACGTTCTAGTCGAAATATTATTTTTAAATTTTATATTTTAGCTAAGCTGAATTATAATCCCTAAGAGTGTTGCTACTCGTATATATAGCTTCAACATAAGAACCTTTTTGCGTGCATGTTTGATGAAAGTGTGCCAATTCGAAGATACAGGAGTATTTTATATATAAGTTCTAATTTAACGTGTGTTTATTTACATTAATTCGTTGAATATGATTATGGTTATTAAGTATAGATTCCCAAACTAACACGTTTACAGAGCTTAAGCAGCTTGATGTTTTGCATACGTATGTAGTCGCAAGGGATAGTTTAAGTTTTATCAACAAACATTTACGTAGTAAGTTGGTTAATTACGGGCGGGCAACTTGTGTCCGGAAACCGGACAACATGATACACAGCCACCCTCGTCTCAGACAAGCTTGTGCATGTCTCCAAAAACCCCACAACAAAAGGCATAACACACCAACCGCTCAAGCCGAATTCAACCTTAATACCTCTCATCTAAGCACAAAATTCCAAATCTAAAAGCATCACATGTATCGTTAAACTTGATAGCATAACAGTGACGCTGTAATCTACGTTACGCGAATACGAACTCAAAGTTTAAGGACATATTGTTCAAAATGTATTGTGCTCGCTACAATGGTTGCGGCCGCGATATGGGGTTTATGCGTGTAAGATGATGCTTGTTTGGCAAACTCTTGCTGATATGATAAATCAGTTTACAGCCACCAAACAACTCACTCGAGATCGAGGGGAACGCCAACGATCTAGCGTAAAATGAACAATCGCATTTTGAATACTTGATAATTCTATTAGTGTTCAGGGCTGACACGTGGATTAAGCAATCCATTAAACAGCTTTGGTCGATGAAATATAAACATGTGTGTGGGACAGCGGTTCAAAAAGGCTGTGCCCCTCTCCTTGGGAACACATACCAACCAAAAAAAAACGGTTCAAAAAGGCTTTCATGTAAAAAGGTAAGTGAACCAAATACTCGCTGATAACTAAAAATAAAACACTAATTGTGTATTTTGTGCCAATGCACCAAAACGCAAGGGACTCTTCGAATTAAGTCTATTAGTGAAGAAATGCACATACACGTGTTACGATTACAAATCCAATTTCTGAATCGGTCTAACGTCGAGATCACACCTTCCATTGAAAACGGCCGACAATTGAAAAACGCTGAGCAACGTCTCTGTCCGACGACCGCCCACACAGCTAGCGCCATCCTGCTCTAATAGGATTACCGCAGACCGTGGCAGGTAAGTGTCGTTAATTGCCGTAAAAATCTACGCTGACAATGGAAGGACAAAAGACGGCGCCCAGTGCGCGGCCGCCCTTAGCGAAAGTGATTTATTGATTTCTTTATGTCGGCTTAGGCGGCGGATTATGCTTTGTTTGTTTGTTTGCTAGTTGGCGGCTGCCGTTTGACTGGACTAACAAAGGATAGAGAGCAAGCTTAGCTACCTGTTTTTGATAGCAGTTGTAATGTGACCACGTCATGATGTGTCAGGTGAAACGTGAACTCGAAAAACTTAAGTCGGAAGTTAGTTTGGGAGAGAATGTGTCGAAAATTATGTTTAACAAAAATGTGTTTCATTGAAAAAGATGTAATTGTTAGAATCAACGCAGATGTATATTTAACCGGCTGACCTCTCAGAAAGTTGAAAGCTGAAAATATCCATTGGGGGAGGCTGTAAGTGGCCTTTTTAATAATTTTGTGATAATCCCACTGCCTGCCCATGAAAAGACGTAAAATTATGTACACTGTACGGGCGGGAAAAGGAATCCCCAGATCGCATATTAGTATAGCCCTCTCGCACGATTCAGGCTATAAACACATGTAATGTGTGTAATTCATCCCATTACACTATAAATTCCCAAAGTTCCTAGATGTGTAAAAAGGTAATGATAACCCACATAATTTTTCTAATCATAACGTGCAGATCTGTCCAAGTGTCCTGACCTAATGCGCCGCGATCTGTCGCACCTATATTACCCGAGCGGTGATAAAAGGCCACAAAAGGGCAGTCGGCGCCATTGATTTATCGCCCGGAGTGATGTAGAGGTGAAAGTGTTAGGGCCGCGCGTAAATCAAAACCGCTGTATTGACAGCCAATGAATACTGTTATTATACCGCAAAATAATTGTTTATGATTAGCTACTGGAGAGGTTAGACGCTTTGAAAGATTTATGGGCGTTTGATTGGTTGTCGTCGTTCGTTTTTCTTCTTTTGTTTTTGTAATAAACGCTATGTTGCACGTGTATAAGTATGGGTGTCAATTATTTATAGAAATAAAAAAGAAAATAATTGGAAGTGTGGAGTGTAGTACATGAACAGTCGTGGAGTTGTAGAGAAAACTTAGACATTTTTGCAGGTATAGTATTTTTAGTGCAATAAGATGATTTGAGCCCTGGGGACACCGGTAACGCCGTGAAGTGTGTAAATATAGCTTGTCCTTTTAAATGATATCTTAGGAAAAACATACTTAAATATAAACTATATTTAAACAAGTTGTATGTATGTTACCTTCAAAACAGGAATCGTTGAACCCACATAATTTGGCGGTGATTAGTTATGTTGCGTAACCAGTAATTGTTGGTCCCGTTTTAATTCACCTTTAATAGGAACCCAGGGACCTTCGGGTTTGTTCTTAACCTTAAATTTACGGTCATTTTTCACATAAATCAAAGGGAGCCGGCCGGGAGATTTATTACAAGCGGTCACTGCCACAATGACCGACATGGATCAAACTACCTGGGATGTTGCGTAACCACGGTTTTGCAACCATTGCAAATTTGGACGATTTATGACTTACTTTTGCGAGTAAAAGTGCAAGTGTAAACACTTAAGGCATTATTATCGAGGCAGAAATTGCCCAAAGAAACAGCTGCCTGGCGCCAGTAGTTTTTGAATGTGAAGTTATGAGTTGTAGAGGGCCTATTGTAGTTGTTATTTGATTCACCAGAAGTTCTTATTATTGGCACTTCTTGTAATTAAATGGATATCAAATTTTAAAGTGTGGTAATCATAAATTATTGCAAGGCAAAATATCTGACATATAATTATATGCGCAGGCTATTTCGGCATGGATATTTTTATCAATTTGCCCCGACAAATGTATCGCGGGGTAACCAATGTTACAAAAGTTTGAGCCAAGAGTGAACTTTGAGAAATTATCTTGACCTTGAAATACTCCGCAGACCCATCTGGGTCTATTCTAAATATGTTTGTCTGTCGAATTAAATATTGATGCCGCTCTATTACCAATTGAGCGTTTAAATAAATAACGCCATGTGCCACTGCAAAGATACCAAATGACAGAGTTCCCATGTCATCATCATTACGTATAAATGGGCTCATATTACAGTGAATATTTCAGTTGTTTAGTTACAGACTGCCTAATTGGGGACGCACGCGATCTCCGCGACGCGTTTGTGTAACTACTTGTTTTGTTGCTTGCAAATAAATAAAATAAGCGTAAAAATAGTTTTCCTAATTTTACGGAACAGTACACTTAACTTATCCTAAACCAAATATCTCGTAAATATCTACGCAAAACAGGCGTTGCGGGTTTTTCAAATGTGAAATTGAAATCTATAGTTAAATGTGGAATTGCGCCAAACTAATTTCACTGTGTTAATAAGAATAGATTATCTTTATACATATAACAATGTTAGGATAACAAAGAATGTTAAAATATAGCAGGGTGATTGTAGGAATTACGTGCTACAATTCTCTATATTATTAAGAATTAACATGAATTGCACCCATTAGCGAATAAATGCAGACAATAAATAATAGGTATGCTTAGGAATTAAAGCTATGAATTCAATTTGAAAGATGTGTTAGAAATGATAACAATATTACACTAGCAATAGATCTCAAACGAAATAATTAGGAATATTATTCTTTGCTCTCTCATTTAATAACCGACAGCTGTATCAAACGCAATGATATCATTTGACGATATAAAGAACATCGCGTCAGACATCAGACAGGCCGAACAAATTGAGACTGCAGAAGTACAGAATTGTATTAAAGAATCGGAATGATCGATCGTGGCAGGGCGTTTTAATTCCGACGCGAGATGGGCGGAGGCGTGGTCCCCGACGATTTGTTTTAGCTGCAGCCGAATAGGTGAGGGAAAAAATGCCGAGCGGCGATGGGAAACTAACAGGAAATATGGTGTTCGTAGAACTTGGTGGCTTCAGTGAATTTTGAATGGTGTTCCCTGGTCCCCTTTATTCTTCCTCGAATACCCACACACACTGGATTATCTGGTCCATGGACCCCTTAAGGGTCCATGATGCGAGAGCCAGGGGTCTGTGGCTCGCATACGACACTAACTTTCTTTTCAATTTTTTTTAAGTATGTACGCTTGTTTTCCAGGTAGGTTAAATTGGCATGAGGGACGGCCGATATAAGTATCTGACGCCAAATATATATTGTTAAAAGGTCATTTGAGTGTTACTCTATCTAATCAGGATTTGTTTAACTGCAAATACTTACGCGTTTAGTTAAATTTGCGTTTAAACAATTCTGATGATAAACATCCAGGACTTTTAAAAAGAAATATGTAAAGCTTACTCATGAACAAATAAATTTGTGTATGCATGCGTGTGCGTAGAAGAAACCAACGGGTTTTAAAATATCACAGAGAAAGTAGACGCAAAAGTGCCACCGGATATCCAGCTCGGAAACGGGTGGAATAGACGAGGAGCTGTCACTTAACGGAATCAGTCAAAACTTGGTAAATCCAATATCTAAGTTTAGAGCGGGGGCACAAAGCTCTGAGCTGCATAGAGGATGCGGCCTCACTGGCAGCGGGCACCAAAAATAGTAGGCTGTGCCTCTACTAACTATCTAGTATAGAAAAAAAGTTTTGTAAGTACCAGTGCTCACGGCAGAAATGTTTCTAAAATAAAACAAATCATGGTCAATTCTCTGGAAACAGCAAACGTTAAACAGAATAAATCACGTTGCGGTTTTATATCCAAATGTAAATAGCCGATATTTTTGGCTGTATGATTGGCTGGTTGCTCCTTTCCTTTACGATAGCTCTTAATAAGTTAGGTTGTAGATTATAATGTTCGTTAACACGTTTGAGGGCCATAGGCATTTGTTTACCTGAACATTGTTTACGTACGTAGGTAAGTAGGTACGTGGTCTCGATAGCAGGAAAATTAACAGTAGTATTAATCCATTATACAGGAGGATAGATTTCCGAGCGCACTTCCATTCCAAGTCATTAAAATCAACGGCCTGCTAAGGTTGCCTAGTAACTAGATTAGGATTGGCAAGAACAGTGCTATCGATCTAACTGTCGTAAATCGTCACGTTACGGAACACCGGCTTACATCTATGGCTATAACCGTTCCGCGCGTTACCTCACACTCACACGTTCAAAACTCACGGAATTGATTCCAAATATCTTGCCCGCTTCCGCCGGCACCTTGCTCCGGCCGCGTGCATCGCTCGATAGCGCCGACAGTGACTGATTACCCCCAGTTCACGGCCCCACTATCTGAGTATAAAGTTTGCTTATAAACATTTAAGGTGAGGGAATTCGTGAAATGCACATTGATTTTAAAGTCTGATCCATACTTATTAATAAGAGAAATGCGAAAGAAACTCGGTTCCTGTACTATCTTTTACTCGACGTAAACCTTTGATGGCAAGTTTGTCAAGTACCCATCTATAGAGGCGAGAATTTGTCGGGCTGAAGTTACGGGTACGATTTTGATCTTATTGTATACACATGATAGTTTTATCATAAAATAATAACGTAAAAGTTAATATTTGGTGATATCACAGATGTGAGTGAAATGAGTTGGTTGGTTTAAAAACAATGTGTCATTTCAACAGACCAACACTAGAATTAACAAATTCAGATAAAAGACATTACGCACCCTTAATAATAAACCGGGCTAACTCAAAATGATTCTGCAATTGAGTTGAAACCATTTGAATTCTTTTTAAGATTGAAAATAAATTGTCATTTTTTTTGAGTTAGCCCGGTTTATTATTAAGGGTGCGATTAATAGATTTAAGACTGTTGAGGTTCTGATCAAATGATTTAGTTTGACGATATATGTCAACGTTTGACACGTGCAAAACTGAAAACGAATCTGATCATAAATTCAGTATACCAGTGTTGTAAACCTCGCCGACCGGACGGCATGTTAACACCGTGTTCAGAAGGCCCCCTGCCGAGGCCGGCGGGGGGCCTTCGCTCCTGCTCTCAGCGTTAATCGCGTTAAACGCCAGCTACAACCGTCCACCTCCGAAAAGACGCAAGTCTTCTTAAATCCTGCACCAGCATAGCCCTTCTGTATAAATACGGTTAGTATTGCCTATGTTACGCTAATAGCTGAATGTCTAACGTTTTAATGATGTTCAGTTCATGGTTTGAGTGAAACGTGTTAAGGTCTTATGCGTGAAATGTAAAATGGGTGTTTGAAGTGAACGTCCTCAATCTGGGTACCTGGATGGCATCGGCCAGTCATGAGTGACGATGACGACATTGCCTGCACACAAACTTTGCTACCGTTGCAAAGGATCCATTCATATGTAAGGGCCTTATCACACTTGCGATTTGCGGGCGAGCTGCGGGCGAGTTTCCATACAAAACCAGTCGCGGCGAACGCGCGGCGTTATGTTACTTCGCTTCTCACTCGCCCGCAAATCGCACGTGTGATAAAGCACTAAGGTTTTAAAACTAAGTAGTATTGGCTGTGTTTCTTAACGCGGATTACGAAAACGCGTCTCTCCACCGCGATAGTAGAATTGTAGGTGTCCTGCCGTTTGACCAAAAGTCATTTGGCAAAATTACACTTGACAAACAACGTTTTGCAAAAAAATGTTTCGCCAATTGATCATTTTACTACTAGTCATTTTACAAATGACTCACTTTTCCAAATGATCAACAGTTAAATTTACATTTTATAAATAATCATTTGACAAAATGAACATTTAGCAACTGAGTTATCAGACAAAATTACTCTTGGTCTAAAAACGTTTGGTACAATGTATTATTTGACAAGTGTTTCGTTTATTAATAAATCTAATAATAGATATGGTATGGGTCAAATTAATACACAGTATTTGGAAAAAGAGTAGGTTGTTAGGTTAGGTTAGGGTTTGAACTGCGTCCCCCAACAAAAACGAACTACTGACAGAAAAATTTGGTAGTTAGGTTAGGTTAGGGTTTAAACTGCGTCCCCCAACAAAAACGAACTGCTGCCAGAAAGACTAGGTTGTTAGGTTAGGTTAGGGTTTGAACTGCGTCCCCCAACAAAAACGAACTGATGCATTTAGACTAATAATGGAAACAACCTAGGTTGTCGGTTAGGTTAGGTTTGTATTATGACCACCAATAGCCATAATGCATGATTGCTTGCCTTCTATATAATCTTGTAACTTATGGCGATAAGAGGGTAGCAGAATAAATTACCCAACAGACTAAATCATAATGTTTGAAAAAAGAAGTACTTTTTATGAAATAACATTTTGTTAAATGACATTTGGACAAATACTTAATTTGCGAAACATATTATTAGGTGAAATGAAAAAAGGTCAATTGAAATTTTATTGTTTAACACATTTGCCAAGTGTAGTGTTTGCTAATTAATCATTTGCTAAGTGAGTTTTTGTAAGATGATACTTTTGTCAAATGTCTCGTTTGCCAAATGATTATTTGGTGAAACGTTGTTTGTCAAATGACCATTTGTCAATAATTTTTTGGTCAAACATTAGTGAACCAGAATTGTAAGGTCATTGGCCTGATGGTCGTTTAAAAGAAACAGAAGTCGAAAAGTAATTCAATCGCAATGGTTTGAAATTGATTTTTCACCAATATTGTCAATCTGTCCGAGGGGTCAATTGCAGAAAAAATTTACCTTTTACTTTTTTTGTCTGATCATGGTGTGTCTTATACCATTTTACTCAGAATCATGAGCACTTTTTATTTATGAAATAAAAAAAGCTGTCCAAAATGTCCAATATTTCCGTACAAATTTTGAATCTCAGTTTCGTTACGCCAATAAAATGATATAAGACACACCATGATCAGACAAAAAAAGTAAAAGGTACATTCTTTCTGCAATTGACCCCGAGGAGTCTTTGAAGCACAAGCTTCATAAGAGGCAGTAGAACTAGTCCATAAATAATACACGGACGTCGATTTGCCACACCTCAATATACAGTCTCGAAGTCAATTTTGTCAGATGTACTGACATGACCCCAATATTAAATGTTCCCAAGCAGCGATTGACACAGGAGCTGTAATTTGCCGCATGTAGAGCATGATGTATCGGCCTCGGGCGCCTCAGGTGAGGCCCGTTCCCAGGCGCGCCCGACGGATGATGATGGATCATCCCATGCCGCTTTGTTCTGACCCGCCGTTTGTCCCGACGACAAATTTGGGGTCATTCCGTCTTTGCTTTGGGCTATTGTTGCTCTAATTGTGCTAAAATACCCCATAAAAACGTTAGTAACTGTTCTTTATCAAAATAGCGTACGTTTTTAGACGTAGCCGAAACCGTGCCACGAAGTAACGGCACGCCAGTCTAGTCTAAATTGATGGAGCCCATATATAAGGCGAGTTGTCATAAAAATTATATCTACTACGAGTTCGCCTGGGGAAATTCAGATGACTCACGTCTCTGTTTTTTAAGACATCATTAGCGAAGCGACATAAATCCTACATACCAAGATAGCATGTTATATGAGTTGTCAGCATGTAAATTATGATCTAAAAAGTTCTCACTTATAATTTGTGGTTATAGTGCATGTCGAGTTCCGTTCCGTTAGAGGAGTCGCGGCGGGTCGGTGGGTCGGATAATGCCGCGCGGCGCTCCGCCCGCTGCGCCCGCTGCGCCCGCGCCGACGCCGACGACACTCCCACCGGCAGTTACCCACACAAAACGTCGTGAGCCTCACAATTCAATATATTTCAGAGTAATTTGATGTTCATTAAAGAAACTCTGGGACCGTGAACCAGAACACAATGGTTGAATGGCCATTTGTTGCTGCCGTTGAAAGGCACAATAATAATTCCGAAGTAGTTATTCACGCGGCAGTTAGGCGCTTACGAAACGTCGTTTCGTGATGGAGGAGCTATTCCGTTGTTAAGTGACCGTCGCGATGGTGCGGATTGATAAATATTTATTCTAAGCACGCTAAAACAATGCAAATGGGACTGACCTTGTTGGCTGTTTTTTCTGGTGGTTTTTTTCTCCTTCATCCAAGGGTACTCGGGGACGTTGAGGCCGCCGCCCGGGGATGGCAGGTCGGGCGCGTAGCCGGGCGGGGTGTGCTGGGGACTCAGCTCGGCACCTCCGAGTTGAGGGAGGGCGGTCATGAACTCTGCCATGGACGGCTGGCTGTTGATGAAGCCGGTCTCGGTGCAGGTCTCCAGCATGGGATGCGGCGCGCCGGCGGCGGTGACGGCGGCCAGCCAGAAACCGTTGCCGCCATGCTCCATGCGGTCGGGCGCGGGTCCCATGGGCGGCGTACTCCTGCTCTTCACTGCGAACTCCTCCTCCATCTCATCGCGGACCCCCATGCCTCTGACGGGCTGCTTCCCTCTGATGGCGGGGAACTCTTCGCATTTTATCTTGCGCACGAGCGGGTTACTGTCCAGCGGCAGCGCGGTGTTGCATATCTCTTGCATCGCTGCCGGTGCCGGTGAAGCGTAAGGTCCAATGCGCGATCATTCACGTGCCGAGTCTGTCTTCCGTTTCGCCTCATGCGTTAACATTTTCGTTTACGCATTGGGATTGGTATAGTTGCTTTGTGAAGCTATTGAGCTTAGTTTCGAAGGCAGCGTCATTATATCTGTAAAAGACAGTACGAGTTATACAAGCGCGGATTCAAAGTATATTCCAGGTGCTGTTTACGATATGGACGCAACAGTTATCAAGGTTCTCAATATTTTACGTTTCCTTTTCTGTGTCTCAAATGTAACAGCGTCTTTCTCAATTAACAGTTAAATTATTTCGTCTGACGAAGGCATAAAGAAGGTAGATAATTAATTAAGATAGTCATCAGGAGTTGTTGGGATTACTTTCCACGGATCGAGCACTGAATAAGTAATGCTCTTGTAAGAGAACAAGGCTTTGTCTAATAGTCCCAAATGGAGAGGCTAAATTAAACGTAGCTAGGAGGCTGTTCGCGGTTATTCGGCAATTATTCGCGGACGCTCGTCATTACGTGGTTTGTGTCGAATAATTTGAGCGTTTGACGTCGTGATGAACCCGCCCGTAATGAGTGCCCGAAATTGTTTATTGTTGTAATAAACATTATGAAGCGAGCAACGAGACAACAATAAAGTTATTAAAATTGTTATGAACTCACCGCGATGAGTCAATGCGTGAGTTTATCTAAATTGCGTTACGTATGGACATTTAGCACATGTGTGGCCTTCGTAGGACTATTGTTGCTTCCATGCTCGTCAATGGTATTTACAAATGAGAGAAACGACCTTTATGTGACACGATACGTGCTACTGTTCCACAATAAATCTATTTTGCCAGTAGAGGTCCGAGTTTAAGTAAAATAGTGCAATGTAAGGGTACCATTTCTTATTCCTTATTTATTTTCTACTGCGCATGTTAAACTTACTTTAACATTTTTCATTTCGTTTCAGATTTGAGGATATTAAATTAGGTATACGGCCATTTCACGAGCCACCAGATTTTACACTACACGTTTCTAAAATGGCGCCATAAACAAATTCATAAGTAGGCTCTGCTCTCATTTTTATGCGTTTTTAAGGGCCCCCTCGAGGGAATTCAGGAAAAGTGAAACGCGGCGTAAAACCTGCACCCCGTCGCGAGACAAGAGGGATCTCCAAATTTAAGACTGCCTTGCTATGCAAATAGAAATGTTTGAGGCAAAGCAAGAATGCTTTCACGGAGAATAATTTTGCCCTAGAACAGATGGTAGGACTGTGGGAGAGAAAAGGTAAGTTGATAAAATCAGGCCCGTATTTAGAGATCCAGGGCCTCCTAGGCACTTGGTATTAAGAAGGCAAGCCATGCTTTTGGGCTTATATGAAGGGTCCACCGCTGGGGCCTCTCTTAGCTCGCCGAGCCCCTAGGCCGAGGCCTTAGTAGGCCTACGCGGAAATCTGGCGCTGGATAAAATGTGATATCAACGCTATAAATTCTTAAAAAAAGTAATAAGTCATTTTTACACGTCATTGTACCATAAATGTAAGACATGTTATGTCCAGAATACAAAAGGAAATTACATTTCGTTGCTCGTTCTCATGCGGGGCGCAGACGGGAAATTTTAATTCAAAACACAGAGCAACCCATACGCATTAAAATAGGTTTAAACGCCAGCCGTTCCATTTTCAAAAAATAAAATAAAACAAAAAGGTGCGTTCCCGCCATTTCTCTCGGGCGCGCCGCAAATTCCAGTGGAAAAAATCGTATTTCGAACGCGGTTTGAATTTTAATTGACATTCGGTCTGGGAGCCGTTGCACGGGGAGTCGCGGATGTTTTCGAGTTTACGTCTAGGCCGGGTAGGGTGTCCACCAGTTGCGGGCCATAAAAGCGACGCCACACGTCCGCGCCCTAAAGGGTGCCTACGTGATAAGGAACGTTGTCGGACATAAAAAAACTCGGGCAAGAAAAAAAAACGGTGTTGTTTCTTGAGGACAGGTATGGAAAGGAAAGAACCAGATGCAGCGACGTGGGTGACGTTATAGCTGAAACATTCTAAAACATATGTCTTGTCGTATGTATGAGGGATTGGGCGTATTCACCAATGACTGGGAAATACTTCATCGACGAGAGTTCAACTCTTAAATTAGTGTAATATTCCTTACTAGTAAATAAATGTTGTAAATAGTAATAACGTTTGCAGAAGTCATGCTAATATTTACAGATCTTTGAGCTACCAAAGTATAGCCACAGACGAATTGTTGTGTTCCGCTGTGGTGCCTAAGGAGCCGTATCGCGAGACAGTTATAGCGTTCAGCTGCTTTTCTTTCTGGGTTAAATTGTTTGCGAAATAATATACCTACCAAAAGTGACTAGATCAAGAAATACATATCATAAATTGGGATAAGAAACGTCGTCTTCTATAAATTGTTTGAGAAATATTATTTAGTTATTATCCAAAAACAGCGGAAAGTTCGGTGGCAGTTAAGATAAGGTTTGACTTCGACGGAAATCAAGGACTCTGTTTGTCAATGAGCGCACATAGGGGTATTTGACATAAAAACCTGGCCAAATTATTTTATTGATGATAAAAATTTAGAAGGTGTATGTTAAGCCCTTCCAAATGTCATCTTGAAGTTTATCATAATATTTCGAAATTAATATTATTTTATTAAATTAAAAAACAGAAATAAATAAAAAAGTTATACATATTTATTTATGAATCAAAGTCAAAGTCAACATTTTATTTGCTTGAATCATGGTACAATTAGATTCGGCCTTTTTTATAGCCAAAAACCCCCCAATACCAAATTTCAGTAACTATATAACTGTTACATTAATAAAATTGCTACAATATAGCAAAATTGCGATACAAACAAATTTAAAAAAAATGGCGGAAGGAGACGGAAGGTTTTTCTTTTGCATCACTTGTAGAGTAATCCGACTATACAATAATAGCTTGACAAGCCTTGACAATCCTACTACACTAATAATTAGTGTTTTAGCAGGATTAGGTCACTTAATTATTAAGTGTAAGAAAAATCTACAAATATTTTATTTTATCGATATCATTTTAATATCCCAAAATCAGTACAAATTATTAATCTGTAATTCCAAAATTTTGGTTTTAAATATAGTGCATGTCTTCATTTTTCAAATATATATCAAATTAGTGCAGAAATTGTTCACAATCGGTAGATAAAGTCTGCGAGTAAGCTCGTCGAGATTAACACGTTAAGTAGTTTACGAATGTTGAATTTCGATAGCCAGGTAAGGTCCAAATACTAGTTTGTAGAACAAAATATGGGTGCAATGCGACGTGCCATCTATTCAACTACAGTGGAACCTCGATAAGACGAAACTCAAGGGAAACGCTAAAAAAATCGTGTTAATGAGTTCGTCTTCGACTTACAGAGGTTTTCATAAGTCCATGTTCTACGTATAGAGGTTAATGCTTTTGTACTTTTTACTTCGAGTTACAGAGGTAAAATAAATAAAAATTCGAGGTATAGACGTAAAATTTCCTATAGACTAGATAGGTATGACCTACCTGCCATAATTTTTCTTCCAGTTACAGAGGTATATTCACAAACTTCGAGATACAGAGGTGATAAAACAAAAGAACGGTTTCTTTGAGATATAGAGGTAAAGTTCATTTATGGAGGTGTTATAGAGGTAAAAAATGTACCAAAACGTCTTGTAGGGATTCATTAGTAACTTCGACTTATGGAGGTTTAATATTTCGAGTTATCGAGGTTTCGGGGCTTGAAGGGAAGGGAACGGGATTTTATTTCGTGTTATAGAGGATTTCGTCTTATCGAGAATCGACGTATCGAGGTTCCATTGCATTAGAACATCGCGTTCTATGTACGACTAGTCAATATTTTCTTTTTCAACTTTTCGCCAGGTTTTTGTATCAAATACCCGTTAGTGGAGCGTGAGAAAAAAACATAGCGTGACGTAAATAGCACTGCAACATTTTACATTTACTTCATTTTGATTTCACAAACATCCACAAAACTAGAAGCTCTTGAGCTGTAGACCTCGCGAGTCTGCCAAACCCCATGGCATGGCTACGCTATTTTGACATAATTTCAAAAACTGAACCGATAAAAAATCAACAAGAAATCAAGTGAGAAGAAGCGCCGGAAGAAACTCACCAGTTTCTCTTTTTAAAATATTTAAATATAACAAGTATTCCATTATTACATGTGATTTCATTAATACGTTACATTAAACTAAAAACTTCGCTTTTACAGATGTAGGTCTCTAGGCGTCAAAACAAGACAATCAAAATAATAGAAAATATATAGAGTAGTAAAATTAATGGAGATGTAAAGAGCCGCCGTTGTCAAAATATCATGTTTTGGAGGTGTAAAGGTTCTCCAAACATCGAAATATAAAATGGGAATGTTTACTAAACATCTTACAGAAATGTAAAAATTCTGCGACTTACCTGATATAACTTAAAAAGTAAATAAAAATAAAATTAATACAATTTTTTTCTTAGAGATGTATATGATCTCTAAGTGTCAAAACAATTGACAAGTACAAAAACAGAAAAAAACACAACTAATTAAACATTATATTGTCTTCGGTTTCCGCGATTATCACCCATAGTAATAAAACAACTTAAACGGATTAAATCGCGTATATTACTACATTTTAAGTCCCGACGTTGAAAAGGGCTACGAAACGTCGGGATTTAAAATGTAGTAATATACGCGATTTAATTCGTTTAAGTTGTTTTATCACTATAATTAAACATTATTTTAAAATATAGTTATTTCCAGTCGCAGTTAATCCCACGGTGTTTCATCATTCATGTAGTCTTGAAGTCTTGAAGATATGAGTTTACGCTTTACACAATTCTTGAATTTGTTAATAGATAATTCAGTTATGTTTCTTGGCAGTTTATTATAAAACCTTACACAATTATCCATGAATGATGTTTTCATTTTATATCATTATCAAAACTGCTGACGAAATTACACGAGAATCGTTTGAGAAACGGGAGCAGTAGAGTAGAACAGCCGGACATCCCGACTAGCGATGTGCCGCGGGAATATTCCCGGGAATGTTCCCTTGTTCCCGGGAATATTCCCCAAACCAGGGAACATTGAAAATATTATCATAAAAGACAAAAAATGTTCGTGGGAGTTAATTATACGTTCTGGTATGCCGTTAGAAATATTGTACTTCTCGAGAGAAATACTATTTATAATTTTTTCCGGCATCTTTTGCAATAATATCTTCTTTTCATTAAAATTCAACTAATTCTTAACGAACGTTGGATGCAATGATGAATAAAATCATCATTATCATCATCAGCCCATAGTCATCCACTGCTGGACATGGGCCTTCCCCAGTTCGAACCAAGTTACAAGGATGTTTGGCCCTAATAAAAAATGTAGACATGCCGTATTAATCAAACAAAAATTGATCAATCGGAGTTTTGCAAAATAATTTAATGGATATGATTTTATTTTATTTGTTATATAATAATTTAACATTCAATATATTTGCAGTCTTACTTTTGCTGATTTAAATAATCATTAAAATAAGGATTATGAGAAATGGTATGGTTATCAAATGAATGAGTAGTTTGTGGATCGTTATTTGTTAAATCATCATTTGTGAAATGTTTTTTGTAAAATGACGGTAAACAACGCCAGGACTAAAAAACCTAATTCAAAAGAAAGAATTTTCTTTAAAAAAGGTATATATTTAAAGTACGTTTGAACCGGGTACGTGACGTCGGCATTTGCCAACTTGGCGTCGTGGGCGTGAGATTCCGCTGTCGTGTATTGCCGACTGTGGCGATCAAAAGGTTAACCCTATGGGCACGAAACCCTCATAAGATAATTTTAATACTGAGGTATAACTCAGTAAACTTGTAACTTTTAAAGTGATATAGCAAGTAGGCTTTATTCACAATACAAGAGAAGTAAATAACCTCTGGCTGCGTGTCCGGGCGTCTAACTGGTGGTTAGGGTCCAATTTGCCGGCCGTAACGATTTCCTCTTCGGGGAATCGAATGGCGTGCGTCCGGACTCCGGCCGCCCACTGTTCTATATACTTATACCGTATACTTGTACTAACATGCAGGTTTGCTGACCGCGGTTCTTATAAGGACGGATTGTTACTCGCCATAAAAACTTAAATAAGCTCGAAACGGTACAGGAATGGGCTGAGGTGTCCACACATTCTTGAGAGCATTGAAAAGAAAATGTACCTAATTCTGTATAGAAATTCCATACAAAATGCTGATACCTGCTTCTTTATTTTCTTTACTTTAGTATGGGAAACCAGAATCTAAGCTTTTGTAAATGTACTTCCAATCTGTATTTCGTTGTAAAGGAAAAAGGAATACGATTACCACTTAACTCTTTAACTTCAAGCTACACTCAAAAAAAAAATTGGTTGCTCCTAACAAGATTGTGATAGTTATAATCAAGCATCTTGATTCCATACGAGCCTAACAAGACGTTAGATGCATCAACTAAGATGATATTGATTGTTTATCATAGTTCAATTAACCATGTTCTGATTTGATTCAACAAACATTGGTGTATAAGGTAACTAATTAAACATGATCGAATCATACAAAGAAGAAAATAATGATAGAAACAAGGAATATGTTTGTTAAAATTATCAAGATTCTAGATTGTTGTTTTAATCACCAATGAACTTGCTGTTTTAATTAATCGGCTTTCGTTGATATGTTTAATATCTTGTTTGTTTTATTCAAGTTAACGCCAACAAAGAGAAAATCTCTCTTGGTAGGCTCTGATTTTTTAGAGTGTAGTACATGTACTCAATCGAATTCGTAATAATGTCATACCTGTTGTTATATTTAAACATTTAAAAAAAAAGAGAAACTGGTGAGTTTCTTCCAGCGCTTCTTCTCACCAGAAGGTACTACCCGAAGCGCTAAAAGAAATAATACATATTTATAGGTAGAATCAGACTTGTAAAAGAGCCCTTGAGGGCCTACGAGTACATGCAGAAATAAACTACTTTTTCATCACACTTGCTCGTAAAGGGTGTTATAACACGCGCGCTTATAGACCAACTCGAGCCGATTTACCCCCCGTGGGTTACAAATATCTATAACTCCCACGGGACGAAAAACTGTATGAAAATCTATAACTCCCTCGGGAGTTATGAGTTTAGTTTTAAAAGTCGTACGTCATTTCAGACTAAGGAGGTTTCGAATCAGCCAAGGCTATTTCACATCTTCAAAACTTGGCTACAAAACCAATTTTAGTGTAAATAAAACTTATATGGTATATTTTACTATTATTTCCGTAGTTTTTGCGATTATTTTAATGCAATTAAATTAATTTAGTTTAAAATTTTATTTTGAAAATCGGTACAATCTGGCGACATTGCCTGTCAAGTTTAAAAACTAAACGCAGTTCTTAGCATTATCTGTGGAAGACTATATTGAAAAAGTTGACAGTTGAAGTTGTCTCTTAGCGGGTGCGTTAAGTTAATTTCATTTTTATGTTTTATTTTTTTTCCTCGCAAATGTGATGAAAAACATTGTGTGTATCACGGGCAGTAAGAAGATTACAAACTCGAGTCATTAAAAGCCTTCCGCCTACGGCGTCGGGCTTCTAATAGACTCTCGTTAGTAATCCCCTTCTTACTACCCTTGGTGCACAATGTACTATTCACACCTCCTATTCAGAAAAAAGTATTTTGCTCCCTCATAAGAGGGATCAAACTGATCAAAGTGATACTTTTCTGTTCAAGGACAACAGGGTATTTTTAATTTGAACCTACTTGGAATATGCCATACCATAAACAGCTTTATTAGTATATTACACACAGAGGGCGGTATAATAAGGAATGGCCCAGATCACAGGTGTTTGCGGTCCGAGCCGCAGGCGAGGGCCATAAATATAATATGGAAGTGGTAAATTAGTCCCGTCCGTATAAATAAAAAACGTTTTATAAAATAATAAGAGACTATAAATTTAACATTTCGTTTTACTAAAAATGTGTGATGCTCTTTGATTAACTATATATTTCGTTATTTTGGTAGATAGCGTTTGTATTTGAATTTTCCTCATAGTCGGTGTGAAAAGCAGTATGTGTCACAAGGTAGCAAAATTATTTTCACCACGGGCGTTAACACTTGAATCCCTCACTACGCTCCGGATTCTACTTTAGAATCCCTCGCTACGATCGGAATTCAATTGTAGAATCCTTCGCTTCGTTCAGGATTCAATGTACGCCCTCGCCGTAAATACATCATTTTGCTCCCTTGTGACACAATCTACTATTATTTTATCGCATTCTGGTCTTTGATGCATTCGTTATTATTTTTTTGATTTTAAAGGCTAAATCACACTCACCGTCTGTTATCCCAATAACCCTTGGTACGTGTCCATAATGTCTGTTCGTACCAATGTCTTGGAACTGTAACTGACTAACATTTTCCTATGTAAACATTCCGACTAAGTAGTTGGTATTGCGACATGTACGTTTACCATGTAAACCATAAATCATAATGTCTACTTTAAGTCCGTGAACCTTCAAGATCTGATAACTCCAAACGAGTGATTCTCAACCACGGCCGTGAGATATTATGCCTAATAGTGTCATTATATTCTGTAAGAGACGAACGACCATATGAATGAAGTGCGTTTAACTGACTGGCTGTTCACCTAAAATGTTCCATTATAATATATTTAGATAAAGTAAACCAGCCAAAAGGTGCGAGAAAAGTCCAGTCAATGACAGTAGCAAAACTGCATACACTTTTTCAAGGCTTAGGTTTGGGGTAACTGAGTCTCTTACCGGTGTGACCTTGATAGGATTAGCGAACCACATCACCATCAGTATCTCAAAGTGGGCATTTACAGACTGTAATCCATAGCAGTAGTCAGTTCTTCTAGCTTAATCCGAGGTCCAAACAAAATAGGCGATGTTTAATATCAAACTTGTGTAGGGAAAGGGAGCATCAATATAGAAAATGATGTCAACATTTCCATGTTTTTAGGGTTCCGTACCAAAATGGTAAAAAAAGAACCCTTATGGTGCGACTCTGTCTGTGTGTCCGTCTGTCACAGCCAGATATGTCAGGAACTACTTACTGCTGCTATCGATTTGAAATTTAGAATAGTATTAAAAATAGGTAACCCGAGCTTATTGGACAAAAAATAATCTTGTACCTTTTATACTTTTTTTTAAAGGGGTTCATAATGGGACTTTGAAAATTGAAAGTAAGTCTATTATATCGAGTGGGGTATCAAATGAAAGGGCCTAATTTGTAGGTTAAAACGCCGATATTTATTTTTTTCTTACATAAGTAGCTTTTGATTCATGACAAAAAAACCTTTAAAAAAAATACCATTCCCCTCTATTATCTTCGAAGTTACTGAACAGAAAAATCTGTAATAATTACCAATTTTTTATGTTATCCCAAATATTACAGGAAAAATATAACGGTTTTCCTAACTTGCACCGTTTTTTAGAAATTTGCGAAAATCGTAACACATACTTATTAGCTCCCATTACTAAACTAATCGCCATACAGTTTATCTTGAACTATCCATGTATCTATTAATAAGTTTGTACGGTACGCTCGGTGCGCGAGTCCGACACGCACTTGACCGGTTTTTTTTTCTTGAAGATGTAATATTTCAGTTATGTTTCTTACGATCGGCAAGCAGCTGCCATTGTTTAAAACCAGTCAAGTTTAGAGCTATATTTGTTATAAATTATGTTGGTGAGTTATATATGTATGGTATGGAGTAAGTGGGTAAACGAGCCCATAGGTTACCTTATGTACTGTAGAGCCTAAGATTCATGAACAATTCGACATGTAGAATTTCCATATTGTTGTTATTTCTATATTAATAGAGTTTTACTCCCATACTTCTTCTTGATATGTTTCCTTTTCTATGGAAAATATGATCATTATGGCGATATTTACCTTAATTTATTGCACTATGGAATAATCCTCGTGTGCTATTATGGACATTTATCGACCAAGAACATCTTTTCCAACCAAGATTCCTTTGTCACGATCAGACTACAGCGCGAAGTCTGTTGCTTGACAGCAAGTTAGCACGTTCGTTCGCTTTAGATGACGGAGGTGGTCAGAAACAGGATTGCATTTAGTACGATAATATGACGTACAAATTCTACTGTCTTTCGTCCTTGTACGTTAATGCAAGGCACACTTCAGTGCTCGCCGACCATAATAATACAAACAGCGATGTTAATCGGCCGAGACATGTACGATGCTTGTCTCAGACTAAAAGTATCGCGTGCGTATGGGTTAATGATAGTACACAAAACGTCTCACTTATCTGATGATGTAATTCCATAGATTTTTTGCCATAGGCAAATACTGATATAAATTAGGCCAGCAAACGTAAATCATAGTTATATCAGTATGTGATGCTCTGGAATAGACGCACAGTCAACGTTTAAGTTTTGTTGGATGAAATCTTTCAACAAACTACACATGATAGCACACGTACTCTACGAGCTAAACTTTTCTGCCAGCAGTATGTATTAATACGAATAACGGTGAATATTGGTGGTGGTTTATTGTCTAGATAGGCTTAGACATAAATCAACCAGTATTATGAACAAATTCTTTTTGATTTGCTCTTAGCCAAGAGCTTGCTTTGCTTTCAGTACATGATTGTAAACCGTGAGTCAGCCATCTTGTGAGGATATTGTGCTGACAAGAGGTGAAGGAACTAAAGGCAATTTTGCGGTCCAGAAAAGATGATTCTGTTTTATTTTAACTATGTTATAATATATTATAATGAAGATATTACATAGAACTATTAAAAACTTGCAAAGCGACCATGATTTCAATTGGCTAGCATCAATGAAGATGTTAATGGATTGTTATTAGCTGGGAAATAACCTTGAGTGTAAATTATCACATCATTGTTTCGTGCTATTCTGGTATTTATATTCAAGTATTATTAATGCAGTGCACGATGATGTTAAATGAATCAAACTAAAAAGAAAGTGATAGTGCCTAGATAAGAGGGTAGAAAGGTATTCTAAGTAAGATTTAAGCGAAACAGAACTGCTATTTTATGGGAAATGAAAATATTCATGATACATTCTAAGATGACGACGAAAATTCGAGAATAATCTTAGTCACTTGAAAAACCTATCATGGAAGAGACACAATGTATGGAATGGGAATTTAAAACGATCCCCGAAGAATTATAAAAACTGTGAAAATATTGTAATATGAAAAATAAAGAAAAAACGACGAAGCGCAGCATTATCTACGGCTATCCTCGTCAGGCAATAGAACTGCATATACAATACAAATAAAACAGTTCCGTGGCCAAGGTTTGAAGGACAAAATTGCCTAAACCGTTGCAGACATCAGGTTGAAAATTAAAACACACGGGTACAGCTAAGAACAGCTAACCTGTGGAATACCTTTGCTGTATAAGACAGTGTTTAAGACCCGAATTCACATGCAACTGGGTGCGCTGGTCCATCGTAGACTCGTTTTGAACTCAAGAGCAATCCCATTCATTGTATAAAATACAACTGTATTTGAAACCCGTTATGTCGGTTTCATAGTAAAACACATAACTGAAGCAATAAATAAACCTTACGGGCAATATCACGCGCACTACTGACAAAGTGGTGTAAAGCGTGTGGCGGAAGGTATTCGTCATAATGTGCTCGTAAATGTCTGGGGAACATCAGAACGGTTTGATGGATCGCGAGGGAGTCCGGGATACTGTTGCTAGGATTTAATTCATTTAGCTGAGGATGGATTTCGGAAATAGTTGAAGATACAGTGCGATTGTTTAGTGAACTAGGTAGATTAATCGCCTGTGCGCAAAGTAGCAAGGCAGTCCAGATTATGAGTTTACGTTTACATACGTTCGGGGTCGGTGCAGTGTAAGTACTGGCGCGGGCGCATCGCCGGCCGCCGCTTGCCTCGCAACAGAACCGGCCGCCGTGACGTAGCCGCGCGTCACACCGAGATAAGAAGCATGCAATATCTAATATGAAAATCGGGTGCGCTTGTCCGCTTGTACACAAAATATTTACATGTTATAAAAGTATTGTTTTTATGATAATTAATATTACACTTTTTATGTTTGATGTAAATATTAGGTAATTAATTAATTTATATAATACTATTTTAGAATTAAGTTTAGTTTTAAGTTTTAGATTAAACATAAGTTAAATTTAATTAATAAAACTTATTTATTGCTTAACTTAGAATTAAGTACACCACAGTAGTGACTGAGCAAAAACGGAACTACTTATACTGGAAGATATATTCAAAATGATAGTAAACATCCGGGGAACATGAAACTGTTATTGGTTTGGACTTTGGAGTAGCATTTAAAAGTCCAGTGCGACTGTTCTATCTGAACTAGACTGGAAGATAAGATAATATTCAGAATACTAGTGAACATCTTGGGAATATGAAAGAGTCACTCGATTAAAAATGTTATTGTAATATAAATGTGGATCAGATGTGAGCTGGTACTTGGAACTACAGCGCGATTGCTCACAGCGAGTGCGGTGACGGTTCCAACGCTTTGGCGGTAAAGATACCGCCAAAGCGTTGCAATATAAATATCAGTACCAGCCGGCAGTGCGACACGCGGCGCGTGCAGTGCGTAGCTGGTCTTTATAGCTGCAGTTTTTGTTACGGGGAAAATAGTTAAGATCTGTTCGTATGGGCCTCTCGTTACTTTTGAAATCATTGGATCTGAAGGTATTCGTCATAATGTGCTCGTAAATGTCTGGGGATCATCAGGACGGCTCCATAGATCGCGAGGGTGTCCGGAAGACTGTTGTTAGGATTTAATTCGTTTTGGAGAGGATATATTTCAGAAATAAAATTCATATGTAAGCAAAGTAGTTATAGAGCAAAAACTGAACGACAGTGGAAGATAGGATAGGAAACATAAAACTGTTATGTATTATAATATAATTAATTCTGGTCCCAGGTTTAGAGTAATATTTGGAAGTACCGTAAAACGGGGTGAGTAGGGACAAAACTGACATTCTAACCTCGATAAAATTTTATTTTTACATATGGAAACTGAATTGTGTATGTATATAAATAATGTTCCGGCCGTTTGTATTTTAGTTTTTTTTATGATTTTGGTAGTTCCAATTCTTAACTTTGACAATAAACACAAAATCCCTCCTCACACCGTAGTCCCTCTTAGTTGGGGTTAGAAGGGATTTCATACTAAGGGGAGTTGGACAAATTGTTGGATTGACACTTTTGGATTATGAATATTACTACAGCTCCATTTGCAATAAAAATATATTATTTAGGTAGCAGTAGCCTTTAAAAACCACCTTACCCCTCTGTCGTCCCTACTCTCCCCATTCGTAACCCAACTGTCCTCGCAATCCCTTCTCACCCCATTTTACGGTACAATGCGATTGTTCAAGTTAAGGAGGAACGTTTTAGAGAATTTTCATACAAATTTCAGCCGCCCATGTCTAATGTGTGTCATGTGTGTTTGAAAAATTGTTAGTTCGATAGTACTTTTCCTTCTGATCCCGCCAATAAGAAAAAATACCGAAAAAATAAGAAATATTCTAAATAAATCCATTTGAAAACTAATAAAATTTTGATCAAACCTTTGTTTGTGTGAGTGTTGAGTATCGTGTCGGTGTAAACAAAAGGGCGGCATTTATCGACAACAGCTGATTCTAGGTGTCAAAAGAATGCCTAGATTGTATAAAGCCTACTCCTAAAACTTCTGGCCCCTAAGCTAATAAAAATTAAAAAATAAAACAGTGCTGTCAACGGTGTCGAAGTTTATCTCCATCAACAAATTTAATTTCCTAAACTGATTTCAAGAAGGAGGTGGTATTGCATTGTAACCGTTTTTATCGAGTAGATAAAAATTGTACAAATACTTGAGTAATTTTTTTCTATGGATAATAAATACGAGCAGACCATTAGTTTTAAGAGCTAAAAGAGTTTGCCATCGCCGAAGCCAACGCATAGAGGCACTTTAGACACTTAAATGAAAAAGTGGGTACACAGCAGATGCCGTCCCTGCCCGTGTCCTGGGACGTACGTAGATACAGCCTCCCGCCAGATGCAAGGACCTGTATTGTTGATCGATGGAATCTAACTCTACTGGGCTATGGTGGTGGAAATATAGACTAAATACTGGGCTATGGTTTATTATTATTATATGTAATTTCATCCCGCTATCTGCAGTGGTTTAAGATGTACTAAGTCTCTTGATACCTTACTCACGCAACTGTTTTATACGTATAGAATTAATATTAAAATTAGTTAGTAATCCTTAATGTATTTGATCACAAAAGACAATATCTAATCAGAGTTTGTATCAGACTGTATCTGAATCGTGGTAATTATGTGTAAGAAGCTGTGTCGCGTTTCAGATTGAAGCGTGATGGATCACCAAAGGGGTGCAGCGCGGCGCGTCGCGTTTTCGCCTAAATTTGAACCTGTATTCGACGTGCACCGTTAGGCTATCATGCGGCGATTGTATTGTTAGCTTACCTATCATTCTTACGCGTGGGAGTTAGATATTTTTTGGCAGGACCATCTAGACTAATTAGGCTAAAGTGCCAAGTAGAGACTTAATGGCCTATCTATGGCGTACGGATATTTTACAAAGGTAAATAACATTTTTCAACGAGCCATTGAATCATGAACGCAGAAAAATAAATGAAATTGGTAGAATCAGGTATTAGGGAGAAGAGTAAATAATAAAGTAAAAAAAGTCGTAAGGTGATATGAGATGAAAACACTGAATAAAACTTAAAGCTGAGATTATTTTCACTAATCGAGAAATACTTACCTAAAACGTACTTAGTAGTAACCGAAGTTATACTAAAATTATGCTTTTTTGCCTGCTGGTAGCATTCTGTATGGTGGTCCTCCAATTTATGTTCTACCAGCAGCTAAAATTTGGGCAGTAGGTAGGTAGTTTACAAAGCTTTTTAAAGTGAAAGCGTTTCCCCAGAACCATCTTCTAATCAATCATACCTTGGTTGATTTCACTATGAAGAAACACATTCAGCGTAATGGACACTTTTACCTAACATTCTGTGTTACCTGTCTTTTCTAAAATCTTCTAGGGAAATTTCTCTTTAGGAAAAATTGCTATTTTTTGAAATGCCATATCTCAACATCTTCTAAACATACAGAGTTGATGTTACACTCATACTTTATCTACTTTAATAGTGTCATAGACAACTTTTCCCTAAATTGCATTTTTTAGAAGGTATAGACCAAAATCTGTGACCGAAAATGTTGGTGCTTTTCGAGCACCAAACATTTAGCACAACTTTTTCGAAACAGCAAAATCGAGTTTACACTACTAATATCTATCCTAACAACATCCCAAAATTGCAGCGTTGTGCGATTATTTGCGACCTCACCCCGATTTTTATGTTCGCCACGACGGGGGTAGACTAAATCAAGACCGCAATGAATGCCCCCTGCACGAGAGAGAGAGGGATGGCGCCGGGTGGTAAAGCTTACCATCCACAACCTGATGACCACGATGTCCATTCTGACCAAAGTGGAACGACGAAAAAGATGATTCGTAACAAAATCGTTGCAAGGCTATGTTTGACATTAAAAGACGTGGGGTTATTTCTCTAAGAAAACCATAGAAAATAAGCCCTTTTGAAAAGACACTACTCATTAATTATTAAAAAAATGTAACGGGGAGTATAAAGTAATAAACAGTAGTAAAATCTAAAAAAATGTGTTTGATTCTTTTGTCTGTTTGTCAGTTTGTTTGCTTGTTGGGGCATTTCATCAAAGATTTTCATGATATTTGTTGTACTGGTCGATTATAACTATAACATAGATATAATATAAACAAAAAAGAGACATACTTAAACTTACCTGAATAAGCCGAATTGTCGAAATCCCTATAAGTTCCTAATATTAGTTAATTGTTTAAAAAAATGCAAGTATTATTAAAGAGCTCCTTAACTAAAATAGCCTTTATAAATTAAGATTAGTAGTTAAGAATGATAAATAAAAATGTAATTGTGTGAAATAAACGGATAAAATATATATATATTTTTTACATTTAATTCATTTATAGATTTAAAGCTATCTTTATAGCAAACGTGGCCAACTTGATTAGACCAAAAATCCATTGTTCATAGTTTTTTACCCGACTGCGGCGAAGCCCAAAGGAGGGTTATGTGTTTGACCTATATGTATGTAAGTATGTATGTATGTCCGTTCCTGTGTCCGCTCGTAACTACTTAACGGCACATCCGATTTTGATAAATGATACATCATTAGATTCGTCTTGATGGTGCAAGTGTCACTGGTATGAATTTCGTTAAAATAAACAAAATGGCGGATTTTATGCAGTTTCAAAGTGCACCGCGGTCGGGTTTTTTTTAGTAAAAATGTGGTTATTAATATTATTATCAGGTATATTAAATTTATATTTTTTGTCTTGCCACAAGCGACTGGACTAATATCGACATGTTCCTCTATAGCAATACAAATCAGGTTAGGTGGACCGTTTAGTTCTGTTTTTTATGTTATCTATCTACGTATAATTGAAGACTACTGATGGACATGTGGAAGACAACTTCAACATTTACTAGTATTATCTAATAATTACTATAATTTATAAAAACTTGATTCATTCTCGTTGTCAGTCATGTCCAGTCATATTGTTGTACTTACGGTAGTAAAACTTTTTAACAGGTTGTTAGGAAGACATCGCTCTTTAGCGATAAGACCTCCAGCTGTTTACCTGTATATGTTCATAATCTCGTTCTCGTTGAGGTGTGCAATACTATTTACACCAGTGTACCTGTACACCAGTGGCGTCTTTCACGCATCTTCTACGCCACGCCACTGGTGAGTGGCGTGGCGTGAAAGATGTGCTTGGGCAAGCCGGTGCAGATTTGGCGTACATTTTCCATAAGAGCTGTAGAATAAAGTGCTCAAATGCCTGATGTTAGGCAAGCCGGTAGGAAACGCTACTGCTGTACACCAAATACCAGCTACACGCTGTAATGAATAAACACAAACTCGGGTAGAACTTCTATATTCAGACCACAGCCTTATGTAATGTACCGCCGTCATGTACTCGTTGGGTTGGGGCTTGGATTCCGAACATGTGTTGCTAGCCTACGTTACATAATGTATGAGCGTAGTTGGTGTTTTGTGCGAGTTAGCCCACTATGGAGATGCGGGATTAAAGAGATATATGTTCTCTGTTTAGTTTTAAATAGACGCGTACTGATGCCACTAAATTGGTTCATATACAGATAAATAAAGCTATATTTTCCTCGGTGTTTCCTGTAAAATTTTACTTTATGTATATTTTAATATAAAAAAAACCGTTTGGACCAGAGATTCTTAACATTTTTATAGTCGCGGATCACATTTCTCTTATAAAAATTCAGGGTAATTTTGAAACACGTATGCTACACTACATGTAGAAATGGCCCTGTCTAGCTGGTCCCCTAAGCACTAATAAAACAAACCCTGGTCGTTCTTCAAGGATTTTCGGAGTTCGGAGGTCTACAAATTTTGGCGAATTCCCTGTAGGTAGGTCCCGCCTCAGCCGCCCGGCATCTGCAGTTGTATAAAACTTGGCAAGTGTTACACAATAGGGATGACGACTGGGTTAAAAATAATATATAATTCTATTTAGTCCGTCAGTTAGATTATGGAAAAATATGGGACACGTATTTTTTGGTTTATCAAAATATTAAAAATCGACAAATTATAGATCTTCAAACTTCTGGAGTGGGGGCTTGTGACGTCACTCCTAGGTGAAATTTGTACCAAGGAGCGACGTCACTCTAAACTTCTAAGCACTCTATCCTCGTCATTTTTTGTTTGTTAAACTAAAGAAAAAATACGTGTACAATATTTTTTAATAATCTAACTGACGGACTAAACAGTTTTTTTAGTCGTCTAGCCTATTGCCCAAAACATATATACTACTGAGGCAGAATCTACAGGGAAATCGCCAATTGTGGACAGAGGAATAGGACTCGAAGAATCACCCGCCCGCAAGAGATTTACAGACTATAGGAAAAGAAATGGAAAGTAAATTTTTGGTCAGCCGTTATTAAAATTGATCCGCAAAAAAAAATAAGCAGTTAAATCATTTGGGCAGCATACAAAGATTTGGCTGGCAATAAATAAAATCGGGCGGCAACTCTTGTTCAGCAAACAGTTTAAAAACGGTTAACATTTTAACCAATATTAATCTGCTTTTTTTATCATTTGGCTGCCTAATAAACAGTCGAGCTGCAAAATAATTACTTGGGTAGCAAGATTTTACAATTGGTCAGCAGAGAGTTTAATTGAGATATACAGGGTGTCACTGTGATATATACTGGGTGTCACTGTAATGTATACAGGGTGTCACTGTGATAGATACAGGATGTCACTGTGATATATACAGGGTGTCACTGTGTTATATACAACAGGGTGTCACTGTAATGTATACAGGATGTTACTGTGATATATACAGAATGTCATTGTGATATATACAGGGTGCCATTATGTTATATACAGGGTGTCACTGTGATAGACACAGGATGTCACTGTCAGCAGAGAAAACATGTCTGTAAGCAGTTTAATTGAGATATACAGAGTGTCACTGTATATATACTGGGTGTCACTGTGATATATACAGGGTGTCACTGTGTTATATACAGAGTGTCACTGTGATAGATACAGGATGTCACTGTGATATATACAGGGTGTCACTGTAATGTATACAGGGTGTCACTCTAAAAACGAAACAGCTCCCAAAAATAGGTAGGTTAGGGTTATTTTTTTTTGATGACCCTAAAACGAAACGGCTCCCAAAAATAGGTAGGTTAGGGTTATTTTTTTTGATGACCCTAAAAACGAAACGGCTCCCAAAAATAGGTAGGTTAGGGTTATTTTTTTAATGGCCTTAAAAACGAAACGGCTCCCAAAAATAGGTAGGTTAGGGTTATTTTTTTAATGGCCTTAAAAACGAACCGGCTCCCAAAAATAGGTAGGTTAGGGTTATTTTTTTTGATGACCCTAAAAACAAAACGGTTCCCAAAAATAGGAAGGTTAGGGTTATTTTTTTTGATGACCCTAAAAACGAAACGATACACGTTGTGAATAAATAATATAACTTCTAAACATTATGAGATGTATAAAAAATCGAAATACCTATTTTATATGAGCCCATCACAGTGACACCCTGTATACATTACAGTGACATCCTGTATATAACACAGTGACACTATGTATATATCACAGTGACACCCTGTATATATCACAGTGACATCCTGTATCTATCACAGTGACACCCTGTATATATCACAGTATCACTCTGTATCTATCACAGTGACATCCTGTATATATCACAATTACATCCTGTATCTATCACAGTTACACCCTGTATATAACACAGTGACACCCTGTATATATCACAGTGACACCTGCTACTTGACAGCTGACAATTACCGAATGACAAAATGCGCACACGATTGGCGGCAGAAAAGTTGCGCCCAGTTAGGTTTTATTGCCCCCTTTTTTTTGATGAACAAAATGAAATATTTTGCTTACCTACTGATTGTTTACCAAAATTTGATTAACCGTAGATCGCTTAATGCAGCTCAAATATTTAATTTGCTGACCAAAATAATTTAGAGCAGATCAGTATATCATTAATTGCAGCTTGATTTATAAATGTTTGCTAACCATAAGTTGCTTACCAACTAGCTATTTTGGCTGACCAAATACATATTTCTGCTGACCAAAATATAAATATTTTGCTGATCGATTAAATGATACCCAAAAGAAATCCCAGTAGCCAGAGCTACTTATCGTAATATAAACAAGTCTGTTGAAGATTCATCAAAGGGCGTTTCTCCAGAAATATGTCTGCGGCTCATTCATCTGTCTCCATACATTTAGCATGAAAAAGGGCCAGATGAATGAGGTCACCGCAGACATATTTCTGGAGAAATGCCCCAAAATTAGACTTCATTTGTCCCGCATACGGCTATTGTAAGTAGTGTAGGTGGGAAAAATACCAGTTGAATTAAGATTATCTATCTACTACCTCGGGATGTTAAGGATCAACGACAAAAATAGAAATATAGACAAGGAGGTGCAATTGAGAAAGCGGACATATAAATTGGCGTGGGTATTTACATTTGTCGTCTCATTCAGAAGTCTCATATATCAGATAGAATTGTGTTTATTCGATCATACATAATATATGTCTCTGATATCTCTATGAGCAGAACAGTCACAGAAAATGTTTTAAACCATCTACACTTATTTTATTTAGCTAAGTTGTCCAAATATTTGTTTTTTTTTGGATCGAATTCATTTTGACTAAAATTGCGACACCTGTAGAGCAAAAACAGTGTTTTTACAGTTCTAAACATATGGTGTATTAATTGGTTGTTGTATACAACATGATGAGCAGATTCTAAAACTTATAGGGGCTAATTCAACTCTGTTTAAAAATATGATTACAAAAGCAGAAAAGTTGTATGTGACTTGTATCGTAGGCATTTTCGGCTTAGCAAGGCAGTGTAGCTAAATAAACACTGAAAATTTTCTCGAACATTTTCTTGTCCGTGCCGTAAATCGTGTCTACAACTGTAAACATGTGGCTTACTAATTGGGACCGTTGTATTTAAATATTATAAGTAAACTATGTGATGAATGGATTTCGCTAGAACAGCTTAACTAAATGATAATTTAAAATGCTCTTTAAGGCTTTTACGCGCGTCGGATACAATAATACAACTATACTGAGTGAGACTAATATAATTCGGGTAGGCCCTTTTGGGTTAGCAAGGTAGAATAGTCAAATAGACACTGAGAATTTTCTGGAATTTTTCCACGTCGTAAGCGGATTGTCTACAATTGTAAACACATGGCAACAATTGGCGTCGGCACGGGTATATCCACGATATACGCGGTATACGTCGCCGTCGGTGGGCGTGTCCGAGCGACGCCCAGCCGCGGAGGCGGGTCTACGCAGTGCTCTCTAGATATTTGAATTTGGACTAGACCGAGTCTGGTACATACTTGTATGAACTTTGGCACGTGTATGTATGTGGCTCCTTATGTAGATGTATCGCGATTCAATATGTGAGGCTATTTCGTTTAAAACTTAAAACAGATTGAAATGAAATCATATTATTCAGTAGCTACACGTATTTTATAGTGCCTCTGCATTATAACTACACTACTAATTATACTATATTGACACAAAAGAGCTTTATCAAAACTTAATTCCTTAATGTAGCCTACTAAAATGTCAATTTGAGTAAACGTCACAACATGATAAAATCCCTGATACAGGTATTCAACAAAAGAACCTTATAAAATAAATAGTCAATCAATACTTCTTCATGTATGCTTTTTCACTTTCAGTGCGGCATCGCCAATTAGGTACCGTAAAAAATAAACCCGATAGTCGAGATCTCGGCACTGAATGTGTTAAAAGACCTGTCGAATACCTCGGTGTGATAAGCTTGTGGAATATCATTAAACCTTTAACAGATTGTAATATATCGCAGCCAACTGGTTTAATCAGCCATTTGGTTAAATGCCTAGCATTTTCACTAAATTATGACCCGCCAGCAGGTCGACGAAGCTCCGCTACGCGGGGCTTCTATTTCTGCTCTGAGGGACACAAGCTAACAAACCTAACCTAAAATTTAAATGAAAAGGCTAGGCAGTTAATTAAATAGCTAATTTAGCTAGTTGGCGGCGACATATATAACAAATCGTGCGAATTAAGTGATATCAGTCGTCGATTTGCGGAAAAATAGTATCTAAACCTATCTACGTCATAGGTATTTACTAACAACATATTAACTGACAATAGGTTATAAGGTTGTTAGTTGTTTGTTACCTAACAAACAATTTAGGTGTCTAGTATGTCAAATTCATAATACCTACCTATATCTGTACCGCCTATTCGGAAGCATAGACTTTTAAGTAAGTAAATAGGTGCACTTAGATGTATATTATTTGTAATGTAGGTTAACTGACCAAGTAATTAAACAATTTAAACGGACCAAATCCCGTATTGTGTTTTATTTTTTTATTACAGTGAGTGATAATTGCCGAAGGCAATATCAAGTGACTAGTGTTCTTTAACCATTATCATTTATGTATCTAGATAAAATAAATATCCGATGCAGTTTATAGTAAAACAAAACTAACGTATCAAACAAACAAGTCAATCAATGAAAGCGATTGTTATTTTCTATTTCTCTTTTTTCCAGTTAAAAATTTCTATTCGTTTGGCTAAATAATAGTGTTTATATGTTACCTGATTTTATTTATTTACGAAAGTCATATATAATTTTATCATGATTATATGATACTATATCATATTTTCACCATAGTGTTTATTAATATTAAGGCACGTTAGTTTTATAGTCACATAGATCCACTTTGATAGTTGTCTGGTTGAATAAAACTAACAGCATTTTAGTTTTTAAAATAACCATGGTTTCAAAGAGTTTTAGCCGATTTATTTCCTCATTTGTGTTAAAAGCGTCCTAGTAACAATATTTTAGCATGAAAATATAGGAATTTTATATGATATAAATTATCAAACACACACATCTTCATCCATTTTCTTAGAAGAGTTTCAGTAATCAATAAAGTAATAACGAATATTTGAAATCGACCCAGTATCGGCTGACAATTTGTTGTAATCCTTTAATCTTATCCCGTAAACTAGCTCCAACACAGTTTCATTAACTAACTTTATCTAAAAATCTAAAAAAAATCTCTATTACACGTGGCCACTTTCAATAAGTATACTAATAAAACCAACTTACATTCCAATTGAATTCGTGTTTCATACATACGTACAGTCAACACAACTTCTTCAAAGTCATTTTAACTATCACAACACTTCACTATACACTTCCTCGCAATAAATCCACTGAGTTCGATGTCGTGTATCCAAACGCCACCATACGGGAGTGTCAGCAAAAAATATTCATCTATAGAAAATTGTTATCAGTGGTATCGGAATGTCAGTGTGGCGTGGCGACTGTCAACTGTCTACTAAACGAATCGTCACTGCTTTCGGGCCGCCATGCCCACCGCTGCTCGCTCCGCCGACCGAAACGTCATAACTCAACAAATAAAACAACTGAAACCCATATCTGTTACGTCGAGATAAAATTAAATGAATCAAACCCGCCCCTCGGAGGTTACGATGGTGAAGCGAAGCGGAACGCTCGCTTACTCTATCGTCTCTACTCTTTCCACTAAGGCATATGTGGATGTTTCATCTTTGTCGTTGACGTTTTAGAGTTTTAGTTTTAAAACGACGAATTGATGTGATATAATCATTATTTCTTTCTAATAAAGATTTTATTTCAAATTTTGAGTTCTTAAGTTTTAAAGGAATAGAATTTGTAAATTTTAGTACTGGATACACGAGTACCAAGATGTAGCGCTGCGCTTATTGTCGCGCCGTCTCTTTCCCTCTTGTGTTTCTTGTTTGTTTCACGTTGCATGATTCGGCCAATAGCATTTACGGAGCAACCCACCTTACGGCAGATAAACTACCGCGGAATAATGTGCTCTATCACTTGTGAATAAAGTTTAACTTTTGAGCATAATAATTTGAAGTTACCGGCGTTTGTCACGCAAGAGTTCTAATTTTAAATCAAGTGTAGGCGGAGCTCTCGTGTTCGAGCTTTTACATTGAAAAACAGAATGTCTTTAAAGAAAACCTGTTTTGTGAAACTTAAGCCTTTTATGTACGCAGGCTTTAAGTTTAACGTTGTAGCAACATACGACATTCTGCGTCCCGCCGCGGCGCTTCGTGCTAGTCGCTGAAATGAACTAAAAAACTTTAGTAACCGGCTTGTCGGTATTTTCCTTTTGTTGTTTGATTTTCGGGGCATTGCATGAGAAATGCAATGCAACAATATGGCGTCTGCTTTAGGTGGAACTTTTCACAACTCCAGACATTGCCAAATGTCGCTACCTATAGAGATTCATCTTTAGCAACACAAAGGGGGTTTTAGATCCTTTTGTACAGTGTTATCTCGTCTGGAAGTCAATCGTAGATCGTTAAGGTGCAGTTCCAGTGTCACCGGTTGGGCCAAGAGGCCCGGCTGAACTCATTACGGCTGTCGGTCAAGGCCTCGAGGTCGACGCGGTGGGTGGGCGCCTTAATTACACCCTACGCCGATTTAGGACTTTTTCTCGGCCATTGTACCCGCAGACATTGGTGGATACAGCGGTTTTGGATATCGTTCGGATGCAGAAAGTTTGTTGGCCTTCGTTTGTCAACAAACCAATTGAGGGTATTTTTTCATAGATAGGAGTTATGACTCTGGTAAAGCGCTTTAGTACCTAGATGCTATTGGCTATTGCACATCATGATATAGTAAGGAAAAGCATCACATAGCTTCTGAAAGTTCTGACTTAAGCTCGTTCATTCTCAAATGGAGTCTAAATATTGGGTCACAGATATTTATTGACAAGGCCATTTTATAAGAACTCGTAATCTTTCACCTTCACTAAGAAATGATTCCACTAAGCCACTTCGGACTAATACCAAATTCAGTAACTCCCAGGTATTCCTATCACATAATCTTGGATAACTTATTACGTACCTACCTAATATTGTCTTCGTTTTCTGCGATGATCACTTATTGTAATAAAACTACTTAAACGGATTCAATCGCGTATATTACTTAATTTTTTACGTCTCGACGTTTCGTAACCCTTTCCAGCGTTCAAGGTCGCGCGTAGACTGACAAAATCATAAATTTCATCAGTAATTTTGTCAGTGTGGCCTTTCATACATTGGCCAGACGAACGAAGTAAGTATATCCACTCTAGTGACGGAGCACATAGCTGATGACAGACACCGTCGCTGTAACCAGTCTGCAGTCTGCGAGCATGTCATTTACAAACCAAACCACATGATGATGCTTCGATCCTCGTTAGAGAAAAGCACTATTTTCCAAGGATGCTTCGTGAGGCTATTGAAATCAAAAAGTATCCTAATTTCAATAAAGAAGATGGTTTGTCTGTACCACCTGCCTGGGATCCCGTATTATATCTCATAAAGGGACGGGCAAGACACAGCACTGGAAGACCTTAACAACCAAAAATAGCATTCCTAGAGTCTTTTGTTCAAAATTGTTCTTTTTCGCATAAGGCAAGACTGAAAGTTTCCTTGGCGTTTTCTTTCTTATCAGTACCTATGCCTTTTTTGAAGCGCCGCTAGTTTTAGGTTAGAGTACTAACCCCTTCTGGCATGTGTGTCTTTATATATTAGGCCCATCTGGCATCATTAATTTAAATTTGGATTTTTTAAAGTTCAGATCATACATTTTCTCAGTTTACCCGCGACCACGAACGCTGAAAAGGGTTACGAAATGTTGGGATGTAATGAATGAAGTAATATACGTAATGAATGAGCCGGGACAATTGGAAATCAAGGGGGAGGCCTTTGTCTAGCAGTGGGACAATACGATAGGCTAGAAAAAAAACTGTCTTTTATTAATTTTGGTCTGCTGAGGTACAGTTATGTGCACAGATGGAACCATCTTCGCTGGTCACTTGAGAAAAATAAAATGTTAATAATCCTACGCCGTTGAATATTCACGAGCGGATTTAAATGGAATAATTAAATAAGGCTAAAAACTTATTTAAGTATTCCGCGCGGAGATCCGCACTCATCTCATCAGCTGCGGTATTCCGTACCCGTTTCGACCATTAGTACATAGACGAGTATCTAAGTGGGTTTTTATGTAAACAGATGGTCAAGGCATTTGAGGGAAAAATACAGGTTTTAACCTTTAAATTTTATTTTACTAATTACATTAAATTCCGAAATATTTCTAATTAATCAACGTGAAATTATTTCCTGTTCATCTTCAGTGGAAATGGAAGCCATTGTTGCGACTCAACCGTCATCATTTCCACAAAGGTCCATAAAATAAATAGCCGGACGTAGTCTAGCGAACTGAAGCACTTCTAGTGGGCCGGTCGCTTTGCGAGCCGATTATCGATACCAATTACGAGCCGCGCGCACACATCAACACGTTTTTTTTCTACTACGAGCAGCACGCACACATTGACCTGACCAACCCGCGTTAGGCAACCAGCTCACTATAGTCGAATTACTCTTACATCACATATTTGACAAATGACAGCACCCATATAATGTAAATTGTACATGATCCATTGGAATTATAAAAAAAACAAGCAATAGTATTAGGTTTTTCCGAGTCTCTATAAACTACTGTCACTGTTTTTTACATAATTGGGCTTATGTATAATTTTTTCTTATCGCAGTCTTGGAGTATTTTACGATAATAAATCAACACATAAACAGTTACGTAGTACGCGATTATTTTTTTAAAACCAGCGTTGTAACTAAATCTTGTTCTTCGATTTGAATGTCATTTCCTGAAGTCAATAGAAATCTATCAAATCGATACATTTAATGACTTAAGAAAATACAATAAATTACTATTAAGAACAGTTACTTAAAATAAACTAAAAAATAAACCTCTAACGCATCTTAACCGTACAATATGCAAAAATGATATCGATTTCAGAACGAAAAAAGTACAGGTTTGGTCAAAATTAATCGAAAGTAAAATCGATTCGATTAATCCATCAAAATTCATAATCGCTAGAGTTGACACTATATATCGTCTTACCCTCATCACTATAAACATCAACAGACAAGTGTCAAATACTTGATGTAAGAATAATTCGACTATAGAGGTACTTCAGTTATTTAGTAGCGAGGCTACGTCCGGCTATTTATTTTAAGGTCCTTGCTTTCCACACTGAAAGAAACATGAATTTCGAACCCACCTAAGGTTTCGACCTTAGATGGGTTCCAAATTCATGTTCCTTACAATCATACAGTCACACAGTCAATCACACGGCACATTTATACATAGACCTTGAAAAGTTGTTTAATAATTCAATTATTATTTACTAGCACTTACTTGCGCCTTTGCCTGCGTCATTCCCGTTATTATCCCACGGGACTCTTTTGCCAGGATATCCAATATCCTATATTTTAATCTAAGTCTTGGTCGATTTGCATGTTTCATGCCCAATTTCCCCTCAATCCATTTAGTTGTTACTCCGTTATTTAGTAACAAACATCCAAACATGTATTGATCAAAACATCTTCATAAATTTTCACATTTATAATATTAGTGGAATGAGAGTTCTAATTAAATTTGGTGACTTTAGGTAAGTACTCTACCTAATGAATGGAAGCAAGTGGATTATGTCTTGTGGTCAGAATAGCTTTCAGGGGCCTTTGACGTTTGAAACAGTTATCGATTCGGCTATTTTCTCTATGATTTCAGACGAATCTTGGATTTATTCGCTAAGCTGAAGCTGAGTTCAGGACAGTTGCGGCTTAATAGTAGGTATGTGTGGGTACACAATGTACGAACACAATATGTATTTTAATAAAAAAAAGAGGTGTCTCTAAATTGCTAAAATTAAAGCAGACATATTACTTACCGTTTAAAACTCATACAAAACTTTTGTAAAGGTATACTTCAATTAGTCGCTTGATATTATCAATATGTAGATACTTTTGTCAGCCTCGATTGAGAACATTTCTCTTAGGCGTCTTCAACTTATTACAGTCCACTGCTAGATATTAGGCTGCTTCTATCTATGGCCCGAGCCTAGCTTTCGAATTTTCTCCTCTGGTCACCACCGGCTAAGCGTCGTATATCATCACTTTACCTAAGTATATACCAGGAAGTCCTTCACGTTTGTTGATTCCGCTTAGAACGTCGATCGTAGAATCCTAAAGCTGGATAGATTTCAGAGTGTAAATCAAGACTTACCTCTAGGCACTCTAAAAATCTGATTACGCTGGCGTCACATCACACAGACGTGTTTGGGTATTATTTAATGTTATACGGAACCAAAGTATTGACCATTTAATAAGTTTTAAGCGTTTATAGTAATGTTCAAAATCTCAGCCGGTGCCGTGATTAATGCCCACCGCGGCAACTCTTAATTAAAGGGTAATATGCCGTAAGTAATTGTAATTACTATTGTAGCTGGCGCTTAGATGGTGTGAATTGCAATTACCGCTGTTTATATATCTAATTACAAGAAAAAATTAAATTAGTAATTTATTTTGTGTTCGCATTTCAAATTTGCATGTGTTGTTCTATAATTATCACTTTCTCATAGGGAAATTCTGTATGTGTCCTGCTGCTTGTGTCCTGATTTTTGTTACAGTTCGTCAGTTAGATTATCAAAAAATATTGGACACGTATTTTTTCTTTTGTGAATGAAACAAAAACTAATAAGGATATAAGCCCGCTAAAGTTTCACGTGTCGTCACGTCGTGGCTCAATTTTTACCATGTGGGAGAGTCAAGAGCCCCCACTCCCGTAGTTTAACGCGCTTTATCTTGGACGTTTTTTGTTTGCTTGAAAGAAGAAATTATACGTATTTAATATTTTTTAATAATCTAACTTACGGACTAATCAAAATTATGTTTTTTTTTTACCTAGGAGACAAGCTTATTACGTATAACGATAGAAATGATACCTAACATAACTAAGCATTCAGGTCATTCCTAACTTTCTGGTTGCATTTCGTCATGGTTTGGAATAAGTTCTCGAGTCTTATCAAACATTCAGTGGAGGGTCTGTGCCAGACTTTTACATATTTACTTATTTAGGTTTCAGCATTGCAGTACTGAACTGTTGCCGTTGGAAGGGTATGAGAATTAATCACAAGAACATATACGTTGTGTAATCCGTAGTGGCGGCACTTCTCACTGAATCCACTTCAATACTTCATTAATTTCCCTATTTGCGTCACGGCATGATAAGACACTACAGTTAGATCTGTAACAGAAGAGGCTCTTTTTAATATGTTTGTACCTCGTTTGGTCCGCAAAAATGGCCATATTGGGCAAAATAAAATACTTCCTTCTGAGCAAGGCACGGAACCTGTGAAAGAAGCATGGACTGGCAGTCTACTTGTAGAACAAACATCAATTTTTTGCTGTTTTATAGCAAGCTTGTACTTATTAGAGATGGTATACATATACCATCTCCAATAAGCACTATAATAGGCACCAGTAATGGATAAAAACCGATTGTAGATATTTTATTTACTTAAAATCCATATTTTAAATATCGAACACTTAATTTTTAAACTAACAACACTATGTTCAGATAATCGATGGTCATAACTGGTAAAGTTCTGGTAAATGGTCGGCTATAAGCCATTGAAGCTTTGCTGTCCATTACTGGGTACTAGGTACCAGTGGCGTGGCGTTATAAGATATCCTTGGGCAAACCGGTGCAGATTTGGCGTACATTTTCCTTAATAAGAGCAGTAGAATAAGGTGGTCAAATGCCTGATATTAGGCAAGCCGGTAGGAATCGAGTTCTTTGGGCGCCACGCCACTGCTAGGTAGGTACTGTGCGTAACATGTCCATGATTGGTGCCGTCACCCTACGGCTGTAGTTGTGGCTTTTCATGCGATTAGCTAAATGTTTATTACTCGCTTAATAAGTATTTAGATGGCATTAGATAGGAAAAAAATTGCGTATATTTTCAAGACAAAAAAAACACGAATGTCCTAGAATGCCAATGTCCCTAAATTTAAAAGATGCACCCTTCCACTCCCACGACAAACGGCGGTTCCTTCAGTGACCACAAGTGTGAGGTATAATTTGGAGCGACATGTGTCCAAAGGGTTGCGCCTCATTAGCGCCGGGCGCCGCGTCCGCAGACTGTCAACTGTTAAACTGTCATAAATTACGATGACGGCTCGCAATCTTGTCTGTTTCGAGGTATGAAGTCTTGTTTTTGACTGGTGAATTCACTAATACCTCAACAGGAAAAGAAACGGAACCCTCATAGTATCGATTTATGGAAATTTCACATTATTAAACTTATTTTTAAATGTGAAAATGAATGCTACGGCCCGTTGCTCTTAACCTAATATATTTTTCTGCTAAGCTTTTTCTTTGAATGAAACGCTTGGCCTTAATTAATTAATAAAACCTAGACTCGCTCAGTGTGATCAAGTTATTAATCGATAATCTAAAAATAAACCATTCCAGTCGAATTCATACTTTGGTATCAATTTAGTACCAACATCGTATTGATGAATTTATGAAATAATAATCTATAATTTTTATACCTACTGTGTCCCTCCGCTGAGCAAAGACCTCCCGTCTCGTTTTTGAGCTTCGTCTGGCCAGTCCTTTAGAACTGAGTCCAAGTCATCTCGCCATCGCCGAAAAAGTCTGCTGCGTGTCCGTTTTCATTTGTGGGGCTAAGGGTAAGAGTGAAAAAGAATTTAAGTAATCAAATAATTTAATTTAGGGAATTTTAAAGTAATTTAGGGATCAGGTACAGTTATGCTCCCTGATAGAATGTTATATTCATTAATTTATGAGATTTTAACCAAACCGTATCTCGAGATGTAGACAGGTGACCCCGGGACTGCTTTCCCGTTCTTCCTGTGCTGTAATTACCCGGCGTTTCCTGTCAATTTGCGCCCACCTGTCGGCGCTACCTGACTGACGCAGCTCTCGCCCTCTGAATTAATTACGTACATTGATTAATCGAAGCTAGAAATTATTAAAGATTATTTTGCACGTTCCCGTTGGTCAATGCAGTGGTGAGAGTTTAATCAATCTTGTTTCGGGAGGCTTGTGCAAAATATAATGTGTCTCTCATACTTCTCTCTCTCAGACTTTAGTTTTAGCAAATAAGTTCATTGATTCTTGAAATTGATTTCGTGTGCGTTGAATCCTTTCGCTTAACTTCTACTTACTGGAACCTACTACTTGCTCGATGCATCGCAGCGCCAGGGTCAGTGCACCAGCCTGCAAGGCCACCGCTTTTTATACCAGCGGCAACCGCTTATTTGCCACCATCAATCATTATTTCGGCCCAGCGTTCGACCGACGTGCGCTTCACAATTTGAGAAAATAACCCTTTTTTGTACTTTGTAATACAGTTTGCAATAATACACGCCCGCGGAGCGTGGCAGGGTATAACAATATTTAAATTACAAGCTCCAAGCGTCCCTACATATTCGTGGATGTTAAAGAAAGATAGTTAACAAGACCTTCAGGTATTAAGAATATAAATAAGTATTTTGTTCACGCGTCTCTTTTTGATTGTGACTTTTCGTTAAAAAGTGATAAGACACTTGGACAATTATAGAAAGTAAAAAAAACTTTTATATGATAGTTTTGGTTTTCATTTCCCGAACAAAATAAATAAATTAAAATACTACCCAAAACTTAATCATACTGTTAATTTAACTCACAAGAACATTTTCTGTCAAGTGGACGTCGTTTTCTGTTAAGTGGCCAGTTTATTCATATTGAAAAATTAGTAACCATAAGGTAATCAAAGAGGTTACATCACTGATTATTGTTTACCTCATTAATAGGGCGCTTTACGTAGCAAGCTTACTTCCCTAATTTTCTCCAAAAAACGTCCATAATTTGTTTATTGTTTTATACATAAATAAACTCAGAAAGATTAGTGCTATCAGTCCTAAAAATATTGGTATCTAATTTATTAGCACCTTATACAGCTCGTAAAAATAAAAAAAATACTCTGCTACATGTTGGAAAATTACCAGATACTTATTCTAAAGTTTTAGCCGTCAGCCCCATGGTTTCAAATTATAATATTATGCTAAAATTTGCTGTGAATAAATTTAACATGCACTGATTGCTAAAAAACCATGTCGATGATGGGCAGGGTAACTAAAATTACTTACTACGCAATATTAAGCAATTACTATATGGCTTCTGGGTATAATTCTAATTAGACATTAAAGAATACCTTTTTATACTTTCTATAGATTGCGTATTTTTGTTAAACTCCTGAAAAATAAAGTTGATCGTGCGATATTTACTTACATAATATTAGTCTCTACCTTTTCTTTTTTATTAATTTACCTACATTTCTTACATTTACATTACGTGTAATTTTAGGTAATTAGATTCTTGGTACTTTATTTAACTGTTTAGTAATGTATGTATTAAATTAAATTATCCTTACCAAACGGGACAGGAAGCTTAGTGAATTTTAAGGATCTGCTAACGTGAGATTAGACAGTAAAAGCACAAGCTCTGAAACTGCAGGTGCAGTCTACGGCACAATAACTTGAAATGGAGCGCTTTCCGGCCGAGGCCAGGGAAAGTGCATATAATGTGGTTCATTTCAAAACTTATTGCGGAAATTTTGCCAAATACGACGCTGTTACCATATGTTAGCGCTGTCACGGAGCAATTCCTATTAAATCAGGTTATATGTAGGTAGATATAACCAGATTTAATATGAAATTGTACTATTCGCTAATTATATCTAACTATAGGTACTATTAGTTAATAATTGTAAAAGCATATTTCTTAAGAGATAGAAAAGTAGTTTAGACAGTATACACATTGCTAACAGCACCATCTCTCGGACTGGGACATCACTTCAAAATACTTAACTGGGCTGATTTGAACCATTTTTATACAGGGGTAGCTGGACTGCTACGAGTAAGCGAGGTTAAGTGTTACGTCATCAGAAAAGGTAGGTATTGGGTAAAGCATTAACTTAAACCGACGAAACTCTGTCACGTTTTGAGTTTCGAATCCGCTAGTTTCGTGGCGTTCTGTAGTTCGTATATTCGTACGTATGTTCTCTGAACTCGCGTCGACAATAAAGCCTTCGCCGGCTATTGCGCCTCACACCGCGAATGTGCGTTCCTTCGACTCATTGACGACTTGATATCGTGAGACGAATATACAAAAATCTATTTTAGGAATCATGTATAGCATCCTAAATTGGTAGTTTTTCCTTTACAACTTCGAGAGGACTGAATCAGTAAAAGAGCTTTTGGTTACGTTAGAGCAGACCATGATTCTTTTAACTTAAGGATTCGCGGTAGCAAATATAATGTAGTCTCAGAGTTCCAAATGTTGTTGTTCATTTGCAAAGGTGATACTATTTTACGGGGTAAGGCGAGCAATGGTCGCGAGCTGTTGTCTCAATACTTCGCATGCTGCCCATGGATTTGACCAAACCATGTAGAGCAGTTCAAACTAACTGCTAAATATATTACATAGAAATTTGGTGTAATTTGCCCCCATTAAAAACAAAATAAAGAAACATCATATTTCTTTCATATAGTATACTAAATATGAAGTTGTATAGCTATAGAAATTAGCCGGGTTTTAGTGATAGGACGGCAGAATGACCTAAGTGTCGAGTGGTCTGTTTAGAAGAAATTATAAAAATAAATATTTTCTAAGTACATTCTTAGAGAGTGAGGGAGTGTAAAGCGGGCTTAGAGCGACATAGGCGGTGTTGAGCGCGCAGTGGATGCGGCGGGCGGGGCCGGCAACAGATGCGCTGCATTGCCGCGGCAGCTCGCGGCGCAGGGACGGACTTCAGAGAATAATATGTATGTATGTAAACACCAGTGGCGTGGCGTGGCATAAAATATATCCTTGGGCAAGTCGATGCAGATTTAGTGTACATTTTCCTTAAGAGCTAATAAGGTGGGTTAATAAGGTGCTCAAATGCCTGATATTAGGCAAGCCGGTAGGATTCGAGTTATTTGGCCGCCACGCTAGTGGTAAATACTTTATTGCACGCAAAATCATTCAAAAACAATACAAAAATCATTGGTTATACAACGGCGATCTTGCTTGACTTATCCCTGTAAGGCATCTCTTCTAGTTAACCCTTGAGGAAAAGAGAAATAATAGCTAACATCAAAGAAGATAGACAAACCAACAAATTTAATTCATTTACTTAAACAAAGGAAATAAGGTAAGTTTTCAATACACATGAAAAGTAAAATACAAACCCAGAAAGGGCAAACATTATCAGCACACCAGAGGGCGTTTTAATTAGAATTGTTCAGTAGGGTTCTAATATTTCTTTATCCATATCCAACAATTATTAATATTATCAATGACGGGATCCCAGCAATCCCAGTATTGCGCATAGAAACTAACTAAGCCACAGGTAGGCACTAAGGCACTTCACATATATTATTGTCGTAAGAAAACTATCTGAAGTATGGCTTTCTAATTCTTAGGTTGTACGGATAGTACAGGAGTACGCTGACTCACCTCATCTCTTGCCACTGTTAGATTTCAATGCCACTACTCAATATATTGATACCGTGAAAACTATAATCGGTATTCCTTTACTGGCTATAGTAAAAGTACAAAAAATACGTGATAAGAAGATAAGATATTCCTAACTTGTAATATACCCGATTACCCACATATTACAGAGGCATTGTTACAACCGAAGAACAGGTTTGTGGCATCTATTCACATGAAATACTTTTTCTATCACACAATTTTTCATAAGCCTAATCTATTTCGCCTCAGCAGCTAGTAAAAAATAACTTATTTTAATAGAATCGCCGAGTATCAATACAAATTGCGATCGTATTCATATTTTTAAGCTAGGACTGACAAATAAAATAGAATAGAATAATTTATTCATCAATTTATATTACATAATTATTATTACAGAAACATAAACTGCAACAGAATGACATGTCAAGTATGAACTTAAAACATAATAATTTATAAGTCCTTGCATATATTTACAAACAAATACAAATTGAAATTGTATTTACCTGTCTCTACAAAGTCTATGTTTAGATTGTTTACTTTTACTATTTCATTACAAAGTCAATAAAATGTGTTACTCTAAAAAGTAAAAAAAATAATGTACCTCGGGATCCGGCCCTGGCGCAAAACACGAGGGAGCACCGATGACAAAATACAAATTTTATTTTATTAAATTCAAAAAAGCCTTCAATGATTGATAGGAGCTCCCGACTGCAGTGCAATGAAATGGCTCATTGCCTCTCCACGATAGAAACTTCGCAACTGTATCAAAGGGTGAAAGGATTTTATATCGTACTCGTATTTTCCTCGTAATTTTTTTAACAAGTATTTACTGTAATTGTGTTTCGGTTTCCGCCATAATCACCCCGATCAAATAGCGGATATTAATTAATTTTACCTAAGTTTCGCAATCCTTTACAGCTTTAATGGTCGCGACTAGGGGATTCATACCAGTATCAGTAGTCCGGCCAATACTGGGACTCCAGTAATACAAAAAATAGCCGTATTAGAAGCTGTAGTTGTGAGTAAACAACAGCTAGCTCCACCGGTTAATATGAAAAATTTAGGATGAAGTCGGTTGCGTTAAGTTTGCACCTGGTTTCCTTGGCATCACATACCAACCAGGTGCAAACTTAACGCAACCGGGATTGAAGGGCTTTGACTTTTTAAAACTCGACAACCGCAATTCAGGACTGATTTTTCGCAGGCAACTCTATACCACCGTATTTGTAATAAAATAGTCTTTATTTTGGCATAAAGTTTATTCATTAACCAGAACAGTGCAAAGTACTAATATCGATGTACCTGTTTACGCCTGGCAACCCAAAAGTTATGACGGGAAAAATATAGGCAACCTAACGTTTGCATATTCTATAGGCTTCATACTTTTGATTGGTATGTCATTTGTCTATGAAACAAAACGGTGGAAAGTTAATTTTTTTTTTTAAATTTTTAATTAAAAAAAAACGGAAAAGAGGGGAGGCCTTTGCCCAGCAGTGGGACACCTAGACAGGCTATATAAAAAAAAAAATTAATCGTATTCTGGACTGTTTTTTTTAGGCAACCCACTTGCAATATATTTATTAACATATTTAATTTAGTATAAAATACTTTTCATCCATTAACCAGCTCGGCGAAGGTCGTTCTATACTGGGATCTTAGACTATAAGAAATACAAACTTCCACCCCACCTTACTTTAGTTTTAACCTTAATTGCTTGTTTAGTTACTGTTTTATTTTACTTATTTCTCCATCGGATAAATACTTATGGAATTCTAATATAAACTGGGAATATGGAGTGCTTAGAGACATTATCCACAACAGAACATCCCCGCTCTCCTAACACCTAATTAGCGATATAAAATACGTCCCCGACCGCGGAGGAGCACCATTGCATTCGCGAACGCCATAAAACGCAAACGCTACCCCTTGTTTATTCCGGAGAGTTTTAAATTAACTGCGTAAAGCATGCCCGGGCGCTTCTACCGTCCGAATAAGGTATTTTGTGCGGGTTCACTTGGAGCCGCCGCTTTTACCCCTTTACACTTTGCTTTTACAAGAAACACTGGAAAGCTCAAACAATCATTTTACAGACTGGCAAAAACAAGAAACTCATTTCTGGGAAATTCTGTTAAATTCTATAATAAAATCCCAAAAACAATTACAGAGCTCACAGACTCTAAATTTAAATCGGTTGTAAAAGAAAAACTAATTGCTCGAGCATATTATAAAGTAAAAGACTATGTCATGGACAGGGATATTTGGGAATGATAACGTCCTGCAGGAGTAACCATTAATTTTTATTAATTTTTAACATAAAGTGCACCTACTGTGCAAAAAACTGTGTAGTAGTAAGGTATATAGGTAAGTTAATATAATAATATTAATATTGTAATTGTTTTGGAAAAGCTATACCTCGCTGAGTTTCTTAGCCGGTTCTTCTCGGGGCAGAGGTTTTTTTTTTTTTTTTTTCCACTGGAACCGGTGGTAAATGGTGACATTCATAAGTGCATTGTATTATGCCTAAATTGAAGAATAAAGTACTTTGACTTTGACTTTGACTTTGACTTTGACTTTGACTTTGACTTTTAATTTAAATAAAAAGTCAAACAGATTCTAATACATGGCAAATAACTTAAGAAATATATATTTTTATGATGGGTATATACATTGGTAGTGGCAACAGGCTTGGATACACATATACATACTATAAACTTAGTTAATTGTATGCTTGGTGAGATTTAAATTAACTGCGTAAAGTATGCCCGGGCGTTCCTACCTTCCGAATGAGGTATTTTGTGCGGGTTCACTTGGAGCTATCATTTTTACCCCTTTACACTTTGCTTTTAATTTAAATAAAAAGTCAAACAGATTCTAATAATATAAAATCTTTATTGTTCAAAACACTTATATTATAGCAGTAAAATTGAAGCTTTGGAGACTGTGTTAGTTTTTTTTGTTTTACAGTCCCCAGTGGTTGCATGATACACGAACAGTGAACTGTAAAGAACAATCGTATCATGTGTCCTAATTAGGATCAACATCACAATAGTCTATAATTATTTCTAATAAGTACAATTTGTTGATTTGTGTAAGGTGTTCCTCAATAATTATTTATGTATCTGAGCTATTATTTATTTATTTAATCTTTATTGCACAATCCATGAAAGTACAAATGGCCGACTTAATGCCATAAGGCATTCTCTACCAGTCAACCAATGGACTAAACAGAAACATAAACATGGTGCAGGGTCTTTAACGTCAGAAAAAAAACTTCAGATAAGTTTACGAATGCGCCTATAATATATACGTACATATAATTAAAATATCGAGTGAAGGGTATCAAGTGGAATAGCATAATAAATGTCCAGCGGAGCCACTCCGTTATTCTTGTAAACAACGAGTCGACGTCTGATATATCTTGGCGCGGTCAGCGGGACCATTAAACCTTTTCGCCATGTGTCGCTGCGCTGGCTAATGTAAATTATTATAACAATTATGAGAGAGGACAATTTGTTTAATTGTTAGGCTATGGCGCTTTGGGGTTTCTCAGAGATCGTAATTTAAATGGGATATTTGTTTACTATGGCACAAGATTTATACGAAGAAGTATTAATATAATGACCATTATATTTGTACTTCCTATTTTGGGTATAAAGTGTTTATCCGAATCCAATAAGAATGGGTAGTTTTCTTTTCGTTTTACAAACTATACCAAATGTAGATCATGAGATAGGTAAGCTAAGTACCTAATGAGAAATATAAAATTTTATTTAGTTTAGACTATTGCGCATATTCCTGCGTAAATTTTTGAGATAGTGCGTAATCTGCCAGTAAGTATAATTTAAATTGTATAAATAGCATTTCGAAGTTTACAATAGCGGAAGGCACGGAAAACTGTATAAAACATTAATAAATGCACAAATGGCCCACTTTCCCAAGACAATATGAAGACATTACTATCAAATTAGCCTTTCAGTCAACATTCAGAATGTTCTCAACTCAAACAAACCACTTCTTTTGTTTGTCTGCAGCCAATAACATATAATTTTGATTACCTGTAGTAAATATTGGCTGCGACTAATGTGTCTATTCGGAAAATTATAGAGTTTTCCCAGAAAAGTTCTATGAATTACCATATCTAATAAAACGGCGAGTTTTTGTTCAAAAAACCAATCTGTTAAAACCTTAATAGGTCTGCTCAACACTTATGCAAAACGGAACAAAGTATGCCCCTCATATCATTAACGTCGTTCGAACTTAATCGAAAATGGTACAACGTGAAATGAGTTTTACCTCTTAAGTTTAAGGTTTGAAATCGTTTGTTGATGGTGTGAGAGTAAGAGCAAAGAATTGACATGTACACCGCACTTCAATTAGGCAAATGGGATAGGGCTCAAAGGGATTAAATTAATTAGTAAGAAAGTTTCGCTTCGTTTCGTAGCGCCGCCTTTGTTTGTGCCGGTGTCTTGGTTTTGTTTTTCCAAGCAAATTAATAGGACATTTCCAATTGGAGTTTATGCCCGTTCTTTTGTAGGAAACCTTTTGTTTAGTTGTAAAAAGGTGTGTCTGTATATCGACAATATTAAGAAAAAACTGAAAGTATTCAAAAGGCCCGTTCGCGACGTTTTTCTTTCACCAAAAAGCTAATGTTAAATATCTAATAATATTTTGTACATAAGTTCCTAGTAACTTATTGTACGAGCCAGGATTCGAACCCACGACCTCTGCGTCAAAGGCGCGTGTCCGAACCACTCGGTTACCATAGTTTGTGAGTGTATCGAGTATAAATAATGAAGCTATCAGCGATTCAAGACTCTCATGTAAACATGCACTGTTTGCCCGGGCCCCACAAACTTACCGGCACGCACCTTTCAAAATGTTTGTGTACTCATAGTCACCATCACTTTGGCCTCTTATCGAGGTAATTACCACAAAGTCGGTTTATTGTACTTTATTTATTTAATCGTATGACGTCATATAACATAAACATTTCATTACAAAAATAGGAAAAGTATAGATCTACATTCAGGGTCTTGAGCCACGAGATTGCGTCGGGTGTTAGCTTGTACAGATCTTCCAGGGAGCCAGAGTATGAGTGCAGAGGGCAGCGCTGTGCAATGTGCTCGATGGTTTGGACCTCTTCACCACAGTCGCAGAGAGCAGAGTCCCTCCAGCCCCACTTGTAACGGAAGTAGTTACAGCGCCCGTGACCTTTTCTCAGTCTTACTCAGTTTATTGAACTGTTAGCCGTATTTCTGAACGCAGCCTAAGTAGTAGTTCTAGCGGATCAATGATTGGATCGATTTCCAAGTAGCTAGTGCTTTTACATTTAATAGTACAGAATGAAAGCTCATTGGTGTAATTACTTAGATTAGTTACAATTTACAATATTACTTTATTGCACACCAAACCTCCCACCTATATGGTTTCATTTTATGTATTTGATTAAGTAAATAAGAAAACAAACTTAAGTTAAAGATATTAATAAATACGTTGATGTACTCTCTACTTCCTTATATGGTTCTAGCATTTTCCCGCGGCTTCGCCCGCGTTGTTCCCGTTATTGTCCCAAAGGAACTCTTTACCGGGATATACAGTATCCTAACTCGTATGTTTCAATCCAGGATTTGGACTCTACTTACATGCCAAATTTCAGCTTGATCCATCCAGTTGTTACCCCGTCATAAGGTACCAAACATACAAACATCTTCACAAACACAAACTTTCACATTTATAATATTTGAGGGATGTATAACACTGATAACACGGGCCTAATACAAGATTGCCTCAGGCACCTTACTCGTACTTATGTACTTCCTTCATAAATATTTTTTTACTTATGTAAAAAAAATATTTATGAAGGATTTGAGAGTATATAAATAAATATCTAGGTATATCTAGTTTAGTTAAAAGTCATGAAAATTTGTAGGAAAACTCCATATAAAATGTTTTTTTTACTTACGAGTATTAATAAGAATGTTGATAAAAGAAAACGAAAAGGTTTTACCTAATTAAAAATAGGGAGTGATAATTGTTGTGGCATTTTATAGTAAAAAAGCAATAATTCGTTAATGAAACTAGAACCGAATAAGATAAAGTCCAAATAGTTCACTCACGGGCTGAGGCCATAACAAAGTTCCGTGAAATGGGGTAAAAGTAATTTGGTCGCGGTCAGTGCTGCCATGTGTCGGTCCCGGCTTCGATCCCGGGGGAGCCCTGCAATGTCACGCCTATTATCTGACGATATATCTTCCGCTCGCGTCAATATTTTACTTTCTGTGAATTTCTGTACGTTTGGGAGTTCATTAGATCCATTTGTCAATTCGGCGGGCTTGTATTAGTGAACTAATGTGAACAGTTTACTGATTAAGTCTAAGACAATAGCATGCGTGATTTCAGTCAATGTCGTACAAATTACCTATATCATGTTTGCCTTTAAATCTGCTTTCGAAAACTTGCAAAACTTACAGATTTCAACGACTTTTAAAAGATCAAAAACCAAAAATAAGGAGATGATTCGCCCACTGAGCAAAATTATGCCATACTAATACATAATATGTCATCATTATGGGTTTTTCAAAATTGTCTCTTCTATAAAAAAATAAAAAATACCTAAATAAATAGGCGCATATCTATCATTGAGTTGCGGAAAAGTAGCCTGCGTAAACCTATAATAGGTAATTTCTCGCCACAGCTGAGGAGTGCATCTATAATTTAAAAATCGTATATAGGTAGCTTGCCCGTGCTCAGATAAAATGTATGACACTGATGACCTATAAAGTCCCAATAGATGCGAAGTCATTTCTTGCGGTATAGTATAAGTAACACTTCTGTCATCCAACACCTCCGGGTCATGCATCACTCGCCGAAGGCAGACAATTCGCACCCTTGGTACAATAACGACACATCTCATATACCTTTATATGGTGGATACGTCCTTTTTCTGTTGATGATGCGTAATTTTATAAAGTACGGGCCCACGCGTCAGCCCTCACGGGCCGGTCATCCTTTATTCAAATAAACCCTATTTTTATGGAAATCCGCATCAATATCAATTTCCGAGCGATTGTTGTGAAATAAAGGGATGACCCTTCGGGCCGGAGAGGTTGTCTACTTAACTATGTTAAAGGATCTTATAAGAAGTTTCTTGGGAAATTTTATTATGCGCGTAGAGATTTGTTGTTTTCGTTTAAGTTTATAATATCCTTTTGTTGCTGAGTTTATACATGCACTAGACTAGCCTCGCGTTGAGTCTATTAACAAATAAAGAGAAGATGAGCATGTTATATATTATATTTATCACGGCATCAATTTAATTTTGGACTTTTATTGTTTAAATAATCTCGTCATCAGGATAGCTGGCTACTCTTGATTACTTGGTCATTCTAGGTTATATTTACTTTGGCATATTGAATTCGGTTCGAGTAATATAAGTATAATACATACTTTTTTGCAACACTTCAGCGTTTTAATGCAAACTATATTTTTATAGGTGGGATTTTTTTCTAACCCACTTTATTCATTCCAAGTAGATATGAAACATAATAGAGTACTTACTCGAAATGGAAAAGCAGAACAATAAACCTTTCATTTCAACAGTCCCACGTAATAAATTTCACATAATAGAAGGAACGACATGACCATTTACGGCTCAGTAAATAGCCCGGCTTGGGAACCCGAGACCGCCACTTTACATGCGCCCGTTCCGCGCTATGATTACACATGATTACGCCGTCACCAATCTCGTATTCGTTCTCCACTTAATATAATAAGCCTCGCTGAATCCTGGATCGAAATCGATGCCATTATATCCCGTCCCGTTTATAATCAGTACATTACGTAGTCTCGGGCGCCCGAAGGCGGTCGGTAATAGGGCAATTATCTGTAATTTTCAACCATCAGTCTTTACCTGGAGCGGGCTAGATTCCTGGCCCTAGCGATGGTTACCGGCTATCGATCTAATTGGTAAATTATGTGGTGTGTCGTCGGGATGCTTCGAAAAAATATGTTATATTCGAACACAACAAAAAGCAGACCGACGAGTATGTCGAGTTTGTTTCTTCGATCAATATACATATGAGCCTTTTTAAAGATCGAAGACTATTGAATTGTTTTTTCGTGTGGCGATCCGAAGTCGGATTTTGGAACATATCTTCCCGTTTAGCGTTGTGAAGTGCTGCAATAAAGAAATGTCGGATACGACAGGCAACGATAGAGACCGTTGTCTGTAAGATCGGTATTTATACATTATAGGTCGAGAAAACAGGGTTTTACTAAGTGCTTTGTCTGTGGTGCTATCACATGACCATAAGCGTCAAACTAGAGGTTTTGTGTTAAAGAGCCATGTTCATACGTGTGTGATATGTGACCCCATAAAAATATTCTAATTGGTGTAACTTGGTAAAGCTTGTGTCTTTCCTTGAGATTATACTTACTTCTGCCACTTCTACTTACAATTTTGAATTAAAATACCAATTTTAATTTTACGGGCAGCTGTATGGAGTAATTTTAAAACAAAACGGGTTTGAGTTGAAACCGAGCCGGCCATTCGATCCGCCCCCAGCGGCTGCGTGCGCTTGCGTCTTTTATTTATTACTTTTTTTTCGAACCACCTTTGATAGTCTTTTTCCTATTGGCTGCAAGAAAATTGAGCGTTTTTTTACCGAGATGGAATAAAATTTATAGCAGGTGTAATGCTAGGTTGATTATCTAAGGTATCGATCGATATTGGGTATTGGTGGCTGCGATTGGTCGCCGGTGACCCAATCGGGTGAGTTTTGACCGCGGACATGTTTCTGTATATAGATAAGATGTTTATTTAGATTCAGAAGTCGGTGCTCCATTTTATTCAAGTCTAACATCAGCATCATCATCGTCAACGAACTATCGATAAATCAGTAGAAGTGATTTATGATATTTATGATAGTGAATTACAATTTTTAAAATTTACTTTACGTAAGTAATCGACACTTGAACTATTATTTTTAGCCAACTTCACAAAAAGGAAGAGCGTTCTCTAGTCGCTTGCATTTATTCGGCCATTCTCACGAAGTATGACTGCGTCTAATTACCGCGTCTCCATACATTTAGTATGAAAACAGCGTCGCGGTAATTAGGTGACCGCAGACATACTTCGTGAGAATGGCCGTATTATTAAAGTTTATAACATTTGTTGTCATTTATAGAGCAATTAAGAAAAAAATGAAAAGGCGTATATCCCTATAAGTCCCATTCTATTCAAAATTTAGTTCTGATGATGGAATGTCTGAAATTGGTTATTGTTTTGCTGAATGATTGACTGATGATTAGCAATACGAGATGTCCTAAAAGAAATAATGGAAATATTTACATTAACACTGTGTTTCATCGTAATTCCTTCTATACGTTACTACATTTTGAATTATGCTAATAAGATCTGTAATGAAACAAAAGCATAAATCATATTACAGGCGGTTTGTACAGTTTAACTTTGCGTAAATATCCGTAGCTTTTATCGTCAAACCTCTCATTTTGACATAGTGGCAATCGATCAGTTAAGTTAAGAGTAACGAATACTTTGCCAATGTCGAATGAAGCCTCAGGTTATCAATTTAATCAACTAAGTTTTATAGAATATTCATTTTTAAAAGGTATATTTCTTTGTTATAGTTATATGGTGTGTGTTCGGCGTACCGAAACGCGATCTTGCGTGACTAGAGGGCGTGGCGTGCGATTAAAATACTGGTCCACCATCTTAAAAGCGACACGATTCAAGCAATTATAAACCTTTTGCCACTACAATAAGCAATATGACTATCATTTATGTAAATTGGTGGGCCCGTATAGTGTTTTGTGCGTGCTCGTTCTATGCGAATGGATTTCGAAATTCGATCAAAATTTCTACCCAATCAATGAATTTTAGGCTCTATGTTGCTGGAATCAAAGTAGAATTTGTATACTAATTGGAATCTATAGGTGCCTAGATAGTAACTTGGCAAATGTGGTTAAGGTACGTACAACTGTTTAAGACAAATTACTATCGATATGTTGAGGTTCGTCGGGGTAACTGGAGGTGGAATGGAGTATAGATATTATGATCCATTAAGTTTGGGAAGTATGTAGGTTTATCTATCTGGGGGCTCGGCAGTGCCCCCGCCAAGTCAAGCAAAACAAAGGCACGGCCGCACGATCCTTTTCTCGAAGCAATGGCTCGATTCCCACTGACTTGCCTATTATTTAACCAGGAACATTTAATACTTCTCAAATAAAGAATCCTGCCGCCACAGGCGAGTTCTGTGGACACCCCCCGGTACTGACTTGGTTTAACATTACATCTCAAAACTTTTTTGTTTTAAAAGAACTGCGTTGCGAGACTTGCATCTTTTTACATGTAATGTTTTTGATGGGATTCGTATTTTCACCGTGGATGACCATTAAAATCCATATTATAAAAATATTGTTTTAATTACTGAAAAAGATAATTTTATTTAAAGTATAATTAATGGTTCTGAATCTAGTTTCATGTTACCAAGTGGTTTTTTTTTGTGAAAAATGTCCTGTTTGTCGATCGCGTGTTTGATTGACTTCTAGTCCGACCTAATTTGTAGGATGGTTCTCATTTTTTATCTCTTTAAAGATCGAGTCTCTCCGAATTTCTTTCAAGTGAGGTAAATATTAAAACATTCCATTTATTTAGCCGTTAGTCTCATTAAAATTTCACGCTGTTTATTGTCACGATCGATGTCAGTAGATTTCGATCAAACCGTTTGGCGATCGACAATCACCAACTAAGTGGTTTCTCCTGTAAAATTCCAAATACCTACCCACGGTTCACGTGTTAACATCGACATTATTGTTTTACCACGCATGTTAACTACCGCACCTTAAGCACCAAAACTGAAACAACTTAAGTCATCAACGAAACCAAATTCAATTCAACCTAAAAGCGATGAATATGCGTCCAAAATTATAGGAGCTTCAGTATTCATTCGATGACGGTTTATTTATAAGAAGCGGCCTGTTAAAGGACACCAAACCACCGGTTAATTTTGTTAGAAGCGAATTAATGACGTCATTAGTCCACGTCGCACGTCTAATGTGATTCGTGACAAAATATTGACACCTCCGGCCCGCGGACGCACAAAAACACGAATTAAATGAAACACAATAAAATAAAAACATTAACTGTCAAGCAACACATTTGTCTAGAGCGAGACTAACTCGATTAATACGGTGCGGTAAAATATTTAGGGGTCATTGGATCAGCGTTTCGTCATTGTCGGAGGTTGTTTTTGAAGCGTGTTCAATGTACTCCGAAGGTAGGTAGATGGTTCAAGAACGAGTGCGAAGGTTGCATGGTAAGATGTAATCCACACAAAGACGAATGCTAATGATTTCTTTAATTTCGAGTGGGATTCCATCCAACAATTTTACCATACGTTCGTTCTGTAACAATATCCTTAGCACTGGCTTTTCCGTATGTATATTCATGTTCACTTCGGAACATAACATAATTAGGTGGCATTACCAGTTACGGACCCACCGAGTAGGACGTTACTGCTATCGTCTCTGAAAAGCATCCACGTCGTCCAAATTCATATTTTAAGGAAATGCCGCTTAAGAGGTAAGTACAGAACAGAGTAATGTTTTTGACATGCATGTCTTTTCCATACCTAAGATAGTTATGGAAATTATGGAAAAGAACCAGTAAACAGATGTTTGTGTCTTCTTCAGCGAACTACCCTCTAGATGCATTTTTTTTGCCGATACAGTTAGCATTGGATTCTAGAAATTGGATTAGCCAGTTCACTCTTGAATATTTTGTTGGCAGTTTTTAATATAACCGTGGTTATAGATTTAAAATCGAACACTGTGAAAATGTTGGCTTGATCTTTGCCTCATTGGAACCCAGTTTAAACATATTTTATATAAGAAATGGTTCTTATAAGAATCTACTATAAAATAACAACGGAAAAGTAATCTTAAAGCAGATAAATACGGAACTCCAAGTCACAAAATTAAACGTTTTTATGTACGCTATGCGGATATGGCGTCACGGACGCATTTAATACGAATTATTTAAATTAAAAAACCTTATATAAGTTTTTTTCAGGATTGTTAGTAAAGCCTATCAGAGCGATATATAAAATCATCATACAATGTCAGGTCCTAAAAAGTACTAAAAGTATCTGTGGTCAGTACAGTCGAGTTCATCATTATCTGAGCAAAGATTAGACCAAAAACATCTGAACAAGACCCTATTGTCAGAAGCATAAGAACTAGATCAGATATTTTTGATCCGTTCTTTGCTCAGATAATGATGAACTCGACGTACCTACTGGCTAAATTTTGTAATGAGCTCATTAAATGATAACTACATTGTAAATAGTTCAAGGGTTTTCCCTAATATTACAGTGCCTAACAGGATTCTCAATCCAATGATCTACAGTTTAAAATTAATACATTATCTGTAGCTTAAAGTTAACATCACATATTTTGTGAAATTGCAGTAATTGCAATGATTGAATATAAGAATATAGAATCTATGTTTACAAAGCTTTCAAAGGATTAGTTCGCGTTATCGCAAACATAATGATTAATGACTGTATCTCCACATGTTTGCGATAAAACCCATTCCTGTGATTGTATGTGTATTAATCAGAATAATAATCGTTTTCGACGAAAGCGTACACAGTTGGTTGCAGTATGCAATCTTTGTATTGGTAACATTATTATTTATCAATAAGGTACCTACAGACAAAAAAAGGTACGTTAGACTATTTAACAGTAGATGGCGCTACACAAACCTTTCTGACGACTTATATAATAACCACATTTTTATAAAAAAAAACCCGACCGCGGTGCAATTTGAAACTGCATTAAATCCGCCATTTTGTTTATTTTAACGAATTTCATGCCCAGTGACACTCGCACCATCAAGACGAATCTAATAATGTATCATTTATCAAAATCGGATGTGTCGTTGAGTAGTTACGAGCGGACACAGGAACGGACATACATACATACATACAGGCCAAATACATAACCCTCCTTTGGGCTTCGCCGCAGTCGGGTAAAAAATATGAAGTGACTGGTTGAAAATAGGATGACTTGGGTAAGCGCTTCGGTGGCACAATTGATAGTGCGTCTACGTTGCCCCGGAGTTGGAGATGATTCGAATTCTGCCCGAGGTATGGCAATTTTTCAATTTTCGTTTTTCGCCATAAGGTACAGACAAAATTGAAAATCAGCGCTGCGGATGAGCTTTTGCTCACCTACCGATACTGGCACACATTTACCATATGGCGATGGAGAGAAAGGGACAGGGGATGTCGGTGACGACATATCGGTGCCGGCATCGGATGGTGAAGAAACACTTGGTTACAACAACGTTTGATATTGGCAATTGTGCGGATTTTATCGTGAGTATTTTCTCAAATAAAGTCTTATTTTTTTTATTCCATCCCTTGCTAGGATAAATACTTTTACGACGACAGCATATACCTATCACCTTGCAGTATGCAATCTCTTTCCATGGTAAGTACGAGTTACAGATCTAAGCAAGCGCGATGACATATGAAAGCCATTCGTCCATGTCCGCCGACACGTTAACCCTCCCTAATGAGGTCGGACTGCGCCTAATAGAATTAAACATTCTGAGGTAAGGGTTAAGTTAGATGCTCACGCTTTTGCGGCTACATAAAGTAGGAATCGATTCTCGTGGTAAACTTTACTTCAAGGAACATTCTGTAAAATTTTAACATCTTTCAAATACTTTATTCTCGATTTTTCTGCGTAACTGTATACAAATATATCTGAAACATCTATAACTTTAGCAATGGTACTGTTAATTGTCGCCATTGCTGCCCATGCAGATTTCGTTCCTGGATAATAATAATAATAAATATTAGGGGACAATCTTACACAAATCGAACTAGCCCCATAGTAAGCTCAATAAGGCTTGTGTTATGGATACTAGACGACGATATATTTAATAGATACATACATACAAATACTTAAATACATAGAAAACATCCATGACTCAGGAACAAATATTCGTGCTCATCACACAAATAAATGCCCTTACCGGGATTCGAACCCAGGACCTCTTGCTTCATAGGCAGGGTTACTACCAACTAAGCTAAAGCGGTCGTCAAAATAATCTGGACATACAGGATCTCCCTAAAACCAACGTACATACGAAAAGCATAGACCAGCTCATAAGACACCATATTAAGTAAATTTATTGAATATTATTGCAAACAGACGAGGAAAAATGATAGGACATTTGATAAGACACGACAATTTCTTTAAAACCATACTGGAAGGAAAGATAGAGGGAAAAAGAGGTAGAGGAAGACCTAGACGCAGTTACATGTACCAAGTGAAGGAAAAAGTTGATGTTGTGTCTTATCAAAATGTCAAGAAGCTGGCGTACGTCAGACAAGATTGGAAACTACTCCACCGACAAGAGTGTAACTCTTAAATTAATGATGAAAAATCTCTTAGTTTCGTGTTTAGTGTAATACTGGTGTCTTAAATTCGGGTGTTAGCGTGAGGAACATCGTTTTTTTATTGCTTTTATGCCACACTTGGCCATAAAGTGGCTTTTTCCGCACGCTGCGCGTACGCAAAAAGCCGCTCTCTAGCCAAGTGTAGACATAAAATGATGTACACAACACGGGAGGTAATAAAGAAAGTCCTCGATCGCATATTTACGTCCCTCGCTTGTAGCTCGGGCCGCAAACATCTGCGATCTCGGCCTTTCTTTGTATTACCACCCTAGTTGCGTAATGTACTATTGTGTCAGAATTAATACATTGAAAAACAAATTGTGTAATAATCTTTTGTCCATCCGTTTTTTAAAATTGTGTAAATTCAACAGTTGCTTAAATGTTAAATCGTTGGAATGTCTTCAAGTCAATACCCGTACCGTTAGCAATTCCATTATTGTTGATGCGTAAATTTGTATGCGGCGGTGGTCAAACCGAGGCGTGACCTCAAAGGCAAGCCGTGAGAACGCAGCGCCGCCCGCGACGACCGCAGTAAACGTTATAACTACAGTAACCTTATTGATACGGCGGTCGTATCCAACACGTGAGGCGTGAGCTCATAGGCGTGAGAACGCAGCGTCGCCTACGACGACTACAGTAAACCTTGTAACTACATAACCTTGTTAATAAGCCGGTCGTATCAACAAGGCATGTACAGGACAAGGTGTACAAGGCAAACCAATGTCTTTATTCAATGGAAAGCCGCGAGAACGGAGTGCTACCCGCGAAGCGAACGGAGTGCTGCCCGCACAATTAACTACCTACCTACCTAGGCTACCTTACCAAAGTGGTGGTAATTTTCTGAATACGCTGGTTGTATCAGTAAGAAGTATGTTTTTTAATATTGTGGTGAGAAAAAGGCGAGCCACTTGAACGTGTCGTGTTGACGAAATTAAACTTTCTGATGTAGTAAAATTAATCTGATTGGAAGTAGTGTCCGACCGAAACTAGTTTTGAGAATTTCGGCTTCGATCTCAGTTTCGGCCGAAACCGAAACTTCCATATAAGGATATTTATGAAAAAAACAGTCGGTAACATTTTTGAATAGTTAACATATTAATCATTCATTATCTGATATTTGAAGTAATGATCACTTCGTAATTTCAAGTAAATAATTTGTGCTTTTTGAAATAACGACTGTCCGATCGCAGCGCGAAACCTCTCGAATCCTGTTTCGGTTTCGGCTTTAGTTTCGGCCTGATGGCAGCTGAAACCGAAACTAAGCCGAAAATCGTTTTTTTGCCGAAACTAGGCCTAAACTGAAACCGAAATTTCGGTTGGACTCTAATTGGAAGTCATCTATACTCTATTTCTATTAGATTTATACATACATATAGTATTATATCTATTAGATTTATTTTTACCCGTAGCTTTGCCCGCATTAGAAATATCCTACATTTGAAGGTGTAAGTGTAAGTTGAGGTGAAAAATATCCTGTGTTTCAATTCAGAACTTGAAATAAAATGAGTCTGGGGAACAGAAATCGACACCAAATCCCGGTTCTCAATAACTTATACGCCTCGGATCTGTGGGCAAAACAAGTCATTTCTGTGTTAATGAATAACAAACAAGTATGAATAATACATTATTTTTGTAACGATATGCGTTACTTCTTATATAGCGATTCTGTCTTTTCATGGAATATTGTTACAGGAGTGCAATTTTAGCCACTTTTCAGAACAATATTTTTCTGTAGGATGAAATTTTGTTGACATACTGTTATTAGTTTGCCGACTGTGTATACGGAGACGCTCTCCGCTCACAGCCATCACGGCCACGGGAACCAGCGGCGGCTTCAAACAAAATGGTTGCTCATGTACTAACTTTTTTTAGACGGATACTAGGATATGAAAAGAAAATGTTTTTGTAAAATGAAAATTAAAACAAGACTTTCTGGTGACTGCTTCTACTGCTCAATCAAGTTTCTTGTGAGGATTAGGAGTAGTCGGAAAAAATGTAACTAATCGAGTTTAGCTATGGTTAATATATAATTAAACTGTTTTATTTAGTTTGACTCGTATAATTGTTTCAAATCTTACAACAGTATATTCAACTATGTAATTCTACTTGTAAGTAAACTAATTCTTATGAATCCTTGCACACGCATTGAGTTGATTGACGATCATTTCAACTTGGTCTAATGATGGAGTCGGAATCAGTTGTACAACTTCAACTGATGATTTAAAATAAAAATATTTGACTGAATATTTGTAGTTATTCACTTATTTTAGCGCTACAAACCAATATAACCGATAATGTGTATAGTCACTCGTATTTGTAGTTATTCATTTGTTTATTTCAGCGGCAGCGCTAAAAACCATTATAACCGATAATGTGTATACTCGTACTATATGACTAAAGAAATAAAAAACCTTTAGGTACTAAGCGTAAAATTTACCAAAAACAAATTAGCAATGCGTAAACGGTCTACATTTCAGTGCGTGTTGAGAAAAGTAGTACTTATTTTTGTCTCCTTCCATACTCTACGTTTGTTTATCCTCGTTTTATAGATAAGGCGAGCTTGGTGGCTTATGTGCTTGGAATCAGCAACAAAAGCCTTTATCCCGCGCGAGCGCTTTTGTGAGACATACACAATGCAGCGTCTCTATTGTAAGTACTCGGAATAAACACTTCATATGCTATCAGACGAAATATGCTGCCACGAGTACAATGTACGATGTAAAGACGAATATCGCAACTTTTTCTGTGACGCATAAGTTTTTCATTGACTCTTTCAATTATTTTAGTAGGTTAAATCACGTACACAGAGTTCCATTTTCTTAAGTTATCCTACTCTACTGCATTCTACTTAGCTGTCAAACCTGACTTTTTGCTCATCAAGAACGTGTAAAATCTATGTTTGCCTCGAGTTCAATACAAAATGACGTGCTGTGGCTGTTCAAAAGTCTGTATTTGATAAGTGCTAAATACATCAGTCGGAGACATTTTCGTTTGGTCTCTAATTCTGATAACTGGACATGGTGTTTTAAATATACCAAGTATTTTTCATTTCAATGATAAAATTTATATTTTCATGCATGCTTTTAAAAATGAAAACCTTATTCACAAACATAGGAGGCAGGATACTTTCAGGCTTATAATTGTTCGTGTATTCGTTTCATGTGAGGGTCGCGTCCGGACGTCTCACTCCCGCGATGACTCAGCTGCCCTCGCTTCGCAAAGCCTCCGATTCAAATCAGAGATTTCAGGATACCCGATTGTATTATTCCAGTTTCCTAACCAAAAATCCAATTGTGCCCGAATCCCTTTTGAGAAAATCCGAAGTCCCGCTGAGATTGCCTGAATCGAACCTTCGTGGGAATGAATAACTGCGAATAATACGATGTCATCCGCCATTATGATCTCACAATGATACAGTGCTTTTGCGATAAAAATCTCGAATAATAATCGAGCAACTACCGCCGCATAAAAGAAGATATCATGACAATTCAGATAATAGTCCGCTATTAAAACAATTACGTGTATGAATGTCTTTATTATAATGTTTGTAAATGCATGAAATGACTCTGATCCGGGAAGGTCATCGGTAAAACATGTTAAATTACCGGATTCTGAAATAACTATATCAATTATGATGCTATCGATAAAAATATAAACGCAACTTGTTTCATCCTTATTTCGTAAATTGACGTTTTAATTTCTAAGTTTAAAAGTCTTTATAATTTTTTTAACGTTATTAATTCAAAGAGGGTACCTACCTATTTGCTCGTAAGTAGTCAATAGAAATTAAGTAACGCTAGCCTATCTGCTTTCGAAAATTTGCGACTATTAACAAATTTTTATCTATTTAGAGCGTTTTCAACATTTTTTAAACGATCGAATATTAAAAACAAGTGCGAGTCGGACTCGCGCACCGAGGGTTCCGTACAAACGCGTAAGTAGATACGTGAATAGTTCAAGTAAAACTGTATGGCGATTAGCTTAGTAGGAGCAAATAAGTACGTGTTACGATTTTTGAAAAATTCTAAAAGACTATGCATTTCAGGAAAACCGTTATATTTTTCCTGTAATATTTAGGATGATATCAATAATTGGTAATTATTACAGATTTTTCTGTTCAGTAACTTCGAAAATAATAGGGGGAATGGTATTTTTTTGAAAGTTTTTGGTCATAAATCAAAAAGTACAAAAATTAACAAAAACAAAAAAAAAATTGGTATCTACAAATTAAGCCCTTTCATTTGATATCCCACTCGATATAATAGCTCTACTTTTGTTTTTCCACATCCCATTTCAGACCCCTTTAAAAAGAAGTAAAAAAGGTATAAGATTTTTTTCTATTCAATAGTAACTATTCCAAATTTCAAGTCGATAGGATCAGTAGATCCTGAGATATCTTGCTGTGACAGATGTACAGTCAGACAGAGTCGCACCATAAGGGTTCCTTTTTTACCATTTTGGTACGGAACCCTAATAAGCACATGATTTGACAATTGAGGAAAATTACGTAATAATAATAATACTTTGTTTCATAGAAGCTTCTTATTAAGTATCTGAGCTTTTGACACTTCATAAAAAGTAACGAATTTGATTTGCCAAGAAAGTACCCCTTTATGTGACAGGTTTTGTAAATTTCAACCAACTGGACATACTACCTACTAGTATCTGAAGACTTTCGTCTTTCGTCTTCATAATCGTATATGAAGTCGAAAAACGAACTTCATCACGTTTGCCTTAGTTCTAAATGATTGGAAGCTAATTGAATCACTAGAGAATACGCCTTTTTCGTTTTGTGGTATACTTCATTATTAAATGTCCAGTGGTTAATTATGCAGGAAAGCATAACATACGTAATGTGACACCATTATTGCAGCCAAGGTAGCAAATTACAGCAATTTAATTAATGCATGTTAAGTGAACATGAGCGGGGTGTGTCATCATTTGAATGATGGCAAAGCGATTTATTTTTCACTACTGCTAATAATAGCGTCATTATCTAACTTACATTTTTATTGTATTCATTATTATTGAAATTTACTCCAGACAAGGCAAACAACTCTTTAACTTGAAAATGTATGGATAAGAAAAGTTAAGTCAAACTCAAATAATCCAAAAGCTTATTTCACATTATACTATATGAAAGAAACATGACTTTTCTTTATTACTTTTTTTAATGTGGGTAAATAACACCACATTTCCATATTCACGTTGTTAATTTCACATTGTTATTCTACCTACGTACGTACTCCAAAATTTCAGGGCTGGTTATCGTTTTATCCATACAGTTCTCGTTAATATGGCTTAAAGGTTTGTGTTTGCTCTACCATACCTGCCTGTAGTATACGCTGTACTATAAGGGCAGGTAGGGTAGGGATAGTTTTAAAGATTCCGGATTTAATTGAATTTTTAAAGATGCATTTGCCTCCATAGACGCAATTATCCCGGTTGACCTTATAAGCGATTACCACGGCAGAAACGTTATGTATTGCTGGTAACAAAAATCATATAAGTACGTATTAAATACAAACATAAAGCTGCTGTCTGAAAAAATAACCAAGCCAGAAACCAATAAAAATTCACACATCTCAATCGGTTAAGGCATTTAGCAGTTATTGTGGAATAAAGGAACTCATAATTACCAACAAACATGGACCCTGAAAAACATTCTATTTTTTACACGACTACGGTGAAGCAAACGTATGATTTTAGCACTGTATTTTGGACAGTCATGTAAAAAGTTGCATGTTTGTAACAAACTCGAGAAGCGTTCATTTACTTTCGTTTTAGACAACCACCAGACTCTTTTAACATTTACATTTTGCTGCAAATTTAATGCAGGTTGCTTGGTAAAGCGAGGCGAACAAAAAGAGTGCACTTCGCTGGGTGCACAATAGTTAGAATTGGAATGCGCGCCCTGCAGCGGTGATAAATGACTGTAGAGCTACACCGCGCCGAGGGACGCGGGTATACTGCGCTCGTTTAGAACTGGCTCCTTGCAAATACTAGGTACTTTTTTATATAGCCGGCTAGATGTCCTACTGCTGCGCAAAGGCCTCCCCTCTAGAGGGAAGACGGACGACGGTTCCGTGATTGATCCAGGAAGCGATGGGGGGATGACCTGATCGGGATGACTGGAAGTCCGTCTTGTGGAATCCACTGCTACACCACGGAAAACACAAAATATTAAAAAAACTTACTAACTCTGTTTTTTTTGTTATTATCGAATCTTCACACACATAGGTGCCAAAAGTCTGCCCGACTATTGGTATTGAATAGTGGATTAAACCCGACTTGCAACATTGATAAGCAAACAATAATCTATGTATGCCACAATGTATGCCACAGACCTATAAGATAGACGAAGATAGACGCAGTAAACACGTTGATACTATATATACGTATAACAGAGTGTGTCAAATTCTAAGTACCGACAGCGACGTCTATTGAGGTCGAAGCGACAAACATACCATTAATTTGGATTAATATTAATCAAACAATATTTCTACTTGTAAAATTCTGAAATGTGATAGTAAATATCGACATTGGCCTTGAGCAATCCAAGTTTAGTAGAACTTCACTCCTACAATCCCGACAGACTTTGCAAGTGCGCCGACGGGGTAAGTGCGCCTACCATAAAAATATCGAAAAGTACAGATTTTATACTACAGACGACATCTTTCTTACAACCACTCCCTTTTAGTTAGTGCGTGGTTGTAATATCTGTACTTACTTGCCCCGACTAAACTTACATAAGACATATTGAAATGCGTTACCATTTACCATTATGCAGTGAATTAACTAATTATATCACAAATTAATACATTAATGAAGAGTGTCTGCTTAATGTACCTAAACACTTCTTACTCATTTAATGACTCTTTCACAATTACAAGTTACGTTATTTAATTAGGCCTAATTATTGTAATGGTATCAATCAGTGCTCGACTAATCATTGTCTACAAAAGTAGTAATCTAATTAGAATTTACATATAACCGCACATCAAATTTGAAAATACCTCTATAATTTAAAAGGACAGTCCAGACGTCTCAGATATTCGACAATTACAACTAATGTATGAGATTAAAATTACGTTAAATTCTCTTCTTCGAATACAATAGCATAATGTATCCGAAATCCAAAGTAATTTATTGCACTCATGTACTCGTATTCTATCAACTCTAAATGTTTGAAAAAAAAATGCATGCCTAATTTATCATTAAGGGCTGATACAGACGGACTGCAATCCAGCTTCGATTTGGATGGGAACTGCTTCCCGGCTGCATGCCGACTGCATAGTTTCTATACAAGTTGCAGCTGGGTTGCAGTCCGTCTGTGTCGGCCCTAAACAGCTACATGCGCCAATGCACGAAGAGCGCACTATACCTCAGCGCAAACACACAAACAATGTCAATTGAGAGCCGAGATGATGATGACGTCACTAAACAGCACCCTTACCTAGAGATAACGGCTGGAGATTTGTGTACCTACCGAGCGGGGCTCGCTAGAAACGTGGAAATGTATCTTATAAGGAAATGAAGGGGAAAGTTAGTTTATTAAAAAATATAGGTATCTAGAATGTTGAATTTCAAATAGAGGAAAGTGTCTTATTTATTCTAACGAAAATGATAGCCTCTCTCGATATATTCGGTACTTGCTGTATCATTTTATTACGTATAGTATTATTCGACAGTGACTCGTCAATATTTCTGATAGAACATAGTAACACGGCAGCAAACATTTCAAATGTCTAATAAAAGCATTTTCTTATTTCAAGTAGAAGTTAGCAATGTTTCTTGAGTTTTAATTCAAAGATATGTGTATCTATAGCCGAAAAAGATGTAGAAAAGTAATTTTAGTTCAACTTTTGTGTTTTCCTGTTTAGGTACCTACTTAAAAAATGTAGAATAGTTTTCATTACAGATCGATCGGCACATTTTTGTCACGGAAACTTTTTGGCATTAGAAGCGACAATATAACGATAATAGAGTCCGACCGAAATTTCGGTTTCGGCCTAGTTTCGGCAAAAAAAAACGGGTTTTGGCTTAGTTTCGGTTCCGGCTGTCATCAGGCCGAAACTACGGCTGAAATCGAAACTGAATTTCAGGGGTTTCGTGCTGCGATCGGATATTGCTTATTTCAAAAGCACAGATAATTTATTTGAAATAAGTAGTTATAATTAGTGATTTCTCTAAATATCGGAGACTAAATGATTAATATGTCATTTAAAAATGAAGACTGACTAATTATTATTGTAATTTTTCTTCTTCCCACGAAAACATGACCTTATATGGAAGTTTCGGTTTCGGTTCTGGTTCCGGCCGAGACTGAGATCAAAGCCGAAATTCGGTTTCGGCTTCGGCCGTGAAAACTAGTTTCGGTTGGACACTAAACGATAATGCTACTTGGTTAGAAAAGTTAAGTGTAAATGTTTTGAAAAACCTCCTTCTCTTAATACTTATTCATCTTCTGAGATGAAGTTTGAGACTTTCCCGTATAGGGTTGCCCGATGATAAAGTAAAACATCTGGAGAAAAAGCCCAAAATTTCTTAATTTATTTCAGTCTTAGGGGGCAAAACGAGCAGACAGAATTGTTCATCTCTCATGCACTTTCTTCTATTACGATATTATTTGAAGACTATGTTTTTGTTTATATTGATTGTCACTCACTTTAATAAAAAATATGTAATATAGTCCGGCCGTAACCTTGTCATGAGCCCAAGAATCCTGAAATCTCAGGACAAATTCTGAAGTATGGTAACCCTGTCCCTGTATTGATTAGCTGTTAATAAGGGTGGCGGATACCTGCATGTCCGCGGAAGGAAGCGCGACGTCGTCGATTGCTCGTAAACTCCTCGATAACAGATTCTTTGCCTTGACTAACGCTTGGAGATAAGCTAAGACAGCATTTCATAGAAACACTTATCGGCCGGTTACACGTTTGATAAAAATTTGGGGTTTTTGTTGCCAGTACTTTATGTTCTATATACAAACGGTTTCGGGACTAAGGTACTGACAGACAACAGCTTAAACCACTGCAGACAGTAGAGTGTAATCTGAAACATATAGAGGGCTTTAAGAGGCGTACAAACTTTACTTTTCAGAAGGCAAACAAACTTAATAACTTTTTTGTTCCTGTACGGTTTTTGTTATAAATTTGCATAGAACGTGTTTGTGAGTATTTAAAAAATATTAACTACTTGCTTACGCCTCTTTGGCTTGCCAACAATATCAGAAAACGTCAACCAATTTTACTCAAACGACACTTGGGATTTTTGGGCGTATATTTTCTTCTGTTTAGTAATTAGGATAATACTGACCTCGATTATTTAATTAAATGGAAATCAGATTATTTTATGGCAACAGATTGCTCGCTTTGGTCTGCTGTTGTTCTATTTCTATTTTTTCGCAATTTTATACACCTATATGGCTTGACAACACCAATAAAGATGGTTTACTTGATTTGTGGGCGTAAAGTAAAAAAACTGATTTTAATTTGCATAAATAACTTCATTTAATCTAGATTTCTCAGTCAAATATAAATTAAAATATTATTGTGGAAATAATTGGCCAAACTGCTGATCTTTAACATTCTATTCTAGACAATATTACTCTAACGTCGTTTCCGCTTTTTAGGTTTCACAGTTTGTTACTATTAATCTTACGTCATAAAATATTTTTTATTATTTTGTCATAGTTATCATAAAATTATGAAAATTAAGTAGATATAATGTTTTAGGAGACGTAAAGACGCACTAAGAAAAGATTTTTTCAAGTTCAAACCCTGAAAATATTACTAGTACTAAATACCAATAAATTATTTCTCACAATTGCACTGAAATAAAAAAATCCATGGCATTTCTTAAACAAAATTTAGATTTTGTCCTTAAACAAAAATAAAGACAAGCAACTTAATTCAGCAAACTGTTCCCGCAAAAACGCTTTTGAACAACTAACTGAATTAATAAAAGAAAACCCAAGAAAGGGTAAAGGAAATTATAATCCTTTCTTTTAAAATGCAATGAGGTGGTTGTAAAAACGTTTGCGGGGAAATTTAAAATGCGCTCCCTGGCAATTAGTGATTCGAGTGAAATTAAAACAATGAGGAGGCCGAGGCGGGATAGCACGCAACTCATTGAAGGGGCGGCGCGGCGCGGACCGCACTCCTTTTCTTCGGGAGAAGAGTTGTGCTATGGACTCTTTTATTGTCCCTTTAAATCCGTTCATAAATCTGTAACAGCTGGTAGCTGAGACTTTTTCAGGGTCTTTCTTTGAAATAGCGCATGTACCTACCTAAGTCTTTGTTTTTCTTAGTGTGTGCGTGTAAATGTTCGACATGCTGAACGAGTAGTATTAGTTTTATTAATTTAGTCGTTCCTTTGATGTCGACACCAAAATACGACACACGCTAAATATGACATAAATACCCGATTTTGGATTATCTGGAATACGCCAGAAGATTTAACTGTTCTTTGGCAAGGGTAGACCAAATATTGTTTTTAAAAATCAAGCTTTGCAACTTCTGCAAGTGAAGCATACGTTAAAGATGAGCAAAACGTATATTCGAAAATATTTATGTAGTTATGTACCATAATGTACATGTATTGGCAAAATGTGTTTCACGTAGTGAACTGTCTCTTATTTTTTATGTTCAGCATTCGCTAACCTATTACAACTCTTATTAAACCACAAGCCTACTGATCTCGGCTCCACACGCAGAGGTGTTGTGCTGTTTTTGAGCCTTCATAATCAAAACGAGCATTTTAGTGCCGATCAAGCAAATCTAATTTCAGCCTTTATATGTAATATTTTAAGATTGACATTGCAATGTTTGTGTTGCCTTACTTAATTCAGTTTAGTAGTGAACGTGGTAAATTACAAAATAATGACACACGCCAGAACGCGGCACGCCACGCTTTGCCACAGGGATACCCCGCATGCTAATATGGAGCATGAATATTTATAAAAAGTACAAGTAAGTATAAAACAATACGTATTCAATCGGTATTGTTTTTGTGACAGTGCTATTTATTGGAAATAAAGCTGCTTGCTTATATCCAATATCTATAATATCTGTAACCGTCTACACACAAAACTGTTTACCAGTTTTAAGTAGGTACCTATATCAATATTTTTTTAATTTAATTGTTTTAATCCATTTCTACATTCAGTATTATGACGAAATAAAAAGATATCTAAGTAAGTGTGATATACACATTTTCTTTTTGTACTTACTTAGAGATCTGCCATTCTCGGAAACGTTCTCCGTTTTGTATGGAGAGAGAACGTTCTCGAGAACATTTCCCATACAAAACTGAGAACGTTTCCGAGAATTCTCGAGAACGGCACAACTCTATACTTACTGTAATTTTTCCTAGAAAATAAATTTAAATATTAAAAAACACACTGTTCGTCTCCTTTCTCTTTGACTAAACTCATTCAAAATTGGAAGGGTAACCTAGTATTTAAATTCAAATTGCATTATCTAAAATCTGTCACCACGCCGAGCTTGACAGATCGCCGATTGTATCACCCTCTGAATCGTGGGTGTCGATGGATAATTTAAATGAAGCAACGTGGCGCCCATAAGTAAGGATGAAGGACATTTGGGTTATTCTTCAGAAATATGTCTGCGGTCACCTTATTTCTTTGGAACATTTTCATACTAAATGTATGGAGACAGAGGAATAAGTCGCAGACATATTTCTGAAGAATAACCCACTTACGGGTCATCTCATCATACACAGTTTTAAGTATGAATTCGTTTTCGTGTCTTTCCTGCATGTGGGTTGATGCCCAAAATAAGGGCCTTAAAACTCTGAACTCGTTTGCCGGAGCCAAGTAGGCGTACACTCACGGACTTTAATTGTTGAACCATTTAGAGATCACCTTAAAATAGTCGTGTCATAGCTTGTGTGGCTTAACAATTAAGGTCCGTGACCGTATTATACCACGTTGTAGTTTAAGATAAAAACATAATAATATGTACCCGTCGGTAGGCCTACGGCGTTAACTAAGTACTTACTACTATTGTATTGTCCTGTCCACAGGAACACGCTCATTTTCTGAAATGTGTATGATCCTTATATTTCAACCTATGGCATGGTAGACATTTAAAAAAATAGTAAAAAATATATACACAGGTAGTGGCGTATAAACGAAGCCACTGTTAAATGACATAGACTTTAACACATTGCAATAAAGTTGACATTATTTTACAAATGTATTAGTCAGTAGTGTGTTCGATTTTACATACAGCCAAGGATAAATATCCACACAAAGTTCTAAAATATGTATACATAAACTTTAATGCCAGAATAATAAGACCTGTATACATATTTTTGAGACTTTGTGGTGTATACATATTGGTATCCTTGACTGTACAGTAATCGTTAGGCCACTTGTCACTGTTCTTAACTTAGGAGTATATACACTACGAGCGTTGGTCCTTTATACGTGACCCCTAAGCTAACACACCAAAATAAGTCACTGCTCAATTCCGTACCTGAGAACCATAACACTAAGTATGGAAAACAATAAGACTTAAGTATTATACTTCTCAGGTACGGTATTTCGAACTATGACAAGAGGCTCAGGAATCGCTGTATCGGACCGGACCGTATTTATACCGAACCAAAGGGACGAATGATAATGGTTTAAATTAAAGTATTTAAATAAGTCTTTGACGTGCTTAATTGCAGAACTTTGCATGCTATACATTAATTTAAGATAGATTAAGTAATACTATTGCATTTAAGTATAATTCTTGATTGAATCTGACTGACCCTCCTCGGCAGTGGTCTCCTCTTTTAAAAAGAGCCAGTAAACTTTGACATGTAAAAGTGCCCTTGCGGCCTACTTGCAGAATAAAGTTCATTATTTCATTATTTCATTAAGCAAAATGAGAAATCGAATTTGGTTAGATTAATTTGAATAATGGAGTAAATTCATAAAATGTATAGGTAATTAATGAATTATGATTATAAATACCAAACGTTACTAACCATTTCAATCAATCTTTATACAAAAAGTAACAACAGTTTCGTTTCAAGAAAACATACGAAACACTACACTAGGAAAGGTTGATGAAATGTTATAAAGGTTGAGTGTCCCACAAAAATACTCCAAAAGTTAGAAAAAAGTATAATCAAGATCACAAAAACAAACTAAACACAGAATTTTAAATGCACATAATTTGAAAGGCAAACCGCGATAGCTAACAGAAGGAAAATATTAAAAGGAACTTTACCTACATTTTTAAAGGAAGTTTTCTTTATCCTCCGAATAAATCGAAGGTGGGGGAAGTTCGCGGCGGAAGTAGAAATCTGTTGTTTTATTCATGAAAAAATAAAGAAGGGAAAAATGTGAAATGCCAAACACTTTCTTTGTGCTTTGTTAAAGTTATTACTACTTAAAGTTTTTTGAAACCACGAAATGCAAGTTTACATACCTTAAAAGAAAGGCGTACCTAATTTGAAGAATTAAACAAAAATCCCAATAAGTAGCTAATTCTTAAATTTAATAAAAATAACTTAATCAATATTCTAACTATTTGAGTAAGGCAGTGCAAACGTTTCGAATAAATAATAATGACTGAAAAACTTTTTTCATCACACTTGCTCGAAAATGGTGTCATTACACGTAGGTTTTGCGGGCCGTAAATGACCTATTACGCCCTAGGGCGTAATGGTTTTCTTTTTAAATTTGAAACGCTGGTTCTGTTTTACTCTTATTTGTCATGTTCAAAGAAAACGCCAACTTACTTTTTTTAACTTTTATGACTGAAATATTTATTTAAAGAGATCTGTTATTGCAAATACATGTAAACAAATATTTCTGTAACATTAATTAAATGTTTAAATAAAATGTTTCAGTATTTTGCAAATATAAAATCAACCATTTAAAGTCTTTACCGCTATGGTTTCCGAACGTGACTTGTCGTCTTGTTATATGACACTAATGTCACTGTCAGTTTTAGAATTTTATTTAGGTTAAGTAAGGTTATTTTAATCAGATTTCCTCACAAGTGTGATGAAAAACATTGTGTGTGCCACGGGCGGTAAAGAAATTACAAACTCGTGTTATTAAAGCCCTCGGCTTCGCCTCGGCCTTGTAACAAACACTCGTTTGTAATTCCTTACTTACCGCCCTTGATACACAATGTACTATTTCTTGTACCTCAACATACATAAGTATAGTAAGAATTATATAAGGTGTCCGAATGTTCGTAAAGAGAATGATGAAACATTCGGACACCTTAGATCAGCGGTCGGCAACCTTTTAGCAGCCAAGGGCCACATAGTAGGTAACGAAATTGACGCGGGCCGCACTTTGTGAATAATTTGTGACTTAATACGATTCTGAACATAACGATCTTTACGTACAAAATAGCCAGGGAGGCTCGCGGGTCGCAAGTGAGGGGTTCGGGGGAGGGGGCCGCGGGTTTCCGACCGCTGCCTTAGATAATTCTTACTATAACATATAACGACACTACTAGGGTCAGAAGTAGCATTTTTATACCGAACGATACTCACATAAAAAATAGTAGATTGTGTCACAAGGGAGCAAAATGATGTATTTACGGCGAGGGCGTACATTGAATCCTGAACGAAGCGAAGGATTCTACAATTGAATCCCGAGCGTAGCGAGGGATTCTAAAGTAGAATCCGGAGCGTAGTGAGGGATTCAAGTGTTAACGCCCGTGGTGTAAATAATTTTGCTACCTTGTGACACATACTGCTTTTCACACCGACTATGAGGAAAATTTAAATACAAACGCTACCTACCAAAATAACGAAAACGAAATATATAGTTAGTCAAAGAGCATCACACATTTTTAATAAAATGAAATGTGAAATTGTTAAATTTACAGTTCCTTATTATTTTATAAAACGTTTATTACTTTTTACGGACGGGACGAATTTACCACTTCCATATTATATTTATGGCCCTCGCCTGCGGCTCGGACCCCAAACACCTGTGGTCTGGGCCATTCCTTATTATCGACTTTATGTAGAGTCGATATGTAGAGTCAATGTAGAGTCGATAATGTAGAGTCGATATGGAGAGTCGATATGTAGAGTCGATATGTAGAGTTGATATGTAGAGTCGATATGTAGAGCAATAATGTAGAGTCGATAATGTAGAGTCGATATGTAGAGTGGATATGTAGAGTCGATATGTAGAATCGATATGTAGAGTCGATATGTAGAGTCAATAATGTAGAGTCGATAATGTAGAGTCGATATGGAGAGTCGATATGTAGAGTCAATAATGTAGAGTCGATAATGTAGAGTCGATATGGAGAGTCGATATGTAGAGTCGATATGTAGAGTTGATATTTAGAGTCGATATGTAGAGTCAATAATGTAGAGTCGATAATGTAGAGTCGATATGGAGAGTCGATATGTAGAGTCGATATGTAGAGTCGATATGTAGAGTCAATAATGTAGAGTCGATATGTAGAGTTGATATGTAGAGTCAATATGTAGAGTCTATAATGTATGTATGGTATGGCAATGGCATATTCTAAGCAGGTTCAAACTAAAAATACCCTGTAGGTAGTCCTTGAACAGAAAAGTATCACTTTGATCCCTCTTATGAGGGATCAAAATACTTTTTTCTGAATAGGAGGTGTGAAAACTATACTTTTGACTCAGGACAGACGTAAAGCGTACAGGCTATTGACAGTTAAAAAGAAAACCTTGGACCGTATGTTTGTCTCCCTTGTCTTGAGTTTGCGCGACAATTGCTGCTCTGAAAATCAGCGCCATCGTCACCAGTCGTTTGGTTCATGCTGAGCGGTAAAGTTTTCGATATATCAATTATATAGGTTAAGTTTGAAATGTATGTTACAAAAAAAATACTAACTAAAAAAAATCTCCCTTACAATCAGCTGTGTTAGGTTAGGGCACACTCCTTATTTTACCGCTTTAGGTGTGTAATGTACCACTTATGTAACAGAGTTTTACTGAAGCGCCTGACAAAGCCTCACGCGCTGTATCTATTAAGCGATGCAAATTTGTTGTAATCCCGCGGAGCGGTGCCGAGTGAAATATTTAATTTTCATAAAGTTTACATTATACTGGGGCTGAGTACCGAGCCGAATTCCACGATAGGTTGAAACGACTTAACTTTATAGGAGTTTAAACTGCACTTACATCTTTTTGGCAGAAAAACGATTTTGTTTGCGTGCGACAGATTATGGGAAAGCTTCGAACTTGTTATATTTACTTAATTCTTGTCCTAAGATACACAGAAATTAGGGGGATTTTCACAATGTGCAATGTGCATTCCAACAATAGGTACTTAATTTGAGATTTGGTAGTTGATTTGTTAGAAATTAAACGAACCATGCAAAAAACATAAATTATTATTTTATCGTGTTTTGACATTTTACAAGCGTGAGACAAACTGCACTGCTAGATCTTCAATATCATGTTTACTAACATGAAGTAATAATATTAGCTCCTGAAAATATTTTGTGTGCCTTCACACTTAATATTTTGCTGTACTTATAGGTACTCATTCCCAATTCTTATGTTAATTTAAATGCTTAAGTTAAGTGTAAATATTTAAATGCCATCAACTCATCATAATATCTTGTCTACCACCCAGAATGTTGATACAAACGTAGTTATCGCAAAATAACCATCGATTATCGGCGAAAACAAAACAAAAAATAAATTCGATCGCCTATTGTTTCCGATCGGCATCAGTAACCCGACAGCAAATTTGCATATCACCAATATTATATCGTCACGCGAAAAACGTATCCCTTACGCCTGTGTACACATGAATGACGCGTGATGCTGCCGGCCTTCCCTGACGTCATCCATCATTCGCCGTGGCGCCTGCACCTAGACTCGTGACAGGCAAGCGGCGGCCTCGGGTGGATAAAATCCTCCAACCAAAAATAAACCTTAGACATCCTAAAAATAAAGTCTACTTCCCGTTGTCGGAAACGAATGCAAGGTGGCACCCCACCTCCCCGCGAGCGAGGGAGGATCCCTGTCAAACGCTGGCGAAGAGTTTGACAGACGCGGGCGCGGAGTATTTGACATGAAGGGGCTTGTTTGATACGGGGGCTGACAGGGGAGGGGGGAATTCTGCCCGGTCATGAATAGGCAATGGGCTCGCTTTATTTATAAAGACTGTTAGCCTAACACGGGCTCAGTGAACTTGCTCTGCTACGAAAATAAACACGTCATCTATTGAAATTGGGATTTTTGGTGGCGAATTAATTTATTCAAAGTATAAAGTTACTGGAAGTGTGTGCTACAATCGATTTTGTCTTCAGTTCCAACCTTGCGACGGCCACAACAACTTTTTAATACCCATTCATAATCTTTAACAGGAAATAAGAAGCCCATTGTAAATGACGTTATCAACGACCATTTAATTCAAGCAGCCGCGAACTTCTAACATCTTGTTAGGGGGATAAAATCCATAAAAGACACGGTAGTGGCTTGATACGGGGCAAGAGGCAACGTTCGGTACAAAATTTGATTATTCCGCGAGGTTGGCCTATCGCCAGCGTTCGACTATTTATCAAGAGCTCTCCGCGCCCGACGGTTTACAAGGATACTAATCATCGACGAGGGATCGACGCAGAGTGGATACAACTGTGACACCATTTATTTTAATAGAAAAAGGAAAAATAGTAATATAAAGATGCGACTACTATGATAACTCTGGAACTTGGAATTGGTTTAACGTTTGAACTTCCTAATATTATTTCCTTTAACTCCATTTTGTTTAGATCTGAATTTTTGAAAATGTTGATAATCATTATCCAGGATATTATTTATTTGTATCATTTTCTAATTAGATGTACAACATTTTTATATTTCTTGTACGATCTACTTGCAAGATTATATTTTGTTTTTTCAAACAGCGGACTTAAAGTCGTAGCTGGCACAATGTAATCTTAAAATTATTGTATTTTAAGTAAGTCAGTTATTTGAGTGTAATTTTATATAGCATTAAACATCAATAATGTTAAAAAAAAAAGAATTCAATTTTTTGTAGTGATTGTGGATTAAGGTCAACCGGGGTAATTGGGTCTATGGGGGCAAATGCGTCCATTGAGAAAAAAGATTCCATTAAATCGGAACTCTTTAAAACTACCCCTACCCTACCTGCCTGTAGTATTACGCTGTACTTTACAGGCAGGCTAGGGATAGTTTTAAAGAGTTCGGATTTGATGGACATAATCGTAATTACCCCAGTTGACCTTACTTTTTTATACGTAAGTTAAACGTCCTTTTGTTTGACACGCTAATGCCCAATATATGTCACCCTGCTATCACCTCTACTGCTAATGGCTTAACATTCATGATAGCAACTACTGGGACAGTATCAAGCATTTGGACGTCTGCCTTAGTTTAATCAAGTTTTTAGTTAGTGTTATTTTTAAGTATCTATTTACTAGTTTGTTATGGATCTCCAAATTACATAAATATAAGTAAACCATTTGTATCTAGTGTTAATATACACCGTAGAATTAAAACCTTTGTACACGCATTTATTTCATGTTTAATTAATCCAGTTATTTCTTCTTATGTAATCACTTTTTCGTTGCCTGAGAGAGACACAGAATTTTCCTAGTTCAGGTTCATGTAATAATTTAAGTACTTATTTTAGACCCTCTTGCCTATTGGTTGTGATGTAACTATGATTATTAATAAACGTTTTTATTTATTTTATTTATAATGTATCCTCTTTGTTTTATTACATTCCATCAAGGGAATTATTATAAAGTCTAACCTAACCAGCCGCTCTTGGCAGTAGATAAAGCGGCATGTAAATTCAATATTTCTTACATTGGCAATCTTCCTTTTCAGTTGAACACGATTACAAATCCTTAAATACAGATTAGAGCGAACATACCCATCTCTTTCTAACATTCACATAAAAAATGGAAATTTATTTGATATATGCGAAGTTGGTAATAACATCTCCTAGTGACATGCACTCTGGGGCGAATTTTATCGCGTTGTTATAGGAACAGCATGATTCTCCGTGAGATATAAATCAGACTGTATGAAAATCTGCGCGACTTGTAACTGTACCAACCACGGTCTGCACCGGTTTTTGTAAATCACATTAATGATACCTAATCTCAATAGCATGACATACCTGATCATGCAGGTGTAACTTGATTTAAGGTGATTCGAATCGGTTTTCCATAGAAAAGAAACGAGGGCTAAGACATATCTAACCTATGACAATCGACTTTAATGACATCTAATTTGCTAAAGTACTCGTATATGAATTTACGTACTCGTATATAGCATTAACGTGTGCCAGCGAATCCTAAATATTTTAATATGTAATTTCTCAACTTTTCTAATAAAATATTTAGAATTCGTTGGCAGACGTTAATACTATAATAAAAAAAAAACCGGTCAAATGCGAGTCGGACTCGCGCACCGAGGGTTCCGTACAAACTCTTCAGTAGATACGTGAATAATTCAAGAAAAATTGTATGGTGGGACAAACTTAACGTTGCTGTTGTAAAACTGTTGTCCCCATACATCGATATAATATGCCGCGGTTAGTTTAGTAGGAGCAAATAAGGTTGTCTTACGATTTTTGCGAATTTCTAAAAAACGCTGCAACTTAGGAAAACCGTTTTATTTTTCCTGTAATATTTAAGATAATATTAATAATCGGTAATTATTACAGATTTTTCTGTTGAGTATCTTCGGAGATAATAGGTAGGGGGGAATGGTATTTTCTTTAACGTTTTTTGTCTTCAATCAAATACTACATGTCTAAGAAAAAAAATTAAAACGGTTTTGGAATCTACATATTAGGCCCTTTTATTTGATACCCTGATTTACGACATCCCATTTCGGTCCCCTTTAAAAAAAAAGTAAAAAAGGTATAAGATTTTTTTGCTGTCCCATAGGCTCGGGTTAGCAGTTTTTAACACTATTCCAAATTTCAAGTCGATAGCATCAGTAGATCCTGAGATATCTTGCTGTGACAGACGGACAGACAGAGTCGCACCATAAGGGTTCATTTTTTACCATTTTGGTACGGAACCCTAAAAATCATTATGTTAGGGTGTAGCACATCGTTACATACTGTGGAATTATGGATTTCTCAATAAGAGTTGGGACGACAGTGCCGTACTTATATAAGTTGCACTGACTTAACGGAAGATGGCGCTACAAACGCCTCTCAGGATGGCGTAAAAAATTATGAGACTGGTTGAAAAATTGGATGACTTGGGTATCGCTTCGGTGGCACAATGAGGGTATTTAGAACTCAGAAATCCACTAGCTGGCCGCAGGGTGGCGAAAGGTCTATTTGGCAGTAGATGTCAAAATCAGGTGGTGTGATTGGTGGATCTTGACGCCTACTGCCAAAAAGATCTTTCGCCACCCTGCTGCCAGCTGGTGGGTTTATGATTTCTAAACACCCTCTTTGGTAGTGCGCCTGTGTTGGCCCGCAGAGCCGTTGGAGACGCAGGTTCCAATCCTGCTCGAGTTTCTCAACTTTTCTAATAAAATATTTGGTAAAATATGTTTCATTTCATACCTTGATACAATTGTCTGTGCAGAACAACATGAGAAGTCTCAAAACGCAAAGGACTTTTTTTTAGCAATTAAAGGTTTACTTTCGAATGATGTTAATGTATTGCATTGGCCACAAACAACAGATTGCATGATTTTTTGGGATTTTTCGTGCTGTTTCATGCAGAAAAAGTATAAAAATGCAACTGTAATGTTCGTCCTCAGGGATTCTATTAACTTCTGCACCCAAGTATCAAACATCTTGAAATATTATTCAATGACCTAAACCTCGTTTTAATTAACTAGAGAAAGGCTTAACAATTACTTTTTCTGTTAAATTAATTAAGCATATGGTATCATGAATTACCTAATATCAGATTAGAGTTGTTATATCTATAGGTGATTATTAATTAACGAAATGACAGTGATTTCCCATTTCGCATTCCGACCGCGTTACTTACGCGTAGATGTCTAATTTAATTATTCTTATTAAGTAATGACAAGCGAGTAATTATAATTAATTACAGTTATTAAGAACCACGAGCATGCCGAATGTATAATGTTGCGTGAAATGTTGCTTAAAAAGGTTGGAGTGAATCATTTATAAATGTTTGCAGATTATATTAATGGTTTTGTACTAATTGCATTTTGGGCGATTTTAAGCGGATTATAGTTTATAGTTCATCATTATCAGCCAATCGGTTTCCTCTAAATAAGGTCAAAGGGATTAAATTCATTTTAATGGCTTGAAAGAGACAGAGGAGAAAGTGAAAATTATCGAACTTATTTTGACCTAAACTCCGCGTTGATCTTTAATTGTATACGGCTGTAAATTCTGGTAAAATGTGAAAAATATGCTTTAAAGTAGATTTCAGTACTTTTAAGTCATTGTACTATGACAAATACCTCGAAAAATATTGAAAAATCAAACCGGAGTTTAAGCTGAGACACCTTTCGTGAGAGTGAGAATGACCGAGTACCTACTTATAATGAAAAGGAATGTCGCGTCTATTTCTTAGCTATCGTAGTCTTTTGAAATCCGAATCAGAGGGTTAAAATGATGGGAAAGAATGGAGAAGAAGAAGGTCAGAAGAGAATAGTTTTTTTTTTAATTTATTTAAATTAAATAAATACACAAAACCTTACAGTGAAAACGCATTACAGAAACCTGCTGGAAGTTTAAACGTGACGCGAATGTTTCGCACAGCTCACAACATTGCAAGGGTATATTCCTAATAGTAATAATCTAGTTGCACCAGCAATCACACATCGTCGTGGGCACTAAGATAGTATTTTTTAGTATGTCATAAAAATCGTGTAAAAGATGTTTTATTATTAAGTATGGCCACGTGTACATCTTCGGGTAAATCATGTAAAATGTTAGGCAACAAGTATTCCCACCTTCCAGACCAGATAATGTAATAGAATTTCTAAATGACATTTAAACTAGTGTTTCAGTAAATTCGACTAACTTTAGGTTTAGAGCAAAAACACTAAGTTAGCAACAATGATAAGTTCAGACTTAGATATTCTGAACCACAGAAATATATCGAAATAGAAGAAAATAGTTCGTCGATTTGTATGGGAACTAACCATGTTACGTTTTTCGCTTGGCGTTTGACGCTAAAGTGTAATTTAGTAATGGAAAACATAACTTTTCCCATTTCATTTGGTGGTATTTGAAGAATTAATTATACCATTATAATCAGATTTTTAAATCTGATAATAATATTGACGGAAACTAAAGTTGACGGCGTGCAAAGTAGATCGTTGCCACCTCTTTTTAGCATGCGAGGTACCTAAATACACTTTTAAATTAAATTATAAACTGATAATTTTTAAAGTCATGTGATGTCATGTGTGTTCTTTATCCTAAATCGACTTATTTCACATGAAACGAAACGACTTAATGTTCCCCGGGTATTTGACCTACACCGTAACACTTAAAGCCGGGCTTAACCCGCCAAACGCCGAGATCACATTACAAAACCAAATAATGGATTATTACAAAAGCTAACATTAGAATCAACCCCTTGAGCGCGAGTCAGGGTTGCATCCGCCGCGCCGTATGATTTATGTGCCGCGAGATTTCGCCCCGGGCTCGCGTTTCCTTTTGTCGCCGTTGTGGCAACCCTCGGTAATAGACCGCCGATGATTCGATTCTGTAATGAATTCGTCTTGGAAATATTGCGATTTTAGTAAGGTCTCTTGGAAAATGCTTTGATGTAAGTAAATTACAATATAAAATGTCATCTCACTGATATATTCGAGGCCCAAACTTTCACGATTTTCACTCAAGAATAATAATATAAACTCGAATGAATCGGAAAGAATACTAAAGTAAGACAAAATGAAACGTAGCGCATTACACCATCAACATTTTTTGAGACAGGGTTACAGGGACTAGATTAAGCTTTCACAATTATGGACAGGCCACAGAAAATAATTGATAGACTAACGTGATCTCGCACGATGGCAAAAAAAATCCATAGGTCTTAAATTGTTGAATAAATCGTTGCTCAAACCGTTAATAGTCGCCCTCGGAGGGCGGTTTTAATAAAACAAAGGACAACATGTCGCGGCCGATCGCCCGCGTCGTGTAATGATGCTCATTTGTCAAACAACGCGATCCTCTTTATTGCTGAACTAGGTGTCGCTCGCGAAGTCGTGTAAAATAGTACAATACAATACAGATACCTACTTTTAATTCAGTAATTCTATGTAATCAATGTATGGGAAAGACAAACAAATTAATAAAGTTTTCAAACTTGTGTGGCATGATACCTTTGGGTGTGGTGTTCAAAACTCACAACTCTCCCCTCCCCTCCACCTGACGCAACACCCCCCCTCGCAGTGAAATGTGTCCCTTTTATCGGTTTTATCACATTTTCTCGAAAACTATAATGGATACAAAAAAAGTGTCAAAAGTAAAAATGATCCTCATTAAATTGTAAACAAAATTTGTCCTATTTCTTATTTTGATAGGCTGGACGGTTTTCAAGCTGTAGGTAGTTAAAAAACTAAAATGAAATTTTTCATCAGATTAACGACAATATAGTCATTATTTATTGGAATGAAGTAAATAAAAAGCTGTAGGTGGAATCATTAGGGGTGCACTAAGAAAGGATTTTTCAAAATTTACCCCCTAAGGGGTCAAATAGGGGTTCAAAGTTTGTATGGAGAGTCTACGATTTTAGAAGTAAGAGATTTTAAACTTCATGTTTAGACTCTTTATTAGATTACAAGAAAAGTAATTTCACCGTTTTTCGAAATTAATCCCCTAAGGGGTTTAAATGGGGGTTGAAAGTTTGTTTATCAACGCACAGCCCAAAGCGCTGGTCCTAGGAATTCCAAATTTAGCACGTAGGTTCCTTATAAGGTCTAGGAGTGCACTAAGAAAGGATTTTTCAAAATTCATCCCGTAAGGGGTTTAAATGGGGGTTGAAAGTTTGTATATCAACGTACCGCCCAAACCGCTGGTCCTAGGAATTCCAAATTTAGCACGTAGGTTCCTTATAAGGTCTAGGGGTGCACTAAGAAAGGATTGTCCCAAAGAAACTCTACAAACTACATATACAAATTTTCAACCCCCATTTAAACCCCTTAGGGGATGAATTTTGAAAAATCCTTTCTTAGTGCACCCCTAGACCTTATAAGGAACCTACGTGCTAAATTTGGAATTCCTAGGACCAGCGGTTTGGGTGGTGCGTTGATATCTAAACTTTCAACCCACATTTAAACCCTTTAGAGGATGAATTTCGAAAAACGGTGAAATTACTTTTCTTGTAATCTAATAAAAAGTCTAAACATGAGGTTTCAAACCTCTTTACTTCTAAAATCGTAGACTCTCCATACAAACTTTGAACCCCTATTTGAACCCCTTAGGGGGTAAATTTTGAAAAATCCTTTCTTAGTGCACCCCTAATGATTCCACCTACAGCTTTTTATTTACTTCATTCCAATAAATAATGACTATATTGTCGTTAATCTGATGAAAAATTTCATTTTAGTTTTTTAACTACCTACAGCTTGAAAACCGTCCAGCCTATCAAAATAAGAAATAGGACAAATTTTGTTTACAATTTAATGAGGATCATTTTTACTTTTGACACTTTTTTTGTATCCATTATAGTTTTCGAGAAAATGTGATAAAACCGATAAAAGGGACACATTTCACTGCGAGGGGGGGTGTTGCGTCAGGTGGAGGGGAGGGGAGAGTTGTGAGTTTTGAACACCACACCCAAAGGTATCATGCCACACAAGTTTAAAAACTTTATTAATTTGTTTGTCTGAAAAACACATAATTACCACACTATTTATTGCACACCAGAAAACACAAGAGGTACATAATAACACACAATAAATAGGTAATAGTGCACACAGCTGGGTCATTTTTATTTTATTTTAAAAGGACAGAGTTGATAAAGGGTGCATTGGAAAATGATAGTACATTACACAACTAGGGTGGTAAAACAAAGAAAGGCCGAGATCACTGATGTTTGCGGCCCGAGCTGCAAGCGAGGGACGTAAATATGCGATCGAGGGCTTTCTTTATTACCTCCCATGTTGTTTACATAATTTTATGTCTACACTTGGCCAGAAAGCGGCATTTTCCGTGCGGTAAAAGCCACTGTATGGCCAGGTGTGGCATAACATATTTTTATGTATTTTTTTCTGTTTCAGTTTAATTGCCTCAGGGAATAATATTCCATTCCAGAAGAATCTTCCATTCTGTGGGTCTATTTTCAAATGATCAAAAATTAAAAATAAGGTAATGATTTCACCATTAAGTAAAATGATGCCATAACACTTTTTTCATAGGAACTTCATGCTATTCCAACCTTTTGACACTTAATAAAAAGTAACTGATTTGACCTGTTGTAATAAAAAGCCTAGTTAGAGACTTTTTAACAGACTAGCAGGCAATATAAGTGCAATAAGTGCAATATTAAATATATTAAATAAATAAAATCTAATTTCACTGAATAATTAATGGTTGTTTAACGATTATTAGTGGCTTCTTTATAAATCACCGACAAAATATAAAAAAAAATATGTAACATTCGATGAAACGGAACGCAACTCATTACTTATTTGTAAAACAAGTCTGAAAAGTCTGTAAATTTCGTAGTGGCATGTCAAACACCCAAGCAAGTAAAATTAGTTTTCTTATTGTAATCTGCAACTGTAAGAGACGGATAACTATAAGAAACAAATTTAATAAGGCGCCTAACCCTCTCGCTACTTTTAATCTCCCCGTTATTCACCTTGTTATTTTCTCGTAAAAAATCGCTTCCCATATTTCACTAGAGAAAAATTGTAATATCGTGGCGCTCTCGTCTTAATAAACATTTTTTTCGACGTCGCATGAAAATGACATTCGGGCGTCACGTGTGACATTGATGAAAAAATATAAAAGATATGGCGGGATCGGCCGACCCTACTATGTATATGAACACACTTGAGCAGACAACGCGAGTGGAATACGCCTTGGAGTCTGTTCTTTGCGGGCGGCAAACAGTAAACACGTAGGTAAACGTACAAAAAATGGGGTTTAATATTACATTACTAAGTACTTAGGGAGGTAAAACAAAGAATGTCTCAGATTGCAGGTATTTGACGCCCGAGCCGAAGGCAAGGGCGATAGCACGCGTAGCGTGCAGTAATTCCCACTTTACGGCCAGGTGTGACGTAAAACTATCTTAGTCACTTTAATTAGGGCTTGTTACACACTTGGGAGTTTTCATTTAAAAAATAATGAATATCTCTGAAAGTAAGCGTTTTTCGACTATACATCACATAACTTTTTTACTCCTAATAGTTGTTAAAATCTATAGTTAAAGTTTGTCGGGTTACTCGTACTTACCCACGGTATATAGCTCGACATAAGAAAAAAAAACACAAGTAAAAAACATGCGATCGATCTTTGATGCGTCAGCACCATCCATTAATATACTTAATTCGAAAGTAAACTTTTAATTACTCAAAATAAATGCTTGTTTGGCTTTTTAAGACTTCTCACGTAATTTTGCGCCGACACTCGTCTTAAATCATAGAAAAAATTGCCTAAGGCTCGTTTTAAAAAAATATGTATGTAGTTAAGGGGTTCATTAAACATAATATTAATATTGTTCTTTTGTATAACGAAAGTAGCATACAATCTAAATGATTACATTTTCTTAAATTAAATCCTAACTACGGATTTTTTTTGAGAACAGCCCCTAAATCGTTGACCGTTTCAACCGTCTAAGGCCTTAAATATATAGTTTCTAAAAACGTGGAATAATGTTTATTCCTATATCTTACATCTCATGAGCGTATCAACCTGGCCGCAGAGTGTCGCTTAGAGCGCTCGGAAGCGACGAGCGTGGCAGATGTGCCACCGGTTGTGATTGTCTTGCCGCGATGATTGATGATCTCCGCCGATGCCGCTAGGGCTGCTCCAATTTTACACTCCGATATTATTAGAAAAAAAATATCTATTGCAAAAATGCGGGTCTACATCTAAACTTTGAATTTTGAATAACACTAAACTTCTTATTTGGGAAGGTTATTAGAGCGTTATCATACTTGCGATTTGCGGGCAAGCTGCGGGCGAGTTTCCATACAAAACCAGTCGCGAGCGACATTTGTATGGAACTTCGCTTCTAACTCGCTCGCAAATCGCAAGTGTCATAAGGCTCTAACATTAAAAAACATTGTTTGGGTCTAGGTTAGCTACCGTAGCATGACAAAGTGGGTTTTTAATATTCATTGCTACACTACTTTACTATTACTACGCATATTTATTTTCCAAAAACCGGTGTCATCAAAATTCACTCCACTTTATATTAATTGTATTTGCTCAAATTATCAAAATCACAGTAAATGGGCTTTTTAAGATAAACATTTTATTGATTCATCATTAAAATATGTATAAAAAAAACCGGTCAAGTGCGAGTTGGACTCGCGCACCGAGGGTTCCGTATAAACTCATAAGTACTAACCTTACGACTAACAGCAACCCTGCTTTTAACCCCCTTTTGCCCTATTAAACCAGAAAAAATCGTAACAGCGCGATGCAGCGTATGCTACAGCGACATCTATTGATACTAAATAGCGCGTAAATTTTACTTGTAATTTAAATTTAAACGTTACTTTTTGTTATTGGCTTATTGAAATAATTGTTTGTCAACTAAGTTAGTTCTCATGTATCATTTTTCATGAAGGAATCATGTTTTGAAGGACACTTTATTTTAGATTTGTGTCCCTAGATGGCGCTAGTGGTATTTCATTTTTATGGTATTTACTAGTGTCAAATTTCCTAACATACTCCTATTATAGAGTTTTTAATAATTATTGTTACTTTATGTTTTTTTCCCGATTCCTGATGAGTGATCATTGTATTTAATAGACATTTTTTATGTAATCTGATCTGATTAGTTTTGCTACTCTCCGCTAGATGGCTCTCGTAGGGAGGGTACAAGTAATATGTTAAGATTTTTGTAAATTTTTAAAAAAGTATTCCAGTTAGGAAGAGAAAATATAACGGTCTTCCTAATAATAATAATAATCCTAATAAGTAGATACATGAATAGTTCAAGAAAAACTGTATGGCGATTAGTTTAGTAGGAGCAAATAAGTATGTGTTATGATTTTTGCAAATTTCTCAAAAACGGTGCAAGTGAGGAAAACCGTTATATTTTTCCTGTAATATTTAGGACAACATTAATAATTCGTAATTATGACACATTTTTCTGATCAGTAACTTCGGAGATAATAGGGGGGGAATGGTATTTTTTTAAACTTTTTTCGCCATAAATCAAAAACTATTTATTTAAGAAAAAAAATAAAAACGGTATTTTAATTTACAAATTAAGCTCTTTCATTTGATACCCCACTCGATATATTAGCCCTACTTTCAATTTTCAAAATCCCATTACGGAGCCCTTTAAAAAAAAAGTAAAAAAGTTACAAGATTTTTTTTATGTCCAATAAGCTCGGGTTAGCTACTTTTAATACTATTCCAAATTTCAAACCGATAGCAGCAGTAGTTCCTGAGATATCTGGCTGTGACAGACGGACAGACAGACAGACAGACAGACAGACAGAGTCGCACCATAAGGGTTCCTTTTTTACCATTTTGGTACGGAACCCTAAAAAGATAGTCAAGTCAATAACAAATCCTATAAACCAACTATGCGAAACTATCCGAGCTAAAAAAAGTTATTAGGACAAAATTTAGTACAAGTAAACAGGTGATTAGTGATTTATTTTTGTTAAACCAACAAATATTTGCTGCACAAAACATAATACGACTCAGAAGAGAATTACAAAAAAAAATAGGGATTATCCCTTCCTGTACAGTTTGATTGACATTTCATCACAATTCACTACCGTTCATGTTTGGACTCCGCCTTCTATTGTAATTCTTGATATTTGGGCGACGACTTGCTATCTCTCTCGCACTTCAGTATTGTAACGGATTCAGACATACGTATCTAAATTACTGTGATAACGATATGACATCATAGAAGGACGAATTAAAGATAAGAAAAGTGAAAGTTTTATTTAAGTTCTAATTATTATTATTACTTATCTAGCGGTTGTGGATGGATTTCAAGGATCGGATGTATTTAGACAAGGTCAATTTGTCAATATTTGTTTGCGTAGTTCTCAGACAAAAAGGATTATTTACCTTCCTCTGGCAATAATAAGATTAGCAATAAGCTTTGTTATGAATACAACAGTTAATAACTAAATATTTTTACTAAAAAAAACCCGACCGCGGTGCACTTTAAAAGTGCACAAAATATTTATATCGCTATTTTGTTTATTTTAGCGAACTTCATACCCAGTGACACTCGCGCCATCAAGTCGAATCTAATGATGTATCATTTATCAAAATCGGTTGTGCCGTTGAGTAGTTACGAGCGGACACAGGAACGGACATACATACATACATACATACAGGTCAAACACATAACCCTCCTTTGGGCTTCGCCGCAGTCGGGTAAAAAAAGTTCTCATTCATTAAGTGGAAACATTAAAATAAGGTAATAATAATAATTCATTAAAATATATACTTTCCATAACTTTTGCACCTATCATTCCATTGCATTTATCACAAATCCATAAGGAAGTCTTTATAGCGAAATAAACTCATTGCTACTACTACCTATACTTAGATGAAATTATCGAGAGCTTGGAATTGCATTTGTATTGGTTGTAGGTACCGTTCGCATGAACAGGAGAATAATTTAACTATTTCTCTGAATTTAAATATTTTTTTGAATTTTCACTGACATTATAGTGGTGGTTACTTCTTCAATATATAACTAACCTTTTTTTATGCTAATAGTACGGGAAAGTAGAAAATTCAAATAAAGAATGCCTGTAAACACACAATACCACTACATATGCAAATCCGTGCTCTCGGTAATTTATTTATATCAACAGTAAACAAACTTGCAGTTTTAATAAAAGTGTAACCGCGCGCGGCAACCCTAGCTCACTATTCAACTCACGTTTATTCAATATAAGCAAACTCAGGCATATGCCACAGTAAAAGTAAGTACGTACTTTGGCGAAATATTCCACATTCGTCAATCGTAACCGCTGTAATGATTTCTGGATATTTCGCAATGCTACATACAAAAATGGATTATGCAAGGGTTCTATTAGAGAGTGGTTGAAAATACTATACAGGTTGAGTACAGAAATTAGGTAGGTACATTTGTATATTTGTTTTTGTCGATGAAAGCAACATACGTATACGTTAGCATAAGTCCATATGCATGAGATGTACAGTCAGCTCCAGAGATAAGTATACCCCATACCATACTGCGAATGAATGAGAGGGGGGCTACTTGTCTCTGCGGCTGACTGTACATACCTACTCAATGTGATAAGTAAGTGGCAAACGAGCAGCCAGACCTGCCTATGGATATCAATTATTACACTAGAGGTGTTGCCGACCTTTGAGTCCCTCTTTACTCGCTTCTTGAAGTACCTACCCCATGTCATAGCGCCCCGGGTGTTACCTATTGTATTTGTTAATATTTTTAAAAATATAGCCATTCTCGAGATCACGCCATTCTTTTAATTTGGAATTATAGTGACGACGAAGTTTGTGTAGATGTTTAGATATGCGGATGTTTGTTACTAAATAACGCGGTAACAAGTACAATACAACTAGACCAAACACAGTACTGGATTGAAACATACGATACGTTATATCCCGGTTGGGAGCTCCTTTGGTATAATAACGAGAATGACGCAGGCGAAGTCGCGGGTAATTAGTAGTCCTACTAATATTATAAACTAGCATTTACCCGCGGCTTCGCACGCGTTGTTCCCGTTACTGTCCCAAGGGAACTCTTTACCGGGATATAAAGTTTCCTGTGTTTCAATCCAGAACTTGGTCTACTTGCATGCCAAATTTCAGTTCAATCCATTCATTCGTTATTTAGTAACAGCGTTATTTAGTAGCGAAGCCGCGGGTAATTGCTAGTACAAAATAACAATTATATTACAATCTTACTGTGTATACTTTCGTTAAATCCCGTCACAAGTCGAATTTAGACTGTGTTGTAAAGAATGATCATTAGAATTCGTCATCGCTAGACCCTCTTGCAAGCCGAGCGTTCCCTTGCGTATGATTCGTGACGTCATATTTAGAATCATTTAGAAATCAGCTACGGCATCCTCTCCCTTCGCTAAGCCCCGAGAACATACTTAATATAATGACGTCACATTTCTAAATTGTATTATTATTGATTTGACTGTGCAAATAATATTGCGTTGATTTCTTTTATGAGCTGACTAGGTTTTCTCTGCGGCTTGGCAATCGTATGTTACTTATCTTCCGAATATAATCTTTTCTGGATTTAATTTGCATGTTAATAGAAAAATAGCTTTTCTCCACGCATACCTAATAGGGTGGAGTGAATTTCTTTTTTTAATTTTAATGTTCCTGTATTGCCCATCAATGTTCCATAGTATCAGGAGTGTTCGTGCAAAATATTAGCTTTTAAAGTGAACATGCAAATTAAGTCACATGGTGGCGCACGAGGTTTGAATTATTGTAATTTTCATACTAAATTAAATTTTCTTGAGGACGCCCAATAGTGTCGTTTTCGCCATTTTGATACATAACATCACTCAATAACAGCGCTAAACACACATTTAATCAGTTCAATCACAGTAAAAATTACGAAAACAAAACCTTTAAAATGTAACTATATTTAACACTTATTTACTACATCTCGTTAGGAAACAATTTCATGCAATTACATTCTACATGTGAAATAAGACTTCAAAGAAAGCAAAAATTGTATGTTTATGGGAAAAAATGCAAAATAAATTTAATTTGCGAGTACAATTTAGGTGTAAAATCTCCATGACGCGCCACCCCAAGATAAAGTCATAGATTTTTTTATTTTTCGCAAAAATGTAGCTTTTTCATAGGAATTAATAATACAGGATATTAAAAAAAAAAAAAGTTTTTTCGCACCCATAATCTATCTATCTATATGAAAACAATAATATCAAATTCATTTTTCTTTGCTGCGTAAACGTTTTCCCGTAGTAGGTAGTTGATCAGTTAGTGATCTTGGTTTCTGTCGGTTACCTACGCCAGTGTTTTTACGCTTTATATCAGTTACTTCATAGATTGGGATCAATCAGTGCGGGCCACAGAATAAAAATGGCTAAACGACTAGAACAGGAGATATTACAAAGACTATTTTAACCTGCTACAAGCCCTGGAGGGAAATTGTAAATTGCGGGAGAAAAGTGATGTTATATCACATAACATAACCCACAATAATAAATCCACATAACTTATTTGGATAAAAAATTACTTATAGGGAATCCGTCACAAATGTGAAAAAAAAAAAATAGTCTCGATAACAGATGATTTCAACTGTCGTTATATCTCGTGTTGACACTCTCTAATGACCCGCTATCTCCATCTATTGTCTCAACCAAAGTTTATTTGTTTCGTTCTCTGGCAAAAGGTATTAATTACCTAGTTGTCAATAAGGTTGTAGCAAGCAACTCCTGGTAAAATCATCCTTATTGACAAGTGGTAAAGAGGTTACTTTTGCTTGAATAGGTCATATTTTGGAATAAGACCTTATGGAGATAAAGATATTTACTTCCGAAAGGTCAGTGTATTGTTTTGTAGCAGAATGTCTTTATCGAGTTATCATAGATACGAAATTGTTATTTATGTTTAACATGGTTTAACACGGCTAGTGTTCGTATTGTAGCAATTGAAATTAGCAATGTTGTTCTCCTTTAGGGTCAAAAGAAAAGAGGTTTAAATTACCCATCTTATGAATATGATAATGGTACCGACTTATTTCAAAATTGGCAGCATGCACGGCAGGTATGTTATACATTTTTTGGTTGGTTTCATTAAACACTTATCCTTGGGTAGCCATCGACTGTCATTATTCCTAACATTTGTTGTGTCTTATTTTGTTGAAATTGCGTATGTCATAACTTAAACTAATATAATATTAAACCAGTTTGTAATATATAGAGATTGGGTCTTTAAAAAAACCAAACAAGAAAGTCCGCAACACATTTACAAGTGTCATTATGTACTATTAGGTGTTAACATTAGGAATACACGCAAATAAACTTACGACGGCTAAGTATGGTTATTATATTAAAATTAGAGTAGCAATTAAAGCGGTATAAAAGTACGAGAGGCGGCTTCACTTCAGTAGTTGATGCTTCGACCAGGTCCTAGCAGCATCAAGGTCATTTTTTTGTGTTAATGATTTATTTCTATTAATCATTATTATCAAACTTGCACCAGAATTAAATAGTAAAGTTATGTATGATGACTGAAATAAATATAATAACTACTAAGGAAGGAATATGCCAATGAGAAGACAATGATAATCGGATTCTGATTCAGAAGTTTACTTTTTTTTTTGCCTTTTACATAGTAGATGGTCAATTGGTCACGTCGGTTAGGCTGAACTAGGAAAAGTTGGCGGGACGACTTGGATGCGTTTATGACATAGGTACAAGATGAAGTGGAAGACGAGTGGAAACAAAGTGGAGGTTCAACAGTAGAAGAAGTCAGGAATCTGACAAAATCTCAAAAGATAAAGACTTTTATATTGATTTATTCAATTCGATTCACACTTATAACAATGAAGAAAACAATAGTCAATATTGTGTCAAATATGCGCTTACTCATAATCACATTGGGGCTTTCGACTAGTTTGCTAATCACCCCCTACTCAACGAACAGGAGAAAAGGGACACTATAAAACCGAGCCCTAATTAGCTAACACCATTACTTACACTTATACCTTCATACAGAACGTTCTAAGTACGAGTATTTCCAAATTAACTTAATTTTTCCCTGTGAATTTAACGATAGTGTATTTATCCCTGTTATTTGTACTTGTGATAATCGAGTATGTCCACTTCAAAGTCTATTCCGAGCCAGCCGGCTTCAAACCTACAGTTGTACCGGTACGGTACCGGTATCAACGAGACCAGTGAAGACCAGTGGAGTCCTGATACTACCAACGTCAATGGCGATCCTACTGTAACTATTGTTTTTGATACTGTTGTTCTAAATTTTACATGTATTTATTAAATTTAATTACATTCTAACCTCACAAATTTGTATACTGGCGGCAAAGTCTTCAACTGTACTTTTATGAAATTTGCCCTAGATTGGAATGTGACTTATTTATGCGTTAAGGTTTTTTCATATCTAATTAATTAATTTAAAATGTATTTTATTACAGCCTTTACAATGGACTACGATACCGCAACACGCCATGGTCCCGGTGAGCTGCATCGGTTCCAGTGTACCCTACGACGGCCCCAAGTTCTCCAGCCCTGGAGTCACCACTCCCATCGACCTGGACAACCCCCACAGCTTCACACAAATCAACGGCTCACAGAACGGATTCAATATCCTTGGCACTCCAAGAATGTCTCACAGCATCAATGGTTCCAGCGTTCTAATGACCCCCAGTACTCAAAACGTTATGATAAACGGCAGAAATACGTGGATGACGCCAGTGTCTAGTACGAGTCAGTTCGTCACTCGTGCGCCAGCCTGGAATGTGACCAGAGCAGGCGGCGTGAAGAAGCCCAAACGCATCCGCACAGCCTTCACAAGTCAGCAGATGATGGAACTAGAGCAAGAATATGCCCGCACCCGCTATCTAGACCGCAGCCGTCGAATCGAACTCGCCAAGATCTTGCATCTCAACGAGCGCACCATCAAGATCTGGTTCCAAAACCGTCGCATGAAAGAGAAGAAAGATCGAGCTGAGAGTCTTGAAGACTCTGAAGAGACTACTGAATCATCCCCTGAGCATGGGAACATACCTGTACCTATCTTAGTTCCTCACGATTTCCCGACGCCCGTTGCAGACGCTATTTTCAAACAAGAAGGCGTTTATTTGGAGCCGTACCCGGAAACGTCGACGCCTCTGCCGAATCACTTGCCTCTGACTCATGCTATGGATAATCAGATGCTGAACAGTTATACGTATGAGTATCCCCAGGAACAGCATTTGGCATTTGAATACCGTCACATGCAGTTGCAGCATGACGCCGCGGCCTACATGAACGAGATGCAGGAGTCGCCTGAGTTCCAAGAGGAGTCTCCTCATGCTGAGGACCAGGGAGGCGTGACCGCTATGCCGGTGGATGTTCAAACCAGTGATATATCCTGGATTAGAAACATTTACCCCGATGAAGAATGTTAAGAGTTTAAATAAGTTAGTATTTATTTTAACTAGCATAAGATATTAGTTGTACTTATTAATTATTACTAAACTGCATTTTTATATTTATTTTCGATGTACATAATTTAAATCACAAAACAAAATAAAAATATCTAAATGCAAATACATATTTTTATATTATATCGCCCCAGTAGGTACCTCTAGCACAAGTATGACGCGTGATTCTTTACCGCGTTACAAATACTATAGGGCACGTGCACGACGAAGGTGCTGCCAACTGGTGCCGCCAATCTAAATCATATACCCTCTCATGCTGGGGCCACATTGACGAAAACGCCGTTAATAACGTTAATTTGTCGCGTTGAAGGACGATTAACGTCAGTGTAGCTACGACTTACTATATTTGACATTGACACTTACATATTATCATTGACATTGACAGCTTGATTTGACAGGGGCGATATTTTCCTTTATTGTCCGCCCGTGTCTCTTTTGTCGTTTAGTGTGCCACCTATAGTTCGTGCACGTACCCTATTACCTAGAGTGCGACTACGATAACTTTGTTGCAGAGCGGAACATGGCAACATCTCCATTTAAAAGTCACATTGTCATAGAAATTTGACTTTTAAACGGAGGCATAGCATTTTGGGTTTATTTAACGCATCCGAGTTTAATTAATAAATTGGTATGCCTACTGGCTGATTGGAGATTGCCTTTATGAAATTCTAATTTGCCATTCATATACGATATTTTTACGAAAATAGGAGTTTAATATTATTAGATTCAGTATTAGACTATATACATTAGATCCAAATTAATATTAATTTATTTCACAAAACGGCACGTGGGTGTATGACTTAAATATACCTACTAAAAACAAAAACTAAATTAAAATATTTTTATTAACTCAATACACGATATTATTTTCGAAATACACTGATAGTCATTGCTAACATTTAATTTGAAGACTATTTCGTTGACATAATAACTATACCATAGATAGATCATAACATGAAAATCGTAACACGTACCTATCGTAATATGTAATGAATGTGTCATATAATATTTGTTGATAATTGTGATTGTTGATATATAACGGCGACATGCAGTCCCATAATCTAAATATATAAAAGAAGAAACTGACTGACTGACTGACTGACATATCAACGCACAGCCCAAACCGCTGGTACTAGGAATTCCAAATTTAGCATGTAGGTTCCTTATAAGGTTTAGGGGTGCACTAAGAAAGGATTTTTCAAAATTCACCCCTAAGGGGTTCAAAAGTTGTATGGAGAGTCTACGATTTTAGAAGTAAGAGGTTTGAAACTTCATGTTTAGACTCTTTATTAAATTACAAGAAAAGTAATTTCACCGTTTTTCGAAATTCATCCTCTAAAGGGTTTAAATGGGGGTTGAAAGTTTGTATATCAACGCACGTTTGTATATCAGATGAGGCTACGAACGATCAGAAACGCTAAGGCTGTGTTTCCACCAGAGTTGTCCGAGGTAGTGGAGCGGTGTGGGAGGAAAAAATCTCCAATGCCGGGTCGCGCTGAGCGAGGCTAGGCACATTGATTGGTGGATTTTTTTCTCGCACACCGCTCTGCAACCTCGCACAACTCTGGTGGAGACGCAGCCTAATCAATAATCATGCAATCACAATCATCTAAACACGACTCTATGCTATGAACATAAGAATATGTGCAGAACATTATCAATATGAATTAGGGATGTAACGATACATAATTTTGCCGATACGATACTGATACCGATTATTGTAGTAAATATAGTATATCTTAGCTGAATAATGAAGTATGAACTTCAGATATTTGTGTGTCCTTATTATACCTAAAAGTTGGCTTTATTTAACAGAGAGTCAACCTTGAAAGTGTAAAAAAAAAATTCAGCTAAAAATTCAATTTTTTTTAAATTATGAACCAAGGATTTAATTAACATAGTATCATTGCACAAGGTTTGCATTGGTCTATTGACCAATACATAAATTAAGTCAGTATCAGTAATTGAAATTACTTTTTGCAGATTTTTTTTCATACAGCAAATTCTTTTCGCGCTCTTCAAATATCGGTTGTATATAATCGGCGATACCGATATATCTGCCGATATATCGGTATCGGTATCGTTACATCCCTAATATGAATTGTTAAATTGATGCACAATATGCAAATCAGTTATTTGGTCTTCCAATAAGTGTTGTTGAGGAGCGATTTACATTTCTTTCTAGTCCATATTGGACTGTCCAATAGAAATTTAATGTTAACTATGACGCCATCTTTTAGAAAACGTCGTCGACAACACGTACGATACATCAAGGCGCTACGTACGTAAGAAGGCACGCTTCGGTCAAAGGTTACGAAGTAATAGCTTTGTTTGAATCTTTTCAACAAACCTATGGATGTCTTAACTATTTTCTTGGATTAGTTATCAACAAAAACACAGTCACATTGATATAAACAGGTTTCAGATCAACTGTTCGGAGGTTTACCAATTACTTAGATGCAAACGAGCTTGATTTTCTTTACGTTTCTGTTTCCACGGACTACGGTAGGCTTGTGCAAGTGCCGTCATGCGTGTAAGCGATGCAGCAGCTCGTCGCGAGATGGCGCTAAACAAAATATGTAAACCCTGCCCTGTCCTCTTGATATACCTAAATATTAAGTTATAATCATTTCCGCAGATCCGTGTAATTATTTCTTAAGTTTTCAAAATTACACGCTTACGCTACGCGTACCGAAAAAGCCGCTTTCTGGCGTAGACATAAAATGATGTAAAAGTACACAACACGGGAGGTAATAAAGAAAGCCTTCGATCGCATATTTACGTCCCTCGCTTGCAGCTCGGGCCGCAAACATCTGCGATCTCAGCCTTTCTTTGTTTTACCACCTTAGTTGTGTAATGTACTGTTATATAATAGTCATAGCGCGTCATGGATAAAAACCCCTGTGGGTACTTTTTTTATTAACATTTTACCGCTTTCTGAGAGTAGCAATTAAAGTCTACGTACAATTTAAAATAATAAATAAAGTAGTTATTTTGAAGCAATGGTAATATTGGTAATACATATTATAATCAAATACGAGTCTATTAGACTCGTAGGTAGACTGTTAGCTGCTGAGCATTGATGAAAACGTGACAAATTGATAATTGATTAGGTGCATTGACCGGTTTTGTTTTGTGAAAGTAATTAAATACTTAATGTTTTTTATTGTGATCATAAAAACCCAACAATTATTCACACATGATACGTTCTTTTTGTTTGAAATCAAAACCATACTATTGAGTAACGTAGACTGATACTTAATGTGTATTAAGTATCGAATAATTAGTTAATTAATGTTTTCCATAGTTAATTAATGTATTTGAACCAAACGGTATATAAATCACTTTATCATTTTCTGTAATTTAGTCGCTGTGAGTGTACTGAGGACATAACCTTGTTTTTTTATTGCGTTTTGTTCTAGTTATCATGAGATATTTGTGTTCAAACCAAGTTGGACCGAGATTCCACCACCAGGCTGAAACTATCGCTGAAAGTAAACCAAAAAGGGCGATTGCAGAAACCGTAAGTAGCTCAGATTAATTTTGATGGATTTCCCATACGCTAATGGAATTATTATGCGGTTGATAGTCGATCAATGTAGTAGTATTAGAAAGTAATTTTGGGTAGCGCAATAAATTAGGCAATGATTAATATTTCCCCATTAACTAATGCTATGACGTTTCTACTGTTACGAGGTTTTGAATCTTATGATTTCTAGTTTAGAGTATTTAGCCGGTTTTTCATACATCATTACACATTACGGTCACGAATTCAATGTTTTATTAATAGGTAAGCTGTATAGTTATATAGCTGTCATGTCAGATCTCAGATCATGGCGAAAAGCGAACCCAGGACGGAGCAGGAAAAAGCTTAAAGTCCAAAACACAATATACGATATGAGGTCAATCAACTTTATCTATTACCCACACGACGCTATCCGCAACTTTAATATTCGTTGTAAAATAACGCCTTTAAATAATAGTTCGTCTATGATTTCATTTATGGTGTATGCTAGAACGTTGAATGCCTCGTCTCATAAACCTAATAAATGGAAAAATATCCTATTAGAGTTCGATTTCTTGGTAACTCCAGCGACATTTTCGGTAACGCCAGAGTCGTCAAAAGTGTGGGTCTAAATATCATTTGGTCCTCAGTGCGCTGATTATTATGTTCATTGAGTATAACAATGTATCGTACATTTATTAAACAAATATGTATCGGGGATCGATCCCGCGAGTTTTGGCTTCGTCGCGACACGATTTTACTACTTACACTCGAGTTTTTCAAAGGTTTGTGGTCTTTTTTTGTACTTAGGTTAAAAGTATGTGACTTGTAAGGTGAACAAGTTCACTAGACCCACATATTTTGTACAAAGTATAGAAGTAGATAACTATAACATAAAGTAGTGATTAAAAAACGGAAAGCGTCTCAGTATTTCGTAATTTCTTGTTTCCTAAAACATTATTGGTATTTTCAGATGGACGATCACCTATCGGAGGACGGCCTTGTTCCAACCAAAAAGGCAAAGCGATTCCGGAGCGCCTTCACCACAGAACAGATCAAGTACTTAGACGCAGAGTTCAGGAAGTACCCATACATCGGCAGCGCCCGCCGCAAAGAGGTCTCCGCCGCCCTCAACATCCCCGAACGAGCCGTCAAGATCTGGTTCCAAAACAGGAGGATGAAGGAGAAAAAAGACGTAACAACCAACGACACTGAGTGCGACGAACACAAACATTCCAGAAAAATAGACGTTGCTAACGATCAATTAAATAACGAGTGTACTGTTACATCAACTAATAACAGACATTACGCTTCATTACCACTAATGTTACCCGCCGAAGAGACACCCAAAAACGATGCGGTAAAGAAAGAAAATGAAACCTTTGCTATGAACGACGAACCTAATCTCATCCCAGGAAGTATTAGCAATGCCCGTCAACGTTCGCCAGATATTTCAACCGAGTTGTATAAACCGTATAACGACTATATTGGAAAACCGGAATTTGGCCCACATAATTATATAGCAAATGAAGCTATCTCAAATCCGTCTATGATACACAGCCCTAAAAACGAAGTAAGCTCCACGAGTCCTTATGAAAGACTTCCAGAAGATCTGTCACGTAAACGAAAGCCTCAGATCAAACAGAGAGCTCAGAATTTGCCAGGGGGCTATTTTCCTTTGAACTTGAAGAAGTATTACGCGCAGCCCTCGCTACCTGTGGGTAGTAATATGCTATGGAAGCCTATTCAAGTCCTGCCGATAGTTTCGACGGGTGCGTCTGCCGTGTCGATATCGAGTAGCCACGCGGGGTCCTTGACCGTGTCTCCTGTAACTGCGCAGGCGGCTAAGAAGGAGTGCCACTGCGAGTGTAGATGCCACCCACCATCGCCGCCGGTTCCTCTTCAACGGAGCCCACCAAGCCAGTTACCACAATATGTTCTCACAGCTCTCCCGTTACAAAATCCTTATTACAAATACCACCAATACTAGTTCAATCGAAAAGTTTGCTAGATTTGGTATTTTAATATATTTGCAAATTAGGTTTGTTTATTATACATTACACAACTAGGGTGGTAATACAAAGAAAGGCCGAGATCGCAGATGTTTGCGGCCAGAGCTGCAAGCGAGGGACGTAAATATGCGATCGAGGGCTATCTTTATTACCTCCAGTGTTGTGTACATCATTTTATGTCTACATTTGGCTAGAAAGCGGCTTTTACCGTACGCGCAGCATGCGGAAAAAAACCACTTTATTGCCAGGTGTCAGGTGTGGCATAAAATAGTTTAACTAACTACGATATAGACATAATTTTATCCAAACAATTTATATTGTCAACCAAATAGTACTGTAAAATTATTGTAGTTCTTGTATTTTTTTTTTGGTAGCTAAAATAGATAATAAAGACCACATTCAATTCTTCTCTATGTTTCTTTATTTACTGTTATATAATTATTAGACTATGGGTCAAAACGTAAGGAAACTTGAGTAACAATTATTACAAGTTTTAAAGAATAGCGTTACAAAAGGTGTAGAAAGCAGAATATCAGCATAAGTAAACACATTAAGTGGAAGTCAGAAATAAATGTTACACAAAGAAATACGTTCCGTTACTTATTTTTTTACTAATTATAAGAACATTTTAATCCATCTTAGTCTAAATCACCTTTTAAAGTAACCTTGAATAAATTAAAAAGCATGCATGAAAATAAATTAGACATTTCTTCTTTATAGCATTCTACGTACATTTTAAAATTTAAATAGTTATCTTATATGCTACGCTTGCTAATAAATAACCGCAAATAAATAGCATGCTTGAAAATAAATTAAAAATAAATTAATTATGTGTACATGGTTTGTACTTATTTTACAGTAAGCATATTTAACTTAATCTAGTCCATCAAATGTTAAAATTCAGTCCGTATTACATTACTTAACTCAGTATTAACATGTATTTGACAATGACACAACAAAGTAAGAAAATATTATGAATTCGTTTTTTGAACACTGCAATGCTGTTGTCAATAAATATGTATCTATGTATACTTACATTACTATTTAAGAAAATTCATTTAATAAATAAATAATAATTCGACTATAATAAACACTGGCATTACTTTCAACATCTACAATCGTTGCTATAACTACTATTTATATGTATGCTTGTCATGTTCAAAAGTAGTTTGAATCAAAAGACTTTGCATACCAATTACCCACATCATACGCATTCTGGGCTTGACAATAAGCATTAGCTTCTACATTACTATAATGACTATCGATAGGATAATACTGAGTCGGATAAACACTAGTATCAACGCCGAAACTGGTACCATTATATTCATACTGATACCCATTTTGGTACCCAGTTACGCCCTCATTGTAATAGAACGTAGGGAACTGGTATTGGGCAGGTTCGTAAGGTTCGTAATTTGGATATGGTATGTTTTCTACCGTTTGCTCGACGCAATCGTTTGGGGATTGGCAGCTCGCGATTTCAGATGAAGTATCGCAACTGGACTCGGAGGATTCCTTTTTTTCCTTCATTCTTCTGTTTTGGAACCATATTTTGAGGGCCTTGTCGCCGATGTTCAGGGTCTCAGCTAATTGTTTGCGGCGCTTGGCGTCGATGTATTTGCTGGCGGAGTATATTTTCTCCAGCGCTCGCAGCTGTTGGGTAGTGTAGGCGGTGCGAACTCGCTTAGGTTTCTTTCTTATCGTTCTTTTGACCTCCGAACCTGATAAATATAGGAGGTTATAAGCAGCTAATATTTTCCCAGGATTTTAAATTAATTAGAATAGATCGTGATATACAAATTTGGTCCAACTAAAATGAGAAAATGTAGTCATTAGGGACAAAACCGTCTGGCTGCATTGTATTTTGTCAGAGGCGTTGCCCAGTAGAGAGACACCTCAACATGTTAAAAAAAATAACACCTGTTTTAATTTTCATGTTATCAAAAAATATTTATTCTAACCTGATTTGGGTTTCTAGGCAAAATATAAATACATTATGCCGTTTTGCCACTTGGCAAGAGTACTTACTCACACACTCACACGTATGAAAAAAAAACAAGTATTTTAAAAAAAGTTTTTTTTTCTGAGAGGCATTCGTAGCCGATTTTAGTAATTTTATAAACAAAAGTACCGATTTTTATAGCTTTACAATCAACTACCTACCTAAATTAAATTTGGTAACACCATATGAATACCGGAACTATCCGAAATACACAATGGCGAGTTATGTTTATACTAATAAGTAACTATCAATAAATTGTTCTAGTCTGCGTCTCACCCACAGGTTTGAGCAATATATGTCTACCCACCTTGGACTGTGCGTTTGTTTTCAGGCCATTTGCCGTTAAATGGTCTGTTGTCCCAATTTTGAATCTGGAAAAGAAAAGATTTGTGACTTACTTACCTTAGTATTTGTTATTATTACCCATGTACGAAATAACTATTTTTGGTACTTAGATTGTTTAACAAGAAATTATTAACAATATTATATTATATATAATACAGTCATATTTCCGTATCTTAGTCGTATCGTGGAGCGAATGTAGTAATTAGATTTTTTTTATTTATTTATTTTAGTTAAGTATATACACAAACTCTTACAATTAAGACGCGTTACAGAAACGTGTTGGAGGTTTAAACGTGACGTGAAAACGCTCACCACATTGCAAGGGTATATTCAAGGTGTATTCTTAATAGTAATGTAGCTACCTAAGGATACCAGCAACCACACATCGTCGTCGGTACTAGGATAATATTCTTTAGTATGTTTTTACACGATTTAACTGGTGGCCATGTAAGCTGCAGACCTCGTGAGTCGGGCAATCTCCATGGCTTCGCCATTTTGAATAATTTCCAAATACAGAATCTTAAAAATAAATCTATATAATTGTCGAATCTGCTCACAAAATTTCATGAAAATCGGTTAAGGATTGCGACGTATAGAGGAGAACAGCCGGACAGACAGACCAACATACGAAAGCACATTTCCCAAGGTGAAATGGAGAAGTTTCCCTCGCGCTTCGTCTTCGCTCGTTTGATAAAATGTGAGCATTTTTTACACTTAGGTAACTCGTTCATATGAAAGTTTAAAATAAATCTCCTCCGAAAAAAAAGATTGTTCATGAAATGTAAATTATCATTTTAACTGTAACCAGACCTTCATAAGGTATTTTTAAGATATATAAAAGGGTTTACCTCATTTGTGTTGCATAAAGGAGTCAATCCGGTCACCACTAGACTTTGAAACATTTTTTAAAAGATTTCGGTTTATAATCTATTATATGACTTTTCGTTTCGGCGGACTTCTCGTGAATAACTCAAGCAGTAACATGTCCAGTAAATCTAACTGTATATGCAATGGGTCCATTTGAATAGAACCTTATCACCAATAACTTAAGGTTCATAGTTCAATGTAAGAGATTTTAGGGTAAGTCTTGAAAATTATAAATCTTATGAGAGTACCCTATTTTATTTACTTATAATATTTATTTATTGATTGGCTATATCGGTTGAAGGGTTGGGCGAAAAGAAAGAAGTTAAATTAGTGTTATTAAGTTTATTTTATTACGTATGGTTTACAACTATTACTAAAATAATTTATTTTAAGTACTATAATACCTTGCATTAACACTGGCATAAAATTTATCGCATTTCAGAATAAAATATTAATAATTTTTACGTCAACAATATACCTACATAGGTTCGAAGAAAAAATATTCACTTCGCATAGAAAATACAGTGTACACTCTTTTCATTTTGTACCGTAAAGTGCATTTAAATAAATATATACGATTAATGACATCACAAAACAAATACATTTGAAACAAATTTAACAAAAATGTTGCATATCAAGAAGTTGTCTGAGGGATTGTTCTGGTTCCGGCGGCCGCCACTTGGCGGCGTCTTCATCAGAACAATCCGAGTTGGCGGCAGGAGACACGGGCTCATATTCCATCTTCAGCACATTTTCCACCACTTCTTCTTCGCTTAGCACATCCAAGCTGAGATTATCGCCAATCAGCCCATCGATGACGCTGACCAATTCCCCAATAGCCCGATCATCGAGTGTGACATATCCAAACTCGTCAGTCCTTTGGGACATCTGAGCTTCAACATAGGCCAGCCCGAAGGAATCTGACGAGTCTGAGGCACCCATGGGCGAAAACTCAGAGGAACTTGACGCTTCCAACTCTTCTCTCTTGCTCTTTATTCTTCTGTTCTGGAACCATACTTTGACGGCTCTGTCGCTGACTTGTAACTGTTCCACTAGAGTCTGTCGCTCGTCGCGATTAACGTACGGTTTCTTGCAGAAGACTTGTTCTAGGGCCAGGATCTGTTCCGTGGTGAAGGCTGTCCTTTTGCGTTTGCGTTTGATTATTGCTTTGGCCGGTCCACTGGTGTTATTAACAACTGAAAAGAAGTAAAAAACTGTTAAAATAAATACCAATATTCTGTTAACTTGGCTTGACTTATTTCAAACAGATTGATTTGCGTGAAATGGTTAAGTAATATTAAACTTACGGGTAATATGTGCTCGGTGATATTTTTCTGGGCATCTGTTGAGATATTGTTGATTTGGTCGCGTTATCGGCTGATGGACAGCAATTTGCTGGAACTGGAAATAAGAAACAAACTTTTAGTTTTGAAAGCCAATTACAAAAGTTTACCGTTTTAAAAATTGTAAACTAAAGAAAACCAAAAAATTTTTTTTTCTGTCATATCTCACCTGGGTAGGAGTATTCATTGCCATACGTTGGCAATTTTGAAGTAACTGGTCATTTTGGAGACTCATATTCATCAGGACAGGGCCAGTCTGGTTGAAGGTTGGTTGGTACACCGGTGCTCTCACGGCCTGGTTCTGCCAGATGCAGGTTCGCTGGCTGTGTGCTGACCATTGTGCCTAAAAAAAACAAAATTATTGTGTTACAACTCTAACGTTTTTAAAACTTAAAAAAAAAGTTAGTTAAAAGCCGTAAAAGTAAGGCCTTTTTCTATTACGAGACAAAGTTTAAAATATCTTGCTGGACGAAGACAAACTACCTCTTGTTTAACCTGTGGCATCCACTCGGGAATGGTGCCATCGTCAGCCCAGGAGTCATCTTCAATGATCACGCCGAACTCGGCGAGATTAACATCGTCACTGGAATACATTGTCGCTGAACGTACTGGGACAACTAATTAGCAAGTAAAGAGTTCTTCCACCCTTTATACCCAGGTGATTAGTGTACTTTACCCTCTCCCTAACCCTATTTTCTCTTCAAGTTAATCCATAATTAGGCGCCACTACTTAATTATTACTTTTTTTAACCCAAGTGTCCCAACCAAAACAAAAATAAAGTGATTACCGAATTAGCGAACAATGAAAAGGTTCGAACAAATTTTATGGTTTTGTTTTGTTGTTGGGCCAAAATAAACAAAAAATATATTTTGCTTTACTTAACGTCGACTAAATTTTAGATATTTTTGTTTGTTGTTAAGATACTCGCACTTTACCAATATACACATAGGTTAATTACCTTAGTATTGAGTTGTCCTGTTTTATCTTGTCTAGAAAGGCTCATGGTACGATTTTCGCAATCGGGAAATATAAAATTGGCGATTGTTAGAAAATTAATCAAAAGTGCATAATCAGATCACTATCTAGGCCAGGTCAGCATGCTTCATCTTACACTTCATCGACACTTAATATCAGGTGAAAACCGGAAACAAAAATCGTATAAGTATATAATAACGTATATATACTGCCCTTCTAACACCACAAGGAAAAAATAATAGGGATGTTGACTAATGTTGAATTTTACAACATAATAATATAGTCACATGGATTGGAAAATACTAAATTATCATAACACAAAAGAAATAAACACTCTCGTTTCTCACAAATAGTAGAATCGATTTAATAGAAAAAAATCGAGTCAACGGGCGAATTATTCCATTTTGTGCAGTCGTTCGGAAGTTATGTGCATGAATACATTCTGGAGATTAATTTTTAGGGTTCCGTACCAAAATGGTAAAAAAGGAACCCTTATGGTGCTACTCTGTATGTCTGGCCGTCATAGCCAGATATCTCAGGAACTACTGCTGCTATCGATTTGAAATTCGGAATAGGTAGTGTTAAAAATCGCGAACCCAAGCCTATTGGGTATAAAAAAATACTATACCTTTTTCTTTAAAGGGGGGTGAAATCGGATGTCCAAAATTAAAAGTAGTGCTATTGTTGTGCTTTGGGGTATCAAATCAAAAGTCTTAATTTTTACATTCCAAAACCGTTTTTTTAAGCATGTAGTGTTTTAATTCAGACGAAAAACGTATTATCTCCGAGGTTACTGAACAGAAAAATGTGTAATAATTACGGATTATTAATAATCATCCTGAATATTACTGGAAAAATATAACGGTTTACCTAATTTACATGGTTTTTTAGAAATTCACAAAAATCGTGACACAAAGTCATTTTGTCAGTCACTAAACTAATCGCGATCTATGTCGATGTATGGGGACTACATTTTTCCAACAGCAAAGTTAAGTTTGTCTCCCAATACAGTTTATCTTGAACTATTTACATGCTACAAGTTTGTACGGAACCCTCGGTGAGCGAGTCCCACTCGCACTTGACCGGTTTTTTATTAATATAGATAAATCTACGAACATTCCAATTTCAATGATTGGTTCTCATACATTTACATACTGAATAATTGTGTTAATGTCTACTAAATCATCATCGTCAATGTTTATTTAAGGATCACTATAATTTTTTGGTGTGCAATAAAGAGTATTATAATGTATTGTATCATCATGTGTTATTGCACAATAAACCATTGTTTTTTTAAGTATTTTTTTAAAGTAGATATTTCTACAAGAATTGCTATATAAATTCACTCACTCTCACTTGCTCACCTGGCTGTGCAGCTTAGTCCTCGGGTTCCGCTTAGGGGTTATTTACAGGATCCATTGGTCTATTATGTTCAGTCTGATTTTCGATGGTAACTGAGGGCCAGTAGAGTTGACGTCATAGGGCATTTCTCCAGAAATATGTCTGCGGTCACCTCATTCATCTGGCCCTTTTTCATACTAAATGTATGGAGGCAGATGAATGAGTCGCAGACATATTTCTGTAGAAATGCCCCATACTGTGCCACACAAACAAAATCGAACGATTAAAAACGTCTCATTTTGATTCGTTATGAACCCCGAAGTTGGTACCGTAAACTCAGGGTATGGTTCAAACATTGAATTATCCCCTTGTGGGTATTACGCATCAATTTTGGCTTTGGTCGTGTGAACCATGATCAATATTGAATATATACTGCATCATGTAACTATTGTTAAAAATAGCGTGCAACTGTCACACTAGAGTGCATAATAGTGTGGACCATAGTTGTAAGCACTGGGCACTGGGCCATAGAAACCTGAGTTTACGTTACAAGTTTTATGCTAAACCTGGCCATAAAGTGGCTTTTTCCGTACGCTACGCGTACGGAACAAGCCGCTTTCTGGCCAAGTGTTGACATATTCGCTTGCAGCTCGGGCCGCAAACTTCTGCGATCTCGGCCTTTCTTTGTATTACCACCCTAGTGTGTGTGTAATGTACTATTTGCTAACAGACAACTACCGCTACGTTACAATTTTCTAAACACACGTTCTTTTCTAATAATAGACACTGATACCTATTATCACAAATCGAGAATTCTATTCACTAGTTTCTATTGATCTATTTAATACGGTAACTATGTATACGCTTAGGAAAACCCTTCGATTAACTGATATCAAATGTAAAATCCGATTGAAATAGACTTACCTAAATTAATCTCATTTGCAAATGAAGTTACGTTAATGGAAAAAGTTCTTGCGACTTGAATTTATGATTCACTCTCTTTAATTGATACTTTATTCTAATGATTGAAGCTTAATAGGTCAATTAGTTCACGAGGAACATAATATATAAGGAATAGATTCTTAAGATCTTAAATAGACTCATTAGAAGCCATGTTTCAATGACTAGAATAAATAGTGAAAGTCTAGAGACAGACTGCACCAAGGACTTGTCTCTTCATTTTTAATAAGCCTTTTGCCAAACGGTTACGTAATTGAAAAACGTTACACCATGGAACTATGTAAATCATCTGACGGTCTTGCTTGCAACGGGAACATGTGCTTCAACTCAACATATCAGTGTCTGAATTCAATAGAAGTACCTGTAACCACAACCGCGTCTCCAAACTCTGCACCAACTCCTTACCAACCCTTACCATCTTGGATTATAGCATTACTGTCCACTTTACTATTATTGATAGTATTTGCTCTGGTTCTCGGCTGCAGAGAGAGGGCGAGGAGGCGGCGCGTGGAGCGAGACCTATTCTCGTTGGTTTCTTACCAGCCTTGTTCGAGAGAAGCCAGGACTGATGTTCTCGTCCCCAATATGCCTACCTCAATAAGCAGTGGTCCTTTGTGGATTAGTTGGAGGCTGTTCAGGGATTAACCTCGACCATTAGAGATGTGAAATAAAAAATTGCCACTTCTTCTCTAGCATACTCGTAGTACACCCTCAGTGCTAATAATTTACTTTATGCCACACCTGGCCATAAAGTGGCTTTTTCCGCACGCTGCGCGCTGCCGGTTTATGGCCAAGTGTAGACATAAAATGATGTACACAACACGGGAGGTAATAAAGAAAGCCCTCGATCGAATATTTACGTCCCTCGCTTGCAGCTCGGGCCGCAAACTTCTGCGATCTCAGCCTTTATTAGTATTACCACCCTAGTTATGTAATGTACTATAATAAACAATGTCTGTTAATTAATTTATTATGTATTTATATGTGAGTTATAAGTAACTGTTTTTTATGATACTTAATGAAATAACCTATTAATTCGAAACGTCTTTATTATTACTTAACCTCTAAATGTTTTAAGCCCAGAATAGATGTAGCTAATAAACGGAGAGCAATAAAACATTGTGTTATAATTACCTACGTGTTTTGAGACGTGTTTTAGGACTATTACTAGTATAACATAATTTTTGAAAAGGGGTTTAGAATTAACTATCTTTAAAAAAAAAAGAATAAATGTTTTTGTTAATGCTTTTTTAAATTGACATCGACCTGTTTTAATTACTGTATATGCCATAGGATTAAATAAATTGACATCATTTCTTGAACATGTATATTTATTTTAATCTTAACAAAAATCGATTACTGTCACATAATACCTACATTTCGTCATTACTTTGAAAAAAAAAACACGTATCTGATACTGACTCGAGGTAAAAACGCAATAAGTGTAATTGAAGTTCGTATGTAACTTTTGACGTTTTTCTCTACGACATTTTAAGTTACGAGCTTTTTCAAAGTCGTGACGATTTATAAAACGATAGGCTTTTATTAGTACATTGTGTATCTGTTATAAGCCCGAGGTGAAACCGATGGCTTTAATAACACAAGTTTGTAATTCCTTTACCACACACTCACAATGTTTTTCATCACACTTGTGAAGAAATCTTAATAATATAACCTTACTAATCGGCCCAGTATGACAAGAAAATATTAAAACTGACAGTGACATTAGTGACATATTGTCCATAGACAATGCGAATGTCAAGTCACGTTCGGAAACCATAGCGGTAAAGACTTAAAATGGTTGACTTTATATTTGCAAAATACTGAAATACACTATTTAAACATTTAATTAATGTTACAGAAATATGTGTTTACATGTACTTGCAATAACAGTTCTCTTTAAATAAATATTTCAGTAATAAACGTTAAAAAAGTAAGTTGGCTTTTCCTTTGAACATGATAAGTAAGGGTAAAACAGAACCAGCGTTTCAAATTTAAAAAGAAAACCATTACGCCCTAGGCGTCGTAGGGATAGGGAAATATTTTTCATCACACTTGCTCGAAAATGGTGCCATTACACGTAGGTTCTGCGGGCCGTAAATGGCCTATTACGCCCTTAGGGCGTAATAATTTTCTTTTTAAATTTGAAACGCTGGTTCTGTTTTACTCTTACTTATCATGTTCAAAGCAAACGCCAACTTACTTTTTTAGCTTTTATCACTGAAATATTTATTTAAAGATAACTGAAATTGCAAATACATATAAACACATATTTCGGTAACATTGATTAAATGTTTAAATAATGTATTTCTTTATTTTGCAAATATAAAATCAACTAAAATGGCCCTTACCGCTATGGCTTCCGAACGTGACTTGACGTTCGCATTGTCTATGGACATACGTGACAAATGTCACTGTCTGTTTTAATATTGTCTTGTGCCACGGGCGGTAAAGGAATTACAAACTCGTGTTATTAAAGCCCTCGGTTTCACCTCGGGCTTATAACAAACACTCGTTTGTAATTCCTTACTTACCGCCCTAGATACACAATGTACTATTTGTTATCTATTATGTTTTTTTTTTTGAGTAGGAAGTAGATTGTAGCAGTCTTTGGAACTGATTCAATAATTATTTACAAAATATTAATGTTTTTATATTTAACCTTTATGACAACATCACCCACATGTCCCATCGCGATTTGTATTGTTACGCCTTCAAAAATAGGACAGTAATACACTCAAGAGCAAAAATTTCGGGTCACGGTAAATTAAATAATACCTAGAAATAGGTGTTTTTCAATATTTGGCACTTGTTTGATTTACATAATACCTTGCTGTATTATCAATATCCACTAACCCATCATAAAAATATTATTATCCAAAAATTTAGATATTTGCGATATCTCACTCCGTTAACGTCTTTATTTTTCATGGGTTTCTACGAGTTCGATCTAAACCTGATATTGTTATTATTTTCAGTGTTATTTTGGCACATAATATGTAAAATTAATTAAAGGTCAAAACGAGATTAAATAATTTCACAACAACCCTGGAGTATTGTAGTAAATATGGCGGTAGATAGATAAATCAGTTATTTCATGAGAAAATAGCAGTATACGTTTGCAGTACAAAGTTACAAGCATTCACGTCATGATCGTAAAAATACAATATGAGAATAATAAAATGTAAAAATGTCACAATTTGAAAATACATAAAGTATTTCACTGACCCGAAATTTTTGACCGCGAGTGTATATGAAACTACGCAAAGAACACAACTTAACACTTTCGCTGACAGTAAGTCACGCCTGTAGACAATTACGGATGCTATAGCATTTTCGTCAGCCAACGTGTTAATAATTTTGCGTATTAGGTACCTACTCCTGAGAAAACTTCATTTTACCCCTAAAGGGGTAATACCCCTTTAGGGGTAATTACCCCTAGGTTAAACAAAATTAGCAGGTGCCCTGCGAAAAACTAAATATTGGACAAAAAAGGGCTACTCCTCCAACTGAACTTTTTGACAACTGGACAGTGTTGCGCAATAATGTGTTATGTGCTATGAAAATCCTATGTACTTCACACATTATTGCATGACAGGGTTTCTAATCACGGGCGATTTTTTTATTATATACGTAGATTGATTTTTATTTGTAATTGTATCATCTCCATAGTCTATGTAGAAATGTAAAACGGTTAGGTAAGTAACTAACGTATAGACAACGTACCAGCACTAACATATGATAAAACGGGGCATGCAAAAATATCTGAAACCACTCTTGCGAGAACTCGTATGCGAGTTTGATTACATTGCGGGCTACCCAGGTACGATGAGTACAGTTGATCGATTAATCGCCGCAATGAAATGAAAATCGCATACGGGTACTGAATTAATACGGTCGTCTGAAATATTAATGCGTGCCGACTTGAAAGTATAATTCGCCTGTTGACTCGATTTTTTTCTGTCATAAATCGATTCTACTATTTGTGAGGAACAAATAATCTATATGACACCTAATACATTTGTATAAAAGTATAACAGCCACAAATTGTAATCAAAAGTAGCAGATCGCACTGAGCATTGAAAACGCTCTATACAAAACGGAAGGAACTTATGACGTCATCCGTTCCATCGCTGTACTAAGTATGTATGAAAAAAAATAGCATTTTGTCATTTTGAGCACGAAACAGTGCGTTTAAGCACATAGTTTTCATACATTTATTTTTTCAGTGTTATTTAAGCATTCCGACTGACTTTAATTTTTCTTTAAGGCGATAAAAAAAATATATACTTATATAATTTTTAAAAATATAAAGTTTATGAGACCATAACTTTTTTTTTTTATAAATTTTTTGTTTATTTCTTTTGTGTTATGATAATTTAGTATTTTCCAATCCATGTGACTATTTATTATGTTGTAAAATTCAACATTAGTCAACATCCGAATTATGATGAATCATAACTCGGCCATTCTCCAGAAATATGTCTGCGTCTAATTCACGCGTCTCTCTATACAATTTAGTATGAAAACAGCGACGCGGTAATTAGGTGATCGCAGACATATTTCCGGAGAATGGCCGAACTATATTATGGCTGGTTACTGTACAACCAATAGACAACCTAAACTACTACAGATTTTTCTAGAAGACGTAGAGTTTTTCTGAAAAATTTGCATGAAAAAGTCAGAAATACACGCAAAACGAAGTCGCGGGCGTAATCTAGTAGGTATCTAAAGATAGTGTGTCCATACTATAATAAGCAATTAAGTTGGCTATTATTAGCAATATCAAGAATGCCAAATGGACGTGCGTCATACAACCGGACTTACTCGTAAGTTACTAGTTAAATTCGGGAAATAGTAGGTAAGTGGAAAGTCTTGTCGTTGTTCAATTGTGTAACTGTTCTTTAGAATAATCAAACACCTACTGACAATAATTATTAAAAATAAAAAACCGGCCAAGTGCAAGCCGGACTCGCGCACTGAGGGTTCCGTACAAAATCGTCAGTAGATACGTGAATAATTCAAGAAAAAAATTATGGTGGGACAAACTTAACTTTCCTCTTGTAAAACTGTTGTCCTCATACATCGACATATGCCGCGGTTAGTTTAGTAGGAGCAAATAAGGTTGTCTTACGATTTTTGCGAATTTCTAAAAAACGCTGCAAGTTAGGAAAACCGTTTTATTTTTCCTGTAATACTTAGGATAATATTAATAATCGGTAATTATTACAGATTTTTCTGTTCAGTAACTTCGGAGATAATAGGGGGGAATGGTATTTTTTTAAACTTTTTTGGTCTTAAATCAAAAACTACACGTCTAAGAAAAAAAATAAAAACGGTTTTGAAATCTTCATATTAAGCCCTTTCATTTAATATCCCACTCGATATATTAGCTCAAATTTTGATTTCCGACAACCCATTTCGGTCCCCTTTAAAAAAAAAGTAAAAAAGGTATAGGATTTTTTTTCTGTTCCATAGGCTCAAATTAGCGATTTTTAACACTATTCCAAATTTCAAGTCGATAGCATCAGTAGATCCTGAGATATCTTGCTGTGACAGACGGACAGACAGACAGACAGACAGACAGAGTCGCACCATAATAATTCCTTTTTTACCATTTTGGTACGGAACCCTAAAAATGGGAAACGTATTTTTTGGTTTATCAAAATATTAAAAATCGACCAAGTTATAGATCATTAAACTTCTGGAGTGAGGGCTTGTGACGTCACTACCAGGTGAGAATTGTACCAAGGAGTGACGTCACTCGAAACTTCTAAGCACTCTATCCTCTAAGACAGACAGAGTCGCACCATAAGGGTTCCTTTTTTAACACTTTGGTACGGAACCCTAAAAAGTGGTCCAAAATGTCCCAACTTTTCCATACAAATTTTGAATTTCTCAGTTTCGGTACGCCCATACTAAAATATAGGGGAAAATCGTAACGAAACTGAGATTTCACCCACTGAGATTTGACCCATTATTCAATTATGTAAACTGTTTAAACTGGGGGCACGGCAATGCCCCCGCCAAGTCAAGCAAAACAAAGGCACAGCCGTACCATCCTTTTCTCGAAGCCATTCAGGTAATTTTGAGCTGATTCCTGAGAATCCTGAATTTTCAGTGACATAATATAACTAATATTATAAGGCACAACTTTCAAGGCAACTTTTTATAGATCCAAACGATTTTGTTTTTGGGCCCGATATTAGCCTCAAGGGTTTTGTTTAATTACAACCAAGTTTATGAACAAATAGGTACCAGAAACTATTTATGAAGACTAATTGCTTAATTATAATTTACACCGCAGACGAAGTCGCGGGCATAAGCTAATTGGTATATAAAAAAGTGAGTTTGTGACCAAATCGGCTGTGTTTGGACAGAACGCTTTGGCTTGGCCCTGGTAATGGACGACGAAATACATACTTGAATAGATAGAAAACATCCACAACTCAGGAACAAATACCAGAGCTGGTCACAAAGTATTTGCTGTTAGGCACCTATCCCACCGGAGCGGCGGCCCTTAGTGCCGCCCTGGGCACCGTCTAAAATGTCCTCCCATAGCCTTATTTTAGTTACACACAATGTGCAATGAAAAAAGATCAAGCCCTGAATTTTGCCGCCCCTAGTGTAAATCCAGCGCTGGCAGGAATCCTCACAATGTTTTCCCTCGCTGCACGAGCGAGATGGTTCAATGTTAAAAGTGTCCACTAATAATTCGGTTCTATCGCAATAGAACCCGCTGGTTTTATTGAAACACTCTTGATGTCCAATTAATGTGTTTTTTTATTGATCATAGGTATTGGGTATGATATGTATTGGGTTATCAGAAAGGATACGTAAACTACATCAAAGGTAAAAAGGTATCAAAAAAAGTATTAATAACTGGATTACCTATTTCGATACTCCGACGATAAATTGAATAAAAAACCGGTCAAGTGCGAGTCGGACTCACGTACCGAGAGTTCCGTACAAACTCGTAAGTAGATACGTGAATAGTTCAAGAAAAACTGTATGGCGGTTAGCTTAGTAGGAGCAAAGACCATATAAACAAGAGGACTGTCATTCTCCATATAAAAAGCTGTTCCCCGATATTTACAACGCCATCTATGCATAAGCTGGGTAGGTATAAGAATTATATTATTTACAATTATTCAACTTTGCAAGCGTGACACAGTATTTAAATTTAAATGTTAGAATTTATTTATTATTAGCTGTTTACGAACTAATTGTTTTTGTACTAGGTTTCTTTGTTCAAATATAACATCGTTAAATGTTTAGTTTTTTTTAGCGCCATCTAGTTTTTGCCTGGATATCCCCTTGCGGTCGAGGCACGATCCAAAGTATGGAGCGACAGTCCTCTTGTTTTAATGGTCCTTGGTAGGAGCATAAGTAAGTGTACGATTTTTGAAAATCTCTGAAAAACGGTGCAATTTAGGAAAACCGTTTTATTTTTCCTGTAATATTTAGGATGATATTAATAATTGTTAATTATTACAGATTTTTCTGTTCAGTAACTTCGAAGATAATAGGGGGGAATGGTATTTGGTCATAAATCGGAAAGAACAAAATTAAGAAAAAAAATAAAAATGGCTTTAGAATCTACAAATTAAGCTCTTTCATTTGATATCCCACTCGATATAATAGCTCTACTTTTGTTTTTCCACATCCCATTTCGGACCCCTTTAAAAAAAAGTAAAAAAGGTATAAGATTTTTTTTCTATCCAATAGGCTCGAGTAAGCGATTTTTAACACTATTCCAAATTTCAAGTCGATAGCAACAGTAGATCCTGAGATATCTTGCTGTGACAGACGGACAGACAGACAGAGTCGCACCGTAAGGGTTCCTTTATTACCATTTTGGTACGGAACCCTAAAAAACCGGCCAAGTACGAAGGGTTCCATACCACCTTCGAGCAAAAAGACGCAAAAAAACACGTTTATTGTATGTTATTTTTAACTTTGGTTTGTTTTATTAACCCCTGACGCAAAAAGAGGGGTGTTATAAGTTTGACGCGAATGTCTGTCTGTCGGTGTGTCTGTCTGTGGCATCTTAGCTCTCGAACGGATGGACCGATTTCAATGCGTTTTTTTACGTCAAAGCAGGTTTCCTTGGGGTGTTCTTAACTATGTTTGGTAAAATTCGATCCAGCCGTATGAAGAGTATCCAGCTCTTTTCCAAAATTATGTAAGGAATTTCCGGCATATAATGGAATTTTAGTACAAAAATAAATTTAAAAAGCATGAAATAAAACTTCAATTGAAAATTTAAAAAAACCCCGAATAAAAAAAATCTAAAAAGTAAAAAAATTATATGTACCTACCTATCTATTGGTCTTATAGATATGTTCTAAAAGACCAATAGATAGGTAGGTGCATATATTAGTTCTTCTCGGGGGACCTATTACATGCATGCAGTACTAAAACAGAAGGTCCTTTTGGGTACGAAACCCTAATAAAAAAAATGTGTGAGATATTTACTGTATATTATCTTATACTTTACTTCCAAAAATATAGTATTTTATTTACAAAATAGTACACAACATGAAAGCCTATGTAACATAATTGTAACATTATAAACCAATTATTGTAACAAAATCCTCAACAAATTTTACATTAGCAAAATGACAGATGATAATTATATAAATACAGCAGAAATAGATTTTAACTGTTTTTACAGTATTACTTAAATTTATTAAGTAGATGAAATCCTCTTCCAAACTATTTACAAAGAAATATAAGAAGAATATTTGCTATTAGCAGTAGAAGGATGCTGATTGGCTGCATCTGAAGAGATCAAATAAGAGTAGTAAGGGTCTTGTGGCAAGGGCAGGGAAGTCCTGTGTAGGTTGCTGTCCTCATACGTCGGTGCTGGAATAGAAGCGGGTATAGATGTACTAAACCCGTATGCCTCTGTGGTCGGCGGATGCATGACGACTCCGGATGATAAAGGATTGTAATATGAAGAACTAGCGGCGTATCTCGAGATATCATCATTTAGTTTTAAACTCACTCCGTTCGGTACGTAAGTATCAGCAGGTAACGTGGACAAGGCATTCGAATTCTGAAGTGATTCATCGTTCGAGTACCGATAAACCTCAGGCAGTGGTGAGTAAGCCTTGCTGGCGTTCGCCGCGTAGTATGAGGAATAAGATAAAGGCGTGTAAGACGGAAGCTCGCTCGAACTCTGCGGGCCCTTTATCACGGATTTTAACGTGTTTATCGACGGATATTCCGGCGGTCTTGATATGACGTCATTGGGAGTCAGGCAGATCTTGTGATGGGATACGTGGCTATCAGTGAGTAGACGCCGATGTCGGTCGTGTCCGCCGCAGCTTCTTCCGTGACTCATCTTGTGATCCTGGTTCGGTGATAATCCTTTGGAACTAGTCGATGGACTGCTGTCATCAACAGAAGAGGACGGTTTGTTATGCTTATTGTCCTTCTTGTACTTCATTCTCCTGTTTTGGAACCATATCTTTATCTGGCGTTCAGAGAGCTGAAGATAGTTTGCCAGCTCGATGCGGCGCGGCCGACACAGGTATCGGTTCTGGTGGAATTCATTTTCTAATTCAACTAGCTGTGAGCTGGTGTAAGCTGTCCGAGCACGTTTCGTAAACCCTTTTTGATAAGACGATGGTTCCGTAGACATTTCTGTAAATATGATTAGTTATATTAGTTTATGTTTAATCACATTAATCTAAATGAGTGATAACGATGCTGAATAGGAAGCATTAATTAGCTTACCGTTTTCAGATAGCGATGAAGCGGTGCCTATTGCTCCGCTGGTTGCAGATGATTTGTTCCACGATGAATTCTGTAAAAGGCAAACGCTTTCTATTAATACGACTCGCTTCGGTTATGTATAGATACACAATGAGTACAACTCAACCTATTTCTTAATTGCTACAAGATACAACAAAATTAAATTGTCATTACGGATCCGGTTGTTCTGCGGTAAATCACAAGACTTTTTGTGGTCTTGAAAGTTAAATTTGTCTCTTATTGCTAGCTTAATAAGGTTTCAATTGCCATACGGTAAACTTACCTGAGTGGTGAAACTGGAGTCACGTAAATCGTTGATTTCCCTTCCAGGATCATTTACTAACTCGTTGCCTAAACTGCTTCTCTGGTGACATCGGACAGGTTCATTAGTTGCAAAACCTCTATTGTATAAAATATGGCTACCGTCTTGAGTATTTGAATTGAACATGTGTCCTGATTTTCCAATGCTTGCTTCTGATGCTGCTTCGCCCGCTCCTGGTCCGTAGGTGGTATTAGGGCTGTTGCTAATGTTTTCATAGTTAGGTATTTGATAGTCATATCTAGATTCGACATCTTCTTGAGTACTTGCTTGGTTGTAGGACTGGGGAAGTCCAAGTATGTCATGAATACTGAAGTTTGTAGAGTCTCGTGAGTTGTAATCTTGCACAAAAGAGTGAGGTATCGATGAGAGCACTTCCGCCTTACAATCTGAGAACGTGTTATCGTTGCCAGGGTAGGGTCCGCATTCGGACAAAATATCTTCAACACCATGAGACGTCACAACGTTAGTTTTGATATCCCGTTTCTGCGATCCCTCCAATATATGACTCGACACAGCTGCAGTAGAAAATTGTGATAGTGTTGAATCTCTTGAATCCTCTAAATCGTCATCCGACTGCAGGCTCGGCGGCGAGGGCGTTGATGTTGACATTGTAACACTAAATTAAGCACACTTAGCACCTTTACGAATAACAAATGATATCAAAACATAATAAAGTAGGAAAGTACTTAAACGACCGTATTGACTGAGGCTTGTTTACAAAATGCTTTTTTGTTCACCTGAATGTCGTTAATTTGGTAATGACTTTGTTCGTTAGTGTGTAGTGTCTGTGTACGACAGGTTTCTGTGTGTGCGATAAGACGGACATACCGGGTCTCTGATAGTAAATGGACACAAGATAATTTGTAGTTTAAAATCCCGGTATTTCGGTAGCTAAAACGCTTGTCACATCTGTCAACTTTAACTTGCTACTTCGTCTTCAACAGATAAGCTCTGTTTGGTGTATTTAGTCGCCTTTCTTTAATATTTTTCGTATTATTGTTTAAAAATCATTTTACTAGTATAAAACATGCACAATTCAAGAACCATATTCGCCATTATTTAACGGCTATATCATCATTTAACTAATATTTCACAGTACCTACTACCAATACACTTTCAAAATATATTGATTTTTTTTTCAAACTAAAGGAAAGCATTTCAAATCAATCATTAAGCTAACGTTGCTAGTAATTATTTTTTTTACAATTGTACATCAAAATACATTTTTGAAAGTTAGTTTTCTAAAAAGAATCATCGAAATGAAAACTTTGACTAGAATAACTGCACATCCTGTTTGAATTAGTTCTGGGGGTCACGTGATTTTGAGTGATTAAAAATCAATTAAAACAAGGATAGGTCAAGGTTGGAACGATTGCGTCGACTGGTAACTTTACCACTTAAGGGCTTTCCCGCGACCAACGAAAGCCTTATACCTAATCCTGCTCGATAGAAATAAAACATTACACACCGAGGGCGGTATAATTAGGAATGGCCTTACTAATGGCCGCCCATGGTGTGTTATTTTTAGATCTTTCCTTGGTGGTAAACGCTACTTGCGGCCTAGGCCTAGGGTGACGTAAAATATATATTTTTTACCCGACTGCAGCGAAGCCCAAAGGAGTGTTATGTGTTTGACCTGTATGTATGTATGTATGTATGTATGTATGTATGTCCATTCCTATGTCCGCTCGTAACTACTCAACGGCACATCCGATTTTTACCCGACTGCGGCGAAGCCCAAAGGAGGGTTATGTGTTTGACCTGTATGTATGTATGTCCGTTCCTGTGTCCGCTCGTAACTACTCAACGGCACATCCGATTTTGATAAATGATACATCATTAGATTCGTCTTAATGGTGCGAGTGTCACTGGGTATAAAGTTCGTTAAAATAAACAAAATTGCGGATTTTATGCAGTTTCAAAGTGCACCGCGGTCGGGTTTTTTTTAGTAAAAATGTGGTTATTAATAAATGATACATCATTAGATTCGTCTTGATGGTGCAAGTGTCACCGGGTATGAAGTTTGTTAAAATAAACAAAATGGCGGATTTTATGCAGTTTCTAAGTGTATCGCGGTCGGGTTTTTTTTTATAATTCTTTCAACAACACTACATAAAAACTAACTGATTTGATCTGTCAGGAAAGTACCCCATTTAAGTTTCCATGCACTTGTATACAAGTAGCTTTTATTGGTTGGGTTATGGTTTTCACATCTTTGATGATCCTCAGAATAATTTAAATTCCGGGAATGGTTAAATATATGTCAAGTATGTCGTAGCTATATCACTTTCAGTTGACTGCAGGGAAACAAAAAGGAGGGTTAGATATATCTAAATTGAGTCGCCCGGTTCTCTACGTAATAAATATATAGAGGGTTAAAATACACGTTAACAACATCAATAAAAACCGAGCAACTGTAATTATTATTTAAATGCGAGTATAACACTGCCTACTTTATCCTAGTTGTAGGTAGGTTGTTAGATATAGTTGGTTGAACCCAAAGATGGACTTATCTATCAATTAGCCTACTTCATGTCAGTGATAAGGGAACTTGATTTGCCGTAGGTATGTGAGTTCAACACTCGTACGAACCACAGACGCTTACGCAAGGGACGCGAGCCGACTCATTAAGATAACCAGATTACTAGGTGCTAAAAAATAAAGAAAAGCTACTAATTGTATAGGTAGTTTTTTTACATTCGTTGTTTATTATTTAAGTTTCACACCAATTCGCTCGGAGTCGCTCACTGTAATATGGAGAGTTAAGTTATGCACGGACGCTTTACGTGATCGAATCAGAAATTATGAAATCCGTAGAAGAGCTGAGGTAACCGACGACGCCAGAGTTAGCAACTTAAAGTGGCAACGTGCTGGGCATACATCTTGAAGAATCGATGGACTATGGGGTGTAAAGGTTCTCGAATGGAGACCTCGAACCGGAAGAGATTGATCGGCCACTCGCACTATATTGAATGGGATAAGTAGATAAATAGTATTTATCGCTTAACTAAGAGTCGCATGTCACAATCGTGTTAGACGTACAGAATTGTGACTAAGGGCCGACACAGACGGACTGCAACCCAGTTGCAACTTGTATAGAAACTGTGCAGTCGGGTAGTTCAGCAGTTCAGCTGTATCGGCCCTAAGGGTTCTTCCATTCATCATGATGTTTTTTCGGACATTTCAGTCCGCCCTCCTCCTTGGTGATGTTTGGTGAGGTTTTAAGCTTTTGGTGTGCAATAGAGTATGATTGTATTGTATTGATTGTATTGTATTATTGTCAATTTGTTAAACTACATCCAAAATTATTCAATACATGTAATTAAATGTGCAAATTTAATACGAGGTATCCAAATCGGCTTGTTGTTCCACCTAAAAGTACAACATTGTATAGTAAGAACACTATTGCATGTTAATTAGTATCTATACTTAAAAATTGGTTAATACAAGAGTGCTTACTCTGTCGATGAATTTTTTTGATTATTACAAATTAGTATTGACTGTGACATTTTATTTTATTATATTTCATATTATTTAATTTTAAATAATTATATTTGATTCAATTACTTTTTTATTCTGTTAGTCCTGGTATACATATAGATATATAAATGCAAACCTAGCTCAATAAACTGACTTGATTTTCTTCTTTGTCGGGAGTCGGGAGAACATACAAAAAATCGGGAGAATCCCGCCAATTCCCGACCATCTGGCAACCCTAGTCACGACACGACGTCGTATCGTATAATCGTGATTTGGCCCTAAGGTGCGAGTGCCAACAGTTCGGCAACCAACCGGCGGCTATTGTGCGGTGTGATGGATGGGCATCGCCCGTGAGATCAGTTACTGTTCACGACTTAGTCTGATTTATTTTATATTGCCCGATATTATAGTATAACTGTGCAGTATTTTATGTGGTGTTTGTGAACTTATTTATCGTACTTTGTTATTTCCTCACTCAAAGTTTAGTTTGTCTCATATGATGATTTTGTTCCATTTTAGGTGTGTCATCCTCGAATTAATCCTAATATACAATTTATTACAGCAATAAATTTTATATATAAGTACCTACTTATGCCACTGTTTATATATCACGTCATTACTTTAAAAATGACACGTAACTATCTGACACTGACTCCAGGTAAAAACGCAGTAAGTTTATATGACGTTCGTATGTAACTTCTAACGTTTTTCTCTACGACGTTTTTAGATATGAGTTTTTTTCAAAGTAGTGACGATATGTATTATCTCTAAATCGAACTTGAACGTTTTTTAACTATTATAAAGATACTTTTCCCTATTTAGGACCACACACAAACACACATATGAATATACGTAAATGAATTTCAGAACTGATTAATGCATTTTTATTAATAAAATAATTCAAAGCCTCATAATTTTTTTACAGTTTCAAAACTGGTAAATGTATTTTAACTGTTTTAAGAGTGATCCCATATCGTCACGGTAAGGATCTTGACAATTTTTATTAGTAGATATTTATTTACATAACTTACCTTTTGATTTCCATTTTTTTCGTTACTTACTCAACCTATTACCAATGCGAATTATTTATTTATTTAAACTGTACACTGTTGCACAATACAGGAAAGTACAAATGGCGGACTTATTGCCGTGAGGCATTCTCTACAGTCAACCATGAGGGTAAACAGAGACATTATCGGTAGTAATTAGTTTCTTTCTTTTCGTTTAACACTTTTCATGACTGTACTTTCTGGTCTCAGTTGCGATCAGGCCGCTTAACCTCTTTTAACCTCTTTTACGTGGTGTATAGGTATTAGGTTTTATCTTATTACTAGATCAGTCGAGCTATCACAACGTACCGCAACTTCGTTTACTTATCTTGCGACAGCGCTAGGGTTTGAAAACCGGTTAACCGAAAAACCGGTTAATCGAGCCTTGTTTTGGGGTAATAAAAAACCGGTTATTTGGTCCAAATTCGGTTTAAAACCGAAATATTTAAACTTATAGTCTTAATTTCAATAAAACTACAATGTAAGATATTTCGGTTTTAAACTTTAATATTTACATTAGAATTATGCAAAACCAATATTTTTAAGTTTTTTTAGCGATCTAGATTTATGAGACAACTTGTGTCTGAGGCCAAAATCCTTTTTGAGTCGCTGAGCCAACTAAGTAAGTAAGTAAGATTTAAGAGTAGATCTCAACAAATAGAAACATTTGTTGATTTACTGCACCATGATCTGACCATTTACTGCACCGCACTGAGTTAGAATTAGAATAAACAAAATGCACAGAGTACTTATACAATACAACAGAACAACACTGACCAAGAAACGTAAACTGTCACGTAGATACTTAATTCTTATACATACTTATTATTAGTTCTAAAAATGCAGGTACGTTCTACTAGCTGTTCAATACATATTTTAAGATGTATCATCGAGAACAACAACACTTATTTAAAGGCCCAAAATGGCTTTTAATTAAATTAATAAAAACCGGTGAAAACACGGGTTAACCGGTTTGGGGCTCTACGTTTCGGTTAAAAACCGGTTTTCAATTTTGACCGGTTTTTACAATCCCTAGACAGCGTATGACTTTTCACTTTTGTACTAATGCTTGGAAAAGAATAGGTAGTTTGTTTCGCGCGACAGAGAATCGCGCGTCATAGTTACGCTAGATATTGTAGAGGTACAGGGTAGGTTCACCGACGGTCGCATCTTGGTTTTTAGGGTTCCGTAGCCAAAATTGCAAAAACGGAACCCTTATAGTTTCGTCATGTCCGTCCGTCTGTCTGTCTGTCTGTCTGTCCGTATGTCACAGGCATTTTACTCAAAAACTACATAATGGATATTGATGAAATTTGGAATATAGGTGTCTTTTATGAGCCGCTACTTAGTTTGGTATATAAATGATTAAAATAAATATTTTTAGGGGGGGCACTCTATATATGTTAAAGACAGTAATTTTTTTTTTTCAGCAAATATCAACGTGTGGTACATAGTTCGACAGCTCTTTAAAAAACGCTATAAGGTTCCTAAGTAATGTTTTTGATTAAGTGAATGTATTTGGAAATAATCGCTCGGAAAGTTGTGTAAATTGTGTCCCCCCTCCTCTATTTTCTAAACCGTGCGTCCGAAAAATATGAAAAAAATCATGAAGGTAACGCTTAATTAATACTTTCAACGAAAATTATCTTAACAAGATCGAATGTACCGTTTTTGAGTTATTGCCGATAAACTGCGCTTCTCAACAAAAGGACGTAATTGCTATGAAGATACGCTCTTTTGTTGTTGTACTTTTTTACCCGACTGCGGCGAAGCCCAAAGGAGGGTAATGTGTTTGACCTGTATGTATGTAGGTATGTCCGTTCCTGTGTCCGCACGTAACTACTCAACGGCACAACCGATTTTGATAAATGATACATCATTGGATTCGTCTTGATGGCGCGAGTGTCACTATGTTCGGTGTATGTATGAAGTTCGTTAAAATAAACAAAATGGCGGATTTTATGCACTTTTAAAGTGCACCGCGGTCGGGTTTTTTTTAGTAAAAATATTTTTTACATCGTATTTTTTACCTTATAGTTACGGCTATGGAACCCTACACTGAGCATGGACCGACATGCTCTTGGCCAGTTATTTTATTTGTCTGTTACATCCCATTTGGTCCGCAAAATGCCCATTTTGGGCAATCGAAACTGATCGCGTCTTGGTAATGCTAAAAATATGCATTTACTTACATTCCGGAAATTGTACCTAATAGGTAGGTAAGATATGAACATGATCGGTAGGTTAGGTTACATATTGGTTTCCTCTTCTCTACGGCAGAAACGTACGGAACGTATGTGTGTTGTTTCTCTCTCACACTTAAAGTAACTGACAAGGACAACATCCACGTAACGACTGATAACATCATACGTAAGAGGTGATAGCTCGCCAGTGACAATGTAATAGAACACCACGGTAATAATGTAGTCGCCGAAGTTCTAATGTCCATGTACAAAAGGTTATTATAGCTTGTTCCACGCGTTTTATTCTATCGTATAAGTAAAACTATGACTGTGACACCGCGGCTAAAATTGGAACTAAGAAACTTACATATTAACGTTGCTTCTACTCATAGAAGGTGGCGCCCCTGTCAACTGATTTGATAAGTTTGTTATTTCGTTGATAAGGTGATACATGATCTATGTTGTGAACAAATTCGCCCGCTGTCTGCAGAGCTATAAAAAGTTTACTGAAAATTTAAGTAGGTAAGTATTTTAATAGGGGCTGTGTATTGCGTAGCCGTATATGTAAGCTAAAATTGAATTTGCTATAAGTACAAATTATATTACTTGAAACTAAGTAAGGCCACATTTTTTATTAAACACAACAAAATAAATTATACAACAAAAACGGGTATCTAAATCTAAACTAATTCTAAATATAAAATAAGTAAGTCAATTTTACAAGGTATTATTTAGTTTTATCTGTCCCGGTGTCTGTCTATCTGTAATCAAATCTTGCAAGTTAAATTTGATCCCGGTTTCGGATTGAGCTGAAACTTTGCTAGAATATATCAATCCCATCAAAAACATTACATGTAAAAAGATGCAAGTCTCGCAACGTAGTTCTTCTACAGCAAAAATGTTTTGAGATATACCTACCAGTAGCGTGGCGTCAAAAGAACTCGATTCCTACCGGCTTGACTAATATCAAACATTTGAGCACCTTATTCTACAGGTCTTAAGGAAAATGTACGCCAAATCTGCACCGGCTTACCCAAGGATATTTTTTACGCCACGCCACTGATACCTACCTACCTAATGTTAAACCAAATCAGTACCGGGGGCCGGGGAGGTGTCCACAGGAACACGTTTTATAATTTTCAAATAAAAAATCCTCCACGGTTAAATAATAGGCAAGTCGGTAGAAATCGAGTTCTGTGGACACCTCCCCGATACTAATTTAAAATTTGGAGCTTGTGGATCTGCTAGAAGTACCTTAGAATTATGATGATCATCGGTTAGTGAGTCAGTGAATCAGTGAGTCAGTGACAAACTAAGGAACTTTGACGTGCAATAGTTCTTAAACTAAGTACACGTTCAAATTGAATGTTATTGAGAATGTATTTAATTCTTATTATGCCCTATATATCCCTGGGTTCTAGCTTTAGCCAGCACAAAATTACGGGAGGCTGAAAATGGCTTGAATGGCTTCGAGAAAAGGATGGTACGGCCGTGCCTTTGTTTTGCTCGACTTGGCGGGGGCACTGCCGTGCCCCCAGACCAGATATCAGTTTACTTAATAAGTGGAAATTGTCCTAAGCAAAGCAACAGTTGTTTTTCGGATGTTTGGCGAATGATTTCACCTTTGGATCATGTTATGTGTTAAAATAAAACTGAGAGTGAATTGAGATGTTCTGTTTATGTTACTGCATTTCAAGTTTTTTTTATTACTAGACCAAACAGCTGCACATAATCCAAGGACATCGAAATTGCAACCGTTACTCCAGTAAATTTACTGCTTTTTGACAAAAGCGGCCCGAGCCCTAAGCGGCATGTCAGACGATGATATATTGCGATTTACGCAGAGGGGACCTTTTTTGTTCTCGCCGTAATGGTTTTAGTTTAATCGACACCTCTGAGACAACGCTATACAGGGGAGTATGGGAAAGACAGGGACGGAATGTTAAACAGTGTCTTTTTTCCCGCCGAAGTGAATCAGACTGCTGACTCTGGTTATTCACTGTCTGGTGGTTGTGAGCTTTCGTTGTGGCCGTGGATTTTTCGGATATTTTTAACAATAATTTTAGAATGGTATTGGTAATACAAAGATGTTGATATTAGTGCCAGATTATTAAGTGTTTTGGTGAATATACAAATAAAATGCTGGTAAGTTCAGCTTTTCAAAGTTCTTTTGTGTGTGTTTTGACAATTACCGGCTTTTGTTGTTTTTTAGATAATTTATTTTCTTTTTAGGCTTTTAGCTATTCCATATTTTTTAAATTACGGAGCCAACGTCCAATTGTTAACGCTAGTTTCCAATTCTTACCTACCTACTTTTGATTAGAACTGCATTCGTATCACCTTTTAATGTAAGTTCGAAGAGATCGCTCTTTAGCGATAAGACCGCCTATTGTTTACCACTGTTTTTTGTATACGTTTACATTGTAATTTATTTTTGGTGTGCAATAAAGTATGATTGTATTGTACTGTATTGTAAGTTTGAAGTAAGGATGTCGATGGGTAAAGTTATGCCAACGATGTATTTGTTTACCTACTTTTCATTCGAAATATATGCCATCTGGAAGAATATTTACAACCTAGATAGGGTGGGTGTGCCGGTTGGCGGACAGTTAACGGAGTTGCTGACTTCAACCCCTTTAAAATATATGTTTTTTACGAAAAATAATGGTGATAAGTATTTAAATATGTCATGAATATAGTCTTTTTGTGAAAAAGTAATGGTACTATCCTATTCAGCAACTGAATACGAATAAAATGGGAAAAAATTGAAAAATAGCCGAAATTTCAGTTGGCGTACACTTTTTTCAGTGTGCGGACAGTGGTTGCTAGTTAGCGGACACTGAGTTTTATGCAAATAAAATCGCAAATAATACAACATGGAACATAATATATATTTTTATATTGTATATACTAATATCATAGGCACTTAGTAGCACTTAGATAATAAAAAATAGGCAAATTTTAATTGTTCCTTAAATAACTTGCAGAAGTTTGTTTTGGTCATACATGAGTTCAAGTTTTCGGGCTTGGACAACATTTTTCTCACAATTGTCTTCCAATACGAGTTTAGTGGACCAAAGACACGAGCTCAGCCGGTCCAGCCTCACCAGAGGCCGCTTCACCTGGCGCCCTAAGAGCTTCCTCATTGACCCAGACGACGACATCTCAGCAGAATTTGAAAGAATCGACACTCACAGGGTCGTCCCCGTCGGCGGGGTCGACCTCCTCGACACAACAGCACACAAGGGCCGCGTCCCGACTTGCCCCAGAACCAGAATGTCCTGGATTAACTTCACTCCGACCTTGCTCGGGCCCAGCTAAGTTTCTTGGCGGAGTCTTCTTCTTAGCTGGGCTAGGTTTAGCGAACCGGCAACTAAAACTCCCATTCGTTCGATCCACACACTCACATAAGGACAGGTTGATCCACTTCAACCTTCCCGCTGGTCCGCTGCTCACTTTGAGCAATCAGCGTAACTTCAAGGTGGACCGGGATTAGCAACCTGATTCGACCCCAGGCACCCCCGGCTCCCACCTAGTCTGACCCACTCAAGGTAGTCCGGCCAGCGACGTGGTTTGACCTCAGGGAAAGCCACGGCCCCCACTGGGTCCGATTTTCACAACAGCCAGTAAGGCTTGCAAGTTTGTCAGGCTTAAAAAAAAGGACACTGACATCTGGCGACTGACTGCCGGCTGCAACAGAAGTTGGCAGTCAGTTCTCTTCTTTGTCGTTACAGTCTGGGTACAGTGGTCGTGGCTTTCATGGCTTGAGTGGCAAGCTTTACCACACGGTGCCATTTTTCTCTGACAGATGCGCGCCTGGTGCTCTCGTGCAGAGGGTAGTTTGTGGCAGACTTGATTTGGACGGTCCATCTCATAGGAGACCTACCGTACGGTTAGCACCGTCTACTTTGCCATGAGCAAAGCTTCAGGCCTTGACGCTTGTCCGAAGAAAGTGAGGACTTCACTATGGAGGATAGGGGCTATCTTGTTCTGTCTGTTTAGCTCTTGAAGAATGGACTGGTTAGTGTGAAATTCTGTCCGGGATATGCCAAGCATTCTTCTCCAGTGCCACATTTCAAGCGTATCTATCTTGCGTTTCTCGCTCTCTCTTAGAGTCCAAGTCTCTGCGGCATATAAAAATACGGGAATCACCAAGGATCTGACTTCATTTCAGTTCCCATATAGGTTCTGGTTTTTTTGGCTGCAGAGTATCATGACGCTTCCAAGTAAGACGGTCGTGGAGCGTTGAATGAGGGATGCTAAACGCTTTAACGATTTCGCTTAAACCTTAAGGGAAACATGTTTAACGCTTAAACCTTTGCCGTGTGTCTAAATTGCATTAAGTGCCTTCTTTAAATTTTTATCAGAATATTTTACTTTTGTTTTAGTTTTATCTCTATATTTTGGAGGGAGTCTAAAATATAAATCAATGGCATTAAAAACACCCCGACTTAAAAACTTCAACCTTTTCATTTCAAATTCGGATATCTCATGAACGGCTAAAGCCATTTTGATGACACATGTTTTTTCAAGAACCATCACTAGAAAACCTGTTTTCAAATAAAAAAAACCGCATCTTAATCGGTTCACCCGTTTAAGAGCTACGGTGCTATAGACAAACACACAGGTAGACAGACAGACACACACACATAGCGTTCTAACTTATAATACCCCTCTTTTTGTGTCGGGGGTTATAAATGGCTATAATAATCACGGCTGTCCGCATACTGAAAGCATATTTACGTTGTTTCGGTCCACCGGACACCAGTGTTTTAACTAATTTTAAAGTTAATTGTACTAAATATCAATATAGGCCACACAATTAAAAGGTTTTACCTACAAAGCGTTTTTTTTAAACCAAATTAATATATTTTGTGTCCCAATAATCACATGTGTCCGCATACTGAAAGCATATTTTCGGTGTTTTGGTTCACCGGACACCTGTTTAGTGATTAATTTCAAATCAATTTTACTATGATTCTTAAAAGAAAAAAGTGGTCGCAATCTAAATAATAACTTGTAAATCCATTAATCTTAACGTATCTTGAATGTTGAGAGAGTTTTTAGCATTACTTTTAACACAAAGTGAAAATCAAAATTCGATAAGTTATCTCGGTTGGCGACCACGTGTCCGCCAACCGGTGTACTTAACAAACCCGGACACCGGTTCTGCGGACACTTGATTTTTATTAAATTGAGTCAATATATTACAAAAATTCCATAACATTAAGTTAAAGGTTTCATAATTAACCTAACTAAACATCTAATAGCAATGCAACATTAATACTAATTGATAAACTTACAGTCAAGCCCCCAGCGCCGCGGCAATTTTTCTTGTAACTTACCGTACGTCCACTCATCACACGGTAATAGCATAAATTGACCGGACAATCCCTGCATTAGGGTTCCATCCCTTGTTTTAAATACAATGCAGTCTTATTGCCCCACTACCTAAGATCCGCGTAAGACGTATTTTTATTCAACTAATCACTTGGGAATCCTATTTTCTTGATTTTAAGAAATGTTGCCGGCCATTTGTCCGCGTACTGGCACTGTCCGCGCTACCGGCACAATGACCCTACGAAGCGTTTGTAACAGAAACGTTACTTAGAAGGCTTTCACGCTGCCTAAAGACAGCGCCTACCAAGAGATGGCGTTAGTGTAATGAATTGGTCTAGGTTGTCTTCCTGGTAGGTAAAAATGCTGTTTTATAAATTCCGGGATATCTTTGCTATTATTCATTTTGCCAAATTGTTATAATGATATTTAGATTTAGAAAACGTGAAGTGGTTTAAGTAGAAGTAGGTATGACAGAATTGACATGTATGACAATGTTTCTGAGAAAATACTTTCACTATTTTTTATATATAGGCAAAGTATAGGTACATATAGCAGAATCAGTGGAATTCATTTAAAATAGCGGTACCTACGTACTTTGGTTCAAATTTGGATATTTCAAGATCCATTACAAAACAATTGATTATGATGAGTACCTATAATCTTATGTGAAATCGTAATATTTAGGTGCTTGACTACAACACAGACTATTAAAAATGGACTGCTGTATTTCCTACTATTATTGAAGTATGAAAGTTTGTGAACACGTTTGGAGTTTTGGTTTTTTGTTACTAAATGACGCGATAACAATTGAATGGATTAAAATATGGCATACACAAGTGGGCCAAGGCCAGAATTGAACATGGGATAGGATAGGTACCAGTGGCGTGGCGTCAAATATTTTTTTAGTAAAGCCGGAGCTGATATGGATTACTTTTTCTTCAGAAGTACTAGATACTCCGGTCATATACTTTAAAATAGGCAAGCCGATGGAATTGGGTTCTATGGACGCCACACCACTGATAGGTACGTTATATTCGGTTATATAACGGGAATAGCCCAGGCGAAGTTACAGAGAGGTGCTTGGTTAATATGATTCTTACGTAAACAATGTGGGTAGTAAAGTAACCGTTCGCTTACATAGGTAATATTAGGTACAAATGAAATTAATCTGCACCTCTAACTCGTACCCACGAGATATGTTGCATAACCCTTTCCATTCAGAACAGACTAAGAGAGATAGCTGATGGCATGTTGCGCCCAGTTGGGATTGTTACCTACCTCGGCTGTGTTTTAGCAGAGGGCAAAAGCTTTTTGACTAACTTCACTGTTAGTGCTCTAGTATAATCACACACATCATCAGCCGATATACGTGCCATCACTGGGCATAGACCTACTCTCTTAGATGAGAGTGAATGTATCTTACATAATAGCGACCACAAGTTTTCTGCTTCAAGAGTTTTGTCTTAAGCTACGATCAAAAGACGTTGACGTAACGTAGGTATACGCAGTGACGTGATCACGTGACTCATCATACATAGTGTTCACATACTGTCTATGCGTATTTTGAGCGCCGGTTTTGACGGAACGCGTCAAAAACGTGACGCATATGTCACGTCAATTACGTTTACGGTGCGTCAACGTCTTTTGAGCAGCGGTGTGCACAGTATACATATGTTAAAAACGTGACGCCTGAGGCACGTCACTGCGTATAGGGTGCGTCAACGTCTTTCGAGCTGCGGTTTGAACGCAGCTTTATGCCATAAGCTAGGGCTGCCATCCGTCCGGGTTTTCCGGATTTGTCCTAGTTTAGAGAGCGTCCGGGGAACGTCCGGGTGGAGTTTCATTTGTAGTCCGGGTTTGCTACTTGCTGTTGACGTGTCCGGGGTTCGAGCTCCAAAATCCGGGGATTTACGCTTTTTGTCCTTGCTGTCAAATTTTGGAGATGGCAGCCCTACCATAAGCACACACAAATTCAGTACATTCTGAATTAAGCTTGTAACTCTCGGCTCAGAGTAAGATTCCAAAGGTCTGTCGACGAAATTAATTCCGGGTTGCAAATTTACGGTCAGTGCAAGTTGCGCTGTGCCGTGCCAGAATCTGCAGCGAACTTGCGGGACTTCGCGGCTCGCGGAAAGTATTCCCTTACTGACGTCTCGAGATTGCCGCTGGCTCAGCTACAAGAATACAGCGATTTTATGGTACTTTTTATTCAAGTAGTAAAAGCAATAGTAGTGAAAAATTTTACAAAATATTCTTATTGTAGTAATCCATCGCAAATTTTTATTAGACCCGTCTTAAGGTATTTTGTATCTCCATAAATTGTAGATAAGTAGATCAATTATTTTAATAACAAGGACAAAGTTAGTAAATATTTTGAAACAATAATTCGAAGAGCTCCTTTAGTTACTTAACGAGAAGATTTGTACATCTAATAATAATAGTTTAGTATTAAAAGTAGATGCTTAAAAACTCATCGATTTAGGTTCTGTATCATTCAAGAAAAGTTCTGATGAGTACTTTACCATTAAGCTCATGATTATTATACGTTGTTTAGTAACATGCAATTGTGGTGTATTTTACACGTTGGAACCAAAATGGTCACGCACCGTGCGGTTCCAAAGAAATTTCCTACCGCGCACAATCCGAATGTGGAATGAGCTCCCTGCCGCGGTTTTCCCGGAAGGCTACAGTATGGAGTTCTTCAAGAGGGGAGTGAATAGGTTCTTAAAGGGTCGGCAACGCGCACGTAATCCCCCTGGTGTTGCAAGCGTCCATAAGCTGCGGTGACTGCTTACCATCAGGCAGGCCGTACGGTTGTTTGCCACCCTAGTTGTATAAAAAAAAAGTCCCTTCCGGTTCTTTCGTTTGACACTACTAAGCGCCACCGTGTTACAGCAATGAACTAACTTGTCAAAATTATGGCGGGGTTTTTAAATGTGTTATATTATATGTATATTGAATGTTATATGAAATAATGTTTTGTTTCACACACAATTTCTCGTTCCCCACATAATTAATATTAATAATTTCTCATACTCGTCTCATTTCATTTTGTACACATTTTTGATGAAAGGTGAAGATGATGAACGTTAAGATGAAATTTAGTATTTTGAACTCTGGTGTGTGCTGGGAAATTCGTTTTATAAAAAAATCTTGAATATATTTATTCATTTTGTAAAATATTTATTTTCCTTTGTAATTATTTCCACCCGCCTCCTCGGAAAAATGAATGCTTGCATGGCGATTTAAACACAACACATAAACCACATTTTTCTACTCCTGTACTTTTATCTATCTTTCACTTGGTCACGAACACTAATATAAGAACATACATAATATGAGTTCAGAGAAGTCTATACTCTATTCCCCATAACAGCACTAGTGTTGTTATAGTCGCAAAACGATACTGCTAGCAGCCACAGACTTCTAAATCTAGGTTAAACTTAGGTCAAGGATTAAGCGCTCAATTCTAACTTTACGATAAAAATGCACAACTACCAACTTAACAAACAATTAAATTTCTACGGTTTTTAAGAAAAACAAAACTTTCCAAACTAAATTAATTGATGCCAACATAAAAAAAGTATTTTTAATATCGTCACTGCGTGTCACTAACGAGTATACGTCAAAATAAAAAAAAGTTTACCATAGACACACACTGTCAGTCATAATGTCATATTTGCCTTGTTTAATTTAATTTTGTATTTTATATTTTAAAACCTAATCGTAGAAAAAGTATTGTATGCAACGTTGTATAGTTAAGTCAAAAAACGCTCATGGCGGCTCTGTTTGCGATACTCGCCGCCACGGCGGCTCGTATCGCAAATCGCGCCATTCGCATTTTTTGAGCCTACTTATACAACTGTTGCATAAAATACTATAAATGCCCTAAGGCTAGGCAAAGGTCATTGGGCATTTTGTTCGGACATATGACCCACGGTGTACACAAACGAAATAGGGCTAGGTGTGTAGGTAAATGTATCTGCTACTCAGTGGTATGAGTCGCATTCTTGTAAACCATGGGAGAATTGAGAAAAAAAATAAAAATCATTTCTTATCATTATAGCATTTTTGCAATTAATTAAGTCAGAACTATTGGAATTATTTCAAAAATACTTTGAATAGCTGCTGTTATATTGCATTGCTGTAGTTATATTGTTTATTATAAAGAGGAACAAAAATAAAATCCAGTTCTAAAAACCATTTTTTTTAATCTGCTTGATCAAAATCAATTGTTAATTCGTCTAAAAAGGCAGCAGGCGCGTCAATCACGTCTTGATGCCTGGCCCACGATGAGAAATTGTACACGTACCTACTGTTAAATAACTTTTTTCTGCCGGTTGATACATAAAAAAAATACATATTTAGAAAAGTGAGATTAAATTCTCTATTTTAAAACTAGTTTGGTCTCTCAGGCCCGCGCCGACCCCCGGCAGCGCCTGTGTGCAAACCTATGAAGCAACTTCTTTATTGTCGTCGTGTTTCGAATTCTGGCGCCCCGTGCGCGCCCCTATTCCCTTGGCACCTGTACGCGAAAGTTCGGAAAGCGGGTCAAAAACGCCCAATGACCTTTGTTATGCTTTTTTTTTGTTTTTATTTTTTAATAAGATAAATAAATAAATATTAGGGCGCAATCTTACACAAATCGAACTAGTCCCATAGTAAGCTCAATAAGGCTTGTGTTATGGATACTAGACGACGGGCGACGGGGGCTTTATACGTAATAATTCAAATGCTTCACTATGGTAAAAGATATCTCCCTCTGCCACTGTTTCCCTCTAATAACCTAACCCTCAACAGCTGTCCAATCGATCAAAATGTCAATGATTCGGTTACACTATTAACCCCATTCTGCTGAGTAATCCGAGGTCACACATACAATGCATAAACATAATATGCATATTGTCAATGATAAAGCATATTTAAGTTTTTATTTAATAATTTTTGTCTTAAAGGAATAGATTTGAGAATCATTAAAAATATGACATGATCTGTATGAAATATGGCATAAGTAGTCTTCATTAGTCTATAAAAACTTTTGCAGAAATATACGTAATTAATTAATTGGTCTTAACGGTTTGTAATTTTTAACATATAACAGCACTGAAAAAAAGCTCTTTTGGATCAATTAAGTCAATTAAGTACATAATTTGCTTCATACAGAGTACATGATGAAAATATTAATGTAAGAAAAGCTGAACTCAATGTCTTGGGCAGAGGTGGTGAACCATTGGCACGCGTGTCAATGATGGCACGCGACAAAATCATTCAGGCACGTAAATTTAAAAAAATATGATGATAAACAAAAAAAGGTTTGCCATCCTTGCCAAATTATTATATTCCATACCAATCAACCTTATGTAAGCCATGTATAAAGTTGATTGATTTATAATATTACCAATCAACCCTAGAGTAAACTAAATAACCGTAACATTCGCATAAGCATAATTATTATGCCATTTTATTCAAACATCAAGTTGCATGACTTGCACAAATATCAAACACTTGTTAAAACCGCTTGCTCTCATATCTTAGCCCGCGATATTACGCCTAGAGTTGGCGTAAAAGCTTCCTTGTGTTTATATTTGTGTTCTGCTTTATGTCGTGACGTCGGGAATTGTTCTAACGCGCTCTTATATTTAATGTCCGTGAACAAAGTCCCGTGCTAGCAATTTGTTTTAAGCGTGTAACTTGTAGTTACCATAACAATTTGTTTTGGCGGCGGTATCTTTTAGAAAATATCGAAATCTTTTTGAAACTTTGCGGATATAGGTAGGTTGCCAAGGCATCAAGATGAATTTGTAGTGTCTTCACTAGTCTGCCTAAGATTTTTGTAATTTGTATTGCAGTTTATAATCCCAAGACCTAAACTAGTAGGTACGTAATTAATTACAGTAGAATTACATTGTTTTTTTTTTTTTAAAAAAAAGCTGTTGGGGGCTACTGAACTAAAGTGAACTTGTGATCGCCAGTTCTGATAGTATCCTAGAATAAGTATTTCATGGATATTCGGTACACGTACTTCAGACGATTTTGTGTACCATGTACAGATATATGCGTTATCCATTGGGTTAGCATCTATTGAGATACTGTTACGCATTAAAGCAAGGCGATCGGCGTTCCTCCGCTTTAAATCGATCAGTAGGTTCAGAGTATTAAAAGCCTTCACTGATACAAACAGAAGCCTGTATAAGGTCATTGTCCCCATAAAGATCAAGTCAAAGGCCTCCAGACTATAAGTCTTAAGAGCAATGTCTCGAGTTGGAAACAAGTGACGCGAGCCCCAAACTTCGTGAGTCCCCGGGCGGGTGCCGGGAAACCGCGGCCACTTGAGATTTGGGCCTTTTTAAAGTTCAGTGAATCCATATATGCATACTACATATATGTGAGATCATAATTCATGCGAAGTTTTTGACATGTTTAGACAGAACAGCCAGTATTTCTTCCTAGGGTTAAATAGAAATGAGAGTAAATGTTTAAATGGTTCCCCTTGTTTTGGCGGACAAATAAAATTATTTGTCCGAATAGGTATTTACGTATCATTATTATTTTACAGACACCTTTGACTTTGGAGAATATTTATAAAAGAAATCAAACCTAGCCTATTTTTTTTAAGTGACTTTCGTACTTACATAAAAGATTTTTCAAAATATAGAAAGGTAGAGAAAAATTATGCAAAATAAAATTCGGACTAACAATATTTCCGGACAAATAAAACGTATGCCAAATAGAGGGAATCCCATTTAGATAAGAAAATACAAAATAGTTTATTTGCTTCTCAACACAAAATGTCCATAATCTGGGGGAACGGCAGTGCCTCCGCCAAGTCGAGCAAAACAAAGGAACGGCCGTACCATTCTTTTCTCGAAGCCATTCGGGCCATTTACAGCTTCCCATAATTTTGTGCTGGTTAAAGCTAGAACCCTGAATTTTCAGAGATATACAGGGCATTATAAGACTTAAATATATTCTCAATAACATTCAATTTGAATTTTGAACGTGTAGTTTAAGAACTATTGCACGTCAAAGTTCCTTAATTTTGTCACTGACTGACTCACAGACTGATTCTAGCAGACCCACAAGCTCCAAATATTAAACATAATTAGCTGTTAGCCTATCATGTCATACAAAATCTAAAAATATTGCAATTTCAATACAAACCGCATAAGTAAGTTTGTAATCCTATACAAATACATGCGATGACACAGTTAGTTTAGTAGTTTAAGTTTAAATTGGAAATAGAATGGAATGGAATGTAATAGATAAAGGAAGTTACAAAAATAAATGAGATCCCATCAAAAACATTACATGTAAAAAGATGTAAGTCTCGCAACGCAGTTCTCCTACAGCAAAAAAATTTGAGATGTAATGTTAAACCATGTCAGTACCAGTGGGGTGTCAACAGAACTCGATTTCCACCGACTTCTCTCGTACTGACTTGGTTTATCATTACATCTCAAAACTTTTTGTTGTAGGAGGAGGGACTTCTTTTTGGTGCGTTGCGAGACTTGCATCTTTTTACATGTAATGTTTTTGATGGGTTATGGCGGACCTCAAACTAGGCTGAGCCTGTATCTAGAGGTATTACTGGGAGAGCTGATGGCCTTGTGGCTTGGGAGTTAAAGGTGGACACTGGACCGTGTTGTCTCAGGTTCGAATCCCAACGGTCGCCATGCACGTTGCTATCACAGTATAATAACAGTAATTTTACTTCCTACAAAAGGTACATCGCGCGCTTGAATGTGTGCGCGCCGTGTACGAACGCACTACAAGCAAATAAATAAGAATGCGTAAGAATGCTCCAGTATGGATCGCACTCACACAGACGTGCTATCGCGCGTCTGCGTTAATACGCTCCTAAACGGCCGACGATAGACTACTTGTTCGTCTTTATACTTTGTTGCCACTCTGCACATCGCTCGTACGGTGAGGTAACTCGATCTGTTACTATGATTCCGTCAGAGTGGCTTCCCTGTCGCTTCCTGGTAACAACCGGTCTTGTCACATCTGGGATCATAGTCATAGCGTACCCTGAAAGAAACAGCAAAAACCGTTAGAACAAGGTCAACAAAACAGAAGGCATTGCTTCAATATTCGGCCCAAAGTAACCTGGCGGAGATTATTCCGGAATGGTGTAATGATACGAGCGTAGACAGTCGAAATTGGAAGTGAACAAACTGAATTAGCGGCATTAAATTCAATAAATATTTGAGCAACCGTACATGAAAGTTCCCACGCTATTTCCTATATTGGCCTGCAAGAAAATGGAACATTAAGACTGCAGCAATAAATAGCAGTAAGCTTCGGGCCGGCTCCGCTCTTGACAATTAATGACTCCAAGCTAACTGCTGCAAAAAGCTACGGAATGGTGCTTTGGATTCTAACCTAAAATATTTTTATAACGTGGAAAATCGTGTAGTAATAGCGGTCGTTCGGTTTTATCATCAAAATACGATCTCTTCCACACCGCCTTAGTATAGCGGATCCTTGCTTAAAATTAGACTTCCTAAAATACCAGATTTACTGTACTGACCTCGTTGTAAAACCTTAAGGTTTTATATTTTGGATTCATGATTTTCATAAGTAAATAAGTTCATTATTTCTAGCGACATCCCGCGTTAGCAGGTGGAAGCTAGAAAGTAACCCTGCGAGATTTCATTAATCTTCTCTGGGTGCCGTAACGGCATGAATCTATCGCCAATTTTGTCAGATCTTATGTTTAGTTGGAACAGTATATGAGTTTCAGTATAACATAAGGCGATAATTTATGACATATTATATTTATATAAGTAAGTCGTTTAATAGCGCATACTACCGACGTCATCATCATCATCATTGCTGCCTTTGTGCTGTCCATTCACGGATACAGGCTTCCTCCATTTTACTCCAAGCTTGAAATTTAATTCCCTCTATATCCACACCCTCCATGTCATCTGGAGTTGTCCACGCAGCGGACGGCCGATGTTTCTCGAGCTCGGGTGTTTGCGTGAAGTCTTCACTCTAGGATAGTTTTAGCCCATCGTTCTGCATCTATCTTGGCATTATATCCAGTTGAAGGTCACTTTCGCTTCGCTATAGTGACCAGACCACTAACGACACTCATTTTACTACCTAGTTGCTCAAAAACCGATAAAGACAGTCAGGTCAAAAATATGAATATATATGTCGCCGCCAAATAGCTTAATTAGCCGTTTAGTTAACTGCCTAGCCTTTTCATTAAACGGCGCCATTCAATTAAGTGCCTGGATGAACATTGAACCGTCTAGCCATTCTATCAAACAGCTAGGCCAACTACTTTCGTTCGACAACATTAAATAACCCGCCTAGCCTCAGAACAGAAATAGAAGCCCCGCGCAGCGGGGCTTCGTCGACCTGCTGCGGTTCATAAATATTTAGAAAGAAAACCCTAATTAAAGCCCATTTTCGCCCTACTAAACGGACGGCCTAAGCATTGGCCAGCCATATCGTTACTTGATATTGATACATTGACGCATTGTCTAAATTTCATCCAGGCATATAGGCTGCGACATATACATATACATATGTATTTTGAATAGTCGGATTCATAATTTGCGCCATATGATAGACACGGTTTTATATTAAAAACGTATCGCATCCGGCTGCAGACAGATGCGGCGAATGTTAGCGCCACGTTGAACCCGAGCCAACTCGCGATATGAACCAAACTGCCATATTGACTTTTATTGCTGTGACGTGTTATTGCGACCTATAGCTGCGAAATGCAACTGAAACTGGGCCAGCCGTATGACATCAGTAACTCAGACTGGGAAAATAAATACTAGAAAAATTGGATGCATCCATTTGTTACCTTTTTAGGGTTCCGTACCAAAATGGTAAAAAAGGAACCCTTATGGTGCGACTCTGTCTGTCTGTCTGTCTGTCTGTCTGTCTGTCTGTCTGTCTGTCTGTCCGTCTGTCACAGCCAGATATCTCAGGAACTACTGCTGCTATCGGTTTGAAATTTGGAATAGTGTTAAAAGTCGCTAACCCGAGCTTATTGGACATAAAAAAAATCTTGTACCTTTTTTACTTTTTTTTAAAGGGCTCCGTAATGGGATTTTCAAAATTGAAAGTAGGGCTTATATATCGAGTGGGGTATCAAATGAAAGAGCTTAATTTGTAGATTAAAATGCCATTTTTTTTTTTTTTTTTAAATAAATAGTTTTTGATTTATGGCGAAAAAAGTTTAAGAAAATACCATTCCCCCCCTATTATCTCCGAAGTTACTGATCAGAAAAATGTGTCATAATTACCAATTATTAATGTCGTCCTAAATATTACAGGAAAAATATAACGGTTTTCCTCACTTGCACCGTTTTTGAGAAATTTGCAAAAATCATAACACATACTTATTTGCTCCTACTAAACTAATCGCCATACAGTTTTTCTTGAACTATTCATGTATCTACTTATTAGGATTATTATTATTATTAGGAAGACCGTTATATTTTCTCTTCCTAACTTAAATACTTTTTAAAAATTTACAAAAATCTTAACATATTAGTTCTACCCTCCCTACGAGAGCCATCTAGCGGAGAGTAGCAAAACTAAGCGATGATTTATTTCAGATTATATAAAAAATGTCTATTAAATACAATGATCACTCATCAGGCATCGGGAAAAAAACATAAAGTAACAATAATTATTAAAAACTCTATAATAGGAGTATAAAAATGAAATACCACTAGCGCCATCTAGGGACACGAATCTAAAATAAGGTAGCTTGTGGCTAAAAATGATACATGAGAACTAACTTAGTTGACAAACAATTATTTCAATCAGCCAATAACAAAAAGTAACGTTTAAGGGTGGATTTCAGAGCGTTTCAACCGCCGTCATCACCAATCCCGATATTATGATGACATCTTTTTAAAAATTACATAATTTTTGATCAAAACGTGAAAATAGTAGGTACTATTTTCTGATTTTATCAAAAGAATGGGATACATTCTTAAAGTGAATCGTCGAAATTTCGGGATTGGTGATGACGGCATTTGAAACGCTGTGAAATCCACCCTTAAATTTAAATTACAAGTAAAATTTACGCGCTATTTAGTATCAATAGATGTCGCTGTAGCATACGCTGCATCGCGCTGTTAAGATTTTTCCAGGTTGAATAGAGCTAAAGCGGGTTTAAGGCAGGGTTGCTGTTAGTCGTAAGGTTGGTCTACTTATTAGTTTATACGGAACCCTCGGTGCGCGAGTCCGACTCGCACTTGACCGGTTTTTTTTTACAGAATAATGCGATGATCGCCGTATTCATAATTTATTTCGCCTAAATAGTGTTTTAAGATTCTGTTCCATACGAACTATACAGGATGAAATTATAATCGTGAACAAATTTAATATTGATTTGATGTACTTTCTAATACAACCAGATTTTTTAAAACTGTTTCATGCTCTTTGCCTAGCTATTTCCTACAGAATTCCTAAAACCTAACAAGGATTTCGACACATACATGAAAAGTCATATGAGCTATGAAAAATTACAAGAATATTTGATGAAATGAATAAGAAGTTAATAATGTTCAAAGTTAGATGTGCAAATATGTCTGAAAAAAAAGCTCTTGTTAATTTCATAAGTTTTTACTCCCAAAGGCTACAAAATGCATCTAAAACTGGGCCAAATCATCAAGCGTTTCGCAGTTTGTTCATGATAATTTAACGATCGCAGTAAAATTTACCGTCCAATTATGGACATAATTTACTTTTTATGTCAGCGACAGTAAGCTGGTGCGGTAAATAAACCGAGAAATTACGACCTTTTACGATTATTGAAAACTTTTTGAGCATATTATTGCTTCTAAATGTTTAAGAAAATAAAATAAAAACAAATTAAAATCGCAAAAATAGAAACTATTTGAACAATTATTGTATAAATAACAAAATATTACAGTTTGCAATTTAACTCGAGTAATATGTATAAGCATTCAAGTAGGTTGTCTACAGGCAGGTTTTAGCTTGGACCACAATCTGCTACCATCGTTAGTAAAGTATGATATCTTATTGAGCTTATTTAAATATCCCGAATTATCACTATGTTCGAACACCAAAAGGCTTTAAACTTTAATCTATTCAATCTACACCACCTGCAAACTGTACCCGAACGGTTTAGTCAATATAAAGTATCTATTACAATAGTAAGTAAGGTCCCTCGCATATGCGCTCAGTTCAATGCACCCGAGTGACAATTATCAGAGGGGCTCGGCCCTAAGCTAGCCACTTCAAAATCTGGCTTGCGTATTGCACCGCCAATATAAAGAGACCTCTTAATATTAAGGCCCCGTAAAGTGTTAAGGGATCTTGGTTGTCTGGTTTAGAGGTGCTAACCGTATACGTCTATAGTTTGCAACCCTTGTGGAATGACTTGTGTGTTCTATTGTTGCGTTATGTGCTACTTACGCGTCCTTAGCAAATACATGTTATTTATGTTAAAGAATATTGATCAAATTTAATATTTCTAATGATTTAATTGTCGTTACTCCATATGTTTGTTGTTCTCGCGTGAAAAGGTTCAGTTTCTGTAGTAACTGCTCTTACTACTCGATTTCAAGTTTCCACCCTGTATGTCACACTACATATAGCACTTACAAACGCCTATCTGAATGTAGTATAAACACATGTATAGGTAGGTAAGTCGAGTTCATTTACATGTACACAATTAAGGGAACAAAAATATCTGAACACGACCCTATTGTCAGGAGCATAAAAGCGTGTTCAGATATTTTTGTTGTCTTATATGTATAGATGTAAATGAACTCGACTGTATCTATGTTATAGTGGTTATTAGGTGCAAAACGACTTTTTTCTTCTTCTAAAATCTGCTTATTGGCATGACGAAATTAGTGCCTCTTGTGATGTGAACATCCAATCTAAACACAAATATCATAAGCAACTATATAGTCGGACTACGTTAAGTTTGCATAGGTCGACAAAAGGTTTCATTATAAAATATATATGTATATGGCAACACGGAGAAATTACAGCAAGAGGATTATTTAATCTTGGTACTTGGCAATAATTCTTCCCTTTATTACAAAATGTGTCTAACTACCTACTGAAATAAATATCTGCGTTAGTCTTGCACACATCGATTTAGATCCAACCAAACTAAGCGATTTATTCCAGGGTCTTTGATAATTTATGTGTATTTAAGTATTATATTTAAATACGTGTATATATTGTATAAAGCATTGCTTAGTTTGGTGGGGACTAGATCGATTTCTGCAAGACTGTCCTGAATATTTTTCAGTAGGTACATAGACATATTACATACATATTAAACGGAATACAAGTATCAACACTAATTAATCCTCTTTCTTGTGATATTGCTATGTGCATTTTTAGGGTTCCGTAGCCAAAATGGCTAAAAAGGAACCCTTATAGTTTCGTCATGTCCGTCCGTCCGTCCGTCCGTCCGTCCGTCCGTCCGTCCGTCCGTCCGTATGTCACAGGCATTTTACTCAAAAACTACAAGACCTATACTGATGAAATTTGGAATATAGATGTCTTGTAGATGCCGCTACTAAGTTTGGTAGTTAAATAATAAAAATAAAAAAATCTAGGGGGGGCACTCCATACATGTAACAGAAGTTAAAAAAAAAATTTTTCACAAAATGTCAACGTGTGGTACATAGTTCGACAGCTCTTTTGAAAACATTTTAAGGTTCTTAAGTAATGTTTTTGATGAAGTGAATACCTTTGGAAATAATCGCTCCGAAAGTTGTGAAAATTGTGTCCCCCCCCTCTATCTTCTAAACCGTGTGTCCGAAAAATATAAAAAAAATTAAAAAGATAACGCTCAATAAATACTTTCAACGAAAATTATTTTCAACAAGATCGGATTAACCGTTTTTGAGTTATTGCCGATAAACTGCGCTTCTCAACAAAAGGACGTAATTTCTATGAAGATACGCTCTTTTGTTGTTGTACTTTTTTTACATCGTATTTTTTACCTTATAGTTACGGCTATGGAACCCTACACTGAGCATGGTCCGACATGCTCTTGGCCAGTTTTTTTTTTTAATAAAACTATTTTGACCTCTGCAAACTTAGCATAGCAACTAGCATACTCTAGCAACGAAAATATAATAGTAATAGCAAGGACCATTAAAACAAGAGGACTGTCATTCTCCATACTTTGGACCATAGCCCGACCGCAAGGGGATTTCCAGGCAAAAACTAGATGGCGCTAAAAAACTAAACATTTAACGATGTTATAATTGAACAAAGAAACATAGAACAGTAACATTTAGATCGTAAACAGCTCATAATAAATAAATTATAAGATTTAAATACTGTGTCACGCTTGCAAAGTTGAATAATTGTAAATAATATAATTCTTATACCAAGCTTATACATAGATGGTGTTGTAATATCGGAGAACAGCTTTTTGTATGGAGAATGACAGTCCTCTTGTTTTAATGGTCCTTGGGAATAGAAAAAAAAAACAATGTAATTGGTGACAATTTTTCGGGGCCCGAGCGAACTGCGGATATTATGCGCCCGTCGAGTTTACGAACATTAAATAACACTTTAAAGCACGTTTGTTTCTCGCACTTTAAAATTGGGATACATTTTATTTCTTCCACTATAAAATGGAATAAACGCTGGAGCGTTCTGTTTACCAGCACTAATGAGCTTATAGTTTCAGAGTCGCTTTATACAAATACAATCTTATTAAGGATTACAGACTTTAGCAAATTCATCTCTCTTTTTTTATTCACCTCTGTAGGAACATGTAATCTAATTACGAATTGTGGTGTTTTACGTACTAGAATTGAGAAACGCGAAATGTATAGGTACCTATTTGATTGAGGTGATTCGAGTCGGTCGTTTTTGCATACAAACATAAAGTGGGCCATTGTTGGTTTCCACGGCATCAATTTTGTTTAAAATAAGTTTTATTTTAAAGCTTGATACATTTTGACTGTCCGAAATGTCATGAGAAGTCTCAAAAACCCAGAATTAACGCGCAATATTAAGGTTAGCGCCATCTATCAGCATAGAAGAAGATGCCGTAGAAGAGAGAATTACCTTCTTTTGGTTTATTTGGCATAGGGGTGAGTGGGGGAATTGCGGACACTTAAGCCAACATCTGAATAAAAATTGTATACCATTCACATTGAGCAGTCATTTTTTTAAATAATTAAAGTTTGGTTACTACCTTACAAAATTACCATAATCTGTAATCTGTATATAATTTACAAATATTAAATATCAAAGATAAACAAAAACAAAAGGCTTTCTGTCCGGAATTACCCGGTGCATGTGGGGTAAATGCGGACACTATTTGGAGTTATTGCGATTATTTTGGATACTTGGCTACATATTTAATTCAACTACTTAGTAGCAGTTACCCACATATTAGTAGAAGTTATAACAGTAGGAGTTATGATAACTCCTACTACTCAGTTAGAGTTATTCTTATAACAGCGTATCATCATCAGCCTGTATCAGTCCACTGCTGGACATAGGCCTCTCCCATGGCACGCCATTGAGCTCGATCTTCAGCTCTCCTCCTCCAGTCACCACCTACTGCCCTTCGTATGTCGTCACTCCACCTTGTTACAGGGCGCCCTACACTACGTTTTCCGATTCGCGGCCTCCACTCCAGAGCTCGTCTACCCCAGTGGTCGTCGGCTCTACGACAGATATGCCCAGCCCACTGCCACTTTAGCTTGCTGATTCGCTGAGCTATGTCGGTAACTTTAGTTCTCTGTCGAATTACTTCGTTTCGGATTTGATCCCTAAGAGACACGCCAAGCATAGCTCTTTCCATGGCTCGCTGAGCGACTTTTAATTGGTGAATCAATCGAGCGGTGAGCGGCCACGTTTCGGCTCCGTAGGTCATGACAGGTAGGACGCACTGATTAAAAACTTTCGTTTTTAGGCTTTGTGGTATGGACGACGTGAAGACTCGACGCAGTTTCCCGAATGCTGCCCAGCCCAGCTGTATTCGCCTCTTGGCCTCCTTGTCGAAGTTGCCTCTGCCCAATTGTAGCATTTGCCCCAGGTACACGCACTCGGATACAACTTCGAGGGAGACTCCATTTACGGCGATCGGTCCCATGTCAACAATGTCAACATGATCGTTGAACATAACTTTGGTTTTATCCAAATTCATTCGGAGACCGATACGCTGAGACGAATTAGCTAGGCCGTCTAACATGTGTTGCAGGTCCTGCAACGTCTCGGCCATGATGACGATGTCGTCTGCAAATCGTAAGTGAGAGATATGTTTACCATTTATATTAATGCCACGATTTTTCCAGTCCAATGTCTTGAACATATCCTCCAATGTGTTTGTGAACAGTTTTGGTGATATAACATCACCTTGTCTCACTCCCCGACGCAGATGGATATGTTCTGTCTGTTGGTTCTGTACTTGCACAGTCATCGTGGCAGCTTCATATAAACATCTCATCACCTCGATGTATCGCCAGTCGGCTTGACATCGTTGCAAGGACTCGAGAACAGACCAAGTTTCGATTGAGTCAAAGGCCTTTTCATAGTCCACGAAGGCTAGACACAGGGGCCGATTATACTCTTCGGTCTTCTGTATAATCTGCCGCACTGTGTGAATGTGGTCTATGGTGCCGTAACCACTCCGAAACCCGGCCTGCTCCGGAGGCTGGAACTCGTCGAGTCTTCGTGCGAGGCGGTTCGTAATGACCCTTGAGAACAGCTTATATACGTGGCTCAGAAGCGATATGGGTCGATAGTTTTTCAACAAGGTCGTATCCCCTTTCTTGAAAAACAGAACGACCACGCTTCTGTTCCACGCTTGCGGAGTTCTCCCATTGAAGAGGACAGTATTAAATAACTCCTGAAGCTCCCTCAGTATGGGGGTACCTCCCGCCTTCAGGAGCTCCGTCGTGATACCATCCTCCCCAGGGGCTTTTCCATTTTTAAGCTGCCTAAGGGCCAACACGATCTCGTCTTGGCTAATCTCAGGCAGGTCCTCTGTAAAGTGGCGTGTGAGGGTGGCTCTGGGATCTTCATCCTGTAGGTCAGGTCGGGGTGCGTGCGAGGCGTAAAGCTGGCTGTAGAAGTCTTGGACTTGCGAGAGAATCTCGGGTCTCGAAGTGACCACTGTCCCCGTGTGCGTGGTCAACTTCGTCAGGTGGCTTCTTCCGAGTGACTGGACGAATACTTTCGACCCCCGGTTCTGCTCGATTGCTTTTTCAATCAAAAGCGTGTTGGAAGCTCGGAGGTCGCGTCGTACCAGTTTCGTTATTCTCTTGTTTAGAGCCCGGTGTTCTGACAAAGTTGACGGAGGGTTTTCACGTCGCTCATTCATAAGCTCTAAAGTTTCTCTCGCAAGTTTAGAGCTCTTGCCTGTGCGCCTCGTTTCGCAGAGTTTTTTGCCTTCCTCCCTAAGGATTCCCACCACTTGGTCGAGTTTCTGGTCAACGTCAGTAAGAGTTTCCAGGGCAGCGAATCTGTTTTCCAGATTTATCTGGAAAACTTCGGATCCCACAACGGTTTGGAGCAGATTTGGTCGGAGCCTGGACTTCATCAGGCGGACTCTCTCGCGTTTGAAATCGATATTCAGAGTGCCTCGAACAAGTCGGTGATCGCTTCCGGTTTTCACCCTGGCGATCACTGAGACATCACTGAAAACGCGCCTTTTATCCGCCATGATGAAATCAATCTCATTTTTTGTGACACCATCCGGGCTTTGCCACGTCCACTTCCTTTGAGGCTGCTTTTTGAAGAACGAGTTCATCAAAAACAGGCCCTCTCTTTCGAGAAAGTACACAGCGTATACAGGTCACTAACTATAGATGAGAATTATAAGAAAACACGTAAAAAAATTCTTTGGTCCTTATTTTAAAATGCATGCACGGCTTTTGTTCTTAAAGATCTCATATCCACGCACTTCAGATGGTGCATGTGATCAAAAGATCGGGATAGTGGGGTATGGGGGAGCTAGAATTCTGGAAAAGGCTGTGTCTGGGATTACCCTGCGTCCGTATTTACCCCGCTCTCCCCTACCGACCGACTCGTATCACTTTAATGAGTTTGAAAAGAACAGTCAAAATCATCAATATATAAGGTCCTAATTTATTAGTTGCAGATATTTTAACACATCATACTTTACATTAAAATAATTAACTTTAAATAGAAATTAAGAAATCTTTTCATATAACTTTTTTGATTTCATTTACCTAACAAAAAAATTAATTATAATTTCGTCTAAAAAATATCACCATGTGCATTATCACATGTCACAATAACACTATCTGTCATGTCAACAATTATTTGTCGTAAATGTCGTAACGGTTCGGCGGGAATACTGCAAATGTCATTAGGATGGGATTTATCGACGTGAAGTGGCCAGTTACAGCTACTAGAATCTGTTCAATGAGTTTTCATTTAGTAATCACATTAACAGGGTGTTATTACGTAGCAAATTTGTTTTTCCTTTTTCTCCAATAAAACATCGTAAAAGCTATAATGTTTCATGCTTTAATATACTCCAGAGACCGAGTACTATCAGTTGTAAAAATATCTGCAACTAATAAATTAGGACCTTATATATACATTGCCAAGGCGACAAAAATATATGTACACTCTGCACACACGTATAGATTATTAATGATGTTGACATGACAGTACCTAATAATTTTTTTTTGTTGAATTATTAAAACAACAATCCTGTTAAATTATTTTGAGGTTTGTTGAATTTAATGCAGTATTTCCTCTTTAACTTGCCTTTCAAAGTTATAAATATTCTTAAATATCCGGGTGCTCCGGACGCGCAAGAATGAATAACGTTTTGAGATGAATTACTGCAACCTGGAACTGGAACAAAGCCAGGGTATTTAATGGAGGGATTAAATCAAATTAGACCACTGTGCATGTGCTTAATGACTTCATTTTAAACTAGAAGTTCACCTCGAATAGAGACCTCGCGACCTATTTCGTAACCCTGATTATGTTCATGTTTGTATTTAGTTCGGTTAGGACTAGATCGATTTGTGTAAAACTGTCCCGGATATTTATTTTAGTATGTATAACTAATTAATCTTCTTGCTGTGATTTTAGCATGTTGCCATATGTTTTTTTTAAGTCGAAACTAGAGGTCCCGGGTTCAAATCCTGGTAAGGGCAAATATTTGTGTGATGAGCACGAGTATTTTGTTCCTGAGTCATGGATGTTTTCTATCTATTTGTATGTATTTACCTATATAGGTAAGTATGTATATCCTCGTCTAGTACCCATCCATTGGACAAGCATTGCTTAGTTTGGGACTAGGTTGATTGTCTACGCTACAATTTTCACCTAGGAGTGACGTCACAAGCCCCCACTCCGGAAGTTTGATGATCTATACCTTTGTCAACTTTTAATAATTTGATAAACCAAAAAATACGTGTCCCATATTTTTCCATAATCTAACAGACGGACTAAATAGAATGATTATATTTTTGGTCGTCATCCCTATTTTATCAAAATTGACTTCGCTATGCACTTTTTTCTGCAACCATCTAAAGATTCGGGACCAATATACACAGGTTCCACTACATTTTCGAGCATTATTAACACAAAATAAAAATAACCGTCCTCAAACGAACCTATTCGAAAATAAAAGCATTAGGTGTCAAAAACATGAAAACAACCATTGCCGTTGTAAAATATATTTTAATAATTCTCTGATATTAGTCTCGTAACTTATTTAATTTACACATGCATGACAGACAGAATCGAAGGAAAAATAAAAAAAAGTAATTTGAATGTCAATAGTATGAATACAATATATAAAAAGGCTGCCAAAGAGGCGGGAATATTAGGTACTATAAAAAATACTCAAATGCTACTATGTGTGTACCCATAATATTTGAAGAGTCCCCTTGATTTCTCCGATCCCACAATCAGATCTTGACCTGGTTGTAATTGGTTCCATTGCATTAGAAGGTCCCTTTTAAATAAAAAAAAAACAAATCAGTCTAGCTAGTCGGACCACATTCATAAAAAAAAGATTCAGATTTTCCAAAGCTACTTCAACATTTTATTCTAACTGAATGTAATCAGAATCAAAATCTACATCAGATTTATTACATTCAGTTAGAATAAATAAACAGGTAAATATATTTTTTTTAATTTTGACATTAAAAATATCATTTCCAAATTGCACATCCATTCGTGTAATGGCCACTAAAGAGATCTAAACGTCAAGCGTTGAATACCCCCCCTCTCTTAGGGGTTAAAATATTCAAAATTATCCGTTCCATACCGAACGATTTTTTTTACGTTCTAATTCCAGCCAACACGAGCGTTTTAAATTGACCCGCGTAAAGAGCGGTTACTGCTCATATCGCGTCAAAACGTAAGCCTCCCACGGGACGCCGTTACCAGTTTAATATTGGCACTGCTAGGGCTGGGCTGCAGGGAATTGAAATTACGCGTGAGGTTATCGATAAAAAGTAAGAACTTCTCAAACAGTTTGTTCGCATAGTTCTAATAAAAGGTACTAACCTGTTTTATGACGCAGTTTTGGCCAACACGTTTTAAAATTTTTAAATTTACGCGCGGGCGCCGGATACTATGTCGATACCTACTGCTCATGTAGCGTCAAAATGTGCCACCCGCAGAACGCAGATACCAGTTCAATATTGGCACTGCTAGGGACCGGACCACCCTTTCAGCGCCAAAAGCCCTTAAACCGGCGTCCCTTCGAAAAGAATAACTTCGGAAAAAGCGCATCGATTCGAACTGCTGGACCGAACCACCCTTTCCGCGCCCCGCGGCCTCTAAAACGGCGTCCCTTCGAAAAGATTAACCCTTATCGAAGGGTTTCCCTAAAATAAAGGAAATAAGATGCTAACCAATAAAATTTCGGTTTCAATAGCGTCGTCTTTTACCTTGCGCGAACGAGAGACAAGACTAAGTCTATCTTTGGCAGTGTATGACAAAGACAGAAAACCATGCTGGGGGAGTAGGACACGAGTGTCTTGTGTTGCTTTGCTTACCGTAGCACAGTTATAGATTTCGAATTTTGACAATGTTGTTTTATTTACTCATCTATGTACACCATATAATAAAAACTATATTTGTACTTTAAAGGTTTTTCCAAAAAATAGTAACTGGAGAGAGTTTATTATTTATCACCACTTTTCAACGTTGAGACGTCCACTGCTGTCTTCCCCAAAGACTTCCACAATAAAAGGTCGAACGTAAACAGGTTTTAGATGAAGACGGACGGTCGGTCGATCAGTCGCGATGGGTCGGTTGGTCCTGGTCGGTGGGTTAGTTTTAGTACTTGGGAATATGCGTAGATAAAATAAGGCGGTAAGTCACCGTGTCACCGAGGGTCGCTCGCTACCGAGTGCAAAGTAATGTGAGCTTTATACAGAAGTGAAAAAACTTAATATAGCATACTTTGTGTGCTAGGCTATTCCTTATAGCCCTTTTTAGGGGAACCCTTTCGCATAGAATATGAAAGCAAATACGTTGGGTTATTAAGGGTATTGGGGATAACGCTTGCTCAAAAAGGCTAGGCTCATCCAACGAATAGCGTTTGATGCGTGACAGGTTTTGTAAGCAAATTCTAACGCAAAACCCAAACAAAAACCCTTCAAAGGGGTAGCGTTCCGGTCCCTGTTTGTAATCCCATGTATTTATATAGGATTACAAACTTACTTATGCAGAACGGCAATTTTAGTTGATTTTATATTTGCAAAATACTGAAATACACTATTTAAACATTTAATTAATGTTACCGAAATATGTGTTTACATGTATTTGCAATAACAGTTATCTTTAAATAAATATTTCAGTGATAAAAGTTAAAAGTAAGTTGGCGTTTCCGTTGAACACGACAAATAAGAGTATAATAGAACCAGCGTTTCAAATTTAAAAAGAAAACCATTACGCCCTAGGGCGTAATAGGTCATTTACGGCCCGCAGAACCTACGTGTAATGGCACCATTTTCGAGTAAGTGTGATGAAATAATTTAAACGGTTTTGGAATCTACAAATTAAGCGCTTTCATTTTATACACCATGTGACATAATAGCCTAACTTTAAATTTTCGACTACTCATTACAGCCCCCTTTAAAAAATTTAATAAAGGTAAACGATTTTTTTATGTCTAATAGGATCGGGTCAGCGATTTTTAACACTATTCCAAATTTCGATTCGATAGCAGCAGTAGTTCCTGAGATATCTGGCTGACAGACGGACAGACAGATAGACAGAGTCGCACCATATGTAGGGCTTACTTTTTTACAATTTTGGTACGGAACGCTAAAACTGAGACTTAACTTGAAAAAATATATTTCAAGTATCGATAAATCTAATTTTGTCCAACTCTATTGGAACAGTATTTATTGAGGCGAGTACAGAGTAGAAAATATTGACAGCAACATCACTTTATTACACGTAGGCATTTACTTTAGCGTGAGGTGAATGGGCTGTCTGTTCTGTTATGGAATATTTCAGAGTAAAATCGACTCTGTTTCGGAAATAATCTGTTGGTAACATTATTTATTTTGTGATAAATGCGGGTCAAATGGCGTAAACATGAGAATTTCGAACATTTTCCTTAGAAGATTCCCGTGTAGGTAATAGTAATATGGTAGATAAATGCGTGTAGTTTATTTCTTTGATATAATCTAGTTTGACAATATTACCTACAGTAATTTACAAAAATTATTTCACCGCAATTCCTTTACAATATTTAAATACATAGCTACACTACTTTTGATAGTACAATGCGTAATGAGAATAGCGTATTTTGACGTATCAAGAGCCAATTTTGCTTAGAAAAGTTTCTTAGTAAAGTCTGTTAATGTTAATATGATCGAATACATTTTATAGAATCCTCCACGGGTAAATAATAGGCAAGTCGGTGGAAATCGAGTTTTGTGGACACCCCCGCCCCCCCGGTACTGATTTGGTTTAACATTACATCTCAATACTTTTTTGTTGTAGAAGAACTGCGTTGCGAGACTTGCATCTTATTAAATGTAATTTTTTGATGGGATTGATTGAGACATATTCTATTCAGTACGCTAATAAGATCTTTGAGGTTACGTTAGCTTAGAAGCGAGTCTACCATTACTAAGATTGTATTGGTTAAGTAGAACTCTAAAGTCTAAACCTAAGTAGTAAAGCTACCTATCTACGTACCTTTGAGAGCACCTTTACGAGTAAAATTAGATTTAATCATTTATTATAAGGTAGTTTATCCTCGCACATCTCAGTTGTACAATCAGCGCCACAAACATCTGCTCAGTTTATTACGTCAGTTTTAAATTAGCTTAAAACGTCATAAATTCATAATCTTAATTTATACTCATATAGGGTGTTGCCTGTAACAGGAGCAAATAATTAAAACGTAGACTCTACTCATCAAACAATAAATCTTTTGTTCAATAACTTTTAAAAATGTCATCTTGAGATTTTATCTTTTTCATACAAATTAAACAGTATTTTCAATGTACGGTCGTCGGCCTCAAAAGTTGCTGAACACATTTGTATCGTGGCGTAGTACTAAAGTGTCCAGCTACTTTTGAGGCCGACTGTACGTTAACATAAGTCTAATTGACGTTGCTTAATTGTCACGCTACAAACATAATTAACATCGCAATACATTGCGGCTTCAAATAAACTGTAAAGTGTACTAAACACCAAAACATAATTTATTTTTAAATGTCGCTGAACAAATGTTATTCAGTCTGAGGAGTACAACCTTAGTTTTAATTATTTGTTCCTAGTACAGGCAACACGTTTATGTGAATTCGATTAACGTATTACGTATAGTACAGTCGAGGGCAAAGATAAATATCCACACAAAGTTCCAACATATTTATACATAAACCAAATTTTGTGGTGTATATAGTCAGATTGGTGCCCATGACTGTGCAAGAGTATTACGTGTAGAGGTTTCTTCACTTTGACTCCAGTTTGTTCAGTCTTGTGCGAGTCTGATTCAAAATTTCGCTGCTGACTTCCAAATATCGTCTGAGCTGGTGCTCAATAATATTTGACTGTGTTGGTCGCCACTCTGAGACCACCTTCGAGCATCTACCGGAAACTCATAGTAAAAAGTTGCGTTTTAGACTAGAACGGCAATGTAGAGAAAAGGAACCCGTACTTATCACATATGCGTAGTAGGGCAAGGGGACTACTTGGCTCTGAAGCTGACTGTACGTAATCGAGAAGTGATATACCTCACATGGTTCCTGATGGTAGTAGTCTCCTCTCTCACTGTACCTAGCTATGTATTATCGCACATGGTGGTGAGGTCACCTTTCCGTGCTTTTCTCTTCCACTTGTCTCTGTTATCGAAATATTCTCTTTGGAGACATGACACATGCTAACAGACAATGTCCTTTACCTTCCCATCTTATTTTGGGTTAATGTTTGTACACTATTGAATAATTGAAAGCTAATGTAGCTCGTTGCCGATGTAATGTTCGGGTTGATTTATCGCTCAGCCGCAACTATCCGAATGAGATAGCTGCACTAGTGTTAGGGAAAGGCATTGGAGCATAACTGATGTGTTGAACTGCTCGTAAATAAATTATCTCGGCCGTAATCTGGATTAATGGCGCATTATATTACGGTCTAATTGTACTTATATATGACGCGTCGGTTTGGTGGACGGGGCTTAATTTAGTTCTTGTTCAAAGTGATTAGTTCTAGGTCTAACGTAATCATGTGTGATGACCAAGTAGGCTGTCCTACACCGCTGCACAGATGAAGCCCAGAAAGATTTCATCACCCAATACTAAACTGCACGGTTAGCACAAGACGTCCGAGACCTATCTCGGATACAGCTAGTAGCTGGCCAATGAGGACGTGTATACATTGCGCTGCGTTACAGATGCGTTTTCCAATTGGCAATACTATATATCGCGCACGAGATATGCCTCGACCGCCTTATACTGACTGTACTGGAGAAGCGCTGAATAAAGAAAAATGGCGGTCTTTTACGTCAGTGAAGAAGCTTTAATCCTGGTTGGTCGTCTAAACCAATAGGTATAATAATTAAGTAAATACGATCTCAATCACGCTACTATTACGTCTGTCTGTCTGTATTTTCTCTTTTGCAACTGTGTTCGACTACACTTTGGAGTTTGATCCCAAAGGTTACGCCAGCTACAGGTAAAAAATATAACTAAAACCCTTGTTGCATGTAGTGATGTACGGAATTTGCATGGAACTTATGTCTGTTTTTAGGGTTCCGTACCAAAATGGTAAAAAAGGAACCCTTATGGTGCGACTCTGTCTGTCTGTCTGTCTGTCTGTCCGTCTGTCACAGCAAGATATCTCAGGATCTACTGATGCTATCGACTTGACATTTGGAATAGTGTTAAGAACCGCCAACCCGAGCCTATGGAATAGAAAAAAAATCTTATACATTTTTTACTTTTTTTTTAAAGGGGTCCGAAATGGGATGTCGAAAATCAAAAGTTGAGCGAATATATCGAGTGGGATATCAAATGAAAGGGCTTAATATGTAGATTCAAAAACCGTTTTTTAATTTTTTCTTAGACATATAGTTTTTGATTGACGACAAAAAACGTTATAAAAAATACCATTCCCCCCCTATTATCTCCGAAGTTACTGAGCAGAAAAATCTGTAATAATTACCAATCATTCATATTATCCTAAATATTACAGAAAAAATAAAACGGTTTTTCTAACTTGCAGCGTTTTTTAAAAATTCGCAAAAATCGTAAGACAACTTTATTTGCTCCTACTAAACTAACCGCGGCATAGTTCGATGTATCGGGACAACAGTTTTACAAGAGCAAAGTTAAGTTTGTCCCACCATACAGTTTTTCTTGAATTATTCACGTATCTACTTACGAGTTTGTACGGAACCCTCGGTGCGCGAGTCCGACTCGCACTTGACCGGTTTTTATTTAAAATGGAGTTACTACTGCATACAAGAGCATTACTTGAGTTTTTTACCTATAGTTTTCCGCAACTCAACGTCCGATTATGCATAATTCCATCCGATATTAATCATAGGTTCTGGAATTATTGACAAAATAAAACTGACAAGTTTTTTACTTTCCTTTATGAATCTACTGTTGCGAGTATATAGGCTGAAAAATCAAATCCTCAAATATACTATATGTATTAAAGGGAGCGTCAAAAGGGCGGGGATACAAAGGCTCTTCAGTTTCCACGCGGGCTCTGCACAATGAGAGTAGTCTAGTCGGTAGTTCAATCAATAACTCTTTCAATAGTCGAGTGGAAGCCACCCCATAATCAGAGCTAGCCTCTGATGCTATACCTATCCATTAAAATAAAACCATAGTGCAGCACTACGTAGGTAATCTGTAGTAGCAACTAACAAGCATATTTTATTAAGTAACTTTAGAGAGTTCGGTTCCTAAGTTGAGTAAGAATCCGCCACAAAGTCGCATCATCTAAATTATTAAGAAGAAAGCAAACAATGCACGTCACGGAGTCCTTCGCGCCGCATAAAAGATATCAAAATTTAAATAAAAATTCACGTTCATCCCGTTTTTGTGGAATATTTCATTAAAACACGCAATGACAGGGGAATGAAAGATTTTTTTCAGCCGTTTTTGGTACATGTGACGCCGAAGCGAAAATGGCACGGTCCAAAATGGCGGGTGAAAGATCAATATGACCTACCAAAAGGTGAAGCCGTCTCGCTCTTATCCTCGCGTTTTCTGTACCCCTCTCGCTCTGGCGCGACGTCGAGTCACAGTTTCGATATGTCGCATGACGACACAGATTTCAGTTGCAAATTTTCGCTTAACCAGTATATTTGCAAAACTTTAGAGCTCTCGGTTCGGCTTTCTGTTTGCGAGGCGATTAGCGATTTGCGGTGGATGTCATTTCCTCGGGTCTAGAGATAATGCTTGATTATGAAAATTTGGCTTTTAAAATTATTTAATGCAGTGCAAATACGACGTGTTATTGGATTTGTTAATTAAATGACTGCCGTATACCGTCCTCAATGTTAATATACACATATACACAGACAAGAACATTTTATGGTTGTACAAAACACAATGCTTCTAAAGACGGTTTATAGACCTTAAATAGAGATATATTCTTAAATAAAACCTTATGGGTTTTTAAGTCCTTTTATTTTCTTATCTGTGCCCGTAGAGCAATTATCATTCCTCCTAATTTTCCAACTGAAAAACCATGAACTCTTAATCACTTTCCGCTGATGAGATTTCTAGTTCGAATAGGCAATCTCCAAATGCGTCTGCTGGCAAATTTATGGTCGAAGGGTTAACTTTGAGGGCAAATGACATCCAAGTTAATTAAATAATAGATTATAAATTTAATTTAAGAATAAGCCGTGACTTTGTAACTTCATTTTAAAAATACATCCATGAGGGCGACTAAAGGACAGACGGACTAGACGTTTTTAGAGATCCCTTGCTTACCCTGAATGCTATAATTTGGTGTCATTTAACACCAGACTTTAGTAGCCTGAATTCAGTTTACAAGGTTAAATTCTAGCAAAATTGTGAACCCAAACTAATTATGAAGCTATCTTCTGAGTAATGTCTCATTTTGCTCCCTAGGGTCTCTGGGAAAAGTTTAGGATAAAAGCAAGCGTTATATCGCTCTTTATTCACTGTTTAATTAGCGTAAAAGACTGTATCTTACTACCTAGGGGCTAATTAATGTACAAGTATTATTAACAAAAATACCCACGGACCATAAGCCTTTATTTTTATTGTTTATCAAAGTAGCACACAAGCTGTATAAGCTTACACAGCCTTTATATCTCCAGTTTGAGCGTATAAAGGCTGGATGTATACTGTATAAGCTCATACCCATATCTTGGGTGTTACTTGGGTAGTAAATATGTAGTCGAAATATTCAAGCTACATTTTTTTAACAGAAAATACGGTCTATAATAATCATTACATTTGAAGTGCAAATTATAAAATCCATTTAAATCTTTTACTTGAGTATAGGTATACCATTCTAAAAAGGCTTATATACGTTTCGATTATATTTTGCAAGTTATTTTTCGTCTTTTAGTAGGTAACCGTTTACTTCGAAACGTCGTATGTAAATTAAGGTTCAATGATATTCCAATAAGAAAGTACTGCCAAGAAATAAACCAGTATTAGAAACATTGTTAACAGAATAAAACAAAATAATAGTTTTCATATTAATGTTCTAAAAGTTCCAGAGATACGGCAACAAAGTTTGCCCGCCGATTGACTAACGCTTAGTTCGGCGCTGAACGAGTAGGTGCTCAGTATGATGGATCGTGTTTGACGTGGCCAGCGAAGTGTTCTGCGACATTGCTTTTTTGTACACACTTTTTGGCATCGTTCTCATTCGCTTACTTAACGCGCTTTCTTTGTGATTTTATTATTAAATTGACCTATAAAAAAAAAGAAAAAGAATGTCTTCTAAGAGCCCGATATGCCACCACGTCTTGTTTTCTTCATATGTATGACGAGTTTTCTATGAAGAATTATACACCGTTACTATGTAAACTCTCTGTTTATACAAGAAAGAAGGACCGTTAAGAAATTGTATATACTCGTATGACTAGGTAGTTCTATAAAATTGGATCTTCTAGGTCATAGACAGCCAGTTGTAGCGAATCGTTTCCCTCGCAATATAGAAGTTTCCACAAGTCGGACTGTAAAACGCAAACGAGCTGGCAAATTCAACTGATTTCGCGAGCGTGTAAATCATTTGTATGCTTATTGGAAGAAATTGCCGCCAGCGGACGCCTTCCAATCGAAAGGTCTAACCGTAATGTGAAATAAGTCTTTCTAATTTTGCGATGGAAATCGTTACTTTCGGAAAAGTAATGGTGGAACAAATATAGTGAATTACTTATATAGAATTTATGAAAATAATGGTAGGCCAATTCAAAGTAATAGGAGAATGAAATCCAGATGGAATAGAATACGGAGAAGATTGAAAACTTTGTCTAGATCAGATCAAAGGAAAAGGAGACACCGTCTAATATCGCGAGACAAACTCGCATTAGTAAGGAGTAAGGAGGAGGAGACTACACCCGACGAGAGTCAAACTCTGTAACAGTTAATGCAATATGCATTACTGACTGTAAATACTTGTAATGACTAGCACTGCTTAGGTTCTTCTTTTCATGCATCTGCTTTATTTTTTTTTAACAATGTGCTATATCCTCTCTTCTTTTTCTTTGTTCCTCCTTTTCTATAAATACATGTATTGCAGAAGGCGGTGAAGGGATAATTTACTTTTTCAATATTCGTACCTAATTACAAGGTCGGCTTAGTGACAGATTTTGTCCGTTTAATTCCTATCGTTGGGGGACTTGGGGATTATTAATAATAATTCCAATTTAGCTTGAATTAATGACCTTACTTTGTGCATGTGATGTGTTTACCGTAAAATATTCTGACACATAACAACATGTTTTTGAAGAAGCATTTTAGCTTAAATCAAAATGACGCGTAATAAAGACCCGATTTCGGTATACTCGTTCAAATCATATCATATCGTAGACATATAAAGTTAAATTTATTGTAGCACCAAGGGTTTAGATCGGGAATCGAAGGCAGTTTTATATCTTCATTAAAGCTTTACATTACGGCCGCTCGCGGGTCGTTGGTGATCGGAGAGTTAGTGCGGGGCGTTCGATTTATTACGCCTCTCATCGGTACCGATGTCGGATTTAGTCGTGCCGGAACACGAAAAAAGGGCATTTCTATTGACGCCGGACGGCGGTGGCCTGGCATATTCTCGGCCGCACTATGGAACATGCGTGCCGCCGTTCTTGGTGTCGATGAAACATTGATACAATACAAGCTGCTAATAATGAGGAGTGAGTTTTATGAATAACAGACCAAATACCATGGTTCTACCATGTAGCAGACTTGACTAGTGGAGTGTGCGGTCCAAGTCGGTGGAGATAGGATGCGAAAACGCTTAATGTAGTGGAGTACTTTTGTATGGTGAAACATAAGATAGCTTTGACAAGAGACAAGATGATAGGTAGGTATACTCAATGGCTCATACCGTTCCAAACGCTGCCAGTCTCTTTATGGTTACCTAAAATGAAAACTTTTGACATCGACATCCTTATAGTCTGTTCTTTAAGGTACTTAAAAAAAAGTTAAACCACGTGACTCGGGTCATTGAGCCAATTAAAGTAACGGTTAGTATCTGTGACACAATGCCACTGGCTGAACGACCCGCGTCACGTGGGTTGTTGTTTACCTTTTTTTAAATAGCCTTAACCTGTTCTTATTCTTCACCGTCTAAATTGCAAATTAACTCTTTTTCAGGTCTACCGACTGAAAACTTGGAGTTTTTAAGCATGGCGCCAGTTGGTGTTTGAAAAACAATTCTCTGGCCTGGTAAAAAATAGGTAAGTAACAATTTTTTTATTAAATTTCTTTTACACATTTGACATTGCGTTTTAATGGTTCTCTAATTAGATTTTTTATAATTTGGTACTTTGTATTAGACTGCACGATAAAGTACAAAGGGTAGGGCATCGCATAATTATAAACATGCGTGCAATATGAGATTGGAGCAAAACTCGCTATAATGAGAATTGGCATTTTATTTACAATAGGTAATATTATAGGAATGTCAGAAATGGTATTGCATAATGATGGTTAAAAACTAATCAAGGACACCCAAGACTTTAGCACTCTAAGTGCCACCGTTTCTGACCCACATTAACTATTTATCACTTCGTCTGGAGGTCACCCATTAAGTTCTAGATTATACACGACCACTAAAATAGAAATATACCATTTTATTGAGCTCCCAGAAACCTTCACAATTTCGTTTGAAGTATATAACAAGACCTCTGTGTCTGTGGTACTTTTCCGTGGCAAAGCCGTTGACCTCCTATCTTAATTTCGTAAAGACATATAGCTTGATGAAGGAGATTGTCTACTTTAATGCTTAAAATATTTTTTCTAGTCCTGTACTTTTATCTGTCTTTTACTTGGTCACGAACACTAATATAAGAACATATATAATATGAGTTCAGAGAAGTCTATACCCTATTTCCCATAATGGCACTTGTGTCTTTATAGTCGCAAAAAGATACTGCTAGCAGCCACCGACTTCTAAATGTAGGTTAAACTTAGGTCAAGGATTACGCGTTCAATACTAACTTTACAATAAAAACGCACAACTACCAACTTAACAGACAAATACATTCATCCGGTTTTAAAAAAAAACGAAACTTTCCGAACTAAATTCTTTGATGCCAACATAAAAAAATATATTTTTAATATCGTCACTGCGTGTCACTCACAGGTGTCACTAGCGAGTATACGTCAAATTAAAAACAAAGTTTACCATACACACATACTTATTATATTGTCAGTCATCTGTCATATTTGCCTTGTTTGCGCGCTATGTTTAATTTTATATTTTAAAACTTAGTCGTAGAATAAGTATTGTATGCAACGTTGTATAATTAAGTCAAAAATCGCTCATGGCGTCTCTATTTGCGATACTCGACCCACGCCATTCGCATTTTTTAATCCTACTACAACTGTTGCATAAAATACTATTAAGTAAGCGCCACAACATTGGATAGTTTAGTATCTAAAGAACATCTTTAGGGGGAGATGGCGGAATCGACACGTTTAGCAGATGGATTGGCGATTACAGTAAGATGCAGAATACAGCGGTATCTGTATTTACAAGTAGGTAGAAAAGAGGAGTAACACCGCTGTGAAAATTATTTAAATACTTTTAAAATACTGAACAAAACACCGAAAAGTGTAAACAGAGCTACGAAAATTTCCCCGTTCCATCATTCTGAACAGGCTGAACACTTAACAAAAGCTCTTCAAATCCCACCACAGGAGTAAAAACAAGAAATCTGCGTTGCCATACCTTACAAATATATGTAACAATTCTATGGGAAAGGAAATTCCACTCTAACCAAAGGGGTCAGGGCTCATAACGTTATGTCGGATCTTGGATGTTATGACGTTTGATTTGAATGTCGGGATCATCCCGGGAGGAGGTAAAAAACTGAATAATTCGCGTACATATCTTGCGACATGGTTGGCGTCTTGGGAGAGGCAACAATTTCCCATTTGGCCGAATCGCAGCCGCTATCAAAATACGCTATTTGCTACAGCGAATATGTGGTGACGTGATCAAGGAAACGAGATGCGTGCCCTGCCGTACGTCTTATTGAAAAAGGGTAATAAGGGTATCATACAGTTATCAATTTATCATTCAAAGTGTCACTTTTAGTAAACTTAGCGTTTTATTATTAGAAAAGTGTAAATTTTCCGTTATGTAAATCGGTTATGCACATTTTGTGAGTAAGGGATACGGAAAATTAGGCACATTCAGCAAAATCAGTTCATCATTTGTCTTTAACCGACTTCCCAAAAGAGGTTTCTCTGGTCGGTTTATAATGTGTGTTAGGTACCTCAGAACTCTGTCGTTTATAAACCGGTTTGAAAAATTAATTTTTTAATTGAAATACTACCAAGTTGGTCTCATTTTTTTCTAAATCCAAGTCTGACGATGAGATCCACGTAGAATTGACATAACTCTGAAAGTTGTTTTTTTTTCGGAAAGGTTCTTCAATTTTTTATTCGTATCCTCGTATTGATTACGAAAATTGTTTGGAAATTCGGAATACGGAAATAAAGTGCTGCTGAAGTGAATAGGTGCGACGATAAAACTTCTCACTCCGTTTTGATTGAAGTAGCAGGCACATTCTCGTTGGCTTCCAGAAATATTGCAGATTTATTATAGCTTCGGAGTTTGTGAAAAATTGCCACGTGGAGCACAGCCCGACAGACGAATAAATTGTGATTGAGTAATACATTCCCGGTTTGAGACGAAAATTGAAATGATGCTCGGTTTTATCGTTTTTGTTAGGCCAAAATGACGTAATACCAGATACATGGCGATATTTTAAGGAACCTAATATTTTTGATTCCGAACATTGAAAAAAAATGTTGAAAAGTCATCAATGTTTGGAAATGCAGGATATGTCCACAATTAAGCTAACACATAAGTAAAAGTAATCTGGAAATAATTTATATTAAACTTTTTGTATTAAATATTGGAATTAGATTATTAAGGGGCCGAAAAGATGTATTTTAACTCGACTCTGATTGAGAAATAAACGAGTTTTTATACGAGTATTTTATGGGGCATTACGTGCTCTATTGGTTATGAGCAACGCCTATAAGTCACAGATATTGGTTTATCGCGTATAACAATATCTTTGGAAATATGTAGCAATATCAAAGGGTGGGATTGCAGCGCTGATTCTCGTGAAAGGGTCGGATGGGTCCAGATAAAGGGTGTTCCGAGTTGGCCCAATAAAGGATGTTCGGAGTTGGGCCAATATCGCGCCGGTGACAGGGCACGGTGTCGGCACTTTGTGGCCCGTGACTTGGCACTTTTGTGCTCATTCTACGGAAAACATTTTTGCTTTAATAAATGCCCTAGCTGCTATATCATTTTAGAAATTACTTTTTAAATACTTAGGAAAATTACAACCTTGATGCTTATTTGATATGATATCTATCAAGGTGCTGAAGTAGCCTATGATTGTCACAAATTTAAGAGACTCTCTTGTTCGCTACGACTACTACATTGATTTTTTTAGCTTCATTCATTGAAGCAAGTATCGGTCTTCCGAACATAGTTTTTGTTGGAATGGTTAGGTTTATTCGGCCAACACAATATTGTACTCATTAACTTTTGCCATCTAATGTTTGTTTTTAATGTATGCTGAATAAACGTGTCGTTATTACTGGTGATTGTACCTATTAGGTACAGAAAGTTTTTTTCGGTTTGTACTTACCTATACGTAATATGTTAATACATAAACAAAACAAAACAAAAACATACACAGGAAAAAGGCAAACAAAAATGCTGATGAAATGAAGGATGGAAAAACAGACTTACTAGAAAGCTAAACGGTTGGGGGATGCCTATGCCAAAAGGCACACCGAGCTACGTGACATACTATAGTTATTAAGAATATATTGTTAAAAAGTTTCAAGCACGAAGTTCGGAAATAAAGGCTATTATTATTATTATACGTAGTATGTTAAGGTAGTGATGTCGAAGACGCAAGTTCGGCCCACTTCTCGGGAATATGAAAGGACAAGGAATCCCCGGACCCAATGTTATTCACATGAGTATTTCGATAAATGTAAAGAGGGTTAGCACGGCCGAGCTATTTACCTACGATATGCGTAATCTTTCGGAAAAGGGTTCTGTACCGGGCCTCAGCTTGAATGAAGATCCTTCGCTACCCTATTTTGTAACGCGACCCTTGTTCTCTTATCCTGGCGAAATATCCCCGTCTCTTACCCTTTACATGGACGTAAGTGAGACGGTAGCAAGAATATTTAATTTTATTTAGAGTGAGCGGTTGCAAATAACTTTTCGTATACGCGTTGCCCTACTATTCCGAACCGCTTTTGTAACTTATGTATCAGCAGGACAGTGCTGTCCCGTTTTAGCACGATACAGAGAAACAAAGACAAAAAACTGTTGCGAAATTGAAGGACTGTTTATTTGGAATGAAAATGCCGTTATGAATATAAGTTTTGCTTTGAATAAAGGATCGTAAGATTGGATATACGTTGACGGTTATACCGTAAAAGATTCTTGGATATGATACTCGTTCATAAAATGTAGAAAATCGTAAACAACAATGATTGTAATGTCTCTAAGATCTTAACACGTTCGCGGACAGTAAGTCACACCTATTTGACACAAACATTTTGTATGGAATTTTTGGAACTGTTACAGCAGGTTCGTCACAATTGTGCCATTGTGTACTATTTATATGTGACAGTAAATGCTATGTAAGTCGAATGCTATACCAGCGACGTCAAATATGATACTTTGTTATACCACGTTATGTGACAGCAAATGCTATAGCATATAACTGCTATAGCAGTTCTGTCACATGGTTTAGTTAGCTTGTGATATATTATGACAACGAATGCTATAAGTTGCCTACTATAGCAGCTCCGTCTGATTTGTTGTACTATAGTATGTAACAATGTGACACGGATGCTATATTTTATCACCTTTTTTTTCATGTTTTAATAAAAAAATATGTTATTTTTAAAAATATGTCGTCATAATATCGGGATTGGTGATGACGGCGGTTGAGACGCTCTAAAATCGACCTAGTCTCTTCCCATGGAGTATCATTTATGGATGGAATTGGACCTATCAAGCTTGATAGGTGAAGCTGCTCGTTCGCTTTGTACTGATTGCGGCGACAATGCTGACAGGTTTGGAGATGAAGGAAAAAAGTCGCTTGGTGGCAAATCAACTGGCACAGCTAAGTGAAAGTCAGGATCGGCTTGTGGCGCAGTAGCTGGCTCAATTGGTGGCAAAAGGGAAGGCTTCGTTTGCGACGAAAAAGTTAGCGCATTTTGTGCTGCATTAATTTGCTCGCTTCGAGGTGATGATAAGGCTGATTCGTTTCGCAGCACATGAACAGGCTCTCGTCACAGGGAGGAATGTCTAAAGGCGAAGTAAATCTAAACCAAATTGAAAACACTTTTATTACACAGTGCTAAGCAACCCATACACCCATTACGATGCAAGCAGTAGAACAGAGAACGAACAATTAAATAATTCAAAGATTATTACCTAAAATTATTATTACTGTATTAGTTTATCAAAAAATAGGTATCATCATTCATGCCTGCGTTTTAAATCCTTGCCACCATTAAAACTAGTTATAGGGCAATAAACAGTTAGTAAATAAGCCTAGTCATTGCAACACATCATATTATGCTAGAAAACCATAGAATAAATGTTACTTATGATGATGGAAATAATGCTTCGAAAAGGCTCCGTAGCTCGAAATTCACCAACATCACCATAGACTACTCAGCGGCGCACTCGCCGGTTGACTAAGCAAACTTTCATACAACCGCGACTGCTATAGCATCTGTGTGCATGAGAGGGGGGTACGATAGCCGGCAATACATGTTTAGCTTGTTTGTGTACGAAAAGCATGTAATATGCTGCCCCAATAAGCTGAAAAACCATAACTCAACCGAAGTAGGTTTAAGAAAATTGACTTTATGTAATTTAAGAAAAGTTGATTTCTCAAAACATTCCCCCATCGAGTTATGGTTTTTCAGCTTATCAGGGCAGTATGACAGTAAACGCATCTGGACTAGAGAAAAAGTGACAGTAAATATAGATCTACTAGTATTTACTAAGGCAAAGCGTATTCTTTAGCATTTGCGCTCAGGAAAGAACCTCAAATCAAGACTGCTATAGAATGCGTGTCACAAAAGTTACTCAAAATTCGAATGCTATAGAATGTCTGTCCGCGAACGTGTTAAATGAATCGGATGAATATGGCACGTTTTTGATATCTAAATCACGAAGAGTGTTGGTACAGCGCTGCCATCAAGCGAAATAATCCTGTACAGGTAATAAATTACCCATTTTATTCCGTACAATAGCGTTTTTGCCTACAAAAACCCGACAGCAGACGGCCGAATAAAGAGGAAAAAGTAGAAGAATAAATTTACCGGGCTATCTAGGCAAAGCAGATTAATACATTTTTGTCAACACATCAATTAGCGCTTACTGCCACAGCGTACAAATAAGGGAATTATTTCAGCGAATCCGATGACAAAGCGCGCGTCTGATTCTAAGAGAGCGCAGCAAAAACTACGATGGTCACTGGGTGGATAGTTAGGGAGTAAAGGACCTTATTTCTTTGTTGAAGTCTACACATTTATGTAAGCTGGATTTACTAAATATGTACTTAAATATGATACGATGATAATGAGAAGGGGAGAAAGCCTTGAAAAGCTGATCATTGTTGGGAACACGGAGGGTAATCGAGCCCAGGATCAGTCCCCAAGCAGATAGAGTGAAATCATCCTCAACCAGTTCTGCTCGGTCGCCAGAGACGCGATGAACAGGCACCGGTGGAAGCAGATCATAAAAACTAAGTGTAGACCATCCACATCCACCGATGAACACGATCCTCAGTCATGAGGGAACGACCACAGAGAGATAGAGAGATGATACGATGGGATGTCGAATCTGTTTTGACGTTTTAAATCCAGGTTTAAGCGATTAAAATGGGAAGGCCAAGTTTTCTTTAGTTTTGTAGTAAACATTTTGATGATTAACTGCTACACCGACGGATGTAGAAAACCAAAAATTAAAAGTATACTAAATTAAATGGCATTTGGGAAAGTACTATTTTCGAACAATTATTAAGTATTAGCAATTTCTTTAGCAGGAGAAAGAAATTTTCATTTGTATTTTTTTTTCTTTTGGCATTTATTGAACTACACGCGACACGCGACAAATATTTTGACAAGCTTATTAAGCTTCAAGCAAACTTGCAGCTTTACTAGAATCAGTACGCGATATCATAATAGGCACCATACCTCCGTTTGTCGAGCCTTATGGCCTCGCATGGCAGTTGTGTAATTATTATACAACTAATTTATAGCAACTGTACCATTCGCAGAATATAAACGGTCGCATTATAGCCACTATCAAGTGTTATGAGTGGGATATGAAGCAAGGGTTGTCAATAAGTCTTGGCGGCGTGTGCGGCTGAATACGTAACGCGGTGTCAAGAATCCTTTAATGTCTTATTCAGAAAGGTGTAGGAAGCGAATATTATAATATTTTGACAACCTTAATACCTATTTGCTGCTTGCGATTCAACAGCTTAGCTGTTTCACTAAATGTTCGTCTATTGACATGATTGACGCCTTTAATATGAATAAACTGGATTGATTTATAAACATAGTACCCAAGATTTGAAGATTAAATAAAAAAAACGTAAAAATATGGTGTAACTTCTTGCATGAAATAGATGTCGTATCGTAAAGACTTTATAATAAACTCGACATTTCTACAGAAAGCTAAACTTACACATTATAATAATGTTCTACAAGGTTTGCATCCTTATATATTGTATCACACCGTTATTAACAAATTTCCAATTTCCCAATCGAATTATAAAATTGTTCCAGAATTGTGCTGACGCTGCGCTATGCCCGCTGCACTATCCGCGTGTAATGACGTCATAACTCACGATTAAATTGTGAACGTACGGTGAGTAGGCTTTCGAAACGAGTTCCGCTTCATAAGTTTAATTTTCATTTAGGACCACTCAATAACCCTCCTTATTTTACAGAGGAAATGAAGAAGAGGATACCAATGAAGAAGGTGCAAGAATAGACAAAGATCCGTTCACAAGGTAAGGGTTCGCATTTACTTTATTATTCAACTCTTAAATGTTCATCATTATGATCGAAAGGCACCCACTGCTTGCCATAGGGTTGCGGCTTGCGAGGTAGGAGGAAAAAGTGTATGTACCTCGCGTGCTAAAAAGAAGTGGCGGCGACCTACTTTGCACGCCGTCAACTTCAGTTGCCGTGAATATTTTTATCAGGTTTGAAAATCTGATAATAATGGTATAATTCATTGTTCAAATACCACTAACGGAAATGGAAAATTTATGTTTTCCGTTACTAAATTACACTTTTGGCGTCAAACGCTTAGCGAAAAACGTTACACAGTCGGTTCCTCATACAGATCGGCGCAATATTTCCTTCTATCTTGATATTTATCTTTTGGTGTGCAATAAAGTATGATTGTATTGTATTGTATTGTATATTTTTGTGGGGTTCCCCGAAGAACGCCAACATGATCGGTCCTGTCTCTCCCGCATCCATCGGACTCTGGAGATATTCACAGGTCATCAGTCCTTGCAGGGGAGGCTATCCACGCTGTATCTTCTGGTACTAACTAGCAGTAACAACATCTAAGCGAATACATTACATTACATAAGCGAATACATTATAGTACATTACATACCGAGGCCAGTAATAGTACATTGTGCACCGAGGGTAGTAAGAAGGGGATTACTAACGAGAGTCTATTAGGAGCCCGACGCCGCCTAATGTTTTTCATCACATTTGCGAGGAAAAAAAAATAAAACATAAAAATCAAATAAACTAAACGCACCCGCTAAGAGACAACTTCAGCTGTCAACATTTTTCAATATAGTCTTCCACAGATAATGCTAAGAACTGCGTTTAGTTTTTAAACTTGACAGGCAATGCCGCCAGATTGTACCGATTTTCAAAATAACATTTTAAACTAAATTAATTTAATTGCATTAAAATAATTGCAAAAATTACTGAAATAATAGTAAAATATACCATATAAGTTTTATATACACTAAAATTGGTTTTGTAGCCAAGTTTTGAAGATGTGAAATAAGCCTTGGCTGATTTGAAACCTCCTTAGTCTGAAATGACGTACGGGTTGGTTCTATATTTTAAAACTAAACTCATAACTCCCGAGGGAGTTATAAATTTTCATACAGTTTTTCCTCCCGTGTGAGTTATAGATTTTTATCACCCACGGGAGGTAAATCGGCTCGAGCTGGTCTATAAGCCCGCGAGTTATAACACCCTTTACGAGCAAGTGTGATCAAAAGTAAGAAATGTCTCAGATCACATGTAATTGTCGGCTACGCACTACGAAGATGCCGCTTTCTGGCTCCGTCGAACAGAAAAATAGTATACAAACCTTGGCCAGTAAATAAGAAAGCCTCAGATCACATGTTTGTCGTTCTCGGCTTCGCATCGGCCGACAATTACATTTGTGATCTGAGACATTTCTTACTTTACAGGCATGTAATATACTATTTTTGAATCCCTCACTATGCTGTGGATACTATAGTAAACCCTTTACTTCGCTCTGAATTCACTGTACCTTTCCGTCACTTTGCTCCCTTGTGACACATACTTCTATTGAATTTAGAAAACAATACAATCAGACAAACACATCACAAAAGGAACATAACATAATTAAAAGAATTTAAAACGATAGACCAAAGGCTTCTCGCTTAAAAGCGGTATTTTCTAGACAACCTTTGGGTAATAACTACTATTAACGACGGGATATTTACCATTAGTAGTTATTATGTGAATGACCATGTTAGCTTAAAACCTTTGGGTAGCGGAATTGCCAAAAAAATAAACCAGTAAAGTAGTTTTTTAGAGTAGAATTAAGTTTAACCCAATTACTTTCCCAGGTGTCTTTAAATTTCTTGTATGACTTTTGTAAAGCGAATTTTACGTAGGTATAAATCAATTTTCTGCATAAAACATGTACAGAAATCCTTAGCCTTAAATGTGACTTGTTATGCTCACGACATAGAAGAAACTTGTCCGTTGTCTCATAACTGTATCGAACATGACACGTTCTCAATTTCAAACCGAATGCGGCGCGGAATACAGACGTGGTAGGAAATCTTCCTAGATGAATGTTTATACGGTTTTACGAATAATATTCTTTATACAGGGTGGGAGGGACTATACCGACATACTTTAGCCATGAATTCCTGGTGGTGTGACGAGTAAAAAAAGTTATGTGATGTATAGTCGAAAAACGCTTACTTTCAGAGATATTCATTATTTTTTACAGACAGGGTGGCCCATTTCGATCTTACAAAAAGAAATGATATCCCATAAAAACAAAATCTCAAATAAAAAATCCTCCACGAGGATACTTTATTGAGAACTATAAAACCCATCAAAAACATTACATGTAAAAAGATGCAAATCTCGCAACGCAGTTCTCCTACAACAAAAAAGTGTTGAGATGTAATGTTAAACCGAGTCAGTATCGGGGGGGTATCAACAGAACTCGATTCCCACCGGATTGCCTATTATTAGAACTATAAAATGTATTCCTCCACGGTTAAAAACAGGCAAATCGGTGGAAACCGAGTTTTGTGGACACCCCCTCGGTACTGGCTTGGTTTACATGAAGTACATCTCAAAACTTTTTGGTTGGAGAAGAACTGCGTTGCGAGACTTGTATGTATCTTTTTACATGTAATGTTTTTGATGGGATGGCATATTTCAGAAATGCCAGAATATATCGTATTCATATTACTTAACAATTAAACCTTTGTAAACCTCGAATAGGGATGACGACTGGGTTAAAACTAATATTTAGTCCGTCAGTTAGATTATGGAAAAATATGGGACACGTATTATTTAGTTTATCAAAATATTAAAAATCTACTAAGTTATAGATCATCAAACTTCTGAATTGGGGGCTTGTGACGTCACTCCTAGGTGAAAATTGTACCTAGGAGTGACGTCACTCGAAACTTCTAAGCACTCTGTCCTCGTAATTTTTTGTTTGTCAAACAAAAGAAAAAATACGTGTACAATATTTTTGATAATCTAACTGACAGACTAAACAGTTTTTTTAGTCGTCTAGCCCATTATGTTCATTAGGATGAACAAAACTACTTTTGAAATTGCTCTCTCCTAACACAAACAAAGCCATAGCGGGCGTTATCAGCGAGAGCTGTAGGCTTATTCATATCATTGCCGTAAATCTCGTCTGCAATATTATACGTGTTAAACCACACGGTTTTAAGTATTTTCTGAGGTATCAAATGGCTACAACTTGGTACAAACACTTGGCATGGCTTTAGCACATGTTTGCGCTGAGTGCGATAATTGCACGCTTGTGTCCAAAGAGAACGGAAAACCGTGGACCGTGCGACACACGTTTTGACAACCCTACTATTGTTTAGTTTTCATATACATACATACAGTGTTGTACCTGTTGGCAAACCTTATAAATGAAATAAAAATGATATCAGGACGGATTGGCTGTGAGTTTGTGAAGTGCCCTACTGCAGTCCGCGGGTATCGCGTGCAATTCGCGACTCGAAACAACAAGAAGCCACTTACACCAATAAGTAGTTTCTTATCTACCGCCCACCCGGGACGGAACTTTGTTCTTCAATAAATTGCTCATTTCACCACTTTAGTTCTGTTTACTTCACGCTTCCAGTAAGTTTTGGCTTTTGTTGGACGTGACTTTTCGTGTTTGTTGAAGTATAAATTGAATTTTTCGCTCAAGTATTTCATATTTTCTTTAGGAGCTGCTGAAGTAGTTTTGACGACGATTTCATTAAGTAATCTAGTGTTTTCATTTGAGCATTTTTTTAATCCTTTGCAGACATACGAGTATAATATGTACTTACTTGTGTAGCAAGATTGTTTATGTGCAAGCATCACGCAAAAACTACCGGATTGATTTCTATGAGATTTGGTGTATCGGTAGATTATGACCCCGGTAACAGATAGAAGTAAAAAAATGCATTAAACCATTACCCAATTTTTAGTAGGGAAGTGGAAATTTAGTACAAATTATATCTGCTTAAAAAAATTATGCATTAATTATTACACCAAACAGCTGAGATCTTGTGCTATTTTACCGGCCTAGGAGTGCAGTATACTAAAACAGTTTGAGATTGGTGCGCATACTGGGAACTGCAAGAGAAAGAGCAAAATACAAATGTAGAAAATAAATAAAAACAAAGGCAGCAGCGGCCAAGTTGTGGCAACTTGTGTAATATCGCGCCGCGGACATTCTTCTCCATAATTCTTACCAACTTAATATGAGATTCTTTCTCGGAAACTACGGTGAAGTCAACCAATTAACAAAACACACTATCCCTTTAACACTAGGATTATTTTCTTTACTGACATTTATTTTAAGGTTTTTCTTTCTTATTATTAACCAAGTTTTAGTTTCAATACTAATAATACTCGTACCTACGCAGTGTTGCGTCACATCGCCCCGCGTAGTGCGTTCGTATATTTACGGAAGGTTTTTCAGAAATATAGACTAAATATATTTTTGTCATTGTATTATCATCACTTACCAGAGTATTTGACTAATAAATATAAAATTGTGGTGACAATCTTACACAAATCGACCTAGTCCTAAACTAAGCAATGCTTGTACTATGGGTACTATTTAGTCGACGATATACATACTTATATAGATAAATACATACTTCAATAGATAGAAAATATCCATGACTCAGGAACAAATACTCAAAAGCAATAATAGTGGCAATATTTATATGAACTTTCCACAGTCATCTGAATAATTCAAGCTCTAAGTATAATATGGAACCGCAGCCTGTGGCGAAGCATGTACTTATCGTAAAGTTATCAGTATGGAATTAATGCGTTTTACAGAACGGGACGTAGTCCAAAGTGCTCAATTTACTTTTAGCCTATTCTGAACAGTGTTTTTAAATAATTTGTAGTTTTTTGAATGACGTAGAAATAAAAAAAAAATGAAAACCCCAATATAATGTTTGATATATTAAAGTAGGTATGGCTAATATTACTAAATACGTTAGCAAACGCGATAAGTCGATAATAAAGCCGTGTTGAATGTCAGCTTATTGAATATTATTGAAATAGGGAAATTGTGAGCATTAATACCAAAAATTTGTTCAAATATGCCAATGGTTAGAAGGAAACCAAAGCATCACTAGCAAGCTAATCTTTTGTGTACGCATTTTTCACTGTAGAATGTATTCTAGGTAGAATTAATTGAATTAAGGTGGATTGTGTACTTGTGTAGTAATACAACTCACCTCCTAAGAAAACATTTAAGGTTGGCAACTAAAAGTGTGTACTAAAAGAAATAACTAAGCACTAAACACATTTCACCGACAGCCTTATCATCCAACACTTCAGTGCAACTATTGGTTTTTTGCCTCTTACCCTTTAGAGGCCTTACAAAATTTGTAGTGTATTTGGACAAATGTTTCGATAATATTTTAAACGGTAGGGTAGGTACAAGTTTTAAATGGTAGGGAGGCTAATATTTGGTTTTATTTTGCGTAGTGGAATACAAGAGCAAAAAACACGATTTCGGCATGAATTTTAGCAATAGATTGTGTTTGACACAACATTTCTTGATTTAAAATAAATAAAACACATGTTAACCGGTCTGTTGTCGTTTAACAGCATCTAGATGCTTTTAAACGACAACAGTCCTGAACTCAGTTCCCCTTGTTTTCACATAACTTTATTTGACCGAATGTTCCATTTGTCCGAATACCCTTTACGCAAGTTATTATACCACTGACGTTTCAGAATAATTATACAAGAAACCTAACCTATTTTCCCTTGAAGCTACAGAAAAATTATGCGAAATAAAATTCGGAGTAACAATACTTTCGGACCAATTAAACGTATGCCAAATAAAGGGAATCCTCCTAAACTCAATGGCGAAGTCACCAAGCCGTCGAAAAAAACATCAAGACTCGTCTTGATCTTGAAACATAAAGAAAATATTCTTATTCGACGCGCGTTTCGTAAACGTCTATGGCGTCTTAAATTAATCGCAATCGCAGTCGCACTTCGGATTGCAATAACTCTGCTTACAATAGAAACAAATGACAACAGACCCTGTTGGCCCTGGGTCTACACCAAACAATCCTAAATAGATATTTCAGAAGTTCGCAACCATCGGAATAGTTACGGGACCTTTTCTGCACATTATCTAGGTTCAACGGCTGGCTGCAATTTATGGAATTGGTGTGGCGGGCCATTTGGATCGGCACCAACGCGCCTTCGGGCTCAATTAACATGTTGATAATAAAACTAGCTGTACCGTTTTTAGGGTTCCCGGTGAAGTTTGCGCACACGTGCGGGAAATGCTCTTTACAGATTGCCATTTGCGTAGAGCTAGCTGGGAGAGTGAGTTCAGGTTGACAAGCTTAAAAAAAATGTTTGATAGGGAACACCTTCCAGTTGATCTCATTGCAATCACGTTAGGATCTAATTCTGGTTCGTTCCAAGGTTATTTTTTTTAATTTTGTATGAATTATATAGTTTAAGCGGCCTTAGTTTCAGTAGTTCGGTGATTTTAGTCCGGTTCATATATATTTGATCGAACCGGACGAAAATCACCGAACTACTGAAACTAGACCGTTTAAGCACAGGCTGCATACAAAATCCGCGCCAGCTCTTGAGAATCGAACTGACCTACCTTGTTAATTTTCCACGTAACTTCTTTTGATTATACAATTATACATAGACTTTATATGACCAGTCTGCTGACACTTACTTGTGTAATTCTGGCTAACTATACCTTACCAATTACAATACCGACGTTAAATGTTTGGCGTTAGAGACACGCCAAACATCATTCATTTAGTTATTTTAAATCGCTGGAATAATTTTCCTGTTCCTCGGGAATATCCACGTCGTTGAGTTTGTGTATCATTACAGATGGGAGATTAGGAAGGTTGGTTATTATGTATAATGGAGATCGGAAATTAGCAAGCGTAGTGCAGAGTAAGAGGTACTTACTCTTTGACTAGGGCTACCAGAGAGGAAGACCTAAAGATTTGGGTTAATGGTGTGCTATATGGAGGGTAGAGGTAAGGAGAACCATCTCTGTGTGTCGAAAAGTGTCTGTCAAAATCTGCTGAATAGTGGTGGCGATACTTATTGCAAAGGGGCAAAGTTCGGTATTCTGCTACTTTATTAAATGCCTACCTTAGTTACCAAAATATAAAACCTTACCTCTACCCTCCATATTAGCACTACACTCTGTCTACAACTGCTAAATTCATTTCACACTCCTGCAACACTAGCGCCGTTCGTGCATTCTGGGGAGATTTTGAACTATTATAGTGCTTTTAGTTGGAGAGTTTTTCAACTGACCCGTCATATAAGTGATACCGTACAAAACCAGAGGTCCCAGGTTCAAATCTTAGTAAGTAAAAATATTTGTATGACAAGCATAAGCTGGACTGATGACCTGGTGAAGGTTGCTGGTGTCCGATGGATGCAGACGGCACAGGACTGATCACGGTGGCGTTTTTTGAGGGAGGCTTTTATCCAACACTGACGTATTTCGGCTGATGATGAAGCGCGAATTTGTTTCTGAATTAAGGATGTTTTCAATTTAAAAAAGAGGAGGTTCTGAGATCGGTTTTATTATTTGCTAGCTGTCCCGGCGAACTTCGTTCCACCTGGGTATTTTAAAAATTTTAGATATTTTAATAGTTTTTCGAAGCAGAGACCCAAAGAATCAAAAATTATAAAAATCGGTCCACACGTTCTCGAGTTATAAATGGTGTCACTAACTCGACATTGTTTTATACATATAGAGATTATAGTCATACACACTGGTATGAATCTATATCAACGCCTAGTATCTATAATACAAGTTTGAGACTAGGTAAGTCGATTTATGTACGAGGGTGGTTTGATAAGTACCTGTTTTGAGGTATTTAGAGTAAAGATAGAAAAACCTTATGTTAATACAATTTGTAGCTAGGCTATTTACTAGCTGAATACACTAAGTATTATTGTTGTGGCATTATTTTTTTCTTAAAAAATAAAAAATTGTAAAGTAGTCGCATGACAGGGTATCTTTACTAGGGTACAACTTTTTTTTCTTTTTCTATTTTTTTAACTTGGTGAATACAAATAACTTGCTAGAAATTCACTGTAAACAATGGTGATAGATCAATAAATACTCGCTATCCTGTTTTTTCCTGAACCCACTTGCAAGTTGAGATCTAGAACTCATTTTTGGTGCTCATTTGGAGCCACACTCTGTTGCTTATCCCATTCTTGTGAATAATGTGCTTAAAATCACCAACACGTAAGTTTAGTACTTTAGCTATCACCTAAATCTTCATAATTGATCACTAGACATGTGGTTTCCAATTTTTTATATGTTTTATTAGTCGGTGTCAATTTTGAGCCTATACTGTCAAGAATCGGCTCTTATTTAAAAAAAAAACTATATTCTAATAAAACACTGTGAACTATAACAGTTAGAGAGTCTCCAAACGCAGACATAATATTTTTTTTTTCATTACCTATTAAATAAAAAAAATATGTGTGGATCTTGCGGCGAACTGTATTACGTCCACGTCGTCGTGCAGTTTGTGATCCATAATTCAAAAAATAAAGATGCGACTGTATTGAAATTTGGCTCAAATACCTATAAATAATGTGTCATACAATAACCGGAAACATGAGCATGTCAAGATTCTAGAAGTACTTAAAAACAGGTACTTATCAAACCACCCTCGTATATTATGTAATTGTCCCGCAATATTGATATTCATTCAAATTATATTAATGAGAGGTTTCTCTTATATCTGGCATACAGAGGGGGCTAGAAAAAGCTGATAACTAAGATGCACACTCCTATGCACACTCGTGTGTAATGCAAATTCCAAACTTCAGCAAAGTTTGCGCTTGGCTGAATTTTTAACGGCCGAGTTTTAGAGCCAAAGTATTACAAGGATGCTCTGAAAGCGTGCAAGAATCTAATTAAAAAGATAAGGAAAACTATTCGTGTTCTAATTGGGTACTTCAAACTTGGACTATTTTCCGTAAAGCAGGATGGTGCGAAGTATTTTTTTGGTATGAATATTAAAATAAAATTTAATAACTTACCATACATATTACGTACCTACTCGAGGATGCCCGCAGAGCATGTTCGGGGGTGAAATAAGTTATAATATGTCTCTATTTTACTTCACCATTGTAGGATAAAAAGTATTTAAAATTTTAACCATGAACATAATCGACCTATACCTACACCCAATTTCATGGAGATAGGTCCAGTTCTTGCGTGATGCCCGAAGAAATAAATAAACCACAGTACTATCTTTTTACCCGACTGCGGCGAAGCCCAAAGGAGGGTTATGTGTTTGACCTGTATGTATGTATGTCCGTTCGTATGTCCGCTCGGAACTACTCACCGGCACATCCGATTTTGATAAATGATACATCATTAAATTCGTCTTGATGGTGCGAGTGTCACTGGGTTAAATTCGTTAAAATAAACAAAATGGCGGATTTTATGCAGTTTCAAAGTGCACCGCGGTTGGATTATTTTTTAATAAAAATGTGGTTATTTAAATTTTTTTTTATGTTTTTTAACATATTCTTTACGCTCCCCACTAATTTTTTTGGAAAAACGTGTAACACAGTCTTGTTTTTTTTTATTATATGTATATATAGATTAAATTTTAGCAGATCTAAGAATTATGCAACATTTAATTAAAAATACTGTTATCCAAAACTCCTATTCACAAGTCGCGACACCTTCGAATATGGCAGATTTATTATGACTTATACTCGTACCGCAGGTTGTATACCCCTGTACTGCATACATTACCTACCTCGCTATTGTTGCAGGGGTACACAACCATAATTCCTATTCAACGTTGGATTACGAGGCGTTCGTACCAGTGCCAAGCCATACATTAAATTGGCCGTGGCCCAAGCGAGCATAGCTTTCGGGGGATAACTTTCACAATCTCGAATAGAATTGCGGTCTTTAATTATAAAACTCGAACTTGTTGCTTTAAGATAAAGTTGAATTTTGATTTAGCACACCTGGTCGGTGCAAGTTTGCGAAAGTCAACCCTCGATTTGTGTAACACTAATGGGGTTATACGGAGCGAATCAGTATTTGAAATGTGGCTTGTTTGTTGCTTGGAAACTCAGCTTCGTGCTAAAGAGTTTATATGCCAACTACGCTAACTAAGAAACTAGTTGCCATTGTGTATTTGCTCTTTGTTCCTTTAGACTTAGTAGTTTCTCTAGACTAAATGAGATAAATTCTGTTGAACATCGAGAAGTGCTTATATGTGTGATGCGAGATGCGACACACAAATGGAACATCAATATCTCTAAACTCAAGTCTCTTCTTAGTAGGGACTTGCGCAAGTTGATATTTTACGTCCTATATTTAAGATGGAAGGTAATTTCAGTGAATATGACGTAACAAGTTAGAAGCCTGCAGTCAGCTTAGAGAATATTTCCTGCATTACAGCAGGGTGTATCTTAATTAATTTGCATGTTATCCTGTACAAAAAATAGGTCCTTTATAGTCTCGATATCAGGCTGACATTCACTATTGGCATTTATAAAGTAGAAGGTTGAGAATCGAAGGTGTCAATATTTTCGTCTAAACTATTCACCAATGTTTTTGTTAGTTTTTTCATCAGCATCACAAATCACCATCACAAAAAAAAACCTAGATTTAGTTTGCTGAAAATAAACCAATTGTCCTTATGAAATATCAAAGAGGCAGAAATAAGCAACACTCTGCAATCTGTCATTAATGTAAACTTTACTATCAAATATTGCGAATTCGTTTGTTGTTTTTACTGTTTCCTATTTATATTATAGTTTGATATTTTTTACTAATTAATGCATGCGTGCAACATCAATTCAGCACACAGCAATCGAGAAGTCACCTTACCAATAACATGTTTTGATCGCCGAAGAAAACGAGTCACAGAATTTAGAAAAACACAGTATGTAAAAAAATATACCTAAGTTATCGAATAATTTTACAGCAAATAAATATTATTCAAAGTATTATACAACTTCAAAGAAATTGTTTAGAATCCCTGTTTCTGTGCCCTTCTAGAGTCCAACGTTATCAGGAATTAACTATACAAAGTCAGTATAAAAACTTTTTCTAGAGACAACAAATTGATAGGTAACAATTAATCGTACCAAATTAGAACAATATTTTACACGTGTATAAATTAAACCGGCTATTTTTAATACTAAAAGCATTTGACCCTAGTGCAATATTAAAATGCTTCCTTTGACCCCTTTAACTATTTGTGCAAATTGGAACATCTCAGAAATAAGCCGTAACCATAAAACCTTCTCATATTATTTGAAGGCCTAGCCTATTTAATGCCAACGCTTGTTCGAGCTAGTTCCAATAGCCTCGTTTATCCATACACCACATTGCGAAAATTAATCTAATAAAATTTTATTACATATCGCCAATCGGGCATATCGAGGACACGCGTTCGTATGAATTTATTACTAATACTCTCTAATTACTACCCTTTATTGTTATCAAACAATGAATCTATGTATACAGTAGTTACACCAAATTGAACTACCCAAGTATAATTGGCTCAAACACCATCTTCCTGCGCAAATACGTAATCGGGGTAAATGAAATTAGCTGTGCTCTTTTGTTTTCTTCTAAAGGGCAGGGGCCGTGATACAAACTGCGATGAAAACTGCACATTAGTTGCGTACTGTACATTGCCGATTTGTACGGAGGAGCGTTCTTCCGACACAACAGCGCCCTCTCGCTAGTAAAAAAGACGTATACGTATTTGAAAATCGAACGCATATACGACTTTTCCGATTACCTTCGTAGTGAAACTCGTCCCCCTCGACCCGTGCCCCGCGCTCGCCTTTCGTCCGCTAGAAAGAGCTGGCGAGGTCTATTCAAATATCCCCAGTCTGTTCACACCCCTCCCCACCCGCCAGCGCCTCGCAGTCTCGTTCATATTTCGTGCTCCTATTTTGCGCAGCATCCCCGGGTACCGAAATGCAGTCGGCAGACGGCAAAACGTCCGACAATCCAATACGCGCAAGCGATTTTAGACTGTGTTTAATTCTGGCAGAGTTCAATTTAGAGGGACGCTTTGTTCTGAAGTTAAGCTCAAAGGTATGGGGGTGATCTTGCCTCCCGAAGCCCGGAATTGGGGTAGAGATTCAGTACAAGTAGCGTGTAGGGGCGCGGCTCGCCGCACAGTTAGACGCGACTGAGCTCCTGCCGATACCGACACTTCATATTAAAACAGTTTACAATTTCATACATTTCTGTAAATTCAAAAACCGTCTGATAATCAAGGACTACAGCGAAAGGTAAGTTGATGTGTTAGTGGCCAGTTATTTGGTTTTCACACTTCGGATCGGAAGTTTCCGTATAATTTGATTGTGCCGAAAGCTCCCTAACTCGATTCCGCTACCTTCCCTGACGCGCTCAAGTGTTGTTGACTTGTTGTTTCTATTTTGTTTTGACTCGTTCGTTTGCCGTTTGTTTTATCTTTAATCTTTTTATTCCCCAAGTTTTTCTGTTAGATATCATCCATTTACGCTTGTTTGATAAGTGACAGCTTTTATCTTATTATTCCAGATGCTGGCAGTTGCGAGCTTTCTTCACTTCGAATCAGGTAATGTATGAAGTTTTGATTTTGTTCATTATTGTAAAAAAAATATTTTATATTTTTTGTTTTTTTTGGGGTTGTGTTGTAATATTTTTAACTGATATTGAAGCAATCAATAATGTTGTTTACCTGCTTAAGTCGAGGTACTTGATAATGGCGGAGGTAATTCTGAACCGAAGCCGCTGAGATAAGAGATTAAAACTTTTCTCATTCATAACAAAAGATATTGGGAGAATAAATTTGCAGTAAATGGGTACACAGATAATATCTAGAGTATAATTTAGGGAAAACTGGTACAGCATATAAAAGGGAAAGGAGGTTTATTCGTGTGTTTTTGTAATTCAATTGTTGCCAATAATTAGGTGATTTTGGATTTATTTATAATTATGTATTTAATTAAAAAAACTTTACTGCACCAGTATTATCTCGAAGCGTTCTAAAGACGAAGGACTGTTTTGCTAAAAGTAAAATATGTATTTATTTACTTTTAGCTTTAATTTTAATTGTCTAGAATAGTATTGTAATGTATAAGTATCTGTTATTTATTTAGATAAGTGTCATCAATAATTAAAATATATATATATATATTTATATAGTTACCTAACCTTAAAAAAAAATTATTCGTCATATTACTTTAAGCAGCAGCTCCTTTTTCAATCTAAAAGTAAAATAAAACTACATAAAGCCGATTGGTTGCGCACAGTTGCATCTGTTGTGAAATTGTACAGATTTTAGTTTAACTCTGTTTGCGTCCGATTCGGTGGCCATTGTTTCGGTTTATGCACTGGTCGATATTCGATACATTGTGCAATTCTGGATTAACGTGATAGTACATTGTGCCTTAGAGGATTTAATAATTGTATACCAAATAGATTACTAAGAACTCTTACAATGTTAAAAGTAACTAAACTACGGTTTCAAAATATATGAAGAATAAATTAGTCTCATCACCACAGTTTGATCCTTTCGTATCAAATATGACGTCTGTTGTAAACATATTTTATTAGTCATTATCGAAAATTAACTTGCGTCATCATAAACATAACAACTTGTCAAAAATGTACCTACTAAGGTGTCAATTTTTTTTTTAAAGAAAATTAACTGACATATTTTTAGTATTTCATGATGTAATTTGCGTCTTTTTTCTGACAAACATTCCATAAGGGTCGAAAAATAACACTTTTTATAAAAAACTGCTCGTACGAATATGTAGGTAAAAAGTTCAATTTTGATTATTAATTCTATAACCAGAGTTTGTATAACGATCGTAATAACAGTTACACGTTCACAGTTACTCTTGCCTGTAACGTAAACTTATAATTGGCTTGTCGAAATCAATAAAAATGTTCTTAACAATCGTCAAATATTTGTCACCAAAAAAAAGCCCGACCTATATTCATCATACATTCAAACAAAGTAGTTTGTAAAACAAAATACCTAATTATAAACCATACCATACGTAAGTCGTAATTAACATCAACAAAAAATATTATTCGCTCATTGAGTTTATACCTACTAATTGAAAGAAAAATAGAAAGTATTTACATTTAACTTGAAGATAATAATATTATCTAAATATTTCCGCTTGTAGTTTTTTTCTCTCACTAATACCGATTTGTCAAGTTTGTATCCGAAATTCAGCTAGCTTATGTTACGAAGTAAAAAAAGTTACTTCGACTATTTTTCAAAAGACCGGGCTCACAGAACATAGGTTGCATTGGCGAGATCCCAAGAAAACTGTATAATGTTCATAACAAGTCAAGGACACAGATTGAAACCGTGTATTTTATCCTAGCTTATTCAATTATTCTATTAAGAATATGTAGTTATTTTGTTAATTTTCAAGTAAGGATACGCTTTTGTTCTTCTCGGGGCAGAGGTTTATTTTCCTGAACCGGTAGTATACTCTGACACTCATAGATCTATTGCAGTATCACTAAATTAAACAATAAAGAACTTTGAATTAGTTAAATGACTACTCCATAAGCTATCCGATAGGTTGCAATTTTTCTTATCTTTAAAGTCTGTTGAATGTGAGTAGTTCTACTCACGATTCAATCGCATTTCTCTACAAATTCTGATAACAATTTTCGACCTTGTAGGATACCTGCACTTCTAGAAAATATCAATCTGGTTGTATATTAATATAAAATCGAATATTACGTAAAGTTGGCTGATTTAAATGAATACGCCACATTCCTAGAAGAAAATGCAGTCTAATCTTAAAAATGTCATCGACTGCATGGCCAATTAAATCCACGCGGTCTTCAGTAAAAGGAAAAATAGGATCTTCGGTTACTGTCAAACTATGCATTTCAATGCCTAGAGTTTCTCCCTAATAATCCTTCTTTGTCTTTCACTATTTCTCTCTCCCTCGTCTAGTTGGGGCGATATAAAGTAGCAGAGCAACCGCGATCGCTGGCAACCATTCATTATGCGCCCGGCGGGCTGGCCCGAGATTATTGCGATGAGATATAGCGGGGACAAGAACAGTAGACTCTACTGCTTCCTATTTAATCAACATTCAAGATTAAATTCATAATAAATGATAATAAAGCGTGAAATTTCCCGGATACACCACTGAAAATAATATTTTTTGAAATGTTTGATCTTCGCGCTATATTTTTTTTCTATCTACAGTCTGTTCTGTATAGGAACAGACAGAAAAAAAAGGTTCTTTATAGTGCCAGGTTTAGGCTGACGTTCAATAAATGACATCTCTAAAGTAGATGCTCAAAATTAAATATTGATGATATCAAAACTTTCGTCTAATTTATTGACCAATGCTTTTTACTGCATTTTACATCTGAATTTCTTAATAATAATAAAAAATAGTTCTATTTGCCGTAAAATAAAGACAGTGTCCTTATACCCAAAGAGCCAGAGATAAGCAACACTCGAGAAATTAAACGTTTAGCTATGGACGGTAGGTTGGCCGGAGGTGTCATTATTATATTGTACTATCAAATAATGATGTCGAATTCGTGTGTTATTTAAGGTTTAAAGATATTTATTCTCAAAAAAGACATATCACTATAATTAAGTAAAATTATACATGATCGTATTTAATTATTTACTGTTTCTGTTAGGAAGTGAAAGTCCATTAGACGGATTAACAAAAAAATTTTATTAAAATTTTACATTAAATAAATATCAAGTACATATTATAATTTTACAAAAAATGTCTCCCTACTAATCCCTGCTTCTGTGTCCCTCTAGAGTCTATTGTTATCCGGTATGAACTATAAGTGTCCCATTGCTGAGCAAAGGCTTCCCCTGACGCCGCCTTTCATTTCTATGTAGTCCCAACTGTTCTTGTTGTTTAACGTTTGCTTGGCAGATGGAATGGTTTGGCTATAAATACTCCCTACGAATTTTCCCTGCGAAAGCTCTAAGGCCTAGATTTGCCGCACATCTTTTACGTATATCGTATTCGTCGTATTTTATCTGTACTTCAGTTGCAAAGCTATCACGACTTTTCGTTGAATTTACATTTTTGCTTCAAGCCGACGTTGTCAAGGTATTCATGAAACCAGGAACCTGAATTTCATAGACCACTACTTCCAAGTTAGAGCACTACCATTTGCATTCTTATCACGGGACAGAAACTCTAATTCCTTTTTTACATTTTTTTCTTGCGGCCACTGATACAGGAAAGTAACTAAGCTGATATACCAACAATAGCGTACCTATCAAATTTGTTAGACGATCTGGGACCTTTCGACATCTCACTACAATAAATCAATAGTGAAAAACTGTAGGTCAGTGGTTCCGAACCTCGGGGTAATTACCCCTTTAGGGGTAAAATTAAGTTTTCTCAGGGGTAATACTCAGATTAAGTCGTCTTTTTTTTGAGTACTTTCATATACTATTACCTATTTTTTGGAGGGGTAATGATACAAATCTAGAGGGGCCTGTGGGTGATGTGGCAATAAAGGTTAGGACCCACTGCTGTAGGTAATACTATGGTCAGAGAACTATATGTATAGAGTATAGAGAACATATAAAACAAACGGTAGACACAGTGTTGAGAAATTGCAGATACAGGGGGCAGTTAACTTTAAAACTCATACTTTTTTTACTTTTCCGTTTTCTGTCACTGTTCTTATCTATTACCTATTCGTTCGTCTTATCTGCTCTATTATTCGTTATGGAAGTCTTCGGCGGAGACCTATAGCATTGGAAGAGTTCTGATTAAATGATGATGATGCTGATGAAATATATTTTACTTAAAAGCATGAGTAAGCATGAGTAGGTTTTGCGGACCGACCATTACTTGATATAACATTTTTTTTCTAACATAGAGGTCTGTTTTGCCTCTTACGTTGCCAGTTAATAAACGGTGGATCTAAAAGTTAATTCACCATTTCATTTTTACGCTGACCTACTCTCCTTGTTTCTTTACCAGGGATAACATCTCACAGAGATAACACTAAACACTTAATTCTCCCGCGGCCACTGATACGGCGAGCAATTTGGAATACGGCTGTTCACTGGACTAAGGCTTTGTTACTGGTCACATAACTATATAATTCTATAAAGAAAAAACGTAAATTTATATTTTTTGCGATTACGTAGGTTTTTTTTCTCTATACCGTTTATTACTAGATTATCTCATCCCGGTATCCTTGCAAGTTTCATTTCGATCCGGTCTCGAAGGACCATTGTTTACTGCCCGCATAAAACACCATGATTTTGATAAGGAGTGAATGGCCGGCGTTTTGTTCCGCTCCTAAGCATGTATTTAGAACGGATTTATGACAGAAGACGAGCATATCAAGATATCGGATACGGAGTACGAAATGAGTAGGTGTGTTACTCGTATTTAGAAGGATCTGTATTGATATTACCTACGTACGTTTTAACAGAACAGCATTATGATATTTTAATTACCTATTGGGCGACATTCGAGTTGCCCTGCTTTCCATGTAAACACAATTTTGAGACTTTGAGAAGTTGTTGTTTTGCAAATTTGATCGTTAAAGTGGAATAGAGTTTAATCTGAGAGAGTTTTCTTAATTATTTCGCAGAATTTAAATGAACTTGAAATATTTGCTCTGTACAACAAAAGGGAATATGCATGATTTTTTTTTAACACTTTGCTTAACAAATTATGAAAATACCGTAAAAAAGAAGACATAAAGTCAAAATAAAATTAAAATCGAACGAGAAATACGGAAGATATAAACATTTTAAAGCACTAATCAGACAGCGATTAGACAGAGAGATCCGATATGGACTATGACGTCATAGTACACGGCCGCCATACAATCTCCATACTATATTCTGTTTTGTTAGAAAGAGATAGAGATAAATCTTTGTTGTCTTATATCTTGATTATTTTTACAGTTATTCGAAAAATATTTGTTTCCTACTGTTTCTTGTATGAATGAGTTTTTATTAAAGTAAATAAAATATATCATGCATATTCCCTATTAAGGGCCGATACAGACGGACTGCAACCCAACTGCAACTCCCTACGATTTGTATGGGAACTGCATCACAACTGCGCAGTCGGCGTGCAGTGCGGCGTCGTCCGTCTGTATCGGCCCTTAATCTTTATTGTGTTACCCGATTAAAATTATGTCCAATTATAATTGGACGGAGTTATGGAATAACGAATTAAACGCTATGGATCTCCATAGCGCTTAATTCGTTATTCCATAACTCCGTCCAATTATGAGGAAGGAAAAACGTTCATAAGTATATTTAAAAAAACATTGGTGTAAAAGTCAAAAATAATGAATTTAAATACCTGTCGTATACTATACGTAGGAGATGACATGAGTTAACATTTTTTTTAAGTTACACGCGATCGAGAATACATTATTTTATTTGTTAAAAATATATAATTAAATTTAAAACTACAGTACAAAAATAAAACCCAAGTAATCCCCTAAAATAAATCTATTCCTAAAAAACTAAAATTAAGGTATCTCATACATATTAGTATACGACAAGTTATTAAATATACCACATGCAAAAAAAATATTATTGCGTATCAAAGATTAATAGGAACATCTAAATATTAACCAAGCATTAGATATATTTTGTATAAGACACTTACGTAAGTTTTATTCAATTTTGGCGAAATAATGAAGAATAATAATAATACTAAGGATTGTCAATGCCCCATTTTGTTATTTTTAAGAATAAGCACTCTCAAGAATTTTTTCTCTTATAGAAACTTTATACTTACTAAATAACTAATCGACCTAATTAACACCGGCTCATCACACACGTACCCCTCGCGTTAAAACATTTTATATCCCATTGACGTAAAACTCGCATACGATTACCCTCATAACTACGAAAATGAAAATGAATAACTAATGAGTACTCAACAAGTCTTACAAAGGGCCGGTTTATTACGGGCCCGCGTAAAATTCATTTTATACTGGGCCGTCGTCTCCTCACTTTATATACCTAATCTGGAGACTGGAGACCGAATGAAGTTTGAGTTTTATTGCCGCGTTTGAATATAAGATCATTTGTCTTTTGTTCAAGGTTTTTTATCAAAGCGTTCGCTTTTTTTGATTTTACGTCGAAAGTTTTTGATGTTAAAAGGCATTGCGGAGTAGCGGTGATGTTGGAAATGTTTGACGGCGACATTTTTCTCCTCAATTATCCCGTAAATTAAAAACTTGATCATTACGGGCCGTAATCATCATAAGTTCGAATTTATTTAGTTTGTATAAACTTAAAGAGACCACCAGCTATGATCATTTTTTGGGTGCCTGTCGCGTCGCATAATGTTGATTGTCCTATTTTTTTTACATCAGAGCTATGCATATTTATCATTTGATAGTTGAATCTAAGACACAATAAATAGGACGAATCATATTTATGACAAACGATATTAGGAACAAGGATTTCGGCAAATAAGAAATATGCGCAACAAAGTTTATGCCATACGTTATTCGGCGTAAAGTTGCTATGCGACAGAACATTAGGACTACCAATTTTATGCCACCCGATATAGATACTCATTTTTTGTATTCATGAATGCCGCATAAAATTTTGATTTTTTGTGGTAAAGAAATTGTCCAATTGACGAAATAAATCGATGTATAAAAAATAACGGATAAAATTACGCCTTCAGAATAATATCATTTATTTCTGATGATGAATATTTACATCGAGACAGTTAACTCATTGACGAGGTGTCTTCGAGTTTCGTTTATTACGCCAATTATGTCATTCATTATTTCCATTGTCATTCATTCCCGCGGTATCAGCGCTAAATGGCAGTTGGGGTTATGTCATCTGTCCGGGATTATATTTTTACCTACGTATGGATTATATGTCATCAATCGTTGAAGATATTTCTCTAGAGAAAATGAGTAAATGAAAATTTACATCACAGGGTTAGCAGAGCTCTACCCTTATTTTCCTTTCGATTGAACGTAAAAAATTGAACAGAAAATAAAACTGAAAACAATATTATAAAAAAAATGTGTCGAATTATCCGGTCTTATAGGCTTCCGAAGCCAAAATAGGTACCAAAAACGGAACGAACGATTCGAGCGTCATTCCCGTCCATCCGTAGGTACCTATGGCATAGGCATTCTACTCATAAACTACCTACATGATCTATATTTTTGTTTTAGAACGACTACGAAAAATGCTTTCGTAAAAATGAATTAAGTTTGTCAATAAAGTTGTATTCTATTTCTCCGTTCAGAAATTTACTTAAAAATTTGACCTCCAGTTACTTTCATCTGCATTCTAAGCAGCTCTTCATGAAAGCGTACTACACATTTATTTTACACTATACAATTCTGTAATGCCCGGCTATTCACAACCACCCTGTTTATGTACAGTCATGCACAGAATTCAGTCCAATCTAATACGTATGCTAATTTATGGTAGCTGGCTGGAATTATAGATGTCGCCCGGGGCGTGAAATTACGACCCAAGTCCCCGCCATCTTGCCGTTTGATTTGACTCGAGCACAATTAAATTGCAGTGAACTACTCTGGCGGAGTGCTAATGTCCTTTTTAGGTTGCTGGCTGGCACCTAGTACGTATCCTTTGTTTTTTTTGTCTGTGGAATGTTATGCACTGTTGAATTCGTTTTTAAATTGCTGCATTTGGACAGTGTAGGGGTTATTACAGTCTTAATTGTTTTTAAAATGGTAGCTTGTAATGTGATACCACGGAATGAATGCGCAATATTTACGTTTATTTTAATCCTTTATTTTATCAACCATCCGAAATCTACTAAGCAAAGAGTTAAAAGTCAGTGGTGCTATATCTTGATTTGTTTCGAGCACAATTAAAATACAGTGAACCACTGGCGGAGTGCGCTCGTTTTATATTGCTGGCTCGCAACCAGTATTTCTTTTTTCGTCCATGGAAATGACCGTTCGTTATAGCCGCCCTAGCGCTCCGTTTTTCAACGGAGTTGAAAAAAAGAAGACTTTTACTATTTAATTGCGTAGCTGCCGTTTTAACCCTTTAGTTTTAATTTTTTAGTAGTTCCGTCGAACAATGCCTTTGTGGCTCTGATAACTTGAGTACTATTTTTCCAATCTTACTGACATTTGTCAAAGGTAGTCGAGTTCGAAAGAAATTTTTAAGTTCAAAGTTGACCTGAATCGGTTCAGGGGTTACGAAGTAATCTCGGAAATAATTCAACAAATCAGCATACAACGCCGATGATCGCTCCTTGTCGTCTCATAGACCTCACTCGCTTCGCTCGCTCGGTCAGTAATAATACTGTATAATAATGTTAAAGGCGGTATGTTGGTAGCGCCGCGAGTACGCCGGAACTTGCATAAATATGAATAATGGCTTTCACAACTCGAATACTAACGCTAGTACGGTCTAGACTTTTATGTTTTATGATAACGACTTTAAAACATAATCTCGTTATTTTAAATTTACTGGAAAGGAGCCGGGAACTGGCTGCTAAGCCAAGTTATTGAGATTATCTTGAGCTTTTGAATATCAAAGTTATGCTTTAACGTTTCTAAAGAAAAGACTTTAATACCGTTAAAGTACCTAGTCTTTCCTTTTTTTAATGCAAACATTATTTATGAGTATATATTTTTAGGACTTTACTCGACAGCTTGTTACTCACACTGAAGTGTTACTTGATGATTTTGTAGCAATAAACAAAATCACGATCGCTTCCTCTGTGTTACGAAAGTTAGGCATACAAACTATATGAGTAACTTTCGTAACACAGAGGAATAAATTAAGTTTTGTTTTAATTAAATCCCTTAATTGTGTACAATTTTTTTTGAAAACGACTCACTTATGATTATCTCATAATTTCAAAAAAGTCATAAAACCAAAACTACAAATCTGACTGCCACATACAAAACTATACATATTTATGGCCATAACCATAACAATACATAATCAAGCCGCAGTTTATATAAGGACTGGGATTCCGAAACGAAACATTGCGCGCACTATAACTCAGCGAGACTTCAAAATGTTGAAGAAAATCTTGGCTCCAGCAATGTTGATATTATTTTTCGTTCTCGTCCAATCCCATAAAACCAATATGTAATGAGGGTTGAGGCCCCGCGGCCGAGAATCTATTTGATGGTTCGTTGACCACGCGGGAACCATGTACGAGAATGTACACTCCATTTTGTACCAAATACCTACGAGGAAGTTAAATGCATTTCTAAAAATACACTGGCCTAGCTATCGGTTGACTAAAACAAGCAAAGTTGTTTAAAAGAAGACATTTCTTCATCAGCTTTCTTCTTCTTTTTAGTCTTATTTAGTTTCTAGGGTGCGGGATTCCTTATTTGTATAACATTATTTTCTGTTTTACTGTATTTCGTAGCTTAGACTATTGTACGAATAAACAATTAAATATACATTTATTTTCGAAGTTTTTATTTTCGATAAAAGTATATAAACTAGCACTTTCAAAAATTACTTTAAAAGCTTTATTATCTTATAATCTAATATTGTCACAATATATATAAGACAATTTAAAACTTTAGTTACATTACTTCATGAAGAACGACACCGTATACGTAGATTTCTTTTTCTGCCAAAACAAAACAAGCACAGGATAAAGTTGTATCCTTTAAAATTTCCATAAACCAGACTTAATGCAGTCACCACAGCGCATTAAACTTGCAAACAACTATATTTCAAAGTTAAATGTGAGCCGAGCCAATTGGAGCAAACTCTTGCACCTAATTTAGTTGAAACTGCAGTTGTATGCATTGCCCCCGTCGAGAGCTGTGTATATGCCATCATAAACTGCTCCGTTGTAAGATTAGGTAGCGTGTTTATTGCTAGAGGAAGCCGTTCTGCTAATTAATTTTACGCCTGTGAGCTCTTTGGACGATAGATCTGGCTTTGTAGCTTAGAAGGTCTGTGCTTGGACACGGACAGTAGGTAACAGGGAAATTATAGTCAGCGCAGCAGATACTGCTACTGAGCTGTGCTTTACATATTTCTTCTTCTCAGTTGGCATTATTTTGCATAGTGATAGTTGTATAGCATGTTCTAGATGTTTGGTTAGCAAAAAAAAACTGGAAAAAGTCAACCTGGTGTATTTATTGCCGAATTTAACCGCAACATACCGCGACACGCTTACAAGTATGCGCTTTAGGTTATATGCGATTAACAAAAAACCTTGGAGTGCAAAAAAATTACCGTTAAAATACGAACAAATAATATGAGCAAACGGGTTTCTCGAAGTCATTCGTGTTTTGTCACCATGAAAGTTAAGCACTCCCGTTGAAATGAACCTAGTCGAACGATTAATCAAATTATGACTTTAAGAGTTTACAAATAAAAACTACGATGTCTTTTAGACTATTTGCAATAAGAACTCCTTTAAACAAGGAGGTATTCTAAGAAACGTTTCTTCGCAGATCTGTCCGCTTGAACCCTTTAACAGTAAATGCAAATCCCCGCTCGCTATCGCGCCGCTCGGTGCCGTAACCACCACCTCCGAATTAAGCCGGCGCTGTTAACTCAAATTACATTTGCATATCGCTGCTCTTTGTACAATGCACTAGTCCTATGTTTCTATGGCTGGTTCCTGGTTCGCTACTTTGCTTGCAAGGGTAATGTTGAAGGAGTGAGTGAGTAGGTACCTAAGTAGAGTAGATAAATGGCTAGAGCTAGAGTAAGGTTTTTTATTTTATATTGCGTGTTGAGGATATGTATATAGTAAAACCGGCTAGGTCCTTGAAATTAGGTATGTCAATTTGAAGTTTATTCCTTTTTAGGGTTCCGTACCAAAATGGTAAAAAAGGAACCCTTATGGTGCGACTCTGTCTGTCTGTCTGTCTGTCTGTCCGTCTGTCACAGCAAGATATCTCAGGATCTACTGATGCTATCGACTTGAAATTTGGAATAGTGTTAAAAACCGCTAACCCAAGCCTATGGGACTGAAAAAAAATCTTATACCTTTTTTACTTTTTTTTTAAAGGGGACCGAAATGGGATGTCATAAATCAAAAGTTGAGCTAATATATCGAGTGGGATATCAAATGGCTTAATATGTAGATTCCAAAACAGTTTTTATTTTTTTTCTTAGACATGTAATTTTTAATTGAAGACTAAAACCGTTAAAAAAATACCGTTCCCCCCCTATTATCTCCGAAGATACTGAACAGAAAAATCTGCAGTAATTACCGATTATTAATATTATTCTAAATATTACAGGAAAAATAAAACGGTTTTTCTAACTTGCAGCATTTTTTAGAAATTCGCAAAAATCGTAAGACAACCTTATTTGCTCCTACTAAACTAACCGCGGCATATGTCGATGTATGGGGACAACAGTTTCACAAGAGCAAAGTTAAGTTTGTCCCACCATACAGTTTTTCTTGAATTATTCACATATCTACTGACGAGTGTGTACGGAACCCTCGGTGCGCGAGTCCGACTCGCACTTGACCGGTTTTTTTAAAAGGTCTTTTAGAAATGTTTATACGTATCGATAGATTTTGAATTCATTGAGAAAGCTTATTTTTTAATCATTAAGTTTTGAACGTAAATAAAAGGCTTGTGTTATAATTCTATGCTTATATGTAGGGATGTAACGATACACAGTTTTGCCGATACGATACCGATACCGATATATAGTAGTTAATATCGGCGATACCGATACCGATATCTTAGCTTAATAATGAAGTATGAACTTCAGATATTTTTGTATCCTTATTATAACTAATGGCAATGACTACTGGCAATATTTACCAGAGAGTCAACCTTAAAAGTATAAAGTAAAAATAATAAATTGTCAACTCAAAATTCATTTTTTTTATTAAGAACCAAAGATTTAATTACCATAGTAATTATCATTGCACAAGGTAATAGAATAGACCATAAATTAAGTCAGAAATTGAAATTATTTTTTGCAGATTTTTTTTCATACAACAAATTCTTCAAATATCGGTTGTATAATATCGGCGATACCGATATATCGGCCGATATATCGGTATCGGTATCGGTATCGTTACATCCCTACTTATATGTATAACTTGTAGAGTGACCTTTGTACACAAACTCCCGAATATATTATATATATTGTTTAGTATCTATGCCCTATTTTCCACCACTTGTACAAACAGCAACACACTTAACTGCCCATTAAAGACAGAGCAGAGAGAAAATGATAACGATTGAAAGAGATATATATATATTTGTATTATGTCAACTTCAAATCAAATAACGTTTGCGTATGTGTAATGTGCCTTTGAGTTTTGTCATTGTAGTTGTTTGGGCAAAGTTTTCTTTTTCCATACTGTAAATAAAGGTTTTATTTCAACAAGACAGGTGAATTTGTCAAAATTATGATTTAGCTTTCAGACGAACGTTGGGATGAAATAAACTAATTATATTGCTAATGCTTTTATTGGTGCTTCATATTTTTGATATGATGCACCAATATAATGTAATTTATATTTATTATTCATTCATTATTTTCCATGAATTCAATAATATATGGCATTAATGTTAATAGTGACGTTGGATCAGCCATAGAAGAAAAAAATATTGTTTCAAAACTCTTCGCACACATGCATAACACGACGCCTTCAAGTGTGATTCTCTTTCTTGCAGTATTTCCCATTTTTGAAGTGTATAGTTAACTGTGTTGCTGTTTGTACCAGTTATAATTTTTCCTACTTAATAATTTAAGTTTTTTAATTTCTAGTGCTACTCTTGGCGAGAAACAAACTAAAAAGTTTTCCTTGTTTAATGATACAAGATAACCGTTATCCTGAAACTAGCATCTTCCTTACTTACTAAAAGTTTGCTGTTATGAATTTCGGAATATTGCAAGTGGGAAAAAATCACGGATGTTTGGATCTTTAAAAATCTCTAAAAACTGGTGAGTTTCTTCCGGCGCTTCTTCTCACCAGAAGGTCATTACCCGAAGCGCCAAAAGAAAAGAAAAGAAGACAAAATAATGTAAGACATGTAAAAGAGCCCTTGAGGGCCTACTTACAGAAATAAATTATTTTATTTTATTTTAAATCTGGACTCTTGAGAATTTTACAGGAATAATGAAATGAAATGATTTACTTCGGAGAGACAAGTGTCCATACTTAATTAGTACCATAAATAGTAATATTAATATTTTTTTTACTATTATTAATATTAGTAGGCACATAGAAATTAACAGTTGGTTAGTAAAAAAGAAAATGCTCATTGAATCTCACATGCACCGGCATCCAAAGAGTGAACCCTGAAAGTAAACGTTTTTCGACTATACATCACATAACTTTTTTTACTCCTAATAGTTGTTAGAATTAATAGCAGTTAAATAGATGGAAACATCAAGGACTCAGGAACAAATACTCTGTCAAGCTCATCACGGAAATATTTGCCCTTACCAGCATTTGAACCCGGGACCTCTATATAGCTTCGTATGCTGTATCATTCCTTTCCAAGCTAAACATGTCACGTCAAACTCACTAACGATATGATCAGGAAAATGAAACAAAACTAGAATCTAATATGTGTAAGCACCAAACTCTTACCGAGAGAGTTTTACCGAAGTAAGATATATAAAATGACCTTTGCATTGAAAAATCATCTTTGACACTTTTTAGATTGTTGAATGAAAGCTACCACATCGAAAAAGGTTATAGTCATTTTCAAAAAAATTGTACATAGTTAAGGGCCTAATAAAAACAAAATCACGATCGCTTCCTCTGTGTTACGAAAGTTAGGCATACAAACTATATGGGTAACTTTCGTAACGTAGAGAAATAAATTAAGCTTTGTCTTAATTAAATCCCTTAATTGTGTACAATTTTTTTGAAAATGACTCTATAGTACATTGTGTATTAAGGGAAGGAAGAAGGGGATCACTAACGAGAATCTATTAGAAGCCCTACACCGAAGATGGAGAGCTTTTAATGAATCGAGTTTGTAATCTGCTTACTGCCTGTGATACACACGATGTGTTTAATCACATTTGCGAGGAAAAAAATAAAACCAAAAACATCAAATAAACTAAACGCACCGGCTTCATCTGTCAACTTGTTCAATGTCGTCTTCTACAGATAATGCTAAGAACAGCGTTTAGTTTTCAATTGTTCCGATTTTCAAAATGAAATTTACTAAAATAATTGCAATATTATGTAAAATTATAGTAAAATGTACCGTATAAGTTTTATATACAGTAGAAATGGGTTTATAGGCAAGTTTTGAATATAGAAAATAAGCCTTGGCTGGTTTGAAACCTCCTTAGTCTGAAATGAAGTACGAGTGGGTTTTATATTTTAAAACTAAACTCATAAGTCCCTCGGGAGTTATAGATTTTCATACAGATTTACCTCCTGTGGGAGGTTATAGATGTTTGCGGGTTGACAGAGCCCTAGTGCTTTATGCAGTAGCAGTTGCTGTGTTTTAATTTATGTATAGTGACGGTATAATTTTCTATTCACTAGGCTTTTAATGTACTAGCTTTCTAAGCCACATCGACTAACATCGTCCGTTACGGCTGGCTTTTATTTTCTTTTATTTTGTTTCATTTGACATCGCGCTTAATTCCCCGCCGAGCTCTCGACTTTTCCCTTTGTTTGTATTTTAAAGAAAAACAATTTCGAAACTTCTCCCTGTCACTGTCGGTTCCTTTTGAATTGGATTTTTCTTTCTCCTTTAACAGAGATAATATCTTCCCGACGGAAGTTCACTCGGTGAGTTTAGGTACTTGAGAATGCTATAAAAAGACAGACTCCGGGATAAACATATTTTTATTTAGCAATTTAGATAAAAATGCAAATACTTGTACGTGAGCTTGAGATAATGTTTCTTATACCTATTATTATTAGCCGCATTTTTTGTGATAAACGTTATATTAAAAAATAACAAGCTAACGTTGTTGACAATCGAAGTCTGCTAAATATTTTTTTCTAAAGGTTAGTCGTCTCATTTTTTATTTCTCTGTAAAGCTTCCGTAGTTATTGTTTTACTCGTACACGTGACGAATTCGTCTCAAATTATTTAACATTCGTCCTCGCCCGGCTCTGAGGACTCGTCAAATATTAAAGGAGCAGAGCTCGACTCTGCGTCAAGTAACTGCTAGTCTGATAAACTATTAACACGGATTTTTTTTTTGACAGTAAGGTTCAATCATCTCTCACTATGTCTCACTGCTGGCACATGCCTCTCTCTTAGATGAGAAGTAGTGAAGTAACGGGTTTGTTAATGAGAAATTGATTTTGCGACTCCTTTTAAAATCAGGTAACACCACAGAAATATACCGAGGTAGAAGAAAAAAGTGTATGTACCTCGCGTGCTAAAAAGAAGTGGCAACAACCTACTTTGCATGAGTTTCCGTCAATATTATTATCAGATTTGAAAATCTGATAATAATTATTTTCATCACACTTGCTCGAAAATGATGTCATTACACGTAGGTTCTGCGGGCCGTAAATGGCCTATTACGCCCTAGGGCGTAATGGTTTTCTTTTTAAATTTGAAACGCTGGTTCTGTTTTACTCTTATTTGTCATGTTCAAAGGAAACGCCAACTTGCTTTTTTAACTTTTATCACTGAAATATTTATTTAAAGATAACAGTAATTGCAAATACATATAAACACATATTTCGGTTACATTAATTAAATGTTTAAATAATGTATTTCTTTATTTTGCAAATATAAAATCAACTAAAATGGCCGTTACCGCTATGGTTTCCGAATGAATGTCACTGTCTGTTTTAATATTTTCTTGTCATACTGGGTCGAAAAGTAAGGTTATTTTAATCAGATTTCCTCACAAGTGTGATGAAAAACATTGTGTGTGCCACGGGCGGTAAAGGAATTACAAACTCGTGTTATTAAATCCCTCGGTTTCACCTCGGGCTTATAACAAACACTCGTTTGTAATGCCTTACTTACCGCCCTAGATACACAATGTACTATTCTTCAAATACCACCAAATGAAATGGAAAATTATGTTTACCATGACCAAATTACACTTTTGGTGTCAAACACCTAGCGAAAAACGTTACACGCTTAGTTTCTATACAAATCGATGAACTATCTCGATATATTTTGGTTGGTAGCACCCATTTCAAACAAGTTTATATGATAAAGGTAATTAAATCTTTCTAACTTATGAAGCGACTTCAAAATAGCAGGACGTTCTTATTTGGGTTGTATTTTTAATGCCGCAATATTAAGTTAATAATTGTCCTGTGGCTTAGTCATTCTGAACTATTATTTTTGATTCGGATTTTCTTTATCCCTGGAGTCTTAAGCCTGCGAAATGAATTCGAAAACCGTACGGCATCGAACGTTGACGTCCATAACTCCCTCGTAACTTTCGTCGCTCCTAATTCAATTCCCCAATATCCTGACGGCCAAACCTCAGCTTAGTTCTTCTAAATTCTGTCACGTTCTGCGTCTATCGGGCTCTCTCGGTTCGTAGAATATTCAACGACGGCCGAGGGAACGACGCCTGTGATAGCGAGTATCGATCGTCGCTTCGGGAAATATGCCTTGCAAATATAAACGTTGGCCGCCGGCCAACTCGTATGTTTATATGGAAATAATTAACAGTACGAGCCAAAGGCTTGTGTGATGGTCGTGTTTGGCTTAAATTTTGTAATTAAATGAGTAGTTGTAAAATAGAGCATATGGCAACTTTTGCGTAGAATAAACTTGGTGCCTACTTAGCTTTTATCATGATCATCAGCCTATAGGGAACGTGCACGAACTATAGGTGGCAGCACTAAACGACAAAAGAGACACGGGAAGACAATAAAGGAAACTATCGCCCCTGTGAAATCAAGCTGTCAATGTCAATGATAATATGAAAGTGTCAATGTCAAATATAGTAAGTCGTAGCTACACTGACGTTAATCGTCCTTCAACGCGATAAATTAACGTTATTAACGGCGTTTTCGCCAATGTGGCCCCAGCATGAGAGGGTATATGATTTAGATTGGCGGCACCAGTTGGCAGCACCTTCGTCGTGCACGTTCCCTATATACGTCCCACTGGGCACAGGCCTGCCCTCATAGATGAGTGAATGGGCTGTAGTCTCCACGCTGACTCAGAGCGGGTTGGGGACTTCCTTTAAACTTAGCTTTGACTTAACTTTTATATTAATATGTTACATTTACGATCAGAGTTCATAAGTATCTGCGGGGTTTGCTCGCTTTACTGTAGGCTCCATTAATGCTCACCATCAGATATGATTGGAGTCAAGAGCGCGTACATTTAATGTAAAAAAACAGATACACAGTATCATTTTATTCGACAAATTTAATACTTTTGTAACTGCTGCAATCCTCTTCTTTTTCTTCGGTATCACTCTTGACAATTTTTGCTCTTGGGTGGTCTAGTTTGACACTTTTAGCATCGGTGGCACGCTTTACGACACGTCGTGTCACCATTCTTGCTTTAAGCTTATTTTGTGATAATGGGCATTAAAGTTTAAGGAAGCCTGTTTAACTGAACTTGATCGAGGACGCCAATGTGTTTATTAATGTACATGCGTATACATTATATGATAATGAATAAGAATACTTATATAAATAAAAATATGATTTACTAACAAAGTACTTAGTCAGCGAAAGCTTAACAAACGGCTGCCAAATTTTAATTAGCGCTGGCAATAGGTGATCTCTGGAGTACATATGTCCGAAGTTAACTCGTTACGTGAAATATTAAGAGCAAAGTTTTTGCTAAATGGGATCAAGTTTAATGTAGGCCGGATGTAGGCAGGTCGCACGCGCCTGAGAACTGAATAATTAATTGTTCGCTTCGAGAACGACCATATTGTTCGTTTGTAGGAATTGCCAAGGTGTGTTTGTTGCCAAGCGAACGGAATCGAAAAAGTCGAAATGTACTTTATACTTTTGGGGTAGTTAGAAATTGACCAATTTTTTTTTCATTTAAGTGGTGCACAAAACGCGGCATATTACGAAAAATTCTAGGAGAAATTGTGAAAAATAAAATATTCCCAACACATCTAGTGACTGGAACAAAGTCAATGCATTTAATAATTTTATGCCACACCTGGCCATAAAGTGCGCTTTCTGGCCAAGTGTAGACATGAAATGCTGTGCAAAACACGGGAGGTAACAAAGAAAGCCCTTGATCGCATATTTACGTCCCTCGCCTGCGGCTCGGGCCGCAAACATCTGCGATCTCGGCCTTTCTTTGTATTACCATCGTAGTTGTGTAATATACGATTTATTCAGTATTTAAATAAACAATAAAGGCCTACGTAATTTTCCGTAGATATTATAGGCGTAGACGTTATGCCAATGCAATGATAAAACATTTTTTCTACTCCTGTACTTTTATGAGTCTTTTACTTGGTCACGAACATTAATATAAGAACATACATAATATGAGTTCAGAGAAGTCTATACTCTATTCCCCATAGCAGCACTAGTGTCGTTATAGTCGCAAAACAATACTGCTAGCAGTCACAGACTTTTAAATCTAGGTTAAACTTAGGTCAAGGATTAAGCGCTCAATTCTAACTTTACGATAAAAATACACAACTACCAACTTAACAAACAATTAAATTTTAAGAAAATCTTTTCGAACTACCCATTGATGCCAACATAAAAAAATATTTTTAATATCGTCACTGCGTGTCACTAGCGAGTATACGTAAAATTAAAAAAAGTTTACCATAGACACATATTGTCAGTCATATGTCATATTTGCCTTGTTTGCGTGCTATGTTTAATTTTGTATTTTATATTTTAAAACCTAGTCGTAGAAAAAGTATTGTATGCATTGTTGTATAATTAAGTCAAAAAACGCTCATGGCGTCTCTATTTGCGATACTCGCCACCCCGGTGGCTCGTATCGCAACTCGCACCATTCACATTTTTTGAGCCTACTTATACAACTGTTGTATAAAATACTATAGTTTTTTTTTATTCAAACAACATTCAGAAATCAAATGCCGTAGTTACAAGACAAACGATGAGGTGGACCGTATTTCAATGCTGACTAATTAGCTGTTCCGTTAAAATGCTTGGACTCAATTCATTTTTCGTGAAGACACTAAATTAATATCACAGGGATCAGTATAATCAGACTTTTCGCGAAATTCCTCGTTTTAGCGTGAAAACACGGTTTATGCGATCTTACATATATGTTAGCACAGACAGATATAATGTTAATATAAATAACAAATTGTGTCGTAATTAAGATAATTTATACCTCTTCCCTTTGACGTAAACAAATGCAATTCCACCAAAAACGTAAATGTCAAAATGGGACCCCAGGATCAATATTAACAATATCGTGGCTTTAGACTTTGTCGACAATAGATTTGAGATCTAAATGAATGCTAAGTTAAACCTATGATAAACACAAATTAAAGTTAAAGATTTGACTCGGCTAGTTTTTACTGGCAAATATTTTTTATTAATTCAACAATTTTATGGATAGGTAAAACAAAATGTCATATAAATTCAATAACACAGAGACATATTGCTTCCACATAAAATATGGGATCGGGTAAAGTAAAAGTTACGTTTCTTTTAGTCAGCGAATTGAAATGTAGGTAACATTTGGGACTGTATGTTTCAGACGTCGCAGGGGAGAGGAGACTCGTGAAGGAAAACAATCGAACCAAGGTAAGATTTAGTGAATGTCGATATGCAAATTTATTATTGTTTTTGTCGTGAGCAATATGGCTGCCGCGGAAAGATTCCTTTTGGAACTGTATTAAAATCGTGCTTTGAATAAAAAGATCGAGCTACTGCTGATAACAAAATTTTCTGCATGGTTATGTTATGTTATATGATAAGAAAAAAACTATTAAAAATATATTCACAATTTTCACCTATTATTATAACAAAACGGGGTTAAATCGCATAAAAGGGCATTTTTATTTTAAAATCTACGGTTAAGCGAAACTTAAGCTATGTCCAAATACCGTCTAACCTGTCAGTCCGTGACGAAATGTATGGAGTTTGACACTAATCGTCAGTTCTGTGACGACCTGCTAACTGTCAGTTAAGAACGCACTTTAAATAAAAAAGCCCAAAAACATGATATTACCTACACGTCTCGGACACGTCATGTTGTGATGTCACGAAGGGACTTAAACAGTCGAGGTCATGAACAATGTTTTGAAATAAGCCGTAGTATCACTTTGACCGACACTTCTGTTACCTATATTTAAAAAAGATTCTCAAGACTATTGAGATGACTTGTAAAGTCATCTCAATTGTCTTGAGAATCTTATCTTGAGAACCTTTTATAAAAACACTCAGGGCTTAACCTGTCAAGGGGATGAAATAATTGAAAATTTATCCGTAACATCGGATAGGGAATTATAAAAGAAAAACATCTCGGGTCGGGCGAGGGTTGAAATCTCCTAGTTTAGCATGTCCCTGAAATCCTCCCCGTCAGCTAGTGACGTCACTGGCCGATGTCGGTATTTCCGTCCCATTTTCCTACCTATTTCAAATTCAGAGATTCTCAAATCGGCTATAATCATTATGGTATAACCTATATAAACTCATTAATTTTGCATTTTGCACGAATGCATTTATCAATGTAGATACAGTACTAATTCCAATGCATGTTTCAATGAATACGTGTTATAATGTTGGTGTTTGTAGAATACAAACTTGTTGTTGGATTAAATTGTGCAGAGCAAAAATTTTAATTACTAGCATAATATTTGTTCAATATGCGGATTAGTTAGCATTATGTATAAAATTAGAGTGCCTAAATGAAAGCAATCTTATCTTATGTTTATCTTGAAAGTGAGATAATGAATATTTAGTCGTTTCTAAATTCCGGTTATTAGTAAACGTCAAGCACGACAGCTGATGCCTAATTAATAGGCTGCAAGCGAACCCTCGTTATCGCATTATAGTCATTATCGAGCAGTTCGCTTAGCATATTATCGACAGCGGTCAGCTCTAAAGTTGTTCGCCGAAGGAAGCTGTTTGCTCGGCGTGCAAGATTAATGATGGCAGGACGACACGACGCAGCCAGGGGGAACAAGTGGGGGAGGGGGGGATTCTCGGTTCAATTCCTCGACAGAACACCGTAATACCGTAATAGTCATGTCGTATTTAGGCTAATTGCTACCAGATATCCGTGAAGCCTGGTTACGTTCTCTATTCAGCGCTCGTAGACGAATGCTTAATAGAAGTGATTACGCGGGGAGAGTAATGTGAACCACCTTTAGTTACCTTTAGGTAATCGTACTGAAAGCATACGCTTTGTTGATCGAAATCCATTAAAGTTGTTACTTCGTCGATTACTTTCTTTTATTTTACGAACGGAAAAAATATGTTTAATTTAGAGATATTGATATCTTAAGAAGTGGATAGCACACTGTGATTCCTTTAAATACCTATTCAGTTCGTACGCTTCGCGGCTCGAGCTTTTCTCAAAACACAAGTAACGGCGAATCTTAAAAGCTTAGCCGGGCTAAACCGGATTAATTGCGGCTTGCACTTCGAAACCGCACTATTTTCCGCCCGAGCGCTCATTGGGACCATTAAAAATCCCGGACAGCGGAATTAGTTGGAAAACGGAACTAGTCTCAATCGTTCCGTCAATCCCGGGAAATTGATGAGTCAGGCGATCGCACAAAGCCTCCGGGAAACAATGCTACCGCCTTTCAGAGCTTCCCTCGCGCAATTAAGTGAGCCTTTTTGTTCACCCGCGCTTCTGCTACTACATTATCGGATACAATGCCCCATGATTTGCGGAAATACTGAGATTATTTTTGCGCCACGAGTGTTCGAGTCCCGTCTGATTCGTGTTCGTCATTCCATCTTAGATTAGCGTGTATTGTTGCGTGGAAATTGAATCCTGTTTAGCCAATGGCGTGCGTGCTTGTACATTTTACGAGGTATTTGCGTTATAAATGATAGATTATGATGTGTCACGTCTAACGAGATTTCTATATCAAATGCCCGGCTCGCTGTCATGCTAATCTGCCGTGTCGGTGCAGATACCGCTTGGTATAATGACGATGTGATTAACATAAGCCTACGGCAATAGTCCTGTGTCCGTGGTTTATTTAGTCGAGATTTATGGGCACAGGATCCTAAACTAATAACTAACACAATCCACTGCTGAACCCTCTTTGTAGCCTTTATTGAACGTCATATTAGAAAATATGTTGTTTGATAAAACACGAAGTATGATTATGCAGGATGCCACATGTGGAATATATAGACCTGTAGGCTTATGATGCTACGCTTTGTCGCGTGATAAATAAATGATAAAGCATCCCGTCACTCTCACACACATATTGTCAGAACGGAACGGATGATTTACCATTTATTTATCGCGTGACAAAGCGTAGCATCATAAGCCTACTGAAATACGACTACCTATTGAAGTTATATTATAGGGGGGGGATAGTAATTTATTGCCTATTTTCGTAATATCGTGACATGTCCGTGTTTGGGTCATGAACCTTAATATATGTACCAAATTTCAACTCAATCGGACTAGTACTTTCGGAGCAAATTGGCTGTGACAGACAGACAGACAGACAGGCGGACAGACAGACACACGAGTGATCCTATAAGGGTTTCGTTTTTTCTTTTTGAGATACGGAACCCTAAAAGCAATTGAGTTTCGGAGTACCATGATCAACTTACAAGTTAAATATCAGACTAGATTCAGAAAATATAAGTAGTCATATAAATATACAAACACCCATATTCTTATATAACTCTCATATTTCTTGACTGCAGATGAGTGTTATGTTTCTGATAATCATAACAGTTACATTACCTGACTAAGCATGAAAAAAAAAAGAATTCATTTTTTTTTCAAACATTTTAATGCGACAACAAGGAAAAGGTCTTTCGTCTTTCCCGTTACCTATTCTCTATTGTTTTTTTTTGCCTCTGAAAGTGCGTCTCAGCAAATGTTTAATGAAATTTCCGTTTTTAAGTTTCAGATCGACCCTAGCTAAAGAACAAAGTAATTTATAACTGAAGAACAGCGATTGTAATGGAAAACAAAAGGAAAATCACGCAAAATGAAAACAGAACACGGAAATGGGCAAGGAGGATTGCAAGACTGAAGAAAGAATAATGAGAAGATGATGGAAAATAGAAGAATGAAAAGACCGAATACAGAAGAATAAAAAGAAGATTGAAGAACATAATGGCACATTCGTGATCTACCCTGTAGATCCGGGCTTTTGTAGTTTAGTTCCACATCAGAAGCTCGTCTCTACAGGTATCTCACGGCTGGAAGACCTCGCTACTTGTTCAGCTTTCAACACTAAGAAACTAACCCAAGAAAATCACATAATTCGCCTGTAGACTCGATTTTTTTTCTGTCGTAAATCGATTCTACTATTTGTGAGGAACAAATATCTATATGACACCTAATACATTTGTATAAGTATAACAGCCACAAATTTGAAACAGCATTGAAAACGCTCTATACAAAACGAGAGGAACCTATGACATCATCGGTTTTATCGCTGTACTAAGTTGTATGAAAAAAATTGCATTTTGCCATTTTGAGCACGAAAAAGTGCGTTTAAGCACATAGTTCTTGTACATTTATTTTTTCAGTGTTATTTAAGCATTCCGAAATTGACTTTAATTTTTCTTTAAGACGATAAAAAAAAGTTGTTTTTTTAAACTTTGTGGTCTCATAACATAACATAACTTTATATTTTCTATACATTTTTGGTTTATTTCTTTTGTGTTATATTTTAGTATTTTCCAATCCATGTGACTATATTATGTTGTAAAATTCAACATTAGTCAACATCCGAATTGATTGTTGCATTTCGGAGCTTGCGTCTGTTTCTTGTATTTAGACTTTGACCTAATCTAGCAATATGTAAAAGATGTTTGACTCCCTAAGGGCGCGGCCCCATGTCGACGGCACGGCGCCGTCCACCGTGGAACGGCACGACGCCGTCACCGTGCGACGGTACGGCGTCGTGCCGTCGGACGGCGCCGTCAACGGCGCCGTGAACGGTGCCGTGGACGGTGTGACGGCGCCGTGAACGGTGCCGTGAACGGTGTGACGGCGTCGTGGACGGTGTCGTGTACGGCACACGGTACCGTGTGCGGCGCACCGCACACTGCACTCTTCCCGCTACACTGTGGATCGAAAATCGACTCTCCATAGAAATAGGGACTTATTTTTGTAAGTGTATAATTTTTTTATTGAAATCGTATCCTTTCATCATTTTTAGGGTAAAAAATGATTTTGAGAATGGGATTTGGCTAAAAAACCGACGAGTCATAATTTTTTTTCTTTAATTTTGTATGCTATAGGAAAAAACGGAATAAAGAACGGAATTTCTTTCTTTCTTTTTTTATCTCTCCCTCTTTCTGTCTTTCTCTCTTTCTCTCCCTCTTTCTTTCAGTCTCTTTACTCTTTCTTTCTTTCTCTCTCTCTCTCTTTTTGTCTTTCTTTCTTTCTTTATTTCTCTCTTTCTCTCTCTCTTTCTTTGTTTGTTTGTTGCTTTCTTTCTTTTCTTGCTTCCTTCCTTTCTTCCTTCTTTCTTTCTGTCATCCACCCATTCATTCATCTATTCATTCATTCATTCAACCATCCAGAAGATTACGTATCTCTCTTCAAGATAACCTTTAAGGACATCATAGAAACTTTTAGAAATATAGGTCTTTGAACTACACTTCAGTATATGGCGATATTTCTCGAAGGAGTGAAAGAGATAGCACTGTTAGAAAGAGACAGCTATAAAATAAATAAAAATAAAATAAAGATGATTTATTTCCGGTAAAAGAAACCCATATGTACAAATTAGATTATTGCAAGTTAAATAAAAATGCTGATGTTCGAGAAATGTGCGAAAGAATACCAATAATATAATTTTTAGTATGATTTAAGGAAAGTTTTATGCCAGCAATTTTTTCTGTCTTCCGGCCGCTTTCCGACTCCGTCGAACAGAAAAATTGTATATGTATAAACCTTGGCCAGTAAATAAAGAAAGCCTCCGATCACATGTAATTGTCGGCCGAGGCGAAGCCGAGCCACTGCTTACTCTACTGGTCTATGTATGTAATATAGTATTTGAGCGTCTCGTAGCGTAGGTAAGGTACTTCCAAATATTAAGGCAAACACCGACTTCAAAAAAATAGTGTTCATAAAACTTTTATTTCTTGATTTTCTTAATTTCAGTAGTGATCGAATTACGCTGTTAAGTAGGTACAAGTTTTCCTAGTGACTGATACACACATAACTCTATCTCAAAAACTACTGAACCCATTTTGATGAAAGTACACATTGACATTGCGAATTAAACCGAATGATGATGATATAATCACAAAATTAAAAAAATTAAAATAACCGACTTTCAGTGAACCTATTTTGATACGAGATGCACGAGTGAATATGAACAATTCCCAAATCGCCGTATATAATGCCTATAATATTCGAAGAGTTCCCTCGATTTCTCCAAGATCCCATCATCAGATCTCGGTTTGATTAGACCACTCTGGAGGACAAATCCGTTTCAGACAAAAAAATAATTTTCCAAATTGGTCCAGCTGTCTTTGAGTAATAGGGTAAAAAATGAAAACCGTCCTTCTTTTGTGGAAGTCTGTTAATAACGGACTTCAAATGAAGAGATTCGATAAGATGTGTAATTCACTATTAAAAATACCCAAATCGCTTATTTTTCTCGATTTTTCCAAGATTCCATCATCAGATCCTGATTTGTTTGCAAGTGGACTACCTCAGAGGTATACCCTTTCAAATAAAAAAAGAATTTTCCATATCGGCTTAGGCATCTTCAAGTAATCGGGGAGCAAACCTACATAGAATGTTCTCATTGTTTTGAAGTCGGTTAACACTAGAAATTCATTTGTAATAAGAAATGCATGCCTATAATATTTGAAGAGTTCCCTCAATAGGCTACTTGACAGGTTTCTGAAAAGTCAATCCGATTGTTTAATGATGTCTATTGAGCACTCAGAAAGTGGTAATTTTTAATTCTTTTGTGTTTTTTTTCCGAAAAAAGCAAATAAAAATGCACTTTTAAAATTAGCCGCCAAAACGGTTTCTCGGACAATATGGCGTCTATGACGACACATGATAGTAAACCGACAAATGTCAACGAGGATCGCATAACGTTCTACCTTTAAAAATAGGATTGACAGATGCTGTCGATGCTGTTTACTATGGTGTGACGTCATCGGTCAATCCAAACCGTTTTCGATAAAATGGCGACAGATAAAAAATAATAAATTTTCATCCGAGTTTTAAAAATAAATTATCCATTTATTTTTAGTAATATTGACGTAAATTGGTTTTAATACTTATAATTAATACATATATCCATAATTCTTCCATTATTTTTCACACTGTCAAGTAGCCTATTCCTCCAACATCCCATCATCAAGTCCTGATTTGGTTGCAATGGGACCACCTCTAAAATATTCAAACATCATTCTTTCAAACAAAAAAAGAATTTATAATTGGTTCAGCCGTCTTCGAGTAGGTAATCGGTGAACAAACACACAAAAAAAACGTCCTTCTTTTGAAAGCCGGTTAAAATGTCGCCGCGACCTCACTCATTCTCAGTGTGCCATACCCCGCGATTTTTCTATACAAATTGATGATTCTAGATTCGCCGCAGTGTGAGATTCGCCTAAAACAAAACTACCGAGCCGTGCGCCGTCCACCGGTGCGGTGTGCCGTTCACGGCACCGTGGACGGCGCCGTCACACCGTTCACGACACCGTTCACGGCGCCGTCACACCGTCCACGGCACCGTTCACGGCGCCGTCCACGGTGCCGTCCGACGGCACGACGCCGTACCGTCGCACGGTGACGGCGCCGTGCCGTTCCACGGCGGACGGCGCCGTGCCGTCGACATGGGGCCGCGCCCTAACGTCATATATTAACTGCTAATTTGTCTCAAATGTATGTTGAAAATATTTACGTGTTTTTGAAATTGCGTTGCAATCTTTTCTATTTAGCCATCATTTTCTGATTTCTTTAAAAAAATACACTGGGAATTAAAATTACCAAAACTTACACTTACATCAAGGAGTGACTTGCTACGGTCTACACAGATTCACATGAAAGATAAAGATACAAAGTAAATACTATACCAACAAGTGCAGTCAGTAAAAGCTTTTACTAGCTACTAAAAACTTAATCCTTTCACTGCGTTTAAGTGCCTTTTAGCGCATCAACTTTACACCTACCAGGGTATCAGGAGTGATAAGAATATTGTAGCAAATAAAGACGAGTGCTCTACGTGCTCTCTAAATGTGGCTAATAGCAATCTACCACAGCAACTAAATAAGCTTGTTGAAAATTAACCTTAAATGAGTTAAAATAAATGTAACCAGGTAAAAATTTATAAAAGTAAATAAATAAGTAATCACAATTGTAAATTCCGTCGGGCACACCTAATTTGCTAGATTAGTCGGTTTTGTAGTATAACATGAAAATTATTATTGTTTTTATAACGTGATTGACTATTTCCGTCAGTTTTATGACCAAAGAGTAATAAAGGTATTTTTTTTCAGAGTGGGATTCTCAAATGATTTTTTAGGAAAAATGAGTTACTGGAAAATTCATAACAATTTTTTTTTCAACCTTATAAACTAAAATACTCGTAAAGCTTCTCCATCGTTTACACTTTGCTAGAATAAATATTTTTGCGCGAACAGGAGAAAAGCTTTAGCTGGAAAATATTCTGGGAAAAATACTGACCTAGCTAGGTGATATTCCTGGTTTTAAGTGCCCCATATAGTGTCTCAGTGAAGCTAGGATTTGTGCAGTTTATGATGCTTCTGAACGTACGCTTCGCGCTAAAGGCTCGGTATATAGATGTACCTTACTTCAGTTGAGAACATGAATTAAATCGACCGATTCTATTTATTACTGCTGGCACCCAATAACTTTAGCTGTTATATTAGAACAGCTAAATTTATCGGGTGCCAGGAGTTCTGACGGAAAACGTTCGATCGAAAGCCTCATTTCGTTAGCGTCGACGAAATGAAAATTGGATTTTCATGTTAGCGATAACTATTTTCTCTGGAACCGTAAAATTTTCATCATTGAAAAGGTTGTCATACACTATGAAAGCAAACGTTTCTGCTTTAATAAAAATTCATGTATTTGGGTGTAGCACATTGCTGCTATCAATTTCACAATAGAGGAGGACACGTAACCTGTGGTAGATAGCGCTACAAGCCTCTCGAAAAGGCGTAAAAAAAGATGATGCGACACATTGGGTTTATTGGAAAACCGCCCGTTTTGGCTCGGAGAGCCGTGAAGATGCGGGTTTGAATCTCGCCCGGGCCATTTAAAATTCAGTTTTTACTTCAAGAAAAACTATTTGTCATATAGTACCCATTAGTTTAAGTTAGGTCGATTTTATATATATCAATTCCAAGAATAAAGCAGTTTAATTTAAAAATATATTCGATAAAATCATAAGGCAATAAAATGAAATAGTCGATGAAACGTTTCTCGGCAATCCCAGGGTAAATCTTTACATTTTTGTTAATATTACCACAGCGACATTATTGTAAAGCAACGCGGACTTTGTAGGGAGTGTATTTCCCCTCTGACAAGCAATTTGTGCCATTGATCATATTCGTTCTATAAAACTAGTTGCAATTGAATTAGTCGTCAGACTAAATCTAGTAACTCACCTGAAGAGACCTCCGTGAATATGCCGAATTGTTCCGTATTTCACTGCAAAAGGAGATCTAACATGTCAAACGTACAAAGAGATGGTGCTTCCTTCCACGCCTAAAGTATTAACTTCCTTTAAAACATAAAAATCTGATTTGACATTATTTTAAGTTTGTTTACTAGTTGACAAACAAACAGTAGTTTTGCTAAACTTGGCGTGAAAATAATGTTTGTACCAAATTTTTACACGAAAAAAAAGAGTGTAAAGTTTAGGTAATCATATTGTTTACTGTACTTTAACTATTGAATGCTTAACAGATTTTTCATCACACTTGCTCGAAAATGGTGTCATTACACGTAGGTTCTGCGGGCCGTAAATGGCCTATTACGCCCTAGGGCGTAATGGTTTTCTTTTTAAATTTGAAACGATGGTTTTGTTTTACTCTTATTTGTCGTGTTCAAAGGAAATGCCAATTTACTTTTTTAACTTTTATCACTGAAATATTATTTGAAGAGAACTGTTATTGCAAATACATATAAACACATATTTCTGTAACATTAACTTAATGTTTAAATAGTCTATTTCAGTATTTTGCAAATATAAAATCAACCGTTTTAGGTCTTTACCGTTATGATTTCCGAACGTGACTTGACTGACATTCGCAGTGTCTATGGAATGGATATATGTCACTAATGTCATTGTCAGTGTTACAATTTTATTGAGGTTAAGTAAGGTTATTTTAATTAGATTTCCTCACAAGTGTGATAAAAAACATTGTGTGTGCCACGGGCGGTAAAGGAATTACAAACTCGTGTTATTAAAGCCCTCGGCTTCGCCTCGGCCTTGTAACAAACATTCGTTTGTAATACCTTACTTACCGCCCTTGATACACAATGTACTATTAAAGTGGTATTGTTTGAATTCTTTTGCTATTCTGAGTGTTAAAGTGTAAACTAACAATGAATGTAACTAAGTAATGAAAATTCATGGTTTTAATTCTATCATTAGATCGTTATTTTATTTCTGCTGTAGATTGGTACTGTAATTATTTGCACTATTAATTTGTAGTTTATAAAAAAATATGAAAATATACATACAAGACATAAAAGCATTATAAAACCGTATATTAATCATTATACGAAGACTGGCAAAAAGTCATTATTATGTAGCTAATAAGCAGTTACGCACACTGGATGTGAAAATATTACATATATACAGAAATTGTTCCTTAGGGAATGAAAAGATCCCTATCTTTATTAACATTGTTTTACATAGCTATTACTTAGGTACTATGTTAGCAAAATAGGGTCTAGATTAGAATAAAGAATGTCCATAAAATCCTCTACTCTTAGATGGAAAACTTTATGCTGTTATAGATTAAGATGTGTTATCGTAAGAGCTTTTTTTTTAATTTGTATGTAGAGTGCATTGGGGTAAATCCGAGCACGGGGTAATTCTGAAAATAAGGATTTCGCATAATACACGCAACATATATTTACTTTAATACGCTCACACTGTACTAGACATACTGATAGCGCTTCGACTAATTATGAAACCTCCAAAATATTGCAAAGTTTACTGAAAATTCGTAATTTTCAACATTAATCCACAGTCGAAATTACCCCAATGCACTATATCGCGTTTGATCCTAAGATACCATAATTATGGACAATCGAAAATCGTGCTTCGAAGCAAAGCACAGAAGAGCGCTTTAAAAATAAAGAATTCTACGGTACTTAAATATTGTCTAAAACTTTATCGTCTAACTTTCCTTTGCGACACGATGTATTGATTTGACACTAACTTTCAGTTTCGTCACTCCTCAAAATATGTAGAATTTAAAAAAAACGCTCTGAAATGTTATTCTGCGTGGCTTTTAAAGGTATTTGAGTCTGTTATGTTGTCATTTACTTAAACGAGTAGTATTAAGGTATGCAGTAGATATTTATTGCTATGCTCATATTTTATGTGTGATTGATGTCAAACATTTATATGAATGCGCTGTAACATGTTATTTATACTTTTATGTTATTTTTCAGCATTACATATACGAACACTGCAGCTGGAAGATATATGAATTTGTTATTTAAAATATGTTGTTTTAGATTTGATTATGTTGATTTAATAATAACTAAATATCACTAGTAAATAAATAATTTAATTTAAATTAAATATCTATATAACGACGACTCCAATAATTAAAGATGCTACGTCAATATTTTTTTCTACCCCTGCATGTCTTCCTCGCTCCTAATTCTAACTATTATCTTAAATAGCTACCGGCAGTCAATTTTAAGGAGGCTTCGTTATTCTGATGTAAGCAATGATTATTAAAATATTTGTATTAAAATGTATCTAGGTACTCATTACCTAAATAGAGTTATTTCAAAATAAAAAGTTATATCAATTCACTATAAATAAATATTATCACTGTCATCAAAATTAAATAGTCCTGTTCGTATTAGTTTGAAGAATTGACTGAGACTGATTGAGATTGATTGAGACTCATGATTATGAGTAACGATAAATATGAGATACAAATGTGAAGCAATTCAATCGAGTTAGTCCTGTTAGCATTTTTGGTACTAGAATTGTCGCATAAATGTCCTAAACCTTTCTAGGGGCTTTCTATAATCAAAAATTCTACAATGGTATCAGTGGCGTGGCGTAAAAGATATCATCGGGCAAGCCGGTGCAGATTTGGTGTACATTTTCCTTAAGAGCTGTAGAATAAGGTGCTGAAATGCCTGATATTAGGCAAGCCGGTAGGAATCGAGTTCTTTGGACGCCACGCTACTGGTACCAATGTATACTTACACCCAATATACGTTACGGGGCCCCTTCGAAAAACGCAATGGCTCCGCACCTAGATAATATTTTAATAAAACATATTCTTCGTAATGCTATACATTTGTAAAAATAGAACAAGACAGTCGCAAGACAAAGAGCACGCGATATGCGATAGAGAGAGACGGTCGGATTCTGTTGCGAAGTTGCCAAGCTATAGTAACCGCGAGGCGATATCGCGCAATGAGCCACTCCAGAGCCACACTAGGCCTTAGTGATACACGTTCTCATGGACTGCAACATGCTATGCCGCACATGGTAAATTATATTAGGAGCGAGATTCCCACCGGCTTACCTAATGTTAGACTTTTGTGCAACTGTATGGTTCTTAATAAATATACCTACGTCCAATACGTTCCGGCCTTGCCAGGAATATTTCGACGACACGCCATTGGTGGTAAGTAACGAAGTATCTTTCTAAAGGATACACTCTACGCATGGTAGGTTAGGTACATACTTTTAAATATACAGTAAAAACGACCCTATTACAATAGAAGTAGAACTCTGTCACAATAACGTGACTAAACTCGAGTTTGAGCGACATTTGCTTGTAGTGTTGTGAAAAGGCTAGCCTTGAAGACTTTTCAAACTGCGGCAATTAGCTTAACTAATTAGTTAACCATACATTGAACGGGGTCGCATCAACCGTACCGCATTAAAGGTGTTTATGCCACACCTGGCCATAAAAGTGGCTTTTACGACACGCTATGCGTACGGAAAAAGCCGCTTTCTAGCCAAGTGTAGACATGAAATGATGTACACGACACGGGAGGTAATAAAGAAAGCCCTCGAACGCATATTTACGTCCCTCGCTTGCAGCTCGGGCCACAAACATCTGCGCTCTCGGATTTTCTTGGATTTACCACCCTAGTTGTGTAATGTACTATAAAGACTCCAACGCCAGAAATCTAGAATTAAAGATTCAAAGCTACAAAAATAGGTTATTATTTTTTTCATAGAATTTACTAATCTTCTGTGAACGTTTTAAGGGCCAAAACATTACATGGCACTAAGTCGCATCATGCCAAGACACGATGTCCTATCGTGTTTTTTTATGTAATCAATGGCAAACGAGCTGCCTGATCGAAAGCAGTCATCATCGCTCGTGAATATCTACAACACCAGAGGTGTTACCTATACGTTGCCGATCTTTGAGAGCCCTGTAATCGCTTCTTGAAGTGCCCCATGTCATAACGCTCCGGAAGCACTTCAGGAGAGAGTTCATTCTGTAGAATGAACTGCAGAAGAGTTCATTCTGTGGCTGCGTCCCATCCTGCCAGTTCGTGGCAAAAATGAGCGTGATAATTCGTGTAATTGTGTTTTGGCCCTAAAGTCTGGTAGTGACGTAATACGTATACTCGTACAAATGAAGGTTTAGGAGTTTTAGAAGACCTTAGCAGTGAAGTTATTGATCCTGTTTGTGTTTGAATCTTCAAGACTCCATAGCTTTGAACCTTATAAGCCTCAAAGCTTGGAGGTTTAACACTTTGAGTGCCACGGAACGCATAGTCGGGTTCAACGACTACACAGGATTTTTACTACATACGGCAACTAGCGTGTTACGGACTACAACGTAGGAAACATAACGATGCTTAGCACTGAATCTACTAACTTGAGTCCTAAAGGCTCGATTCTCCAGGGCTCGGCAGTCGCGGCTCGAGCCTTGTACACTCTAAAAAATCTGAGCCAACTAAATAGTATATTTCACAACTAGGGTGGTAATACAAAGAAAGGCAGAGATCGCAGAAGTTTGCGGCCCGAGTTGCAAGCGAGGGACGTAAATATGCGATCGAGGGCTTTCTTTATTACCTCCCGTGTTGTGTACATCATTTTATGTCTACACTTGGCCATAAAGCGGCTTTTTCCGTACGCGCAGCGTGCGGAAAAAGTCACTTTATGGCCAGATGTGGCATAAAAGAGATTTTCAATCAGGTGGCGTTAAATGAAATAAATCAAACAAGATATTAATAATGTCAACGAAAGCTGATTAATTAAAACAGCAAGTTAATTAGTGATTAAAACAATAATCTAGAATCTTGATAATTGTAACAATTATATACCTAGTTTCTATCATTATTTACTTCTTTGTATGATTCGATCATGTTTAATTAGTTACCTTATACATCTATGTTTGTTGAATTAAATCAGTACTCGTTAATTGAACTATGATAAACAATCAATATCATCTTAGTTGGTGCGTCTAACGTGTTGTTAGGCTCGTATGGAATCAAGATGCTTGATTATAACTATCACGATCTTGTTAGGAGCAACCCATTTTTTTAGAGTGTAGATATGACTCAAAGCTCTAACTTACACCGCAAGTGGCTTGGCATGGCGGCAGGGTTCTATGATGGCATGCAAATTAATTTCCTATACGATGCAATGCCGTTTACAATCGTATGTTACGGGGGACTCGCTGGATGCGGGTCGCTTCTATTTGGCCCACGTGAAAATCTATTGAGGAGGCCTGTGTCCAGCAGTGGACGTCCTATGGCTGAAATGATGAAGATAACTGTGCAATGTACCTAAAACAATCGGATATGGATCGAACTACAATAGTTTTCATTACTTCTAGAAAATTATGTTCACTGCACATTGGTTTAGTTAGACTCAAGGTCCTCAAGGAACGATCCTGTGGCAATTTTTTACAAGTAAGATAAAAGTTAATTGCAAACCAAGTATTCATAAATAATATAGCCTGTAAACAACATACAATAAAGATCCGCACTGGGCCAGCTTGGGGACTAAAGCCCATTCACTCTCATCTATGAAAGTCGTCCAGCAGTGTGCCCAGCAGTCAGACGTATATAGGCTGATGATGATAAGCCCGTACATACCTTATTGTCTATATATATATATATATATATATATATATATATATATATATATATATATATATATATATATATCAGTGGCGTGGTGTAAAAGATATGCTTGGGCAAGCCGGTGCATATTTGGCGTACATTTTCCTTAAGGGCTGTAGAAAAAGGAGTTCAAATGCCTGAAATTAGGCAAGCCGGTAGGAATCGAGTTCTTTGGACGCCACGCTACTGATACCTACATACGGTGTATGTTAAGATCATTGCACTTTCTTTGCCGTATCCGGGTAAAAAAGCGAGTTTGAGATAGGTAAAAGTGCACGATCAATTGTGATCTCCTTTAATAATACTGGGTAAGAATAGTAATTATAAACAGTAAGTTGCATTATATTGATTTTCTTGCCCTGCTATAAAACTAAAATGTATACGCAGTGTCAAAACGCCACGTAGCGGAAAACGCTGAAAACAATTTTTCTAATCTTACGGCTAACCCGCAAACTTGTGATACGAAACGATTGTGACCAAACACGGCACCAACGAGACCACTGGGTGTGCCATGTTTGCTACTCAACACTAGATGGCGTTACTATATCTATCAAGCTTCATGAAATACCCCGCATAATAAAGCGATCTATAAAAGTAGATACTCATTTTCTTTAGTAAAAAACTAGAAGACCAAACTTACCATAAAAAAACATGATACGTTTTTTTCTCAAAAGGTCCTAAGGCTGCAGCTATGAAGATGCAGTTAAAATCGTATGTAGATAATGTCGTATCGTATGGTATATCATACAGAAAAAATACAGAAATCAATAACTATGTACAAAGGCGTACTTATTCGTGTAAGGAATCACTCCCAGCAAACTTTAGAGAAAATGAGAACTAATGTCTAAAATCAAAAAAGATAGACAAACTAATTAAAAAATCCTCCCTATTAAAGCAGAAAAATACCTTTTCCCTCGAAATAATCAAGGCTAAATATGGATAAGTTGTACCTAGGTAGATGAAGAAAATATTCTTCATAATACATTACTAGCCATCTAAGTACAATACGTATGAATGCTTAACCGACGCCCAAATTAGCTCCACGGACTACGTAGGTATTATCAAACCGCGTTTAGAAAGGGATTGAGCTCATATGTCATTTTTGAACTAATGCATGATATGACATTGTCAGTGGTAGAGTTTGCAGATAAATTAAATTGTTATTTTGGTACAATGAAGTTCTAAAGCATGGAAAAAATATCAAATTATACAGCGTGTTTTTATTGATTTCCGATAGCATTAAGAGATAGTTCTTCAGATCAAATAGAGTTACTTTCTTAAACACCCTTTTTAAAGTATTTTAAGTATGATTTTATAATTTATGTACAATTGGTAAGTGTTGTCATTGATGTAAAGTCAAAACTGTCACAATTGCAATTTTACATTTACGCTAAAGGAGGTGAAAGTGAGAGGTCACACTTGTGATCAACACGATTCTGATTTAGTTTGTATGAAAAAGTAAAAACAAGTCTCATTTTGAATTTAAAAGAAACCCATATACAAGTTGATTGCTGTTAATGTACTAAGCGACGTGTCGAATAGCCGAAATATGATAATACTATTTTTTATTAAACAAATGACAATATTTACCGAAAATAGAGTTTAAATATGCAAATCATATTTAGCTATTAATTCTATTATCTATAAGGTGCACTTATGAAGATATCAAAGATTGGTTTATGATTATATTTAATCATTTATTAAGTACACTTGTGCTAACGGTACACTCGAATCCCTTTCTCAACGCGGTTTGATAATACTAACGGGGGTGGAGCGGAGCTGTAGGTACTTAGTGCTGAAGAAAAAACTATAGTGTCAAAAAAAATATCTTACGTCAGTAGGTTTCAATCACAGATTTTTGTCTTTTAAACGATATGCAACCTATCCGAAAATTTCGTCAACTGAAACTTTAGGTACTATGAATAAATGTCATAAATGACTTTAGACTCACACATAGGGAACGTGCACGAACTATAGGTGGCAGCACTAAACGACAAAAGAGACACGGGCGGACAATAAAGAAAACTATCGCCCCTGTCAAATCAAGCTGTCAATGTCAATGATAATATGTAAGTGTCAATGTTAAATATAGTAAGTCGTAGCTACACTGACGTTAATCGTCCTTCAACGCAATAAATTAACGGCGTTTTCGTCAATGTGGCCCCAGCATGAGAGGGTATATGATTTAGATTGGCGGCACCAGTTGGCAGCACCTTCGTCGTGCACGTTCCCTATAGTAAATATTAAGTTGGTTACAAGGACCTTAAAATAAATAGCCGGAAGGAGCCATGCTAACAAAGAACTGAAGCATGTCTAGTCTGCCGGCTACCTATGCGTGCGTGCTGCTCGCAATAGGAAAAAACTAGTTGATGTGTTCGTTCGGCTCGTAAGTACAAGCAGCCGGCTTACTAGAATGGCTTCAGTTCTCTGTTGGCGAGGCTCCGTCCGGCTATTTATTTTAACGTCCTTGGTTGGTTATCAACACGTCTTGGTGCATAAGACGTACCTATTGATTATAAAAAGAGGGCGTTATGGGACAACTTTAAAAGTTAGTTTTGTTAGGCGTTATCGTTTTCTACATTATAATATTTCTATGCTAGTACCGCTAATATACATCGGTTTGATTCTAATGTAAAACAATATAATCGATAATACACCAATAATAGCCACTCACATTACATTACTAGTCAATGATTCTAACAAAGACAACGAAATTGATAAAAAGTCGTATCTATCTGCTTAATAGTAATGAGTCCATGAATGAACATTGATCAAATCTTTTGCCTTCATCGAAGTTACAAGGAAAATCATGCGATGCCCTGATAAATGTATTGCCCATTGTCCATAGGACGTTGTCGGTACAACGCCGGCTATCGACATCAGCTATCGCCAATATACCACCACCAGCAGTGAGCAAGACCTTCCGCCCCCCTTCAGATCGATACTACACTAGGTTCGAGAAGCAGTATTGTATGGAAGCAAAGAGCTCAGTTTAAGCTGGTAGGTAGGAACTGTTCAATAGCATTTGGACTTATAAAATAAATCACCTGGCTTACAACACAGACCGCCCATTTGAGTTCCTTATCGAACATTGATTAATAGCTTATGACAGAGTCATTTTTAATAGGCAGTTACCTAAAACTGTTTTATCTGGACCTACACGAATCGAGGCGTGTCGTGACGAGTGTCCACGGAAAACTACCTTGGGTTCAGTTTATCGGGATTGGTATTAATATTTCAATATTGTTCGCTTATACCCCCAAGCGACTGAATTGAAAATGGGAGTTAATAAAGCAGAGCATAATGTAAATATTTCGTAGCTGACGGAAGATTTCAACATCGTATTTTACTGGGAATATATTTCATAGCCAACACATAGTATATTAACACTGCTGTGTAACAATGTGTGGCTACATTAACCATGTTAAATTAAAATTTGGGTAAAAAAAGCAACTTTGTAACTTCATGACTCGCTCTATATCCGTGCTCAGAAATGAATAGGCTTGAGTAGGTCAGGAAATAAGAACTAAAAAGAATGAACAAAGGCCGAATGGAAGTAGTTCCTCATCGGTTCTTGTTCTAGTTCAGTAGCAGCAATAGGTGTACGTACGAGCGAAATGGAGCCAATAAATAAAGAGCGAATAACTGTTGCAGGACTACGCTGTGAAAAGAGAAGTTGAAAGAGAAGGTAAAAATTGTAATCTGCTCCCGAGCTAAATAAACATAGGAAATAAAGGGCCTCACTAGTTCTGTTGAACGATTGAACGAGATCGGAGCACTCCCTTTAAAAATAGAGCGGGCACAACTTACAACTAAAAGTGTCTCCACGGTAGCCGATCGCCGGCCATCAGTGCCGATAAACATTATTAATGTGAGAGACGACTTCTGTATTTTCATAACTGTCTTATCAGCGGCATTAATAAAGATGGATTAGCATAGCTCGTTAAAATGCTCTAATAGAAGGGCCACTGACATTTTGTTTCATTTATGAAGTTCTATAAATAAAATAACTCTCGGAAAATTAAAATAGTACATTCATTTTTTAATCATTTCAAATTTAGGCATCGGCTAGCAGATGATTTTACATTGCTTTAAAATACAATTGCACTTTTTGCTTCTTTGTATTTTCTTTGTGATGGCCAATGAAAATTCCTCGATTGTAAAACGAAATTTGGATACAAGTTTTTGGACATAAAATCGAAGACATTAAAATGCCCAATTAATATTATATGCAGTTTAGGTAATAGGCCGTATCACACTAGCTACCTAACTACCAAAGACCTAAACAATTGACAACATTTCATATTTTCAAAAGATCTTAATTCGAAAACCATTTGGGTAAAACTGTATTTTATGCTCAAAAAAAATATTTTTGGATTTTTTTTCCCATTCATTTTGGAAAAAATCGTCAATTAGTGTGAACCGGAAGTGTGACGTCATTTTCCCTGCATTATCGAGAGAGACCTTAGTGCTGAAACGATTAAAAAGTGTATGGTATCCGGTTGTCATTTTCTGACATACTTGCCGTCTGACGTTTATTTGTTTTGAAAATTGTTACAACTGCTTAGCGGCTTTAAAAGTTAAATTTTCTTACCGTTGGTTCATTTGCACGTTTTCGAAGACCTTAAAAGACTTGGCACTTTCCCACTGGACTCCGATAACGCATTCAATCATTATTAACTTGGCATTCTTTTACCGGACACCGATTTTTTTCATATAATGAAGACATCAGAAGGTTTTTCTCAGGCTGATAGCACGAATCTCCCGCGTGTTGAAATTATGATGATGGAGTACACATCGGCAAGTGATAAATATAATCCAGCCCAAATAAGAGGAGCAAAAGCATCGTTGTCTTCCCGAACTTCCTATGTTGACAACGCTGTAACGCCTGACAGTTATTTTTTTAATCGTAATTGTCGCTCTGGATTCTAGTTTTTTTAAATCGTAATTGTCTGTCGCTCTGGATTCTAGTTGGGAAAGTGACGTCATTTTCTACATACGCCCTTTTAGAATGAGCTACTTTTCAAACTGCTATTTTTAATTGAAAAATTGAGTTAAAACGAAAAAGAAAAAATACGGGTAGCTTAAAATTCCACCTATTTTCTATCCAGCTCATAAAATGAAGGAGTAGAAAATTTGAAATATTGTCAATTGGAGACACTAGGTTCAGGTCCTACAGACTAGAAAAACATAGGAAAGAAGATGAGACGGGAAACTTCACAAATGGTAAAAGATAAACAAATACGAAGATTTCTGCTTAACGAAATGTTACCTTCTTTCTCTTACCGCTTTTCCTCCTTAATATATACTCTATTCATGTAAAATATGCGCGTAGCTGTCGTCGAGTTGCGGAAAATTAGCCCGCGTTAACCTATCTTTATTTTATTATATGGTCATGTACACTAATGATGATAATTATACTTTATTGCACAATACAGGAAAGTACAAACGGCGAACTTAATGCCATAAAGTATTCTCTATCAGCTAACCGCTGTGCCAAATAGAAATATAAAATTGATGCATGAACATATAGTCTAAAACCGCAAAAGACTTTCATGACAACCAATCAATTTTATTTTTAACTTAAGCCTAAATGCCCGACTGTAATTTAAATGAAGTGGTTTAGAGAGTCTTACGAACGGAACACTTGTAAAAGAGTGGTGCAACATATACATAATTATTACCGATCGATTTTCCACGTTTTCAGAATTCTCAAGGCTCATTCAGCAGTCACTAAGTGGCAATATAAATAAAACGTCTTGCGGTCATCTAGCTGGGTGCGTAACGGTCGCTATTACAACTTAAGATATATTTTCGGTCGATATAACGATTAATGGATATAATTTATTATTGATATAACAGCATTTGGTATATTCTTATATGCCCTAACTATCATCCGGTATAATACCAACTTTTCATAACTTTTGATAGAATAATTCAAAACCTAATACTAATATGGTATAATGTGCATTATTATAACTATTTTAGATATAACGGTCATTGGGTATAATCTGATACTATAATATATACCACTTCTGTAGTAACTTTTAGGTACCGTAGAATGGGGTGAGTAGGCTTCGCGGGGGGAGTTGGCTTGCGAATCCAAAATTTCATTTTTGAGTAGTTACTTTAATTTTTGGGCTTAGGTTGCTCTCAAAGTAATTTGATTATATTTTTAGACATATTTTTTCTTCTTTTCGCAACATTAAGCTGCCAAATCATACAATTTTGAAACACAAATTCACTGTCAAAGTTGATGCTCGAAATCGGCGGATTTTTAGTTGAATTTAACTTTGTTTTTAAGTGATGTTTACCAAAGTAAGTGTTCATCCACCTTTCGGATATCGTTTATATACTTACATGGCTTATTGGAAACAGAAAAACTTAACTTATATTTTGTTTATTTATAATGGTTTTAACATAGAAAACGATCCAACCCCATTTGAGGATTTTTATGGGGTGAGCAGGCTTGTACTGAAGGGTGAGTTAGCTCGAGAACGGGGACAGTAGGCTCATGAATGGGGAGAGTTGGTCTTACGAACGGGGTGTGTTGGTTTGATAGAGGGGGGAGTTGGTGTTCGTAGTTCAGGGTTGTCGATTTACATAAGTAGTCAAAAGTGTCTTACGTCATAAAATAAGGACCGCTACTTAAAGAAAATATTAAACCGGTTTAAGTAGGAGCATAAATAAAACATAATTTTGCTACGTTAATAAAAAATTCTCTTGACAAGTCGAGCTATTGTCTTGATCCGAAAGTGTCAATCCTAGCAATTTTTCCATCTCACCCCATTGCTAGGCCTTCTCACCCCAACTACGGGGTGAGCTGGCTTTGCCTACTATTATGAATTTTTCGTTGAAACTATGCAATGAAGCAACAAACTATCATTGACAAACTGAAATTCTTACCTCCGGAACACTTTTTTTGTATATAAATCAATGTGCCACATATAAAAATAAACTTTTATCCAGGTTTGAACTTCGATTTCCAGCCAACTCACCCCGTTTTACGGTACGATTATTAGTGAAGAGCGATCACAACATACTGTCTAAGATATAAAACTGTGACAGAGTCACAATTAGGTACGATGACGAGCGAAGCGAGGAGGAGTGTTAGGTACCTTGCGGTCACAACATACCCCACTTACTCACCAAGAAAAAACTGTGACAGAGTCACAGTTAGGTACGATGACGAGCGAAGCGAGGAGTGTTAGGTATCTTGCAATCACAACAAACTTCACTTATTATTGCTTCAACGAACGAGCTCTTGCAGATGTAGTCATTTTATACCTTGTAACATATTATATCAGTAATACTTATATAATTTCTTCATTATATTATATAAACGTTATATCAGATGTCTTTTATACTTATAGAAAATTCTATCCAATGAAGTTATATTTTTTGTAGTTATATTAAACATTTATTATGTTTGAGTGATTATATCCTTAAAATTATGTCAAATGTTGATATATACAAAGTTGTAATATATCTAAAGTTGTTATATCCATCATTACACTCCGCATCTAGTTATCTATACTATCATAAAATTGTAGAAACTAAATATAGACTTACATAGAAAATATTTTTATGCAAATAGCTAAGTCTATAGAAGTCTCTAAGTGAAACATACTTTATTTAGATTTTTTTGTATATTTGTATAAATATGGCTGAGTTTGTACTCACATCACTCCAAAACTGTTGAATCAATTTCAACTATTTTTGGTAGGTAGAAGAATAGCTGTTTTTTTTTCAGTATAGCTGGATATTTATCGAACTAAGGCAAAAAATAGGGTTACAAATATTTCACGTTTTTGGACGAAGTGACAGGCATCTTCTAGTTTTAGATAAGGTTCGTCTAAATACAGGGTGGAAAAAAATACAGGCCCTGGAGGGAAACTGCCTTAAATCCTTAAGTTAACTCATTTTACTTAAAGGAAACATTCTTTTATTTTTATAAAGAAACAAAATTGCATTCAAAAATTTTCTAAAATTCTCTTGGCCTTTGTATTAGAATTGATGATATAATAAAATTAATAATAGATTTCACGATATTTTTTATTTGTAACACCAATTGTTCATTAGAGAGATTTTATTCTGAGCATTAGTCATATCGATTAGTAGAATAAAATAGCGAGTGCTTATTTTTTGAATTATTAGCTGGTTCGATTCCCGGGTGAGACAAGCGAAATTAAGAAAATCTTTTAATGCAGTTTTGTTTCTTTTTAAAAATAAAAAGGATTTAAAGCAGTTTCCCTCAAGGGCCCATATTTTTTTCCACACTGTATACAACCAATATTTTTCTGCAATATATGACCCGGTAACTGTGTTTGTCTTGCTTTACCATACGATGTAAGAGCAAGATAACAAAACATAGAACCGTGAGCTATCGCTGATTTGGAAGTATAATCTACTCTCGATATTCAAAAAGTTAAAACGCACCGTACACTTCCTCTGCCATCAAAGACGGAGCATCGATTAAACGGAACCCTCCAGTATTATCGCGCGTCAACTCGAATTTCCCACTCACTTAAGAATCAATGTTTCACTTAAAAGTTTCTTCTCAAAGTGCTTTGTTACTGCGAAGACAGTTCACACTGAGCAAAGAGTAACTTAGTTAGCTTTATAGAAGTGTCACAGAAAACCTGCTTGAAATAGACGGGTTGTTGTAAGACTGTGAAATTATAGCGAACTTTTATTTTTGCTAACAAATAATTTTGGAGGAAAACAAGGGGAACTACGTGTACATATTAAGTATGGCTTGCCTATCAACCTATAATTTCCATGTAATTTTTTTGAAAAAAGAAAGATTTTAATGCTATTATTAATAATTACGTTACCATAATTAAATCAGCAGATAGAGAAGCTATATTCAGTGGTTGCACATAGTTAACAAAACATTGCTTCCTATAACGTATTGCCTTTCTTGTTATAAAATCTTTGTCATAGAACCCAATTAAAACTTCCCAAAACTTAAGAGTAAAAATCTAAGCAAAGTTTAGCTGCAACGGCCCGATCAATCATTTTATCATTCGAAACAAACTGGGGCCCTATTCTCAGTGCGGGTGAAAATTTGCATCACTCTAAATTCGTCTGATTGATGTTAACCATTTATCACCCCCCTCGTTGAGGATCGCCCCGTATCGAACTTTTAAAACGGGTCACAAGGTCTCACTTTGATTACTTCGCTGTTTGAGTAATTAAAATTTCGCGGTCGATATTGTGAATGGGTTGCTGTTTTGAATATTTGAATCGGTTATGCATTTTGTATGATTGTAGTACGAATGTCAGGTAGTTTTTAGTTCTGACATTTCCTTGTCTATAATATGAGTCCATATTAAAACGCATACAGTAAATCTTTCTATTTTGACAATGCATACCATTGTTACGCATAATTATATATTCGCATAATATTAAAATGTATATTTTAAAACGCATATTTTAATTCGCTTACCATTAATACGCATAACAATAACTAAGTATAACATTTTTTTGTAAAAATACTAAAAAGTATATTTTAAAACGCCTAATCGCACGTTGGAATTTCCTTTTCTGTCGGCGTTGCAGTTTAAACCTAACTTAACCTACATTTCTGGTAGCAGCTCGTTTCTGTTGAGGTTGCAGTTCAAACCGAACGCATAATTTTATCCGTTCAGTATACCTAACAATATTATGCGAATTTCAGATATGACAAATCAATCAGTATGGTAATTAACTTGTATGCGTTTTTATTATTATGCCATTTAAGCGGTATGCTCAATCATCGTATGGCTAGACTGCTATGCGTTTTCATAATAGGAGTTTTAAATTATACCGAATAAGTGACACCCCTACAATATAAATAAAATAAATATTAGGGGACAATCTTACACAAATCGAGCTAGTCCCATAGTAAGCTCAATAAGGCTTATATATTTAGAAAAATTATGTATCTGTATATAAGTATATTCTAACGCATACAGTAAAACTTCCTATTTTGACAACGCATACCGTTATTAAGCATAGTTGTATATTCGCATAATATTATAATGTATATTTTAAAACGCATATTTTAATTACGATACCATTAATACGCATAACATTGACTAAGTATAACATTATTTTTCATAAATATTAAAAAGTATAATTTTTAATCGCCTAATCGGATATTGGAATTTTCTTTTCTGTTAGGGTTGCAGTTCTAACCTAACCTAACCTAAATTTCTCGTAGCAGCGCGTTTCCGTTGGGGTCGCAGTTCAAACCTAACCTAACCTACTTTTCTGGTAGAAGTTCGGTTCAGTCAGCATTTACTACCTAGTAGCAACAAAAACCCAAAAGGTTGGGATTTTGCGAACCACAGGTATTAAATTGAAACTATTTTTCAAAAACGCTCATTTTATACCGAACGCATAATTTTATGCGTTCGGTATACCTAACAATATTATGCTAATTTCAGGTATGCCAAATCAATCGGTATGCCAATTAACTTGTATGCGTTTTTACTATTATGCCATTTGAGCGGTATGCTCAATCATCGTATGCCTAAGCTTTAAGCGTTTTTATAATAGGAGTTTTAAATTATGCCTAATAAGTAACACCCATCTGTACATTGGATTATATTTTTCTAACTTAACTAGAATTGTTTATTTGGCAATCTCTAAATGTTTTTTTTTATGTTTTTTTTTACGTAATACTTACGTTTACTATGTAGGCGTGTTTGTAACCACGTTAGGCCATAACGGTATAACCAATTTCACGATTTTGTTCCAGACAGAGATATAATATCTGTATGGTAGCTATAGCTATATTATACTTTTTATCCGACTACGGTAGCAAAACTGACAGATATGATAATGACTTTATCTAGTTATAATAGTATATTACACAACTAGGGTGGTAATACAAAGAAAGGCCAAGATCGCAGATGTTTGTGGCCCGAGCCGCAGGCGAGGGACGTAAATATGCGATCGAGGGCTTTCTTTGTTACCTCCCGTGTTGGGTACAGTATTTTATGTCTATATTAGGCCAGAAAGCGGCTTTTTCCGTACGCGTAGCGTGCGGAAAAAGGCACTTTATTGCCAAGTGTGGCATAAAATAAATTACTACGTAAAGTAATATTTGCAGTATTATATATTTGTATGTAAATATTTTTAAAAATTAAAGCGCCACAATATTTTGAAATTTAAACTTCAGAGTAAGTAAGCAAACTGGAATTAAGGGATATTTTCTAGGATAGCGAATCAGCCTACATAATTCTAAAAATCTTTTCTGTCCTCCGGCCGGAAAGCCGCCGCTTTTTGGCTCAGTCGAACAGAAAAACAGTATACAAACCTTGGCCAGTAAATAAGAAAGCCTCAGAGCACATGTTTGTCGTCCTCGGCTTCGCCTCGGCCGACGATTACATGTGATCTGACACAAGTCTTACTTTACTGGCATCGGTATGCAATGCAATGTACTATTTAAAGATTATTTACCTATTCTAAAATTTATAAGTACCATCTCGTAATTCCAACATTTTCTATTTATATGTAGCTCCCTATCCGTTTTAATTGTAAAACCCAACCTGATCAACGCGACCGCTAGCCCACGTCAAATCATTGACAGAAGATCGCGTCACGACGTCACGGGTCCGTCACTTCTCTAGATTTTATCTCCTGATGATTTGGAGCCAACCGCCTCCGCGCAAACTTGCAACTACAAACCATTATTCCACACTTCACGTTCTACGTCGATCGTTCTGTCCTTTTCTGTCCAATCCGAGAAAAAAGAGATGGGTCTTATTGAGTTAGAGTAGTCGGTGTAGAAACGGTTAGAATAGGTGGTAGATCTGAAGATAAGTCAATCAAGAAGCGTGGGTTTCGGGTCATGAGATCTGGTTGCTGGATTGTTATTGTATTGGTATCGCTGTATTTGGCTCGCTCCGTATATATGGTCAACAGTTTTTTGGTGTTTATTACATTTGATATGCTAGTGAGACTTGTAATTAGGGTGGGTATTATGAAAGCGAAATTTAACGAGATAAGATTCTGAACCTATGAATTACGTTAAACTTCAAGTGTATAATATGTTAATACGTAACATATTGATGTCGAATAAACGCTTGTTATCTGTGTATAGTAAACTGTATCTGATCTAGGTAACAGAAATGAAGCATAAAAAATTACTTTGTAAGTAGCTGATATCGTAATGAATAACTAAGTTCAGATGATTTGCCTCTCAAATCTGTGATATGTGATGATGTGTGATGTAATGTAATGATCTATTAGTGTAAAATACAAAGATTTTCAATAATTTATATTACTAATTTCAAGACATTTTTACATCTTGCATCTAAATTGCTACGAATGTATGACAGTGGGGCTACTTATCCCTGCAGTCGACTGTACTTATACGATATGTATATGTATGTGTATATATGTGTGTGTATGTGTATGTAATACGAGTGGGGACGACAGTGCCATGTATTTGGGTTGTAAGGTCTCAATGGTAGTATTGCTACATACGTTGGTCGTCGACCAGGATGACGTCACAAAGGAATAGACTGGTTGAAAAATTGTATGACTTGGGCAACGTTACGGTGGCGTAGTTGGTAGTGCGCCTGTGTTGGCCCGGATAGCCGTAGGAGATGCAGGTTCGAATCCTGCCCGAGACATAATTTTTAATTTTTTCTCTTCTTATAAAATATTTTAGAATTCGTTGGCAGTCGTTAATTGTACAGTAAAAAATCATCGAAATGTATGTTCAAGAAACTAAGTTTCCTAAAAAAATATGATCAGCTAACGAGAGAGGTATATATTGCCCCTATATACGGCAAGGAGGTTACTTTTACACAGGTACCAGAAGCGTGGCGTTCAAAAACTCGATTCCTACCGGGTTGCATAATATCAGTTATTTGAATACCTTATTCTGCTTAAGAAAAATGTACGCGATATCTGCACCGGCTTGCCCAAGGATCTGGGGGTACGGTAGTGCCCCCGCCAAGTCGAGCAAAACAAAGGCACGGCCGTACCATCCTTTTCTCGAAGCCAGTCAGGCCATTTTCAACCTCCTGTAATTTTGTGCTGCCTAAAGCTAAAACCCTGAAATTTCAGGGATATATAGGGCACAATAAGACTTAAGTACATTCTCAATAACATTCAATTTGAACGAGTAGTTTAAGAACTATTGCACGTCAAAGTTCCTTCGTTTTGTCACTGACTGACTCGCTGATTCACTGACTGATCATCATAATTCTAAGATTCTTCTAGCAGACACACAAGCTCCAACTTTTAAACATAGTTCGTTTTTATCCTATCAAGTCCTACAAAATCTAAAAATATTGCAATTTCAGTCACAACTGCACACATTGTAATCCTAAACAAATACATGCGATTAGTTTTGCAGTTCAAATTATTTAACCGTGGAGGAACATTTAATACTTCTTAAATAAAGAATCCTTTGGCCTTAGGTAAATAATAGGCAAGTCGGTGGGAATCGAGTTCTGTGGACACCCCCCTGGTACTGACTTGGTTTAACATTACATCTCAATTTTTTTTTGTTGTATGTAAAACAACTGCGTTGCGAGACTTGCATCTTCTTTTACATGGAATGTTTATGATGGGATATTTTTACGCCACGCCACTGAGGTAGGTACCTACATCTGAATAATGGCACCTATGTGTGTAGAGTGTATATCCCGATTTACTTAAGTATTCATACCGTTTGTATGCGCTGCCATTGGAACCTCGGGCAAACCTAGCTCGACTAGGTATTGTATGATTGATATCATACCCAGTACCTTGGAGTACGTAGTACCTTGGACCAGGGCTCGGAAACCGGTATTTGCTCCATACAAAAATACCTACCGGTATTATTTCCGTTCTTATCGTTCTTTGGTTTATTATTTAGTTTTTTAACCAGACAATCTAATAATACGAAATCATGACTTAAATACATTACTGAGCCTTACATAAAAAGCATAAAATAATTCAAAATATTGGGCTATTTCGGGGTTCTTGCAAAATACCGGTTTCGAGCCCTACCTTGGACATATAAGCGGCAAAATACTAGATAGGTAGGTACTTACTTATTTACCAACTCATACATTGTGCCCGGAACTAGTAAAGAATAGACAGTGGAAACGTTTTAGTGTCGTCGAGAATAGTAGGCCTCGTGAAAGAGTATTCAACTGTGCCCTACCGGTGCCACTGTTATCATTAATTTTGATTTTTTTCCACTTAAACGTGTCTTTACAAACCTGTGCCGGTTGACGCAGTTGTATGGTTAGCAAATTAATGATGCAGGATATTTTGAATGCATATATTTATGGAATAGAGCTATTTCTTATGCATCGTATACCTTTAAAGGAGGGACTTCTTGTATGTTTATTTATTTCAGGGATTGCGGAATCAGCTTCAATGATTTCGATAAATATTGCTATGTGAGGATTTTCGGAGACGAACAGTCGATCTAGCTTGGTGTTATTTCTAGGAAAACGTGTATTTTCGAGTTTTCATGTTTTTATTTTCTCCCAAAAAAGCTTGGTCGCCCATGTATAGAAGAGAGAAATTTTATACCAACTAGGTAGTAAACATGCAATGCACTTAATGTAAAACAGAAGATGAAACTTCACCAATAGGTACTATGTTTAATCCAAACAGTTACAGATGGTTGTCACTTTGTGGTCTAAGATGTGCTTCTTGTTAGTGTATTAGACTAGGTAATAATATTTTTGTTTTTGGTTTACAAGTTAATTCACCTACCTATTTATTTTACAGACCGAAAAAATACACAAATACGCACTTTCTGAAATACGATAACACGCTCGCCAATCATTTTCTAACCTTCTAATTACCATAAACGTAATTATTTTAAAATTCATCTGCTACCGTTACCAGTAGCGCACAATAATTACCGTCCGCAATGTCGCTATATCGAAAAACTTTTAATTTAGCCAGTCCCCTTTGTACGTCTTTTAAAAAGCTCCAAGTATTGTATGCATCTAACAAGAACGTCGCGACAGTTATTAATGGATTTTCTACTATTTTTCTCGGCAAAGGATCGGCTTAGGTACCCAGTCTTTGTTCCGTTTACGGATATTCGAACTGAAATTGTTGAATAAATGTTGAAGTTGACAAAGCTGGGAAAAGATTCTGAGGAATGTGGTGGAAGCGGCTATAATTCACTGGCTGATGGGAAACTGAGGAAATATGCTTATGCTGAACTAGTAATGCAAGGACAAAAATCCTACTATCCTAGCACAAGATACGTAAAGACACTGTTATATAACGGATTTAGCGCGATATAACGATATCCATAAGTAATTTAACAACGATACGCTTAATCGTGTTAATTACATTTTTTGATAATGAAATTGTAACTTCAGGACTGCTCCACTCCACACACACACACATATCGTTTTAGGAGGATGATTAGGTTCTAAGGAATCTAAATATAAATTACATATCTTTGATTTTCCAGCTTTTAGCACAGTTGCATAGGTATACTGTGTTCGAAGATGACTGGTTTAGAGCCATCTCATAACAGTCTAATTTGGTAGAAAATAGTTTAATATTAACCTGATAAAAGATTAGCATCTAATGATAAGTACTTACTACCTTTTGATCACGTTTAGATTTCGCTAATGCTTAGTCGTAGTTAACCTTTACTTTACATAGAACGCCTGTCGTCTATTACAAGGTTTAAGAGTATGTGAGTATTCATCTATATAAGTATGTTTATCATTGCCTAGCAATCATACCTACCAAGTACAATAATTGCCTTGTTTGGCACTAGGTCGATTTTTCTATGATGGTCCTTTAATAAAAACAAAAACATTTCAAATTCTACGCGAAATATTTAACAACACCAACGGCTTTCTAACTTCGAAGCTGACAAAAACACTAAACGTTGCAAAAATAATTTCCAAAAACTGAAAGCGGCTTCTTTGAGGTTTTGCTCAATCCTCAATTATCCGAATTTCAATCGTTGTCATTGTCTACGAAAAGGAGGTATTTTTCGAAATCCCCGGCTTGAAGATCATTAGTCATTCGGATGCAGAGCCGCTTTTTGCCGACTGATGCAATCCAGACGTGCATTTGGCGAAGCGGTTGAGGGATTTTGATGAAAAAATAAATGTATTTTTGGAGTTAATTAATTTTTGGAGCTGAGAGAGTTGAGTATTTATGGTTTCTATATTAGACTGGTTTAGTTCTGGTGCTAGTTATTTTTGTTATACGTAAATAGCGTAACATTTCTGACGGAATGCTACAAATTACAAATGTTCCAAATGTGTGTTTAATGTTGCAGATATTAATTTTTAACAGAATAGACTGCATATCTCTCATTTGCGATCATAGTAATTTTTTGTGAAAATCTTATAACTGAAACTGTAGATTTCAGAAGAAAGAAAAACAACCATCATCAATAATGATAATTATGTCTACAAACTATAGCATACTCGTACATTGAATTAAGTGATATCTGCGTAAATCATTAGCGTTGATAACGATGACAACGTCATTTCAAAACGAAATTAGAAACAGGCAGCTCTATAATCCGATCGGCAATTTCTCGCAGAATGACGTACACAATCGCCGATATCCCAAGTGGACAGTTGTCTCTCAAACGAACAATTGCTCGCGCAGACACTGCCGTACGCTTGCGAATCCGAATGCCCTCGAGACCGATCTATCAAGTGTCCAACTTCGATATTAAGTTTTGAACGCCCTTCAAAAGGGAGCGCGATCAGAAATATTTGGAAAGCAATTGTTTCCTAATACGTTGCTCGGATTGTGTCAAAATATTTACGGTGATACAGCCCGATTTTCCACCCGATCGATCAGACTGTTTGTCAGTAGAAAGTGAGATGCATCGCAACTGTGAAATTGGAGTTTATTTAAGAATAATGTTACTGTCACTGCTAGATTGATCAGTAGAAAAACTTGTAGGTTTTGCATTGTAAAGAAATTTTAATGCGATTTCTCTGTTAGTTTCGAATTCAATAGAGATAAGAGCGGAATAATAGTTACATGCTACTAGTTTGCCAGTCAATATTTATCAAAACAGGTCTTGGTTATTTCGAGTTACAAAACTAGCCCATATTGGGCAGTAACTTATGCCAAGTAGATACAATTATTTTTGTATAGCTAAATGAAGAAAGTGGTAATAGCCACTTAATTTATTGCAACTATAAAAGCCATATATTGAGCCACAAAGCCACTCATAATAATTAGTTGACAACCTATAAAACGTTTTTATAATTTAAAATTTGCACCAATAAAACATCCCAAACTCAGCACTCCACACACCCATCAGTGGGGATATATCCACGAACGACAAAAGAAAAAAACACGCCAATCCTCCCCATTCTCGGAGGGATTATTCGCGGATGGAGTGCAAAGAAAGACTGAGGGGTGGAGATAACAGAAATATTTATTTGGAGACACTGCGAGTAAGTACATAGCGTTAAATTATGCATTGAAATGGTAATTTTGTGCTGCTAATGTTAGATTTAGGTGGTTCAACTTTAAGCAAACGTAACCAAATGATTTACATGAGGGATTTATAGGCACAGATAAAAGAATAGACATACATAGTATAAGTTTATATGGATTATGTTGTATTTATAAAAATATATCGTGATAAAATAACAACGTTACATTAGCCAAAAATATCTGATTATTGGCTTGGATAAAGTCACAGAGAGGGCGCTAGTTATGACTGACCATTTAGTATTAGATCCTTTTTGAGTAATGCAGGCAGTTTAGATTAAAAGGAGGAAATATGACGTTGCCCGATGGATTGTCAGTCTTCTTTGGGAAATATAAGCGATTGAGCCCATTTCTGTGAATTTATCGTGTAACTTCGTTTATTATCAATGCGACATTTAGATTGTGTAAAGAAAGACATGAAGCGCGATACACCAGTACACAAACTGGTGCTGATACTGTGGATAATTAATTGGACCATACCACTATGGCGACCTAAGGTGACCCGGAACCCAAAGGTAATGGTTTTAGGCCTGCCTCGTCATATATATTATAACTAGTTTTGTATTATAATCGTTTACTTACATCTCAATGTGTATAAAATTGAACATTCCTTCCAGATAATTGCAAAATATAATGACTGACTCTTTATTTATGGAGATTTATAACAAGCTACACAAAAAATCTAATCTTTTGGTAGAGCCTGTAGACATAATATCTGTCATTAGTATAAGTCTCATTGACCGAGCGAGCAAAGCGAGGGAAGTCTATGAGTAGACAAAGGGTGCACATCAGCGCTATATGTATCAGTGGCGTGGCGTCCAAACAACTCGATTCCTACCGGCTTGCCTAATATCAGGCTTTTGACCACCTTATTCTAGAGCCCTTAAGGAAATTGTACGCCAAATCTGCACCGGCTTGCCCTAGGATATCTTTTACGCCACGCCACTGATATGTATGTATGTTCGTTTGTTTATAAAGTACTCCGACAATACCTCAATACCATTGATCCGATCTTTCTGTTTGATAGGAGTGCTATTCTGCTCATACTTGAATTTAAAAATTCTGTACCTATGTTCATCAGACTGGTGAGGTCACTGGTCCCTGCGAACTACTACCTAGTATTTATTTCGCACACTGATTTGTAGAACGATTTCTACCTAGGTAAAAATATTTATGTATACATATACTGCTGTTCAAATGCTCCAGTATCCGGTATGAAATTCTCAATACTATTTCTCCTTCCCCGTAGGTACAACCATTCCTGTCTTTGATGTAGCGTGCACATGTCATTTCCAGGGTAGATGCTATTGATTAGTACCCAGCTTGCCCTCTCCACAGGAAATCGTGTCCAATATCCAATCTAAGGGCGCAAGAGAAAAAAAATTGAACCACGACGCCAGCGCTGCACTGTCGCGATCTTCTGATTAATGAAACTTCTGCTCACTCATCTGAAAACCACTATAAATTACCGACATAACTCACACGAAATTCAACTTAGATATCTTACGTTTAGGAGTTAAAATAGATCAGCAAGGTGTCGAACATAAGACATTTGGTGAGAAGAAAGCCAAGAATACCAAACGTTTCCCCTCGACGCTGTAACATTTGACGTTTTTGTGAGACGTAAGCACATACAAAATGGCAAAATTTATGAACTCTATTTTGATGAAATATCGGTAGTAATTATAATGTTTCATCATTACTGCTATACAAAAGTCCTCTGAGTTAATCCTGAGTTAAGTTGATTCATCAGGAGAAATGAAAAAGAATAATTTCGAGAACGATTCCAAATATTTGTAAAATTGTCGTTCTTTGTTAACGTGTTAAGATTTATTTCAGTTATACAAAATCATTCCCAAATAGAAATAATTGCGTAATTTTGATAAGAAAAGTGAAGGTAGCAATGTGGAAAGTTTATCTACTTAATATCAAAGACCCCAAAAATTTGCAAACATCTCTCATGATCTATTGCTAAATTTATTCCCCCAGGCAGATGACGTCATCCGAGGTAAAGGGGCAAAGGCAAGGGGAAGGGGGAATACTGGCTGTCAAACAGCTGAAATACGATGACGTGTTCGCTTCAAGAACTTCGACGTGGCTTTGGAAAGCCTCCATGTATCGCGATATTCGCCATATTAAAATTAGTACAAATGGACGTAGTTACGCAAAAACGATCCAATTTACAAACTATACATTTTAGATTATGGAACTGTGTTTTCTAAAACAAAAGGCTAATATTTCGTTGATGAGTTTTTGTGGATTGGATCGTTTTTACATAACTACGTGCAAATAGTAGGCCAACATTTTGATCCCTTGAGTATATTCTTGGCAAAAGATCGATATCATTGAATATAATTAATTCTAAACCACGTCACAAATTTACTTGTACGTTGGTATAGTTGGTAATATGTTTTTTTTTTAAACCAAGCTAGGTCACGGAAAGCAATTCAAACTTCACAATCTACCGGATACCCATATTTGAAAAAAGAAAATAATATAAGAACCAATGTGAGCTCCCTACTCACATGGAAACTCTACACTTATGTACCCCATAAATTTTAACGTCGAGTCGAGAGGGGCGGGCTCAGTTGCAAAAAATCGTCGGCACTTGGCCGAACAAAGATAGGAAATGCAACCTACTATTACAGAAAATTGGCTATGAGAACCTTTTGCTTTAAAATAAGTAAAAAAGGTTAATACTTAAATCTCTGATAATACTCTATGGGAATAAAATATGATGCAAAATGGTTACATGGACATCAGGAGATTAATCAGATAACAGTGACATCATATTTTTGCTAGGTAGCATAAAAAGTACGGATAGTAATGATAATTATTGTCCTTATTTTTAGAAAAAACGTCGTAATCAAATTCGCTTCAGCAAGCTCCCTTCTTCCGAGCTGACTAAAACAAGAAACAAATAATACGATCAAAGTCGACTAAATAGGTTTTTCTTCAGTTGAGAAATTTAGAATCGAAAAGACTTTTTCACTTGTTGATACAAAAGAATAAAGTTCATTATGGGTTACAGTTTAGGTTGATAATGGTGTAGCAGGGAAGTTAGAAAATCCAAAGTTTGATTAAGGGCCTGTCGTACTGTTCATTAAACTTGGATTAAGTTTGCGCAGCAGAGAACGAGCCGGCAGCCAGTTAGCGGCATGAGAAAAAAACACGATGGAATTTCACGTAGAAACGGTAAATAAATGTCAATTTTGTCGAACTTTGTGACACGACCTCGGGTGTCCAGTTAACTTTAGAATCCTGTATACTTGAGAGATAAAATGTGACGTTCCACGGGAAAAGGTACCTTATGGTTGGTATTGAGTTAAGCACAGATCCTAAATCTGTGTTAAATAAGCTATCTAATACAAAAAAAATCACGACCCTAAGTCCCATACTTTTTTTTTAAAAAAACATCAAACCTGCACATGCAAAAATTGCACTTTTGAGAAATCGTCAAAAGAAGTTTAAAACTAATTTTAAGTATGTTCCCGTTGGAAGTTATGGAGATGATGATTGATTATGTATCTCAAGGTAATTTTCTTTGGAAATCAGTAATGGTTTTATTAATGTGACTTCCAGGTCGTGAAAAATCAGCCTTTGATTAGAGCAAGTCGCTTATGAGAACGAAATTTAAAAAAAAAATTTCGGCCTGTTCTTTAACATATTGTAATCTGAACCATTGTATATAGTTAGAGATATTAGACTGGACATTTTGGGATAGAAATAAAATCACATTGTTAACGAAATATTTTTATTTTAATTAAAATGTCATTTTTATTTTATGTTTCATCATTCCTATAATATTCACAATTTTCGTATAATGAGTTCTAAATTATATTTAATCAGTCTACACAAGTATCTCAAAAGTGTCATTATTATTCTACAAGTCGTATTTTTTTATTTATAAACGATTGAAGTTACGTAAAAATCACAAATTATTCCCATACATTTGAGAAAAGGTACCTTATGGCGGGCCATAAGCAAAAATTATTGATAATTACAGTATGGCACGATATTTACATTATTTATTGACAAATCTTGTATTAAGGCAGAAAACTGAAGAAAAAAGGTTATTAGAAATTTACTTCAAATCTTGACCAATTAAGAGTAATTCTCAAATGTGACGTCTTACGTGAAAAGGTACCTTATGAGGGTTTCTAGTTACGGAGATATTCAATGTTGTGTAAAAATTTTGTTTTTTTTATTATGTATTTCCATTTAGTAAATTATATGTTACGACACGTCTTTGCCTATCTTTATTTTTGTTATAGGCGAATTAAAGGCTGAATAATATGCTTCTACAGTTTAGTACAAAAGGTACTTTATGGCGGTGTAATTTAAAAATGTTAGAAATACTTGTCGTAACTTGCTCAGTTTTTGTCATTCATACCGCCGTGCCGTGGTATTATTTTGGCTACACCGCCAGTACCGCCACGCATCTGTCCTACTCTCACCAACACTTTACGTATCGTTCTCTCTCGGTCTTGCTGGCCGCTCGGAGTCTCAGCCGGCCGGCATGAGCAGTATTTGCTTACCTTTTCGTTCGAATAGTTGTGAGAAGTGTTCGTCGTGGATTTTAGCGTGTTTTAAATTAAAAAGATTCTTTTCTTAAGTGGTCAAAAATGATAGAAACCGCCAAGAAATGTCATTTTTCGTAATTTTTTCGAAAAAATTAATAAAAACCTTTTTCTAAAATGGTCAAAATGATAGGCATTCGCCAGTGTTTTTTTATTTTTGTAATTTTTTTGAAAAAAACAAGGTTTTTCTAAACAAAAAGTTTCACGATTCGCCAAAAACACGTTTTTATGTTTAAAAAAAAATGTTTTTAAGACTTTTCTAAAAAGGTTGAAAGGGAAACATGACAAAGTGGTAAAAAATTATAGAAACCGCAAAAAAAGTCTATTTTTGTAAGTTTTTTAAAAAAAACAAGGTCTTTCTAAAAATGGTCAAAAAGTTATACGATTCGTCAAAAACACTTTTTTATCTGTTTTAAAAAAATGTTTTATAATTAAAAATTTAAAAAAACGACTTACAAATGTATTTATTTTTATTTTTTTTTCAATTCCGAATCTGTGGCACCCAGTGGCCCTTTCCTTCCAAATTTTCAGCTTTCTAGGATCATTTCGAAAATTTTTGCTTACCATTATGCAGGCCGCATGCTTGTTTGCCACCGTCGTGTTATAAAAAAGAAATAAGCAAAAGTTGCTAGTAAATTTTATTAATGAATTTTGTCAACAGCTTTATCATTTTTGTATGTGATCCGCCATAAGGTACCTTTTCTACTAAACTTTGAACCCAATTTTTATATAGAAAAAAATAACGTACAGCAGTGAAACCAAGCTACAAATACACGTCTATTCCTATATTTTACAATTCTGCATAAAAGAAAAAAATGATGATTTTGAAGGATTTCACAAAACCGTTCATATCTCCGTTACTAGAAAACCTCATAAGGTACCTTTTCACGTAGGACGTCACAAATTCTAAAGAAAGTAAAATAATTTTCGAAGACAAGCGTTAAATATTGTGTCTTGCTAATAGCAGTCTTTAGTTTTATTGAATCACGGACATTCAATACCCAAGTCATATACCTAAGTCCATAAGTAATTTTAAGTATATTAATTGTTAAAGGTGGACTTGTGTACTTATTAAATCCTTTACGGTCATCATATGAAACTCTTCTCAAGCAAAAACGACAAAGCGTCCTTTCTCGAAGACCGCTCCAATAGTCGTTAATTTAATGAAGGCAGCAGCTCAAAAACATGCATAATCCACTGCATTCTCAGCAGAACAACAAAGCTCAATCCCAAATCAGCTCCGGTCAGCGAGATTCTTGTCTATTTATTGATCAGACTCCCATTGATCGGGTGTTCCCACCTTTTGTGGCTGCAGCCGTTTGGAAGCCGCTGGCGTGATTCAGCAGTTTCTCCTACCATTGTGATCGTCTAATTCAATAAAATCACCGGACAGTTTTGTTTATTTGTTAGCCGGCTCCCTTGTCGGTGGGTCTTAGTGTAGTTTGCCTGCTTACTCGGGTTTACTGCATGATAGGCGGCATGACTTGTGGGTTGCTGTTGTTTTTCTTATGTTAGGTGCTCGATTATCTGGAATTAGTGATGTGATCAAAGTGTTTTAGTGCTTGGTGGTGTGAGTAAGCAAATTCTTAAAGTAGTCGTTATGACTACTGTTATTTTATTGTACTCAGTAACTCAGGGCCTGTAGCAAGTAATTGAAGTGGAAATCCCAAAACAAAAATAAATAATTTCAATTTCATTAGGTACCAACCCCAATTTTTATCAAATTTACATTTACGATACCGGCGGATGAGTGAAAAATAATAATAAAATTGACCTTACGGCAAAAAAAACCTTTACGTACGATTTATTTTTGATGAAGGTTAACTGTAGGTACTTAAATTCGTATCTAATGTATATGTTACCGGCCAAACCCGATTTAACTAGTATATCCTGAGCGTGTCAGGACGAACTAGTTTGGCCTAGGATAAACTAGTTTGGCCTAGGACAAACTAGTTCGTCCTGACACGCTCCGGATAAACCGGTTTGGCCTAGGACATACTAGTTTGGCCTGAAATCGGGTTTGGCCGGTAACATATACATATATATTTTTTAATTCAATTAATATTTCGTTGTCACCACAACCATACAAATTACTTAATAATAGTAAAACCGTTTTGGTATACATTACAGACTATTAATTTTTATCTAATTATATCTCACTTTATTAAAGTAATGAGCAGCTTCATAATGAAAAATAAAGGAAATGCATATTAAATATTTAAAACGCTATGTCGTTAGGAGTAGAGACCATGTTCATTCTGTATTATTAAACAGCTTCTTAATCTCTTTTACGCAAAAAGCGCTGACTAAAGCTCCATCTCTTCTCTACATGTGAAAGAACTGGTTTGTATAAGCGGGACCGCTATATTTATCTTACTTCAACCGAGTTCGTTAGCTGATAGTTCTGTTTCGTTCACACGCATTGGCTTGTTTACGTGTGGAAGGGGGAACATTTCTGTTGCGGTTTGATGCTTCAGAGGGCTGATTTAATCAAATATCAACTCTACTGTTCTTATTATAGAGTAAGTTTTCGGATAAACATTTTTGTGCAAGACAGTAAAAGAACAGCTCCGCCTTAAAAATGGAAGGTGGTATGTAAAAATTGATGAACATGTATAGGAGTCCTTAAAGTGACAGAGTGCGCTGGCGTGTCGGGCAGTGTATATTGTCTCAAAATGTCGTCGCGAGAGGCAGCATTGTTTATTATCAAAAAGTGATAAATCAAATGACTTTGCAATATTCGTCATTTTACAACAGACTTTGAAGTTGTGCAACAGTGATTTAGAAATGTTTTAGTGAACTTGAAAACTGTGAATTGTAAATAATCGTGACAATATCAAAAAGAAACAATTGTGATGTGAGCTGGATTCTAATATTGTGTGAAGACTGAAAACAATATATTTTTATCTTAAAATAATAAAACAATATAACGTATTTTAGTGATTAATAGGTGTTAAAATAAAAATAAAATATATGTACTTATTGCCCATGGTCCAATATCGTAATCAAACCAGATAAAATATACTCCAATAAAACGCCTTAGATATTTAAAAATCTGCGCAGAATTTTAGAGAAGCGTTTGATAACCTTTCAATGGCGGCCATATTAACAGGCGTGTTGGCCGGGAGGTGATGCGCGTCGACCACGCCCATCATGAGCTCTTTCCTCATGAACGGCGGGTACCAGCCGCAGCCGGACCCGAAGTTCCCCCCATCCGAAGAGTACAGCCAAGCGGATTACATACCCCCAGGAGAGTACTACCAACACCAGCATTTGCAGTATGGCTACCAGCACCAATACGCGCCCGTCCAGCTCAGTTCTGGCTATGGCTATGGAGGGTATTACCACCCTATACCTCAGCATCCGCCCGTGGCTCCGCCTCCGCGGCCACCGGAACCTTCGCATCCATCTGACGCGGACCACGGATACGTCCCAACGCATAATTCCGACATTCCTCCTGGCTTGGCTGAACTCGGTCTAAGACTAGAAAGGCATATAGAAGAAGCGGCCCCAGCAGGACGGAAGCTTCACGCGTTGGGAAGGGAAGGGTCGCCCGCTTCAGAGCTAGACGATGATAGACTGTTACTGGAGAGTCCGCCCGTGGAAGACGATGATTCGTCGATATGTTCTGATAATACGGACAGGGTCATTTATCCGTGGATGAAGAAAATTCACGTCGCTGGGGCGTGTAAGTATTGATCGTGTCATTGTTACCTACTATATTTAATTCTAGGTTTTTAAAGTAGGTATCTTCCAGTGATGAGACGCCAAAGCCATGCCTGGGTAACACATAGCAGATTTACTTATAGGTGACTAGTATTTAACAGCGGCGTCGCCTGCCCTTTGACTCCAAATAGACCATCGATTCTATGGATACCACGCCACTGTATACCTAAGCGCACAAATTTCCTAATTCGACTAAGTAGATTTATGCTATTAACGATTTATAATGCATATTTCGTTGACTTTAGTCCTATGAATAAAGTCAAACTCAACAATTTAAGTCAGCTCGTAGAAGTCAACAGTGTAATATTTATAGAATCGATGCCCAACACAATCGTCTTATTACGAGGAAAAAATGTGCCTTGAAATTGGCAAAAATACGTAATTAATGTGATAATTCTGGTATCGAAATGAACATTTCCATTAGTACACTAGCAACCCACGGCTTTGCCTGCGTTTTTCCAGTTACTATTCCAAGGGAACTCGATCTTTACCGGGATTTAAAGTACCAAAAGTATCATATGTTTCAATCCAGAACTTTAACTAATTGCATGTCAAATTTCATCTCAATTCATAAAGTTGTTACCGCGTTTGTTACTAAAATAAACCTCTAAACATTTAAACATCGAAACATCTTCACAAACTTTCACATTAAATTTATAATATTAGTGGGATAGGATAGCTACCACAACGCATGAAAGAAAAGAGATACCTAATATTCGTTGTGCAACAAAGAGTTGTGCTAACCCTAGTGTTTCATGTAAAATCCGTACCTTAAAAGCATAAGACATTACACCCACTTACAGTGTTATGCTTCTCAGGTACGGAAATACTAGAAGTTACCCGCAACTTTAATCACGAGAGTTGGTAAAATAGGTTGTACTTAATCCACTTTTATGCTTCACCATAGTCGGGTAAAAGTATCATTCAAAAAGAAAATCCTGTAAAATAGGTTGTCAAGACTTATAATAAAAAAAATTAGTCATTAGTCTGCATGTTTTATCATGCAATCACGGCCTGGTTTTGCCTTAATGCCGCCCTGCCGTAAAAAACGCCCCAACAGTGCCGGTTTAACAACTTACCAAATGTAGCAAATGCTGCAGGCCTCACTCGCAGGCACCAAAGTACACATGCCCCTGGGAATTTGCCTCCCTGGGCACTTCTTCTTAGTCAGTCCCTCATGGCTGAGGACCGTGACCGGATGCAACTTCCCTCCATGGTTCTTGGTTTTATAGACGGCCTGATAGATACTATACTCGCAGGCATCAAAGTAGGTATACATGCCGCCCCTGGGAATTTGCCGCCCTGGGCTCTAGCCACTAGTGTAAATCAAGCGCTGCATAGATTTTTTCCGCCTACGGTCTAGTTATTCCTTTGACCAAGGCAGGCAGGCTAAGTAAACGCAGGCTTTATTAGTTCTACAATGAAATACGATAACTGTTGTACAATGAAACATCATAAAACTGGAGAGTCACGACATACATGTGTTAGTGAACTAATAGCTGACGATATAGAGCTGAGCGAGCCGTCGCGAATTAGGGAAGGCCTTTGTCCAGGAGTGGACGATTGCAGGCTGATGATGATGAATCGTAATCGTTATTGATAATTCATCACTACAAAATTATGCTGGTAGGACCTCGTGCAAGGTCCGCCCGGATCGCTACCACCATCTTACCAACTAACCTTCCGCCAAAGAGCAGTGTTCGCACTGTTGTGTTCCGGTGTGGGGGTAAGACAGCCGGTGAAATTACTAGCATAGCATAGAGGCATTCCATCTTAGTCCTCAGGGTTGGCAACGCATTTGTAATATTAAGATTGCAAATGTCCATGGGCCTCAGAAGTTACTTACCATCAGGTGACCTGTGTGTTCGTTTGCCTTTCCCATGACATAAAAAAAATATTTTCCAAAACGACCGGGATCGATTCCCGGTTAAAGTACAAAGTTTTTTTCAAATGACATGACATGATTCCTAAGAACAGATCTTCGTATGTCTTATAGTTTCAGACTTTCCCATACTGACCGATTGAAATGGGCCACCCTGTATATATGGAAGAAGTAAAAATAAACACGGAATGGAACCACGGGTTGCAATGACGTATCTTTGTAAAACTATCGTCGCCATCGTGCTAGTGTTTTTAGGGTTCCGTACCAAAATGGTAAAAAAGGAATCCTTATGGTACGACTCTGTCTGTCTGTCTGTCTGTCCGCAAGCAAGATTTCTCAGGGTCTTACTGATGGTATCGACTTGAAATTCGGTATGGTGTTAAAAATTGCTTTGGACAAAAAACAATCTATCTTTTTTCATCACACTTGCTCGAAAATGGTGTTTTTTTTTTAATTTGAATACGTTCGTTCTGTTTTACTCTTATTTGTCATCTTCAAAGGAAACGCCAACTTACTTTTTTAACTTTTATCACTGAAATATTTATTTAAAGAGAACTGTTACTGTAGTAACACATATTTCTGTAACATTAATTCAATGTTTAAATAGTGTATAATTCCAGTATTTTGCAAATATAAAATCAACCGTTTTAGGTCTTTCTTTACCACTATGGTTTCCGAACGTGACTTGACATTCGCATTGTCTTTGGATATATTGTCACTAATGTCACCTTCTGTTTTACAATCTAGACACGCGGCAGCGTGTCAAGCCAAGTTCAAGCAAAACTGGCCAGCCAGCGCCGAGTGTAATATTACACGAACCACTTGGTGCCACTTTTGACCCTTCTATAACTCAAAACCTCTTTAACGTAAACACATAAAACTACATGTGTTTAATTATATCCATAAGGACATCTAGAAGCCCAAATTTCATGAAGCTAGCTCAAACGGTTATAATGATATGAAGGTCAAAAAGTCGTAAATTTTAGCACTGACTGACTGATCTATATATAGTACCTAAACCTAACCTACTTCCAGATGACCTAGAAGGATGAAATTTGGAATCCAGCTCGGTAATTGTGTGTAAGCGTGAGAAAAAATCTAAAAATAAAAATAAGTTAAAAATAGGGGGTCCCCATACAATTTGTTTTTTTTTAATTGTATCATTGGAGCCGTTAATGAAATTTGGAATCCAGCTCGGTAATTGTTTGTAAGCGTAGGAAAAAATCTAAAAATAAAAAAAGTTAAATAATAGGGGGGTTTCCATACAATTTTTTTTTTATTGTATCGTAAAAAAGAAAACCATGCTGCATACCTGCCTAGTTTTCTGTACAAAAAGTAATGATATCCCACCAAAAATATAAATGTAAAAAAGAAGAGCCAAGTTCAATACAAAAATTATGCTTGGCTGTGGGCTTCGCCGCAAAAAGAATGGAGATCTGAATGAGTGCCAAGTCCTATGCAAAATCCAATTATGTATTTATAGGAACAAAATAACATTATGAACAAGTATCAAACTTTATTTCTTTGCTTTATTGGATACCTATAACAATTGCTGTTATTTAAAAATGTGAGATCTTAAAGTAGGTTAGATTTGACTTGGCCAGTTTTTATCAGAATTAAACTATATATATATATATATATATATATATATATGTTGAATAACTTTATAAAATGACTGATGTAATGATTGATGATGATTTAGGATGATATTAATAATCGGTAATTATTACAGATTTGTCTGTTCAGTAACTTCGTAGATAATAGTAATAAATTTATAGTGGAAAATAATATACTTGCATAATATTCTTTGCCACTATAATTTTTTTCAGTCGTATTTTTTATTCAAAGTAAATTTTATAATTGATGGCCTATCTATTTATACCACTTTGAAGCAAACCAAACAATAGAGGACCCAAATATTTATTAATAACCTACTTAAGCACGTGCAAAACACCCGAGCGCGACCAGATTAATGTTGCCACATTAGTTTCCTTTTGGCGGTTAATTTTTACATTGTGTGGCAACATTTTAAACACATTAAACTCCATGTTGTTGGTCTTTAAAGGGCCTAACAAATTGCGGCCAATCAATATTGCTTCAGAATATTTGAGGATACTCGAGCCCTTGCGTCTTTTGATGTGTTGTGACAGTTTACTAATGCGATGTCATTATCCTTCAGGACTTTTGTGTCACACAATGGGACACTCATGTTGATGAGAGTCATTTATATTTATAACTTTCGAATAGCATTTGCGGTTAAGAATTCGCTTTGAAGATTAGCGTCTTTTTTAGTGATCGGAGATTATGTTGTGTTTTTTTTTGTGATTTCGAATACTTAATTTGGTTTATAGCATTTGATAAGAACAGTTTTACTGACGTATTCAAACATATTATATTACTTAGTTCAAATGCAAATATTTCAACTAGAAAAAACTCATAAATTCCTGATAATTAAGGAAAGTATCCTGTTAAGTAAGTGGTATTTTGAGAAAATCTACAGACAACACTGTGATTTTTTTGCAATTTAGGAACTTATTAACACAATAGACCATTTACTTATACATTTCATTTATATAAAAAAGATGTTGTCTTTTAAATACCAAACTCAGTACAAGCAGCAAGGTAACAAATGTTAGTCGATTTTTAGTATAAGATACATTGTGTGCCTATGTTTATTATACATTATTTTGCGAGCACATTATCAAAAACCGGCCAAGTGCGAGTCGGACTCGCGCACCGAGGGTTCCGTACAAACTCATAAGTAGATACATGAATAATTCAAGAAAAACTATATGGCGATTAGTTTAGTAGGAGCGAATAAGTATGTGATAAGATTTTTGCAAATTTCTCAAAAACGGTGCAAGTTAGGAAAACCGTTTTATTTTTCCTGTAATATATAGGACGACATTAATAGTTGGTAATTATTACAGATTTTTCTGTTCAGTAACTTCGAAGATAATAGGGGGGAATGGTATTTTTTTTAACGTATTTCGCCATAAATCAAACACTACTTATTTAAAAAAAAATACAAAAATAGTGTTTTAATCTACAAATCAAGCCCTTTCATTTGATACCCCACTCGATATAATAGCCCTAATTTCAATTTTCAAAGTCTCATTACGGACCCCTTTAAAAAAAAGTAAAAAAGTTACAAGACTTTTTTTACATCCCATAAGCTCGGGTTAGCGGTTCTTAACACTATTCCAAATTTCAAGTCGATAGCATCAGTAGATCCTGAGATATCTTGCTGTGACAGACGGACAGACAGACAGACAGACAGAGTCGCACCATAAGGGTTCCTTTTTTACCATTTTGGTACGGAACCCTAAAAACACTACCTAAATTATTATATTATAAACGTATAATAACAATTGAATATCGATCAGTTCATCACTCGCGTAGGTATCTGCCACAAAAAAGGATTTAAATAATTAAAGAAAGAGCAGGTGTGCGGCCTCTTAACACGGATGTCGATATTACTTCATAAAAATCGTATTGCTCTTAATCGTATAGTTGTAATCGTAACTTTGCACTTTAAAAAATAAAGTTCACAATTAAAAATCAAAGGAAATTGGACAACGAGGCTGAGATAAACTGTCGATATTGAGGTGGCCAGCAGTTGGCAGGTTATTCGTTATATCTGCGCGTTGACAGATTTTTAGTCTTAAAATTATGCATGAGTAATACGAGTAACATTCATCATGTTTGGGTTCGAGAATGTTTGTGTGACTAAATTTAGAAACAATATATTTCACATTTTTAACAAATGCTACTTACATACGTTATTGTTTAAATCGATATTAACAATATTTTAGCTAGCTTTAGTTATTTTACACTGTTTTTATTTTTGCCTATTGAAATAATTTTATTAAGAAAGATTATTATTGACGATGGTACATTATACTGAATTATTAACAATACAACAACAATATAGTCATTTATATAGTTATAAAAAAACATAGGTACATACGAATTGAGAAACGTCCTTCTTTTGGAAGTCGGTTAAAAATCACTTTGCTTATACATATTTCGTATCAAATTATCTGAGAATTAAGCATTTTATTAGTAAATCACCAAACAGGTATATCATTAGCGTTGTGGAACTAATTTAATTTTATTTTAGTCCAACCTAGAGCCGTAGAATTTCTGACGGCAATTAAAATACACACACGATACTTTTGTTTATTCGCCGCTCTCTTCGCTGGATATTATAAATACTAGTAGAATCGTTACTAGCACAGCATCCTCAAAAAAACCTATCTATATCTCTCACCTAGTAGGTAAGTACGCAAGACGGCGTAAAACCAACTCGATAGCTACCGACTCCCGCTTCGTTACCCTCGCTATCACGTCATCAGAATGACAATCTCAATCGAAGCTACCTGCTAGCGTGTGGTCTCACAAGCCCCCAATCTCAGGCCGATCTCACTATCGAGCGGACTCGGTGGTCCCTCATTACGATCGAGCCTCCACCGTATTGTTCTTGAAACAAATGACGGGTGATAAGCGGCGCGAATGTGGTGTAAGCAATTTCTTCGGTGATCGATCAACGTTCGGTGATAAGGATGCGCGAGGCTACGCGACACTTATCACGGATCTTTGATTGTTTTGAATACTTGGGCTTTTAAAATTGCTGCGGGTTATTTTAGTTCATGGACTTTTTGCAATGTAGTGTGGTTTAAGGGTTATACATATTTTGTAGTAGGTATGAGTTCAGTGTTCGTGTCTTTACTGTGGACGTCGTAAAGTTAAGGGTTTTAAATACTATCTTACTAATATTATAAATGAAAGTTTGTTAAGAGTTTGAAGGCTTGGATGTTTAGATGTTTGTTACTACATAAAGTAGTAACAACTGCATGAATTTATGTTGAAATTTGAGATGCAAATAGACCTGTCTGTAGCTTTAGCACAAGTGTGATGCGCGACTCTTTGTCTCGCGACTAACGCTACCTATTTCTTTCCACTCAATATAGTGCAACAGTGACAGTTGATGTTCGCGCGAGAAACGAAGTCGCGGCCAGTTATGCTAGCTAGACTGGTCCTGGATTGAAACATAGGATACTTTATATCCCAATAAAGAGTTCCTTTGGGACATTAACGGGAATAACGCGGGTTAAGCCGCGGGTAAATGTTTGTTAACTAAAATAATAACTAAGGTTTTCTTGTTAGACATGTAATACTATTTTATTGCTACTAAGACCTTTAGGATAAAACATAACCCATAAACATAACGGCCGCTTTAGCTTAGTTGGTAGTGACCCTGCCTACGAAGCAGGAGGTCCTGGGTTCGAATCCCGGTAAGGGCATTTATTTGTGTGATGAGCACGAATATTTGTTCCTGAGTCATGGATTTTTTTCTATGTATTTAAGTATTTGTATCTATTAAATATATCGTCGTCTAGTATCCATAACACAAACCTTATTGAGCTTACTATGGGGCTAGTTCGATTTGTGTAAGATTGTCCCCTAATATTTAATATTTTAATATATTTAATAATGATATGTACTTAGGACGATAAATATCTGTATTTTTTTCCTAAGAATTCTAAGACCCTTTATCACACTTGCTATTCACAAGCGAGCTGTGGGCGATTTAGAAGCGAAGTTCCATACAAATGTCCATACAATGTAGTTTTGTATAGAAATTCGCCCGCAAATCGCAAGTGTGATAAGGCTCTAAATCTGCGCTGTATCTAATGATAATTAAAATATTAAATGGTTGGCATATATATTAAATGAATCACAGTGTTTCTCCCTTTTCAGAAGGTATTTTTCATTATATTGCATTTCTGTAATGTCTTTGAACGAATTTTGTCTCTGTACAATACAAACATAGACCGCGTTTTACCTGTAGCAATTTTTGTAAAAAAGGATCCCTTATGGTGCGACTCTGTCTGTCTGTCTGTCTGTCTGTCTGTCTGTCTGTCTGTCCGTCTGTCACAGCAAGATATCTCAGGATCTACTGATCCTATCGACTTGAAATTTGGAATAGTGTTAAAAGTCGCTAACTCAAGCCTATTGGATAGAAAAAAAAATTATACCTTTATTACTTTTCTTTTAAAGGGGTCCGAAATGGGATGTGGAAAAACAAAAGTTATGGAGCTATTATATGGAGTGGGATATCAAATGAAAGGGCTTAATTTGTAGATTCCATAGCCATTTTTTTTTGTTAATGTTGTTTTTGATTTATGACCAAAAACGTTCAAAAAAATACCATTCCCCCCTATTATCTTCGAAGTTACTGAACAGAAAAATCTGTAATAATTACCATTTATTAATATCATCCTAAATATTACAGGAAAAATAAAACGGTTTTCCTAAATTGCATCGTTTTTTAGAAAATATCAAAAATCGTAACACATACTTATTTGCTCCTACTAAGCTAACCGCCATACAGTTTTTCTTAAACTATTCACGTATCTACTTACGAGTTTGTACGGAACCCTCGGTGCGTAAGTCCGACTCGCACTAGACCGGTTTTTTTTTAAAGCCTTACTAACTCGCAACGCAACCCTAGTGGGCGTAGCGATAGTATGACCGGGTGGTCGGCCGTGGCGTTCCCTGGGGTCGAACCAGGTCGCTAGCCGGACCACCCCGAGTGAATCGGGTGTAGCTAATTTGGTGCATACCTATTTTAACCGCTCTTAACAAAAAATAGACCAGTTACGACCCTTTGACACTTTAAGAAGTAAGAAGCTTCTAAACCTTCTAAAACTAACGGACTAATCATACTAAGAAAAATATATCACTTATATCTTTTTGACGCTAATGGTGCTCCCACAATGGTAGTCCCACTCCCACATGGTGGTATAAATGTTATATAACTTTATAAAACATTTGTTATCGAACATGTTATACCTGATTACCTACTATGAGTTTTATGAAATGTTAGTGAATGTTATCGTATTTTATAACGTTCATCATCATCACAATTTAAGCTTTGATGTTGTCGGTAGAGTAGACTCCATTTTGTGCGGTCCTCGGTCATGCATTTTGCCCATTTTGGTCATGGTACGACACGAAATTGACCTTTTCTTTGAGCTGTTGCACAAAGTTTCTCCGAGGTCTGGCTCTCCCTCTTTTTCTCCTTCAATGTTTCCTTCTAGGATTGTCTTAAAGAACATATTGTGTATAACCAGGTGGCCTATCATTTCGCCACGTCTATTCTCTATAGTCGTCATTATGTTCCTCTTCTCTCACACAATACAACGTTAAAACAGTTGTTTTCTCAACGTTATATAACATTTATAACAACTAGTTTGGGAATACAATAAGGAGAAAAGTAAGAAAGTTCTAAGTTTTCTAAAACAAATTTACTTATCATACTAACAAAAGCAGACATGTTACCTCCTTTTGAGACTAAGAAGAGAAGAAAGAAGGTTTCTAAAACCAATTGACTTATCTTACTAACAAAAGCAGACATCTTACGTCCTTCTAAGACTAAAAACCAAAGCAAGAAGGGCAGTACACCGTACTGACCAGTCTCACAATCTCGGGGCCGCAGGCGCGCTGCCCGCATTCCAGGGACATTCCTGACGGACTCTGGGACTTGCGGCTGTCCCTTTCAAACCCCCGCCTAGATTGATTCGTGGTCCACACTGGGAATATATACCTACTTACGCTGAACTCCAGAATTAAGGGAAGGGTAATTCCATGGCAGAGAATAACGACAGCTACGAATTCTTTGCGTGTTTTAATATTGGTGGTGAAAATTTAAATGTCAATATATACCAAGGGATAGTTATATTTATCTAGGGTGAAATTAACACTTGCATCATATATAAATAAAGACGCGATGAAATGGTAACTTGCGTTACATTTTCATGGAATTACGAACTAGATTGCCCAGAACAATACAAATACAAAAAGGCTGCAATTTTATTATCAACCAGCGCTGTTTGTAATTCCTTTACCGGCCATGGCACGCACAATGTATTTCATCACACTTGTGAGGAAATCTAAATAAATAATCTTACTAATCCAATCAGTATAAGAAGTAATTTTTAAAACAGAAAGTGACATATATCCATAGATAATGCGAATGTCAAGTCACGTTCGGAAACCATAGCGGTAAAGACCTAAAACGGCCATTTTAGTTTATGTTATATTTGCAAAATACTGAAATACACTATTTAAACATTTAATTAATGTTACCGAAATATGTGTTTACATGTACATTTGCAATAACAGGGCATTCCTCTAGAAATATGTCTGCGGTCACCTCATTCATCTGGCCCTTTTTCATACTAAATGTATGGAGACAGATGAATGAGTGGCAGACATATTACTGGAGAAATGCCCAACAGTTCTCTTTAAATAGGTACATATTTCGAGTCAAACATTTAATACTTAGGTATTAAAAATAATCAAACATGTTTTTTTTATAAACGACACAGATTCCATCCCGTGTCTTTTGACTTTCATAAACCGATAGGTATTAACTTAATTTTTCACGCAGTGATAAAGATTTAAGTCTTCTTTTCTGCATATTTAAATAATTTAAATTTAATTTCAACCTTCGTTTCAGCATTTATCAATTAGGTACCAAAACATCCGGACTATAGCAAAACCAAAGTAAAACTTGAGGTAATTTAGGCACAATTAGCAAAGTGTTCGCACTTTGCTAATTGTGCCTAAATTACCTCAAGTTCGTGGATAGACTAAACATTTGTAAACAAAACGGAAATTTATCTGCAATAAAATCCGAGTGGGAGACAAAAAAAATTATTTCGTCTCAGTTACAGAGGTCAAGTTCCTATAAAATTCAAAGAAATCCCAATTATAGAGGTAAATAAGACGATAAAATCGAAAGAACTAGGTAATCCCAGATAAAGAGGTCTGTTGAGTCCCACTAACAGAGGCCATTTTTATGCCGTCTCAGTTACAGAGGTAAATAAGACGACAAAATAGAAAGAACTAATCCCAGTTATAGAGGTCTTGTGTGCCCACTTACAGAGGTAATTCAATGCTAAGGTGCCGGGACCTCAGCATGAGTTCCAGCTATGGAGGTTTCTCACTTATCAAGGTCCCAGTTATCCAGGTTTCACTGTATTATGTGAATGACCATGTTAGCTTAAAATCATATACACTTACTGCGTTTTTACCTGGAGTCAGTATCAGATACGTGTTTTTTTTAAGTAATGACGATATAGGTAGGTAAGTCGCGGTAACTTGCCGCGAGTTCGCCGCGAATCGCAAATATGATAAGGCCCTAAAATAAACTTTGGCTTACTGTTCCAGTAATAGTGGAATGGGGTGCTTTTGGTAAGATGATGGAATTTCAAGTTTAATGGACACCAGGCAGACCGCTGTAATTTTGTGTATTACTGAGTTTGAAAACTTAACACTCATTTACACAAACGTCATTATGATCATTAATTTAAAGTTTACATACACTCTTGCAGCAACTTCCAGCTCCTTAAATTTTGATAAGACAGGATACCAGGTTTTTTCTTCACGTGCATCTTCGTATGTAGCTTCATCTAGTTGGTCTTTCCCTACTTCTCCTTCCTTCCTAGAATGGATTTAAAGAAGTTGTCTTATCAAATATCCAACCATTTAGGGTTTCAAACTCCTGTACATTGGCGCATTGGAATTTCCCACCTTAGAAATTTATATTCCTGTTGTAGTTACTGCCTTTTAGTTCTCTTGCCTAAAAAAGAAAAAAAAACTGACTTTGTATATCTAATCAAAGCGACTGATTTCAAATTATGAATTAACCTTTAACAGATTCCCATTTTCGTTCATTTAACGTCTCAATTTAATATCCACAGTCAAAGGAAATTGGAAAATTACGTCGCAAATAACCTCACAAAGCGCCATTGTGGGGAACTGTTTGCTTTTGTGTAGCGATTGTTGAAACCAAGAATAGGCTTCAATGCCTTGAAATGTGGCCTAATCGTGGGCGCGCCAAATAAAATATTAATTAGACTCGTATAACGTCTCAATAACTAACTTTCGACTTTATAGGCACTAAACTTAATATTTTAAAAAAGCAAAAAAAAAGAAATGTGAGCCAATTCTCCATTAAATTTATTAACTAAAAATGAAAGGGAAAAGTCAAAGTATTCATGTTCATGGTCATATAATACCAAATACAGTCTATATACATATGCTCAGTTTTACCTAACATTTTCAAGGGTTCCGTACCATAAGGGTGTCAACGAAATTTGAACCGTAATAAAATAAGTATAGACTCGAAATTTTCACAGAATGTGTAGGTATTCCTATTGCCACTATAAAAAAAAATTAAGAGGGGGTCTCCATACAATAAACGTGCTTTTGGCGTCTTTTTGCTTGACGGTGGCCCGTTTTTTTTTATTATAGTGACTATGTTACTTTATTTCCCTGTGACTGATGCATAAATCCTATCACTTTTGCGTATGAGCGATATTAATGGTGTTAGGAATATTCATTTGACTAGACGTAGACGTAGAAAGGTCACTTTAATTTGGAAAAAAAAATGTTGGTCACTTGGTCAATATATAGTCCAAATAAATAAATGGACACCGTATAGATTCAATGTTTAGTATTAAGATAAAAAGAACTAAAATATAATACAATTTCGCCTTAGGTATTTCTTTAAATTAGGTTCATTATTTTTCTCTGCGCTCGGTTTTGTTCAAATGGTTACGTAGCAAAATATCTAAGATCGAATGTCAGAAGCTCGATACACATATGTCTAGAATGTCGAAAATCTAAATGAATAATGTTCTTTGTCTATAACGTTCGAAATACATACAACACAATTGGTCGAAAGATTTTAATATCGAAGTACAAAATGAATATGATTATTTCATATAAAATTGATACACATATGTCTATAATGTAGAAAATTTTATCAACAAAATAATTAGGGGACTATCATGTTTTTTAAAGCATGAAGGAACAAACGAGTAGACAACCCGTCTGACAGTAGGTAAATGCTGGTGATCGCCGCCTAAATAAAATTGCCCATAGAAGCCACACCAATAAGAGCTGTTTATGCGTCGCTACCTGAGGACTAAGATGGAATGTTTCTGGTGCCAGACATTTTACAAGTCATATTAAATATAGGTTTTGGTTAACCGCTTAAACGATTCTGAGGAGATAGGTCTAAAATACGTCTAAATTTTGTAGTTATATAATTTGACTTTATCTATTTTGAACCTTATACATATTCAGCACTATAGATTAAAAACGTAATGAATTTAGACCATATATAATATTTAAAATAATCTTATGATAAAATATGTTATGAATTCCGTATATTCTACAATTTGACTTCGTGTATTTTGACAATATGCAAAACGACGGTATAACATGTGTTCTTAGATATTTTGCTACGTAACCGTTCAAATATATCGAAAATTATCATTTATCATAGATTAAAATTATGTTTACTAATTTTATCCGGATGCTAACTCAGATTTAAATTTATTCTGTGTAAACTGCAAAGTCAATGTCAAGTTGAATGTTAAATTAATATTTACATCCACTAAACATATATTAGGTATATTTATATGAAGACATAAACATACTCACATCACTTGCATGTCGAATATGCATTAGATACGTGGTAATTATGTAAAAACTTTATAGGTTATTCTCATTTTTGTGCACATAGTAATTACCGTGGATGTCACTACTGTGGGCGTTATTATTCTTTCTTAATGATAAAAAAAATATTACTATCATGAATGTTACTTTTTCTATAAAGGGCTGATTCCAAATTATACACGCAGACAGAGTAGCACTGAATTTAATCACTTTTTATATTTTTAAAACTAATTCACAAGCAGGAGCGACGTGCATGGCTCAGACGCCATGATGAGAGAGCGAGACGGCAATAGCTTCCGTCTTATTCGGAACAATGAATTCACTCATCCGAACGTATAGAAAGAGCAATTAAAGCACAAAACTGAGAATGGCCCAAAATACTCGACTACGGCGAAGCAAAAGGGAGGATTACTAACTTATTACTATCAATTATTATAACAAAACGGGACTTAATCGCGTAAAAACATGATATTACCTCGACGTTTCGGACGTGCCGTGACGTCCATGGTCGCGAAGGGACTAAGTCCCTTCGCGACCATGGACGTCACGGCACGTCCGAAACGTCGAGGTAATATCATGTTTTTACGCGATTAAGTCCCGTTTTGTTATAATAATGAGTGAAAATCGTGAAAGTTTAAATCAATATTATTACTATCAACTTGCATTTACAGATAATACTTTTTTAGGGTTCCGTAGCCAAAATGGCAAAAACGGAACCCTTATAGTTTCGTCATGTCCGTCCGTCTGTCTGTCCGTATGTCACAGGCATTTTACTCAAAAACTACATGATGGATATTGATGAAATTTGGAATATAGGTGTCTTTTATGAGCCGCTACTTAATTTGGTATATAAATAATTAAAATAAATATTTTTAGGGGGGGCACTCCATACATGTTAAAGACAGTAAAAAAAAAATTTTTCAGCAAATATCAACGTATGGTACATAGTTCGACAGCTCTTTAAAAAACACTATAAGGTTCCTAAGTAATGTTTTTGATTAAGTGAATGTATTTGGAAATAATCGCTCCGAAAGTTGTGTCAATTGTGTCCCCCCCCCTCTATTTTCTAAACCGTGCGTCCGAAAAATATGAAAAAAATCACGAAGGTAACGCTTAATTAATACTTTCAACGAAAATTATTTTCAATAATATCGAATGTACCGTTTTTGAGTTATTGCCGATAAACTGCGCTTCTCAACAAAAGGGCGTAATTGCTATGAAGATACGCTCTTTTGCTGTTGTACTTTTTTTACATCGTATTTTTTACCTTATAGTTACGGCTATGGAACCCTATACTGAGCATGGTCCGACATGCTCTTGACCAGTTATTTTTTAATCTTTAACCCGACTACGATGAAGTAAAGGGAGGGTTACCCATTGCTACCAACTTAATAATATTTACAATTTACAAGTTGCTTATTTACAATTTTGTCATGGTAATTAAACCTTTGCCAATCTCTAACAAGCCAGCTACCTACTCTAATTTGCTTTGCGCAATTAATCAAAACAAAAAAGGAAGCTCATGCCCGCGCATTATTATGCACATTAATTATGGCATGCATTATTCAACCACACGCCACTAGTGGTGCGGCCGCACGACAATTAATGTGACTATGTACAGTCGGCGGCAATAATTTTCACCTTATTCTGTTGCGTTAAGGCGCAAAAATGTATATTTTTGTCGCTAACTGTACACTATACTTTACTTTTATAGGCATTGTTATTCATTTGGAGGTAGGGGTGGATACCATGATTGGTGTTGGTGCGATGTTCGCTGGAGTGTACCTACTCACTACCTCAGCGTATTTTGTTTGTTATTTATATCTAAATAGAAAGAAACCACACACAAAAAATCTGCAATAATTTCTGAGGGCCATCTTTTATTTACATACACATCCTAGGTACATGACACATACACATACAACATGATATTAGTAGCTGTAGCTAGTAAGCATATGAGCAACTTGGTGGATGTGGTCATCGACATCCATGGATATGTGTAACACCAAGATCAGAGGATCTACTTAAATGTTGCCGACTTTAAAAATATTTGAGATTTCTCAGCTTTACAATTAGTAATAGTTAGGTAAATAGTTTTATGTAAACGTTACGATGTCCCGAATTTTAATAAATCCATTTCTTTTACAGCTAATGGTTCATATCAACCGGGAATGGAGCCAAAGCGACAACGCACAGCCTACACCAGACACCAAATCTTAGAGCTGGAGAAAGAATTCCACTACAACCGATATCTCACGCGGCGAAGACGAATAGAAATAGCCCACACCCTAGTCCTGTCGGAACGACAAATCAAAATCTGGTTCCAAAACCGACGGATGAAATGGAAGAAAGACAACAAACTACCGAACACCAAAAACGTTAGAAGAAAAACTAATCCCGCGGGAGTCACGACGACCGCTAAGGGAGCCACACCAAAGAGTAGATCAAATAAGAATACAAATAACAATGATAAGAAGAAATCAAACAACAACGGACGACCAGATAGTATAGAGAATGTGACGGATAACATTATGAATGACTTACATTGCGTCGGTCAGCAGAATCTGTCGCACGACTCTTCGATTAGTCCGATGTCGCATACGGGTCAAATGAATCCCGGGCATGCGATGACGCAGCACCATCTTCACATGATGGGCATGCATGCGGGCATGGATCCCGGGATGGTGGCCAGTCTTGCCGCACACGGTTCCCCGGTCGCCGGCTGTGGTTCCGGGATAAACCAAACCAACCAGCCGGTCATCAAATCTGACTACGGTCTCACCGCCTTATAATGTGTACAGAGACTATATTTTCCTTTACACTTTCAGTTTTCTCACCATTCCTTTAGGTGTACTAAAGTGATTTAATTAATTTAAGATTATATTAAGTTGTGTAATGTTAGGGTAACCAGTCAAATAATTGGATGTTTGGATAGATAAGCGGGAAACTTTACAATGTCAAAAGTGTGATTATTAATTATTTTAGGCTATAGACTCTTCGAGTGTTGGGTTTGTACATTTCGCTTCAAGTCATTGTCGTAATTTATTTTAAACAGCATTACGTTACTTATAACTTAATATTCAATGTCTTTAATACCATTAACATTTATTTAATACGCATATTGTAAATTTACTAAGCAATTTTAAATAAATAGTTCCTTATATTTACAGCAATTTTGTAAAGTTACCATTTATTGCCGTTCATTATTAAGAGATTGTATATCGGTTTCCATTCTATATGTTGTGGATATACAGTTAATTATATTTTTGTATTGTATAAAAAATTTAGTAATTGTGTATAATCATATTGGCAATGACTTAGGTTTAGGTACAAATTCTTGGCAATTAGTTTAAATGAAAATTGTTTTGTAACTAAAATAGGAGAAATGTGAATACGCAACCAATAAAATAGTATGAAAACTTCATTACTTTTATTTCATTTATTTTGTACTCTGTCAATTAATACTATTACTATAATTTACCTTAGAACGAGGAACGCTAATGTAAATGGAAAATCTGTGGTTCAGTGGCAATTAGTGCTAATGAACGTTTATGCAACTGGATATAAAGAGTAGCACAACAAACAAATCATTTAACAATTTCATACGTATATTATTCACCTGTGTATATTATTCACGTTGATTTTTCTTTAACAAAACCACAGCCTGGCAGCCTAAATATGAATTATTTTAACTAAAATACCGTTTTACATAAACATAGAATGTGATGTGATAGACTTTCAAGGATGGGATCGTTTGAAGGCCACAAAAAATATAGCCTAGATTTTTATAAATCACAGGAAATACTTACTCAAGCGATCAAATGTATACTCAATCAAAACCAAAATCACGTAGTTCTGAAAAAATAAGAAATAATACACTCACGGACAATGAATTCGGGTAATTTTCTATGAACAATTATATACAACACGACTTCATTGTCCGTGAGTGTACTTACAATTTTATTAGCTTACACTGACACGAATGCTGGCACTGTAGGGTAATTCACAACTTCGACCACCATCTCGTGCCTAATATAATTTGACCCGAATAATAATAACAGTTCGTAATCGAAAAGTCGCTTCAAATTGGACGGTCCGCAGCAGCCGATTACGATCTGTTGTTACTAATTCACGAGTCAAGTTATATTAGGAACGCGATTGGCGGCGAAATTACGAATTAGCCTACTGCATTACGATTATTATTAATACAAAGACAAAATACAATAAGACGTCGAGTTGCGGAAAAATAGCGTATCCTATCATAACGGCTGGGCGGATGTCTGAAATTAGGGCTTTATTACACTGGCGATTTGTAAGTGAGTTGCGAGCGTGTTTTCGTACAAAACTTGTCGAATCTTTATAAAAACACGCGTGCAACTCGCTCTCGCTCACAAATCGCGCCAATGTGATAAGGCTCTTATGTTTATTTGATTTTCGTCTGCATAATTATACTTTGTTTGATAAATTAAACGTGGACCACCTTGCTTACCCATCACTACACCACCCAGCCACTTACTAACCACGTTGAAATTGTTCAGTGTACCTATTTGTAACAGTGCTACTAACTACCCTTGTATCTTTTGCATTTTGATAACCCCTAGGATATGCGTACGTAGTACCCTCTGTCCTCTCTCTTTTCAGCAGTGTCAAATCAGCGAGAAAAATAGCGCTTGTAATCAATGTGTAGCCTACTGTATACATATTCATCAACACGGCGCTTACAAGATTTCAAACAGAACACACGCGAGTTCCAATCGGCATCGCCTCGATATCATAACCTTGTGACATTCGTATCGGACGAAATGAAAGCAAAAATCGTAATGTATTCGTTGAATGTGGAATCATCCATCAACGTCGCCGGTTCATTGTGTGGCCCGCACGCAACGTCTTCGGTCGGTACAGTCGACTGTGTACGTCTTTACAATGTGGCTGTTTATGACAGGCCAGCTGACGTTGTTTTCGACGTTAGACGTTAGACATTGAGCGTGGCCGCTGCGTTGTGAAGACTATACAACTGTTCAAAATTACTCACCCAGATTCCTACATATATAGTATATACTACTATATAATCAAATTCAAGCAATTAATAGGTAATCAGTTTTTGTTGACGAGGTATAACGATTTTATTTTACTAAAAAAAGTCACATGGTTCCATTGCAATGCTAAAACTTCACGATATTCATGTGTCAGCATTTTTTTCACATAAATGTCAAATGCTAGTAATTTTTTTACAATTTTCTAACCTGTCAATTCAGGTGCCCTTGTTTAAGGTTGCCGAAGTGCGGTGCACGACCGGGTGGGGTGGCGTTTTTTAATGGAGGTATATGCCCAGCAGTTATAGTCTTTCGGTTCATGAGAATGTCTGAGGTTCGACCATATGTTAATTTGTGTAGCTGTAAGACGGGATTATTGTAATATTTGTTGCGTTGTTTGTAATTTTGTCATTTATATCTAGGTACATATCTGATTTCCACAGTGTCTTAATTGTATAATATTGAATATATGAAATAATAATGATAATGATGAATCTGACTAGACCTGACAGTCGTAATATAATACAATAGACATTGGTAGGGCGATCTACGTGGATGCATTGATTTTTTATCATTTATTATGTTGTGTAAACTACGGTACGCATGCGTACAGCATACCGTAAACACTTAGATACCTAACCTAGCCTTTTTGTTCTTACAGAAAGGCTAGGTTATGTACCTAAGTGTGGGGTAAGTAATTCTGCCGCTATAACGCAAAAAGGCACATCTAAATTTTTTTTTAGATTCCGAATATATATACAACTCAGTTTCGAAAAAAAACGGAAGATGTGCCCCTTTTCCTTGTGGCGGCATAATTAGTTACGGCCAGGAAGACCTGAACGTACTTTTGCACTTGACTGTACAATTTTAACTTTTGATGCAAAGCCAAGAAGGAATCGATCGCTGCTGCCAATGAATGTGCTTTACTGGCAGCTCTCTACAAAGTCACATTATCGAGGTTAAGGTAAAGTAAGGTAAAGACGGTAGGTTGAATCCCGTTCAGTAGGTACAATCGTACCTAGACTAGGCTTACTAAGCTAGCGCAACTGACCGCGACTTCCCTTGTCACGACATAGCATGACCTGTCACTCTCACATTATATTCAATGGAAAACGATAGGTAGTAATGGTAGGTGGGCCATTTTTTTAAATGTTTTACACAATTTTTTTAGATCTGTGTACATCATTTCTACTCAGACTCCCGCGTACTATCGCCTCTGATAGAAGAAAAAAAGTGTCCCAAATTTTTTCAGTTACTTTTCCATACACACTTGTATGGCGGTAATGGAATGGAAGAGCGATATTTGTATGAAAAATTTGGGACACTTTTTTCTTCTATCAGAGACGATAGTACGCGCAATTCTGAGTAGAAATGATGTAAAATTTCTAAACGGCCGTATCTTTTTCACGTTAACTTAGAAGTTTGATTTTTTCACCGCTTCAAGGGACCATAGACCTGAGTATATCGTTTCATTTTCAACTTGATACCTCCACGCGTCCCCGATGTAAGGGTCTTGACAGACGGACAACAAAGTGATCCTATAAGGGTTCTGTTTTTTTCCTTTTGAGGTACAGAACCCTAAAAATAATTAACCGACTTAAAACTAGACAATTCAATTAAAAAATACAAGAATGCAATACTTCAAAAATCCAAATCACTATGGTAGTGGTGGTAGGTGTGCCTATAATATTTAAAGAGTTCCCTCGATTACTCCAAGATTCCATCATTAGATCCTAACCTAGTGACAATGGAACTGCCTGGACGCATAACCCTCGCAACAAAATAAAAATCGGATCGGTCCGACCATGTTCGAGCAATCGGGGAACATACCACAAAAACGATTCTGAAGGAACTGAAAACCTATTCCTATACTTAGGTAGATCATACTTACGAGTTCCTATCTATATCTATTGGTAAGTATAACTGAGTTAATAAATGACTGTATCTGTATTTGGATGTACTACCTTAAGGTATGTCCTTGTCATAAGAACCTATAAAAAATATATAATGTCATGCGTATGTGTGGCAACAACCTTACACGTGCTGATTGCGCGCGCATTCCTCGCTCTTGCGCAAAAACATCGCAATAAAATAATGGAATGAAATATTTGCACAGCATTCAAGATGCTTTTATGACTTTTTCTTTAGCTAAAGAGTGCCAATTATTTGAGTGTTGGTACAATTTCAGACAAATCTATTTTGTGTGCATATCGTAGTATGTGGTTCGATTTACATGTTTTGTAGCTTTCTATATTATTTTTCACAGTAACTTTGTTTCACAATATGACAGTACACAAAATAGTTAAAAGATAGAGTAAGTATTGGAATAAAGTGCATTATAACAAATAGCATAACTAAGGCTATATTAGAAGGTTAATAAGACGAAGGTTATAAATACGAGCAGAGAGAACAATATTATTTAAATATTCCCATTATGATCCCAACCCAACATAGCAAGTGATGATAATAACCAAACTGGTGTAAAGTACTTATTGATACAATACAAAAGACAACCACATTGTAAGCCCTTAAAAACATGGAGCATTCAACGAAATCATGTACTCTTGGTCTCGCACGAGACGACTATGGCAGCTACCTTAATATTTAAAGAAAGTCCTAAATTACATTATCAATTTAGAAACTAAGTTATAAAATATTGAAATGCCAAAAATTTGTCTAGTTTTGTCAGAACTATGAAAATTGGAGTCTTGTGCGGGACATTCTGGTGGAATGCTCAGCAGCTACGTATTTGATTGACAGCTATTTTAGTAGGTCACCCACCCTATTCAAAACTGCAACAAAAACAAAAAAAAGAGTAAGTAACTGTAAACTGCTACCGGCTAACCAGATTACCAACAAAAGTGTCCCAAGGGACAAACTAAACGCATCGCAATAAATCCGTCAAACGGAGTTGGTAGCTAAATCCTGTTATTTGCATACAACTTTCATAACAAAGGCTTAAATCAGCAAAGAGTTAATGCTTTGTCGCGCCGGCGCAAAAATGTTTTTTTAAATCTTTAAGAAGCTGGGAGCAAAAAGGGTTATTGTCAACGTCAGACGGTAATCTTTTGCAAATGGACAATGCGCGTGATGCTCATTTGCTCTTTTTTGCATTTCTAGTATGCGAGGATAGACAGGGCATGCCATTGTTTGTGAAATTCGTATCGGCGACTTTAGCGAAATAAGTGTAATATAAATCTTGGAATCATTTGGATGAAGTTTGATATATAATATATTAATATTTTTTTTAAAGAAAATGCATTTATTTATGACAGCTCAAAAAGGTAGACAGTAAGTAAGTAGAAAAGAAAGAGAAAATAAAAGGAAATCTAGCTGGGACAAAAAGGTCCCACCTCAGCATAATGCTAACTCTAAAACCGGCGCTGGTCTTCCGGTTGGTATTTCAGCATTGGAAGATGATAAAGCTGCGTTTCCACCAGGGACGTGCGAGGATGCGTAGCGAGGGATGTGTTGTCATGAACCAATAGAAACACTTTATTTACCTATCCTCGCTCAGCGCAGCTCTAGTGGAAACAGCTCAGCGGAACGAGGATAGATAAATGAAGTGTTTCTATTGGTTCATGACAAACACATCCCTCGCTAATGCATCCCCGCACATCCCTGGTGGAAGCGCAGCCTAAGTTTGTTGCTAAAAAGCTCGCTTTGGCTTGTATAACAAATAAGCCTATAATCGGAGCCCACCTTTATTTTACGGCTACTTGTGTAAGTATAATGTTACTACAGCAGTAAAATTAAAATGTCACTAATAAAAACGGCAGTCAATACTTTTGCAATTTTACTTTTAGCAGTCAAATTAGGTATAAGTAAGTATACCTACCCTAAAATTGACTGCTAAAATAGTACATTGTGTATCAAGGGCGGTAAGTAAAGAATTACAAACGAGTGTTTGTTACTAGGCCGAGGCGAAGCCGAGGGCTTTAATAACACGAGTTTGTAATTCCTTTACCGCCCGTGGCACACACAATGTTTTTCATCACACTTGTGAGGAAATCTGATTAAAATAACCTTACTTAACCTAAATAAAATTGTAAAACTGACAGTGACATTAGTGACATATTCCATAGACAATGCGAACGTCAAGTTATGTTCGGAAACCATAGCGGTAAAGACTAAAAATGGTTTATTTTATATTTGCAAAATACTTAAATACTATATTTAAACATTTAATTAATGTTACAGAAATATGTGTTTATATGTATTTGCAATAACAGTTCTCTTTAAATAAATATTTCAGTAATAAAAGTTAAAAAAGTAAGTTGGCGTTTCCTTTGAAAATGACAAATAAGAGTAAAACAGAACCAGCGTTTCAAATTTAAAAAGAAAACCATTACGCCCTAGGGCGTAATAGGTCATTTACGGCCCGCAAAACCTACGTGTAATGACACCATTTTCGAGCAAGTGTGATGAAAAGTAAATTGTTTACTGAAGTCAGTGAACACTATAAAATATCACCTTAAAGTGTTTAATTCTGTATTATCACGCTTCGCCGAAATTAATTGCTCGGCACATTAGTGACGAGCGATTACTTTTAAAGTGTCTGAAAGTGTCCAGACTATGGCCGCGTCTGGCAATTAGAACCAATTAGCATGAGCTCGATGCAAACATTAAACAAAATCTATCAAGAGCAGGAAATTACAAAGGTCTCTGCGCACCGTATCATACCATGACCGTACTATGAACATGTCAAGCAAAATAAATAAATTCTTTGTATTGAACAGTATGAGACTATCCCCACTAGAACGTTCCGTCACCGACCAGCATTTGTCATACCGTGTTTGATACGTTCAGAGTACGGTCATGGTCATGGTATGATACGGTGTAGTGAGCACATACCTTAAAACTGCGTACATATCACGAAGCATACGCTCATCGAAAAGCATGCGTCCGCTCAGAATTAGTAACAAATATACACGTCCACGCAACATCACAAAGCTGGTAATATGAAAATACAGAACAAAGTAACAACATAATTTTTATTTCTTTTTATCTGAAAATTCATGAAAGTTTTCAAAAAGTGAGACCTTGACGAATTTCTGAGTTCTTACTTTTAGAAGTTTCTTATCAGTATACTTACAGTTGAGAGCAATAGTAGCTAAACAAATGAAGTGTTCACATCACATTAGGTATACACACGGTCTTATACATTTTGAGCATTAAAATGAACTGAAGTTCTGATAGGTCTCTTTTAGAAGTTTCTTGTCAGTACTTACAGTTGAGAGCAATAGTAGCTAAACAAATGAAGCGTTCACATAGGTCTACACACGGTCTTATACATTTTGAGCATTAAAATTAACTGAAGTTCTGATAGGTCTCAAACGTACAGTGTACGTGGCTGAAGTTATATTGGAAATGGTCCCGTCCCATGTTAAGCAAAACGTGCAGTCAATTAACCATAATTCCTCAAAATAACTAACTTTTTATGTTACGCTGAGGTAGAAAAAATCACCCACTTCAGTCCGAAATCTCTCACGCCGGCGTATTTACTCGTATGTAGCGAACATACGAGTATGTGCTCACTCGAGCACCTATACATACCTACACATATATATGTCCCTATACATACGCGGTGACGTATATCCCTCCCATTCGACATTCTGGATGAACAAAGCTGAAACTCGCGTCACGGTCGCGGACGCGTCATTCATCACGGGAATAGGGCTGCTAGGAGAAATTTATTCTGATATTTTTTTTTGTATTTCACTTGGCTTTTCGGATGACTTTGCTTTTTACTTATATTTCGGAAATAGTGCATTCGGTATATAAATAAGTATGTCAATCCCTCTGACTTCAGCTTGTATTTTGCTTATTTTCATAAATTCACGTCGATCGGTTGCTCCGTTGTAGCATAAAGTAACCTAACACAATCCGAAACTTTCGCATCTAAGATGGTCAATAAGAAATTAATAAGTGTTTGGTGTTTTGTTTCATATTACCTACGCTTACATAAATATACACCCTGGTAATCTCATAGGGCATGTTTTATGATCGTACGTATCATATATGAAAAGGGAAGCGACGCGGGAGAGAGTCAAAAAGGGGACAAATTATCAGCGTTCTATATTTCTGATTTTAATTACATTAAGTTGTAACAGCTATTTATTTTGTGTCATTGTAACTATTTTTATATAAATGAAAACTAAAGAGACGATTTAACTACTAAAATCAGAGATTATTGAACTTCAGCATATTGCACTTTAGTATGTGGGCAGTCTGTGGGTCAAATATACCCAGAAATCGTACAATGCTCTGCCGGTCCAATTTAACAATGGGTTACCTCGCTTCTGATGTGCTTCTATTACAATGTTTGCCGAAGCCCATTCGGATGGTTTTCATGCCACCCTGCGGAAGAAAATAGCACTATTGTTGGGCCAACCACAACAGCATCTTCCAAATCATGTCTAGGAGGTCTGATTGTCCGATTACATTAAAATCAGATTTGTTAAATCGAATGTAGAATTTACCTTTTAATATAATTGTTTATTGCATACGGTACTACTCTTAGATATAAATATGAGTTACTAACAACATTGGATTAAAGTTATCTGGCACTTAAATAAACTATTTGAATTTGAATCTGTATTACTTATATCACTGACACTGACACTTCATAAAAATGATTTAATCGGGCAGGAAAGTAACATTATTGCCAACCCTAGGGCGCGCTCACTCGCGTGCGCGAGGAAATGCCGGGCTTCAGATATCGCTATGTTTAGCTTTCAGCGATTGCAAACTTTGACATTTTGGATTGCTCGCTGCTGCTGATAAAGAAGGGTAACTCGGTAATATTGTGTGCTATACACTTGTTTATTCGTACGCATTTTCATAAGTCACTGCCCGTGCCCAGCTCGTTGCTGTTGGAAATAACAACAAAAAAGAAATAAAAATGCACGGACATTATAACAAAGTTATGAGGGCAATTTAAATTTTGAATAACTTTGTTTTTTTTTTACAAAAGTAAAAATACTATTAATTTTCATCGAAGATGAACAATTTCACATTACATGTATACATAAATATTTGTATTGAGAATGGCTATTATTTTACTGTTTCAATTTATTTGAAATTATTTCCGTAATATGTAGTAGATATCTTATCACACTTGCACGTTATCGGGTTACGTCAACTTACTTGGAGTTAATCGCTAACACAGGGTTAAACTAATAATTTGTCTTGCATTGTCAAAGGTTAAGGTTTAACTCTGTGTTAAATTGTTAAATATTTAACCCACCGATGGAAGCTGGGTTAAATCGCTAACTAGTATAACTTGGTGTAGGTGATGTATGCTGTTACTCCAATTTACCAATTTAGATAATGCATCTTTCTTCTTCTCACAAATACGCAATAAGTGAGAAAGACGTACACGTACGTCTTACGTTTAAGATAATATAACTTTAATTTTAGTTTGTCACTGTGACGCCTGCAGTTGTAGAAATACTAAAATAACCCGTAGCAATCATCCTAAAACGCTACCCTTTCAGGCCTCGGCCTCTGGGGTCCCAAAACAAAAGAGCGGTAAGTAAAAGGCTCTTTAATCTAGCGGTTCGGCAGGTGTGTCCCAGGAGACTGTTTAGAGCTCTAGGGCAAAAGCGGTGACTTGCGGTAATACGAGGTGAGCTTTGTACTGTGGAACGTTTGGTAAATAAAATTGAGTGCGTATAGTTGGTATAACATTGATAGTTATGACAATGGTCAAAATTAACTCATCCTTGTTGAATTAGGGATGAAAGGAAAATTCATTGAAATGAATATTTTTTTCGCAACTTTTTATTTTATTTCACCTGCTATTACGCTGCTTAATCTAAATATCGCTAGCCAACCTTTCCCTTCGTTCAACAGTCAAAATAAACTGTTATTTGTTGGAAGATATCCAGTGATACTTACAGCAGTGATAAATGGTACTTACACCGTGTAAGTTACACATACATGACCGCTATAGGGTAAGTTAAAAAAATCGTCGAGATTTTAAAAATTACTTTTGTTGTGAAACTACAATCGGTACATACGGCGAACACATCCAACTTCTAAAGTAGATAGCTGTTTTGTCCGTTTGGTGATTAGATGGCTGTGATATGTGCTGTGTCTTTACTATCAATCAATCAAAATGTTTATTGCATGGTCATGAGTTATACAAAAGGATCTAAAATTTTGCATTATAGTTTCATGTCCTGCCTCCAAGAGACCTTCAGTTGTCTTAATTCTAAATACAAGTACACTGATAATAATCAAAATGGCAAAATAAGAGGTAATTCTAGATACAAAGCTATGTTCAGTTAAATGCTATGGAGCGCCTATCTATCCCTACTTCTTGTTCATGTAAGCCCACCCCTTAGATACATATTTTCTAAAAAAATAAAACTAATTTGACGCGGTAAAGAACTCTCGTTGCACACATTCTAAGCTATTCTACTAAGCCAAATAATATTATAAATGTGCAAGTTTGTGACGATGTTTGGAGGTTTATATGTTTGTTACTAAATAACGCGGCAAAAATTTAATATATTCCGATGAAATTGGGTATGCAAACACGAAGTCCTGGGTTGAATCATGAGATATTTTATATACCTGTAAAAAAAAACCTAGTACAATAACAGGAATAACGCAGGTGAAACTGCGGATAAATACTAGTGTATAATATAAACAGTGAAATATATTAGTAGATTGTGTCACAAGGGAGCAAAATGATGTATTTACGGCGAGGGCGTACTTGAATCCTGAACGAAGCGAAGGATACTACAATTGAATCCCGAGCGTAGCGAGCTCCTGCGGCTCGGACGGCAAACGTCTGTGATCTGGGCCATTCCTGATTATACTGCCCTCTGTGTGTAATATACGAATAAAGTTGTCTATGGTATGGCATATTCTAAGTGGGTTAAAACTAAAAATACCCTGTTGTCCTTGAACAGAAAAGTGCTACTTTGATCCCTCTTATGCGGGAGCAAAATACTTTTTTCTGAATAGGAGGTATGAAAAGAATAAAACCTCACGTGTTCTACATTTATCTAACCACTAGTTCAGAAACTACGTGACAAATTCCGTACCATTATAAAGTGGTACCAACCAAAACTACAACCATGAACAAGGAAAGTTGTGAAGCTTCGCTCGCTGACAAATTTCAATACATCGCGCGACGCCAGTATAAAGTTAGGGTTATGCCCTCTGTACGTATGTTATATCAGTTGGTATGGTGCAAATAGCAAGAAATGGTTTGTTTTTTTTTATCTGGCCGTCAGCCGGATACCTACAGAGTTATATTTATTAATTGTTGAAAACGAATGCTTATTTGTTTACTCTCTAGGATTCAAAACAAGGTTTTACCATCATCACTGTATGTGTGTATGTATTAAAAGTTAGAAGCTCATAATCTTGATTATAGGATGCGTCGAAAGGGGTTCAATAGCGCTGCTATAAATACTGAACAGTATCTATAAGAAGTTAGAGCTCATAACGCTTAAAATATAATGTCAACATACTCTGATGTGCCATGGATTACAGTGAAATCAATCCTCTCAAACTCAATGAAAGCGTCTCAAAAGTATAACTTAGTACCAAGCAGTACTAAAATCCAACTACTTTTGAGGCTGACTCAACCTACGTCAATAACTCGTATGAAACGCTATAAACTTTATGATGTACCTAACAACAGAATGAAATAGAAAAAAAATTAGACCTCCAAACACTCAGGATATTAATAGTTATCAAATTGTCTATAGATCTAGTTCGATGGTAACTAGTAATACTTATGATAGATCTGACAGACTTGAAGAAGAATAAATAACATCTGGTGACTCATAAGTTACATTTGCCGTAATAATTTTGTCTTTGTACGTGAATAATAGTTTTTCCGAGTTAAACTGCGTTTGTAATTTGGTTATGTGCCTAACAGAGAGACACGCTTGGGTTATTCTTCAGAAATATGTCTGCGGTCACCTTATTCCTCTGGCCCTTTTTCATACTAAATGTACGGAGACAGAGGAATAAGTAGCAGACATATTTCTGAAGAATAACCCGCCTATCGCCACCCACACGACTCCATAAAGATACAGAAACAGAAATATCTCTGCCCGCTGTTTTCTATGTCTTGCACGCTACGAGTAGGAGCCGCCTTCGGTATAATCCGCTCTCAACTCGATGAGAACTGCGAGAGATGACGATCGGGGATTTATACTGGATTGTTTTGTTCGTGAGACGTGTTTGTTAGAATATTATTTGACTAATTTGAACATAATAGTAATACCACTAATTTGACTACCGGTCTTATTAAATTTGTGTGACTGTGGATGTATAATGGTCAAAGACTCCTTTTAAATACTAAAAATAGACAAAGGATAAATAGGCACTATAGTCAATAATAAGGTGTTATTATAAGAATATGATGTAGAGAAATATCAATAATTACTAATGCTTTATATTACATTAAAAATAAGTGTCTCAAATGACAACCAATTGCCACTCAAAGTGACAGACAGCTGGTTGTCGGTTGAGGGGTGTAAGGGTCAGGTAGATGGGCTATAAAATGACTGCCCCTGGCGAATCTGGGTCATTCTGCTCCGATCACTGCCAGAGACATTACTCTCTACCAGTTACGTAATTAAACTATCTTAATTGTTTGCTATTAGTGCTGATATGAATCATACTGTGAAACTTAATTATAACCATAGTATTGTAACAAATATTGTAATGCCTGATGATTTAAAAGAGAACCTGGTGAGTTTCTTCTGGCGCTTCTTCTCACCAGAATGTCATTACCGAAGCAGCCAAAAGGATCAGACGAATAAACGATTTGATCTGACATGAATCCTCTTCTTTAACCAACATACCTCAACGGTGAGAATTCTGCATTTAACCCTTTCGGCATAAAGCTTATCTAACATGTTCGTGTAATAAGTGGATGCAGTTAAGGGATCCGTAGATAAATATGTAGGAAATCATGGACTAGGTGAAAGAAACGATTGTGGTGACCGACTGCTGCAGTTCTGCATAGAAAAAGATTTAGTAATCACAAATACTTGGTTTGACCATCCACCAAGACGGTTATACACTTGGACTTCGCCTAAACATACTCCAGAAAATATAATACGCAATCAGATTGACTACATATTAATACCCAATAGATTCAAAAATGCTATTGTTAATGTTAAAACGTACCCCGGTGCGGATATTGGCTCTGACCATAACCCAGTTGTAGCAAAAATAAATTTGAAATTAAAGATATGTAAGAATAGTAACCCACAACATAGAAAAATTGCAATAAATAAATTAAAAAATAAGGAAATAAAAACTAAAACAGAAGCGACATTGAACAACGAAATTCGAAAACAATTCAACGGAATAGACCTAGATGCTAGTAATGTCATGAACAAAGAAGTTTGGGAAATAATCAAAAACAGTACTGTACAAATTGGAAAAGAAGTACTGGGTTACTGGGAAAAACAAACCGAAAAACCTTGGATAACCAACGAAATTCTAACTAAAATGGAGAACAGGAGAAAATACAAAGATTCAAATGAAGTAAAATACAAAAATCTGGATAATGAAATTAGAACCAATATTCGTATCGAGAGGGATAAATGGCTGGAATCAAAATGTGCCGAAATAGAGGAATTAGATCACAAACATGACAGTTTTAATTTACACAAGAAGGTTAAAGAATTCACTCACACGGAAAGGAAACATACTAAAGCAAAATTGTTTAACAGTAACAACGAGTTGCTCCTAGAAGTTGATCAACAGAAGGATGAATGGGAACATTATATAACTAAACTGTTTGAAGATAATAGACAAGACTTTCCTCCGCCTGATAGTAGCGATACTCAAGCTCCGCCAATTATTCGTAGTGAGGTGAAAAAAGCCATATACAACATGAAATCCGGAAAAGCTGTCGGCCCTGATAATGTCCACGTAGAACTAATTAAACTAATTGATGACTTTGGAATAGATATATTGGTTAAATTATTTAACAAAATTTATGATTCAGGAGAATTACCAGACGATTGGCTAAAGTCGTCCTTCTTACCTATCCCTAAAAAACTAAATGCTAAAACATGCAATGAATACCGCCTTATAAGTTTAATGAGTCATGTTCTTAAAATATTTCTCAAAGTTCTACATAATAGAATCTATAGCAAAATTGATTATAACATTAATGAGACCCAATTTGGATTCAGAAACGGACTTGGAACCAGGGAAGCCCTGACAGCAGTGCAGGTGTTAGTTCAAAACTGTTTGGAGCATCAAATGGACGTATACTTATGCTTTATCGACTTCGAAAAAGCATTTGATAATGTCAACCATCAACAATTAATAGACTTATTAGAACAAACTGATATCGATAGCAAGGACACTAGAATTATCAAAAATCTCTACTGGAACCAGACAGCACATATTAAAATCGAGCAAACTTCTACAAAAGACCTGGAAATACGCAAAGGAGTACGTCAAGGCTGTATTCTATCTCCGAGCTTATTCAATCTCTACTCTGAACGTATATTCACGGAAGCACTGGGCGACGTTGAGATGGGCATAAAATGTAATGGCAAATTCATTAACAATATAAGATACGCAGATGATACAGTCCTAATAGCCAACAACATAGAAGAATTACAACAGCTATTAGATCTACTGAACAATAAAGTAAAACGTTATAATCTGAAAATGAATATTAGTAAAACCAAACTAATGGTGGTGAGTAAATCACAAATTTTAACTAACAGTCTCACAATTGATGGCAAACAAATAGAAAGAGTAACGAAATATAGATATCTGGGCTGCTGGTTGGGTGAAAATTGGAACCCGGAACAAGAAATTAGAGTAAGAATAGAAATTGCCCGTTGTGCATTCATGAAAATGAAAAATTTATATGCCAACAAAGACATTAGTCTAAAATTGAGATGGAGACTTGTTAAATGCTACGTTTTATCCATACTTTTCTACGGCGCAGAAACATGGACGCTAAACAAAGCTATGGAAGATAAAATAGAAGCGTTTGAAATGTGGCTATACAGACGTATGTTGAAAATATCATGGACTGCTAGGATCACAAATGCAGAAGTGTTAACTAGAATGAATAAGAAAAGGGAAGTATTAGCTACTGTAAAGAAACGTAAAATTGCATATTTTGGACATCTACATAGACACGAGAAATACAACATACTCAAACTTATAATAGAAGGGAAAATAGAAGGGAAACGGGGAAGGGGAAGAAGGAGGATGAACTGGCTCGATAATATCAAAAAATGGACTGACATCAAGAACGCAGCCACACTCGCAAGATTGGCCAAGAACAGAGAGGACTTTGCAAAGGTGGTCGCCGACACCCGTTAGGGTATGGCAGAGGAAGAAGAAGAAGTTAAGGGAAAAGGATCCAACTAGGATTTCATCTTAAAATTGATATCGTATGGATCATCCAACCCAAACGATATCAATTTTCAAAGCATAACATGTAGGTATATTTGCTAAAAGAAAACATTGATATTTTATTAGGAGGCCCTAATTTTTTTATACCGGTTTGAAACAAAAGTGTTTATAATTTCATGGAAGTTAATCAGAGTTTCTATGTGTTAAAAGCGTCAAGTCAGCAGGGGTAATATTTTGTTTCACTGTATGGAATAAAAGAGCGAAAAAGTTTTATTTGATTTCGCTTGATTTTAGCATTTCTTTGTTGTTTTTCATGATTGACACAATATTTATTTATGAAAATTATACGAACTCCTGCATGTCAAACGCCTTTTAATGACTTTTTGTGAGTTGGATAATTTTTCCTTAATTATGTTATGTCTAAGTATTCGATTTTAACGTAAACATGACTTGTATCTTGCTTTTTAAATTTTTTTGCGATAAATCTAAAAAACGAACTACTTTTATTTTTATTTTAAGATTTTTTTTCTCTTTATTGCGATAGAAATTTGGCGTGATGTTGAATTTCGACAAGTAGGTAATTTTAAATTACAAGCCAAAGAAAGTGATTGATATTTCTCAATAAGACTAGCTAGACGTCTTTCATTTGTGGAAATCTTATATTATTCATCCAGGTAATATTACGTTCGACTTATAATAACAACTAGGTATGTATCTCATCCCACTTCAACAGAAACTCGTATTATAATACCATACCTATTGTATCAGTCTCTGCACTATATACCAATAGCTATAACTCTACACTCCCATATGCCTAACCGAAACGCTTCACTCCAAAAACTCACAAGTGCATTGGACTTTCATGGTTCAAACGTCTTTTTTAGTTAGAAGGGACCATATATCACAGTATACGCGGTAGTCAGTCGGCCAGCTTTTGTGCCCTTCTGTGGGGAGTGTCGGTGTGTGCGGGAGTGTGTTGATGTGTGCGTTGATTTGCCGACGCGGGCGGTGCGAGCTGCGGCGTCGGTACGGGTGGAAGTAAGTGTGGTTTTGTTTTTTTTTTTCAATTCATTTCTTCTGTGTTAGACTATGTCCAAATTTATTAGTACAATAAACCTATATATATACTATCCTATTCATATTATTATCATGTCGCTAACAATGTAAAAAAATAATGAACGAAGAAAATAAATAAAGGCAATGAAACAAATAAAAAATATTATATAATACGCGTTTGTGGTTTTCAATCGTTTAATCTTTCTCACTTCACCAATTTAATGCATCTCTTTTTGGTTCTATATTTGACTGGTAAAGAATAGTGTTTGACATTAAGTTCGCTTTTTGTACCTATTTGTGTGCTTTAAATAAATAAGTAAACAGAGCAGAAATTGCATATCTTAGTATGAGAATGTTTAATAACCAGGTTACTTCAAAGGCCCTATCAGGGCACGCTAAGTGAAACCTACAAAGTCAAAAATAGAGATAAATTTCCACAATTGTGAAAAAAATTACCGATTAAAAAAATAGAAGGTTCTCAGTTAGTAGGAATCTTCTTTTTATGTATGTTTCTCGATTATTCGGAGTCAGATGAGATGATTCATAAGAGCTGGCGCGGATTTTGGATGCGATGAGTGTTTATTTGATATTAAATCCAAGTTAGCTCTTTTTTGTAAATCGCTATATACCTCCCAACTAAGCCCAAAGTCAACTAGGATCTGATGATGGGATCTTGGAGAAATCGAGGGAAGTCTTCAAATATTTGTCGAGATCGAGAATCGAACGAAACGTCAAGCGGTGTCATCTGTTAAAACATAGTTTAGGAGTGGTCTAATCTTGGTCATTGGCGGGTAGTTATTAAATGTCAAGTCAAGTATGACAGAAGTCTGGTTAACGTCAAGTTGAGAATAAATATACGAGCAGACATTCTGGTTTCGGATATTGGACTGCACGGTGGCCGCACGTAAGCACAGAACTCTCTGCGTTTTGTAATCCGTTTAGATCCCGCCAGTGCTAGATTATTTATTCTGTTTTATTGTGGAAATAGATTAAAGAAATATTGTGTGATACATCTGTGTGTTTATTTCTGGGAACTAACGATTATCATGATGGCTGTTGATAGCGAACGAGACTCAAAGCCATCCACCTCGGCCGTAGTCCCTACATATTATAAGCACACATATAACGATTTGAGTAGGTATTTTATAGTAACTCTTGCATTTATACATTGCATAGAAGTTTAAAGTTAGTTATTCAAAAAATAATAATTCAAAGAAAAGAATACGTTCCTTTTACATTTTAACGCAAAATTTCTTACCCGTTAATATATTGTCCTTGAAACATATTATTTTGTAATTCAGAATAGCATATGCTCACTCTGAATGAACTTTAGTGGGCTATGAATATAAAAAACTTTTTTTTTGGTAACGCAGTCAATACTAAATTGGAGGCGACACGGGGTCTGGTAACGCAGTGGTAATCCGAGTAAGAAATGAGACTTTTTTTGTTATAAAAAGCCCAAAATATCGATTTCGAAATTTACAATAAACATTGAGACCTGGTTGAGAACTAACGTAAAACTGCACTAAAAATATTACGAGGCATCTGCAATTTTGTAAAAGTGTCTATACATTTTCATCTCTTTGTTAGGCACTAAAAAGAATTTTGGCCCACCTATCAAGTTTTTATTTCATCGCCGTATATTACGGTGTCCCTTATTTTTAAAAACTTTTAGTTAAGGTATTACATTGATATTACGTTACCGTAAATTACCGGTATCGTTTAAGTTATGAATTAATTAAATATTTTACTTTCATTGATTGGTGTCAAGGGTAGAAGACATTTTGTAAGTAAAAATGTATACGTCTGTTTTTTTATTTTTTATTTTAACGGAAAATTTGAAAAATTCATCTGATATGCGATTTGATATATACTTATCCGAACGTATTATATTTATGAGGTCGCTTCTATATCAAAATGTGTTTCTGATTATTTATTTTCCAATTTCCCGATTCAATAAATAAGATACCACAGAGAGACATCTTGATTTATAAAATGGCTTCTATCATTGACACCAAGTTATGACAGTAGTGATAAAATTAATTCATAGCTTTTACGATACCGGTAATTTCCGGTAACGATAAATCAATCTAAAACCTATCTGATCATGCTGTATGTATCTTGACGTCATTTTTACGTCATCGCCATCAAAAGTACGATGGTTATTAGTCTATCCCCGAAACAAAAATTAGCTAACACTTGGAACGGACACGGATACCCAAGCCGACATCTTGTTCACACATAGGTTTTCTGTTTTCTCGACTAAGGTAAAGAAAATAAGGTTATGATTTTACCGTAGCGGATGAAGAGGCAAACTATATTTTTTACAGAGAAACATTAAAAACATGTTTTAAATTCAAGGACCTTCAAACAGCCTATTTCAAACATCTTTAATAAAATTGATTCTATTTTTACAACTTAAAATAGGTATTATGGATTTTACGACCCGTACTTTCTTCCACCCGTACTCTATCGTCAGCCGCTCCGTTCAGAGGGCACTCACACACCGACGCAGTTTATTAACGCACACACTCTAAAACAGAGGGGTGCGCCTTAAGGGTGGAATAGTGGGGACTGTATTAAGTTCCTTTCTTTTCACTAAAATAATTTTAGGGGATGGTTTTAGTTCGATATTTTTTTGTCGAGGGCTCCTTCGCTTCTGTTGAATGCATTCGCCTGTTCAATTTGAGAAATGGCCGCTCAAAGTTTCTGAGGGTGGAATTTAGTAGAGATGTTGCCGAATTTGATATGGATCAAGTTATACGTAGATATTGTACGGACGGTTACATTAATAATAATAGAATAAGAACGTTAAAAGCGACCACATACTTTGCTGTACATCTGATTACTTTTTGTTTTCGTTATGTTACATGAACATATTTATTCAAGAATCGAACTCATTTGGAACAAAGCAATCCCATCAAAAACATTACATGTAAAAAGATGCAAGTCTCGCAACGCAGTTCTTTTACAACAAAAACGCCCGTGGAGGGAGGATTCTTTATTTGAGAAGTATTCAATGTTCCTCCACGGTTAAATAATAGGCAATTCGGTGGGAATCGAGTTCTTTTATAATCCTCCTATGGCACATCACTGAACTTGGTCTTAGGTTTTTTGATTCCAATATTTCCAACCGTTGCTGGCCACTTTACGTATCTGGGTTATTCTTCAGAAATATGTCTGCGGTCACCTTATACCTTTTTCATACTAAATGTATGAGTCGATGAATAAGTCGCAGACATATTTCTGAAGAATAACCCACCTATGTCATTGCTGCAGTTACCTGGATGACGCCATACACGACGAGAACACCGAGAAAACTGCATAAACATTGTTTTCTACACATATAATTGCATCGAAAAAGTAATAGTACATTGTGCACCGAGGGTAGTAAGAAGGGGATTACTAACGAGAGTCTATTAGAAGCCCGACGCTGTAGGCGGAGGGCTTTTAATGACTCGAGTTTGTAATCTTCTTACTGCCCGTGATACACACAATGTTTTTCATCACATTTGCGAGGAAAAAAAATAAAACATAAAAATGAAATAAACTAAACGCACCCGCTAAGAGACAACTTCAACTGTCAACTTTTTCAATCAATATAGTCATCCACAGATAATGCAAAGAACTGCGTTTAGTTTTTAAACTTGACAGGCAATGTCGCCAGATTGTACCGATTTTCAAAATAAAATTTTAAACTAAATTAATTTAATTGCATTAAAATAATCGCAAAAACTACGGAAATAATAGTAAAATATACCATATAAGTTTTATTTTACACTAAAATTGGTTTTGTAGCCAAGTTTTGAAGATGTGAAATAGCCTTGGCTGATTCGAAACCTCCTTAGTCTGAAATGACGTACGACTTTTAAAACTAAACTCATAACTCCCGAGGGAGTTATAGATTTTCATACAGTTTTTCCTCCCGTGGGAGTTATAGATATTTGTAACCCACGGGGGGTAAATCGGCTCGAGTTGGTCTATAAGCGCGCGTGTTATAACACCCTTTACGAGCAAGTGTGATGAAAATTATATTAATTTCAGAATTCCTTCAAATTTAACACAAATGGGTATTACATTTGGCCGCGTAAAATCATTACCACAATGAGGTCTATTAACTTCCAATCCATCATTATTTACATGATTTATGTTACTTTTGTGAAGCTTTTTAAAGCTTTATACCAAGGTATAAATTTACAGTTTAACCAATAAACAGCATTTATTTATTATTCTACTCCGTTTCAATTACATAATACCAAATCATTAATGTGCTTTAAATATCAATTTTGATTTCTAGTATACCAATTTTCTTCTATAAACTCTGATTTTATTTGATAAGCTTTGTTGTAATATGGATAAAATAAAACATATTTTTTTAAACTTAAAATGATGTTGGTATATCTTTCTCACTAGAATTCGTAGGTACCGATTCTAAAATGTAAGAAGCAAATTAAATACAATGAATAATACTTACTTAGCACACCAAAAGAAAATTACAATAAATACTTATTAAAAACAATGGTAAACGATAGGTAGGCGGTCTTAAGTCCAAAGAGCGATCTCGTCCAGACAACCTTTAATTTGAACCAGGGCTCTAAACCGGTATTTTGCAAAAACCCCGAAATGGCCCAATATTTTGAATTATTTTATGCTTTTTATGTAGAGCTCAGTAATGTATTTAAGTCATGATTTCGTATTATTAGATTGTCTGGTTAAAAAACGAAATAATAAACCAAAGAACGATAAGAACGGAAATATTTTTTTGTATGGAGCAAATACCGGTTTCCGAGCCCTGATTTGAACACATACATAGTTATAATTTTAAAAAAATAAGTATAGTTTCCACAAAATATAAGAATAATAAAAAGAACCGCGCCCGACAGGCACCTTGCAAGCTTTCGCTGAAATATTTTTAATCAAAGTTTTTACCTGATACCTGCCCCCGAGCGAACCGACCTGTCAATCTCTCAAACGTTAGATTAAAAACATCATCTTTTCTTTTTTTACATTAAGAGGATCAGGGAATTATGTTGAAAAAACACGAAGCATATGATTATAAGGATTGGATAACGTTTGACGACGGTCGGTGGGAAGCGTCGAGCCAGCCCCGTTTTGGTTTATATACCATCTACCTGAAGCTAGGTAGTTTTGTTAAATAAGATCGCTTATCTACGACTAATACCTCGTACTCATGTGTCCTTACAAGAAATAATTCGTAATTAGTATGATAACAATGTGATTATCTCAAATTTGTTGTCTAATTAAAAACCAGCCTAAATATCGAAACACGATCCTCAAAAGCGTCTTTTCTCTTTTCTCATAGATCTTATTTTCTTTTGACAAACTTTGACATATGCCTTTTTGAAGGTGCTCTTAGTGGCAGGTGTGTTAAATATTGCTGAGTCAGCCCGGTGGCACCGGTAGTGGTAGCGGATTCGACTCCGATCACGATTTACATGTCAGTTGCACCGCTTGATATCCGATTATTGGGCGAGTCATCTTCACTGCTTGTTCTCGGAAAATGCGATTATTTGAGGATTTGGGGACACTGGAGGTGCTACGTGCGGGGAATTAAGTTCAAATATTATGAATGGTGAGATGAGTATCATGAAATATAATATTGTAGATACAATCTGGTATCTAAAATAATCTAAAACAGTAAGTCTTAAGGCCTTCTTACGGATTTATAGTGAATCAACTTTTAGAACGATCGTTTTGTAAAACCAAAAATCTAAACGTAACAAAGCACTAAACAGGATTGTTGCTTTAAATGTGTGTGTGTGTGTGTGTGTGTGTTTGTATATTTATAAGAATAACAAAGAAAAGTACGATTAAAGAAACAGATAACTTTAATCACAACTATCCACGCTACTGCAGTATAGGCAACAAAAAAATAAGTCAATAAAAATAAATAAATAGTTTTACCTTTTATCATTACCATTAGCCACTGCCAATTGGCATAAAAATCAATCGGTTTAGTAGACGTGATGGATAGTAATAAGTAGTGGTTTGCTAGAAGCTGTTGCAAAATTTGAAGCAAATATGAAACAAATATACATACATTTGATAAATATAATGCATGTCGTTGAAACTGAAACTCAGAAAATTAGTATTTTGGTCAAAGCGTGATATAAATTGACTTTCATTGGGGCAATAATATTGGAGTGAGAGATTGGTTCGGCCGCCGGCGGCTTCCGTTATGAAGATGGACGTATCAATTCCACCCAATAACTTACGTGCACTACAGTATGTTGCCATTGCACCTATGTACGCAGAAAAACTACTTCATCCAATGTCTGTTATCACTGATCATATCACACTAATATTATAAATGTGAAAGTTTGTGAAGCTGTTTTGATGTTTTGTTACTAAATAACGGGGAAACATCTGGATGACTTGAGCTGAAATTTGGCAAGCAAGTGGACCAAGTCCTGGATCAAATCATAGGACACTTTTTATCCCGTTAAAGAGTTCCCTTGGGATAGAAAAGAGAACAAAGCGGGCGAAGCCGCGGGTAAATACTAGTAAGATAATAAATTAAAACTAATATTTGCATCTATTTAAATGTAATCCCTTGACGTTTTCCTCTAAAGTCTAACAACAAACTATACAGTATAATATAACGATATTTAGTTCAAGATACTGTAAATATAAATGTGCCAGTTTTTGGGGACGAATAATTGTTGCAAGTTTAATTATTTTGCAAAGCTACTTATTGGAATAGTGTACCAGAATTGAACTGTAAATAATGTTACTGTAATATTGTAACAAGAACTGATTTCCAACACCCAATGTATTTTAAAACGTTGGTCCCGTCCCACAATTGAGACATCGTTAAAACTAGGTCCTCCATACCGTGTCCATCAAAATCATAACTACGCGTTATTCAATTTGCGACCAGCACTTTCTTTCTGAAAGTCACGGTGGTCTTATTACTCTTCATTTGGCTGACGTCTCAATGTTGGTGCAACTGAAATCTGATAGCCGACCAGAAGAAATGAGACAATGAACGCGTTGAAAAAGAGCGTTTAAATGATATAGTTATTAACGATGTCCTGCTGAAATTTGCTTTGCATCTGCGATTTCGAGCATCGCATCGTTATGAACAAGTTCAAAGAAATGGTTTGTAAAGTAATCATCTTTGCCATTGGTGTAGAGAAAAGAGGTCAAAAAGTGAGGAAATAACAAGCATCAGCGTGAGATGCTTTTACGGAATTCTAAGAACAAATAATGTCCACCGACATTCAAAAACTGAAGAACTGTTAATTTGACAAATTATTTAATGGATCATGGACGATAACTGTATTTATCACTCGCTTTTTTCTCTAATAACTAATAGTTTGCATGCCAGTTGCTGGTAAAATGTGTGAAACCTCAAACAATGTAAAACCCTATATGTAACACATTTTTACGCAAAATAAAGAATTTTGATTTGATTTGATTTGATTTGATTTGAAAAGAACTTCATCTCAAAAAGCGGTGTGAATTCGAATGAGTGTTAACAATACAAAACAGTCGTAATTGGCGTTATCAGAGTCATTACAACCGTTAGCCACGGTACTCCACGATTTCTTAGCAAAAGCGATTTGTTTCGGAATCAGTGAATGGTCACAGTCCCGGTTTGGTGAGGCCACGTGCTTCTTTACATGCAACGTCATCGGGCAGTCATTATCAGGGGTCAACGGCCGCTGATTACCTTTGAGCACGCCCTGTCGTTCATCATTAGCCTAGGTTAGGATGTTTGTAAACATAACCTCCATTTGACTTTTTTCGGATCTCATCTGGCGTGAAATTGGGTCGTGACATGTTTGTGAATATAATATATTTTTGCAAACTGTTATTTAAGTAAGTAACTTGCAACTTTCCTATGTAAGTTATCCATTTCATAATTTGCAAACCACACCTTGCTAAAGTGAATTTTAGCACAATAATGTACCTTTGGTGACAATGCAAATTGTGGTACTATCGTGCTAATTTGATGACAGTCCCTAGCCTCCATAGACGGGACGGGATGTAGGGACTGAAACTCCCTAATGGCAAATGCTAACTAGCTATACTAGTATATACAGTCAAATTTGCGCTACTAAGTCTTGATACCGTCATAAGTAATTTACATTAAAACATTGTATTTAAAAAAATATATTTATGCGATCGTAGTATTATTATTTCGATGTACTCTCAGCTAATTAAATTGTCATCCTTTTTACTTTGTGTGCATGTTCTTAAGCCCGTTCACTCTCATCTAGTGGGACGTATAAAGGTTGATGTGTTTAGGGGTAAAATTGTTTACCTACGGAATATTTGTTTAAAATGCAAATGCTTGTATACAGTATGTAAACTACCGAGATACACATATTTAAGCCCGTGAAAGTTTAGGTGAGAAATTAGCCTGTGGTAGATAACTTATCGAAATACGCTTTTAAAATTTTTGTTAAAAATTATGATAAATCAATTAAAATTGTGTAACAGCCTGTATTCATTATTTACAATCTTATCATCTAACAAGTCAAGGTAAACATCAAAATATCAAGAATCCGTTCAAGTAAAAAATTCCGCGTACACTTATGATTAAATACGAAGTGGCTATTACACCGTTATTTATGATTTGACGCAAGCAACTATGTTTATTTTGATGAACGATTCGCATCGAATTTGTTTTTCGTGTGTGCATGTGCATTATTAGGCTGTCTTCGTTGCGGGATTCTTTCGCGCACAGTCGAAGAGCTGCCCTACAATTATTACGGCGGTCACCGTATAGATGATGATGATTTTGAAAATGCTTTGTCATTTCATTTATGGCAACCTTGTTTCTTAAAATCATTAAGAAAAAATAAATTAACATTGAAGTTCAAGTTGACATCCTAAGTTGACATCAATGAAATTCTACCTATGGATAGTGTTTTCTTTATAATTTTATCATTAATTCGGCTGGTATTTCTGCAAATCTATCTAGTTTCAAGAGAAACGTGTTTTTAGGGTTCCGTACCAAAATGGTAAAAAAGGAACCCTTATGGTGCGACTCTGTCTGTCCGTCGGTCTGTCCATCTATCACAGTCAGATATATCAGGAATTACTGCTGCTATCGATTTGGAATTTGGAATAGTTTTAAAAGTCGTTAACCCGAGCCTACTAGATGTAAAAAAAATCTAATACCTTTTTTACTTTTTTTTAAAGCGGCTCCTTAAATGGGAGGTCAAGAATTTTAAGTTGTGCTATTATATCAAGTGGGGTATCAAATGAAAGGGCTTAATTTGTAGATTCCAAAACACAAACAATTCTTGATCATGTACTTTTTGATATAGGACGAAAAACGTTCAAAAAAATACCATTCCCCCTGTTATCTTCGAAGTTATTGAACAGAAAAATCTGTAATAATTACCAATTATTATTATCATCCTAAGTATTACAGGAAAAATATAACGGTTTTCTTAACTTGCACCGTTTTTTAGAAATTTGCAAAAATCGTAAACATACCTTTTTGCTCCTACTAAACTAACCGCCATACTGGTTTTCTTGAATTACTATTTTATTAATTCACGTATCTACTTACAACTTACAAGTTTGTACGGAACCCTGCGAGTCGAACTCGCACTTGACCGGTTTTTTTAAATAGCTTACATTTACTGAAGTGCATTAATTGTTAAAAATAATTAGATTATGTGTTTACAATTGTGGGATTGTCCGTTTTTGTTATTATAATGTTGTTGACAGTAACATAACATTCCACAGGATGATATGAGAAGGGTTAATCGACTTAGTAAAAGGCACAACCTGTCATTTTTAATAAAATTAGAATTATAAAGATAATCGATAAACACTAACAAAAAGCGCGAAATAGTATTAAGCTCGACTTGGCCATTAGCGGGTTTAATGCTTTGTTTCTCGTAGGTTTACTTACTGTATATTATTAAACAAAAAAATCTTCACCAAGTAATCCACTTTGAACACCTACCGTGTGAAGATACCGGTAAACACGCATTGAAATAAATGATCATAAAACTACTGCCGATATTAATCTTCATATGCAAAATGGGTATATTTGGAGAGGTGTAAGCTGTCATTGTAGAAATTTGATTAATCAATTATAAGTAAATATTTAGATGAAGATTCGGAGAAACTTTTTTATTTATTACATCTTGTCTTACACGTAATTTTTTCCGCTCTGTTAATTATAAATATTTGAACTTTACACCTTGATCTTTTAATTATTGTATACAATAATCGTTTACCCGTATTGTCACATAAGGTAATTTCATCGAATTCTTATACCTTTTGAATTATCCTGATTTTACTAGTAACATCAAAGTCAAATAGTAAAATGAAACCTACAGTTTGGTTTAAAAAAAACGCATATTATAAAAATGTTAAGAGTGACCTGAATGATGGCTGGCGATCAAAAAGGGTATATGTGTGGTTCAAAAGGTAGGAAGTTGTCATTGACGCCCTAGCAATTAGCTACTGCTGGCATCTTTATCGATAAATAGAAAAGTCTTATTGAGGTTTCGGTTCCTGATAACTCATTAGTTGATCAAAATCTGAATAATCATCCACCTTCAAACGTCCGGAAAGATTAACCTTTAATTTATGGAGAACAAATTCCATAAACTCAGAGTTTGGCCCAAACTATGCGCTCTCGTGTAAACAGTTGAACACTATTTTTAACTATAGTTATATGATGCAGTATATATTATTGCTAGTGATTCATACGACTAAAGCCAAAATTAGGGCGGCATGTACACATGAGAATCCCATCCCACCAATATTATAAATGTGAAAGTTTGTGAAGATGTTTGGATGTTTGTTAACTAATAACGAGATAACAACTTGATAGATCAAGCTGAAATTTGGCATGTAAGTAGACCAAGTTCTGGATTGATACATAGGATACTTTATATCCCGGTAAAGAGTCCCTTTGGGACAATAACGGGAACGCCGCGGGAAATTGCTAGTACTCCATAATTTGGACTATAGTGCAGTGCTGGATAATATCAAGTAATGATATTCTTGCAATATCTTCGAGTTCGCAGCTAACTTTAACAGAAAATGGCTCCCATAGCTGGTTAGAGCTGAGGATGGTTTCACACGACGTGCGTACATTGCGTATTGACAGTCCATCAATCACAGCGCCCTGTGGCACGATTCTGCAGTAGAATAATATCAAATCAGCTTGGTGCCTCACGACTGGCTTCTTTTGTTTTGAATTTATCTTTTATACTACCTCCGCTAACCTATTTCCAGTCGGAATGAATTAGAAAATGAAACTTCTATGATCCATTGAAATTGTTAATTAAATTTTGGTAAACGTGTGCGAGTCATGCATTTTTAACGATGTATTGAATAAGGCTTCATTTTATTTTTCATGAACGCCCAGAAAAGTTATTTGAAAACGTGACCGCGTGTAATGTAACACCTAAATAATAGGAAAATAATGACACCGTGCAAAAACGTTCCAGAAATTCAGTAATACCTACCGATTGTGGATATCGATGACATATTTATGTATAACCTAAATTAAACCTAATGTCAGAATTAAATTACGTAAACAATCAGTCATCATATTTGCTCGCTGCATAAAAGAAAGTTAGGGGAAGGTAAAAACATTATTGTAAGTTCTTTATCAAAATTCATTATCATTGTTATTGATTTGGAATCACAATCACTTACACAATTCCGTTCAAGGAATTGCAAATGCTAACATCACTAATTTTTACCACCCATGCTTAAATCCATAAGGCTTCAATGCAATCCTCCCACATCATAGTTCAATGAATAAAATCCATATTTAAAATTGACATCTCCTCTGCGCACGAGTAGAATCTCCAGTACTAAAACGCCCTAAATCAAAAGACAATTTTGTTACAATTTCATCGCTAATATTTCCCTCATAAAGTATTTAATCTTGTTAGTCTAAATTGTGATTGTATGCTCTTTTTGTCTTGTATGACGGAGTCGGCTCGTTTGATCTTGGCTACAATCGGGCGTAATTGATGATGTGCGCAGGAGTTGCGCGGCGAAACCAATCGGGCGCCATCTTGCGGCGAATGGAAATAGAGAAACCTAGGAAATTGAAAACAAGGTATTTCAAGAAGATTGATAATATATCCGGCTGAAATTTATTCATCTTCAGTGAAATGCAGATGTAACGCGTAAGGATTCAATTTATATTCAAGCACACTACCTATTGCCTTTTAGTTTAATTCTCACGAAAGGTATCTCGGCAAATACTCCATTTTGATTTCATGTTTTTCTTATTAAGTACTATAATTTTGGTAAAATATTTCATTACCTCGTACTTGTTTCTTTGACGAAATGACCAATGCTTCATACACTATTAGATTAGAAATCAAAATGCGCCTAGGCCGGCAATGTTGTATGAAATTCCATTATATTATGCCAAGTGTCAAGCCACACCGGAAACTAGGTATTTTGCGGCTTATTATTAGGCACGTAATGTCAATATTTCATTGCATGTTTGAGAAAAATACATTTGTTACTGCAATAAGCTCGCTGTCACGCTCATATTAACTGTAAGTACCTTTTATGTATTTCCCATCTTACGAATCTTGAATTAAGGATGAAAACTGTTTTGCGTAGATTAGGGTTTTTTTAAACTGTGGTTTATGTCCGTGATACGTGAACTTGGGGTTCGTGGCTACGGATAAAACAAACTTTCAAGCGTACTTGATTTTCTTTTTCTATTGTTATAAAATAAAAAATAATAAAATAATATAATTTATTTCTGCAAGTAGGCCCTCAACGGCTCTTTTACATGTCTCATTCTATTATTTTCTCTTCTTTTCTTTTGGCGCTTGGGTAATGAACTTCTGATCAGAAGAAGCGCCGGAAGAAACTCACCATTTTCTCTTTTCCACCATTTTACAAGTATTACAACAATATGACGTTAATATAAGATTTCATTAATACATTACACATGGCACTGCGAGCTTATGTTTATTTCTGGTATTAATATTGTATGTCACAATACTTTTTAAAATTGATGATGTTTTATGTACATACATAATATTCTCATATATGTATTGACAATGCAATGTCATTACATTAAAGTCCTTAAACGTATATTTCTAAGTGAGTCGCGATAATTCATCTTATATATGGCTCGAATAGCCCTCTTCTGCAGAACAAATATAGCGTTAAGCTCTGAAGCACTAGCACTACTTGTATATTCGGAGAGTCCGTAAGGTTTTTGAAGCAGGTGGTCCGTCACTGAAAAATTATTAAGAAACCCTGGCGTTAGTTTAGGTAATATAGTTAGAATACAATAATAAAAGGTTTTCATGCATTAGATACATATTATATTTTTTGTACATGTTTTCCATTCCCAAGACACCGTCTGATCATTATCGCCCAGCGTGGTAATGAAGATATAAACATTCAAGAACCATCATGGTAATGGATAAAGGCTTTTAAAAGTCAATCAGCCTTTGCATTTTAAAAGCTACACGGAGTAACTTCATTGGGTGGGTGCACTTTTTACATAAAAGTATAAAATTCATAATAGGTTTTGCGATACTTACTTAGGTAGTGTGTACCTATTTAACATAACACATTAAATAGGTACTCCCAAAGTATATGACCAAATATACCGGTACGGCTACCCGTGTATTTATCTAAAGCATAAATTGAAATTTTTTATGTCTATAACACATTAAGTAGGCAAAATAGGCGCATAATTGTCGTCGAGTTGTGGAAAATTAGCCCGCCTAAACCTATACCTTTTTGATCAAGCCAGCCATTTTGTCGTAAATAAAGCACACCTAGACACGCGCACAGACGCGGTAACTGCTTACCATCAGGCAGGCCGTACGCTTGTTTGCCACTATAGTTGTATAAAAAAATTCTTAAGGAGAAAAAGTGGGTTAAAAATATGTTCACTAAATAGGACATTCATGGACGTTTTTATTTAAAAAAGTCATGTTTAAATACCATCTAACCTGTCAGCTTGTGACGAAACATGTGCCGTTTAACATTCAACGTTAGTTTTATGATAACCACTAATTACTAATTAAACGATTAACTACTAAATAATTAAATTAAATTTGGAAAGGCTTGGTATTATGTTCGAAGTTGGTGTTATAAGCGAAATTAAATTTTAATTGCCATGTACGAATTTTGGATCGGTTGAAGGGAAAATAGCTATTTTCTATGGGTCGTTATTACAAGGAGATATTCCATTCAAATATATTCAGACCTTTCAATTACAGGCTGTCTCACCAAACGGAACGAGCTGCATTGTTTTAGTATGAATGGTGGACAGCCAAAAGTCGGGCACCAAAAATGTAATACCTGTCACTGGCCATGATTAATGCAATTAATCACACAATGGCCGCATCGTGCACTGGGTGGCAAAATTTTAAACCGGCTAAATTTAAGTTTGAAATTCGAATATTACTTTACTTTCTCTTGTTGACAGATTTTATTTATCGTACTTATATGACATACTACTCTTTATTGTCAGTTGCCAATGGCAATCTACAATGGCCTTATTGGCAATCAACATTTACCTAAATTTTCATACTTACTAGATTCTTTATTTGTCTAGCATACAGTTTGAGAAGATAAAAGGAGAAGAATAAAATGTAGTGGTTAGTGAAATTTAAATTGTAAGAAAGGTAAGTATTGTTTATTTTTCAAATTTAAAGTGGGTGATTGATAAAATCATTATCATTTCATTTTATTCATATCTTGCATACAGCTATTATTTGATCTTAGTCATGGCTTGGTGACAATATATATTTTAATTTAATTAATTAATTATGCACGCATAAACTGAACGCCTCAATCCATTTTAAGATCAAATCATAAAACAATGGGTATCATTTAATCGATCAGCAAAATATTCATATTTTGGTCAGCAGAAATATGTATTTGGTCAGCCAAAATAGCTAGTTGGTAAGCAACTTATGGTAAGCAAACATTTATAAATCAGGCTGCAATTAATGATATACTGATCTGCTCTAAATTATTTTGGTCAGCAAATTAAATATTTGAGCTGCATTAAGCGATCTACGGTTAATCAAATTTTGGTAAGCAATCAGTAGGTAAGCAAAATATTTCATTTTGTTCATCAAAAAAAAGGGGGCAATAAAACCTAACTGGGCGCAACTATTCTGCCGCCAATCATGTGCGCATTTTGTCATTCGGTAATTGTCAGCTGTCAAGTAGCAGGTGTCACTGTGATATATACAGGGTGTCACTGTGATATATACAGGGTGTCACTGTGTTATATACAGGGTGTAACTGTGATAGATACAGGTTGTCACTGTGATATATACAGGGTGTCACTGTGTTATATACAGGGTGTCACTGTAATGTATACAGGATGTTACTGTGATATATACAGAATGTCATTGTGATATATACAGGGTGCCATTGTGTTATATACAGGGTGTCACTGTGATAGATACAGGGTGTCACTGTAATGTATACAGGGTGTCACTGTGATGGGCTCATATAAAATTGGTATTTCGATTTTTAATACATCTCATAATGTTTACAAGTTATATTATTTATTCACAACGTGTATCGTTTCGTTTTTAGGGTCAGCAAAAAAAATAACCCTAACCTACCTATTTTTGAGAGCCGTTTCGTTTTTAGGGTCATAAAAAAAATAACCCTAACCTACCTATTTTTGGGAGCCGTTTCGTTTTTAAGGTCATCAAAAAAAAATAACCCTAACCTACCTATTTTGGGAGCCGTTTCGTTTTTAGGGTCATCAAAAAAAATAACCCTAACCTACCTATTTTTGGGAGCCGTTTCGTTTTAGGGTCATCAAAAAAAAATTACCCTAACCTACCTACTTTTGGGAGCTGTTTCGTTTTTAGAGTGACACCCTGTATACATTACAGTGACACCCTGTATATAACACAGTGACACCCTGTATATATCACAGTGACATCCTGTATCTATCACAATGACACCCTGTATATAACACAGTGACACCCTGTATATATCACAGTGACACCCTGTATATCTCAATTAAACTGCTTACAGACATGTTTTCTCTGCTGACAGTGACATCCTGTATCTATCACAGTGACACCCTGTATATAACACAATGGCACCCTGTATATATCACAATGACATTCTGTATATATCACAGTAACATCCTGTATACATTACAGTGACACCCTGTATATAACACAGTGACACTCTGTATATATCACAGTGACAACCTGTATCTATCACAGTGACACCCTGTATACATTACACTGACACCCTGTATATAACACAGTGACACCCTGTATCTATCACAGTGACATCCTGTATCTATCACAGTGACACCCTGTATATAACACAGTGACACCCAGTATATATCACAGTGACACCCTGTATATCTCAATTAAACTCTCTGCTGACCAATTGTAAAATCTTGCTACCCAAGTAATTATTTTGCAGCTCGACTGTTTATTAGGCAGCCAAATGATTAAAAAAGCAGATTAATATTGGTTAAAATGTTAACCGTTTTTAAACTGTTTGCTGAACAAGAGTTGCCGCCCGATTTTATTTATTGCCAGCCAAATCTTTGTATGCTGCCCAAATGATTTAACTGCTTTTTTTTTTTTGCGGATCAATTTTAATAACGGCTGACCAAAAATTTACTTTCCTAAAACAATAATACATTAATTTATGAAAAACAATATTCCCAGCCAGCAAATACAATATTATTACAAATGCAATATGCCGTCATTCTAACTTGCTTTACGGGACGTATGCCAAAATTGTCTTGCGAGTTCGCATAGGTCACTCAAACTCTTACTACCTAGATGCAATGTACCTACTCTGCAAAACATTTAATCGCTGTTTCGTTAACATTTCATGTTAAACGTCTTTTCATTTAAATTAAAAAAAACAAGACAGTTCCCAGACTGTTCGAACAAAAAACATTTCTAACAAAATTCAAAGAGACTTTGACTAACAAGCTAAGCGTCCATCATTTGTTTCCAAAGTTCATTATAATCAAATCAATTTCAACTGGGCCGATACTTTATAATGTCCGAACACTGCTCGGGTAGATTTCATAAATACCGTGTAGAATTTTATTCTGTACATAGATTTATTACGGCGGGCGGGCGAAAATGGCGGGAGATTGTTTTTCAATTTAACGGGGGATCCCCGCTGTTTGACATGCCGCCTGGTGGGCAGCCTGGCGGCTAGTGCACAGATAGTAAATAACCAATGAGGTTTTCAGACCTTTATCAACTCGCTGGTGGGAGATTATGTTCATTTGTAGGCCTTGTGATCAAACTTAACGGAACTAACGAACAGAAATTTGCGTTGCGACTGTGCGTTACCTTCTTGTCTGCTACTAGTAATATGCATACACAAAAAAACTATACTAGTACTAATCAGTATATCAATAGGGTCGTTGGCAATGATTCCAATATGTCAATGGTTGGCAATTTTCGTTTTTTTTTAAGATTCATGCAAAATGTCAGCTACATCAAGGTACAGTAGTTCCTTGTACAAGGATTTAGTGAGGTTTCCACACATTTAAGGTTAAGGAATAATAATAACACTTAAAGATCAAATATTGAAGAGCAAGTTAAGTGTGGAGTTAGTGACCAGATTTTTGGTGATTAGTGATGTGCCGTTCGGGAATATAACTATTGCCGAGCTGTATGGAGAATTTTAGAGAAATAAAAGAATAGGGAATATCCCTGGGAATGGCACATATCTAGTCAAAGTATTATATTTTCTCAAACATGCAATGAAATGTTGACATTACGTGCCTTAAAATAGGCCGCAAAGAACCTGGTTTCCGGTGCGGCTTGACACTTGCCATTTAATGGAATTTCATACAACATTGCCGGCCTGGCCGGCATTGTGTTTTTTTAATTTCCATTCCACATTTATTTGTGACACAGCGTCTCGGCGTTCGGCCATTAAAAAAACGATAAACGATATTTGCTATAAGTTTTATTTATACCTATAGGTAAAATCGACATTAACATACTTTTAAATTGCAAACTTAACTACAAGAATAGACATTTAAAATATGTTCATCTAAATATTCGCAGTAAAAATTTATACTGAAACAGTTTTTGGAAAGGAAATTGAATGTTTTTCATTCTGTAATTCTATTTTTTGTCTAATTTATTTTTAGTGTCTCTAGAAAATAAAGTTTTATTTTTTTGGAGTATTTTTAATTTATTTCATTGCATATTTAAGAAAAGCGCTATAAATACCTCGGCGTGAAATGGGGTTGCCAGTCTCGTAACTATCTGGCCTCGCGTTCGCTCGGCCATCTATATGTACTCGGCTGGCAGCCCCTCACTTCCCGGCCTCTGTAGTAATGTACTATTTCTTTCAATTCATTGTAGGTATTCAAGGTACCTAACAACGCAATAGGTACCGAGACAGTTACGTTATGTTAAATATTATGTAAAGGTACCAGTGGTGGTGACCCAACGAAAATGTCTGCATACCATAATGCAAACCTTCGTAGTCGACTGTACATACATTACCTACTTCAATACCAATTCCGATTTCAAACTAGGCGCAGCGTAATAATTTCCGTTTTTAATCAAAGTCATCATTTCATATATTAGTATACAAGATTGAGTAGTTATAGTTTCGCATCCGGTCTCTGTTTCGCTTATACTATTGTTAACAGAATTGTATGAAGGTACCTAAGGCATGCGATTTGCGTTTCAAAATTGCTTTATTTTATAAATAATCTATGTAATAACTAATTTTATTTGCTTACTACAAAAATTATATTCTATGTTTCTGTGAAAATTCGCTTTCAATCAAAAACTACGATTAATCATGGGTTCTATTCTAATTACGGTTTGAGAATAATTCACCAATTTAATTATAGTAAGTGCACATCAATGAATTTACCAGATTGAATGCAGAAAAACTTATACGGTAAGTGAAAGCCTAACCGCATATCTGACTGTGCCAGACAGTCTGCCAACAGGGAGAGATGGCGGGAGATCGTGCAGAAAGCTGTGTCCGCCTCTACCACCGATGTGGACGCCTCAGTGTGACCACGACCGCTCTGCCAAGAGCGATACGACAGAGAAGAAGAAGAAGAAGAAGTGAAAGCCTAATAAAAAACTACTCAAGCAAATATTCTGTGTACTCACAATACCTGTAGTGAAAGAAAAACCTGAATAACGGCCAGTACCAGTTCGCACCCATAACTAGTCTAAGGTCAAACACGGTAACCTTTGCTAACTGACATTAATTCGAATCCACGTTTAATCAATACAACGGATGCAAATCCAAGGATAATCATCGAAAAGTTATATCTAGCATTCACCGTTACTAGAAATGTAATCTTTATTCCGAAGGAAAAAGGTTCAGTTTTTAACTATATGATTTCATAAAAAGAAAGCTGTATAAGTTATTTCTACAAATCCAATTCGTGATTGTACTCCGTACCTCGTTAACTAAAGCAATGGCTGGAATGATTTATTTTGCTCGCAAGTAGCAGTATATAGCATTGATATGACTATGAGATTAATGATACAAACACCAAATATAAGTGAAAGTGCTTTGCTAATCTAATAAATAAGAACCACTTACTTATGTTGATTAATTTCGTGTTAGCATTTGAATTTCATTTTTAGAGCTGTCAAAAATGTTGAGTATAGAGTGTGACGTGACTGATATGTGGTCTTATTGTGGCCAATCATGAATCACAAGGAATACCTTGATTTTAAAAAAAAAATTAACTTTTAGAAAACTAACCGAGTAGCAAAGCGATGTGATATTAGATTTATTCACAGTACTCATCATCATTCATTCGAATGCCGTCCGTCCACTATTGGACATATGCAACTCACAATAAATGCATTTAGTAACTTTGAAAAAATCGGGTCTATTTATTCTAAAAATACTACACCGAAAGTTGAAAATGCTATACGCGCAACATTATGTAACATAAGAAAGTTTCTCAATAAACACGATCTTGAAATATGTAATTGGAACACGATGCCATTGCAACTATTCCATAGAACTATCAAAAGATATTAAAGACGTGTTGGTGTCGCTCATAATCAGTTGGTAGAAGATTACGATTTAGAAATTTTCAGTACTTATTAGAAATTTCGTAATAAAGTAGAATACGGAAGCAACTAAAAAGGGACACGAACAATGTAGTTACGCATTCTCTAAAAATCAATAGCCAACCCTTAATGAAATGTCCCTAAGCCACCCACATATCTCTAGCTTACATTAAAAGCCCTTATCAACAATCTCTAATCCAATTATAGCACGGCTCTTAGCAGGTAAAACCTCACTGAATAAAACAAAAGTTGCGACCATAACCAACCAAAACCCAAAGACCTCCTATTTTCTATGTGGCTTCATTATTTCAAGGGAATTTCTGAATAGCTTATGTATCGGGGAAGTTCAAGTTAGCTGGACCGTGACCGGCGCCGGACTTTAGGGATTTAGGATGAAGGGAGCGAAAAACAACAATTCTCAATCACCGTGATAAAACCCTGGCTTAATGGAACAGTTCCCTGGGCACTCCCGCAATTAATTAGTACCTTGACCAAAGGGTATTCCTGGCAAACTAGTTTGGGTGCAAAAACTTTTCCGACATATACATATAAACTCTTACTACATGAAAATGGAAACCATGTTACGGTTAGATAAATTTCTAATAAACTGACTTAGATAAAATATGGTAGTTACCGTAAATAAAAAACTATCTCTTTTCTACTCAAATAGGTACTCATCAGAAAAATACGTTTTAGGTATCATGTCGATAAACACTATTATCTAATAACCTTATTTTTAATGGATCTCTGATTCAGTCTCATGTTTGGTTATAATAGGTAAGTACATGTAAGTTGTAGGTTTTCTTCTGGCATTGTGATGGGGTAATTACGTAAATTACATCTGTTGTCTCCAGGGTATCGTTTTATACCATAGAATAGCTATTACATTTAAAATATTCTGTTCTTGGAAAGATGCAAATTACTCGCAAGGTACAAGGTAATAAATGGCAAACAACTGCATAGAATTATGTACCTAGTTGTACATTTAAATGATTAATCATTCAAATGGACATGCAGTCCAATATGGCAGAAGTACTCTATTTAATAACACGATATTATTTTATGCGTTTGTACATATAACAGTTTCAATGTCCAAGAAAATACACTTTTCTATGTTCTATTTACCCTTCTACAGATCCGTTCTCGAATAGACGATGATAAACAAACTCCTATATAAAAGACACAAAAATAGTATTAACTACATTTCGTCCCTCAATGCACGTCCATTTTGGATCTCCCTTGTCCCCTGTGCCCCTTTGTCCCCTCGGGTTGCCTTTTTCTGACAGGAGGAGTGTTGATTGCCAGGCTCGACTGGATTACCACGCGAGGGGTCGGCGGTGACCACTCGGGGAATTGCAGAATTAACACCCGGTGACCGGTCCTCAATTACTTCAGAGGAATTGCGATTTTGTGGCCAACTAGAGATTGATTGTGTAACGATAGGAAGAAACGGAATAGTTTCTTAAAATTAAGTTTACTACTAATAAGTTCCAGGAAAGGAAGCACTTAGTTTTAAAGAAGTAAGTAGGTAGGCTAAAAAGAAAGAGTTCGAAATTCGAGTTTCGTGCAAGTGTAGGTGTATAAAAATTTTGGTAGCATAAATTGTTCTGTTGAAAGTTTAATACGAATCATCGATCCATCTAAGGTTGTGTAAAAGCGAAGCTGAAAATGGTTGGTATTTTTTATTGTAATCAATTACAATGTTGAGTTACGAGAGCTGCTATTACCTCGCTGACAGTTGAAACGAAAATATTTGACGCGTAAAAACATTGACGAAATATTTTTTATCATCGATCCCTCAATCCCACGTCAAATGTAATGAAATCACAACATTTTACAAAACAAATCCATTTATTTTATTCGACATGGGCTTGAACGGGCCGGGTTTCATCTTGTGTCGGAATTTTCGAATTCGACGGCGTATTTATGACGCGTGAAATCGGTCCATTCATCGTTCCTACATGGCCTGAGATTTTTCCATTTTCACAACAATACCATTGCATTTAAACATCTGGATTTAAAATAATTTCATTTATTAATTTATCATTGCATGACATTGACATTCGTGTATCTTTTTATTTCCTTTCTTTCCACGTTGCCGTGGAATTCTTTCGTAAGTTGTTACTTCTTGACGTGTGGATGCGTGAGACCTATCTCAACTGTTGTTTTTGGCTCGATTGTGAGTGTCTGTACAAAAAATATTAATAGAAACACGGGGCTTGTTAATGAAGCGTTGTAAGTCGTAATTCTGGATTATATTTGGAGTACGAGCACGGCACGAGGTGATTAATCGTACCGAATGTCACTCGGGCGGCGTCACGCAGTTTATACCGATTATTACGAAAACCTTATTTTAAGTCATACCTACTACAAGGAGTTTTTAGTAATGATGAAAGTAGTTTTTAATTTCCTATATTTTTATTAGCTATTAAGGTAAAATCCATCGACAGTTGATAATGTTTTAGGTATATAAGTATTGCTCAAGCATTAGGTGGCTACAGCTCTTTTCAAAAAACAGTTTTAAGGCCATAATTTTCTAATCATTGTTATTAGGTACATGGATTTTGTATAATTTCGGCAGTTTTTTATTTATCACTATCAACATTAGACATCTTCGAAGCTTCTCCTAACAAACTGTCCATATTCATACTCAGTAACTTTGTTCCTATCTTAAAAAAATCAACCAATGTTTTACAAAGCGATAAGGATTACTTATCAAACTCCGAAATCTTTTTACGTCCGAGTACATCAGTTGACTATATTACAAGAAGATGATCATCGCTACTTACATTCTCAGAAGGTTAAAAACCTAAAGCTACTGTATTGTGCTTGGAGTTATTAGCAGTGAAACCATGGTTAATTAACACTCAGTAGCGAAATAACGAACCGCAATGCCCCTGAACCATCACCTCCCGATCTTTCAAGTGTTTATGACGCAACTTGGTGTATAGGTTTTGCTGCCGGCTTTGCATGAATTTTATGAGACACGCTTTAGAAACCTGTTGCCTAAATCCGAATACTATTAGATTGTAGGTACGAGTAGAATTTCTGTTTTGAAACCAAATAACGAATTTATAATTTTCATTCCGAATTCCAAGAACATGTATTTAATTAAAGCCGAGACAAATATTGATAAGTGCTTAGTTTACCTACGATTTGTCTATACTTCCCTCAATTCATATTATATAGTTTTATAATTTATTAAGGAATATTAAATAATATTATACCTACGTGGATTCTGTATGCTTTTCATTCACGTCCCCGAAAATTAGAGGAGGATTTTAGGTAAGGTACCAGAGGGTAAAAAGGCCCGGAGTATAATAAAGCCCACCTGAAAAATAATTGACTTACAGCAGTGTAAGCGTCTTGGTTATTAAAAGGAACGTACAAAATTATAATTACAAGCTAACACCAATTCAGTATGTAAAATATATCTCAAATATTTCTTATTAAATAGACTTACTAAAATTGCGTTTAATGAGGCCCATGTGTGTCGTTCAATAAAGCCCATTCAATGAAAGGGAACCGATTGTGCTTAAAATGTTGTTCTCACAGAAATAATAATTACTAATATAACTAAACAACGATGAGTGCTTTCAGTTTAAATTCAATTTGTTAACCATTTCTAATGGTTTCACACTTGTCCGAATACAAAAAAGTGGGTAGGACCTTAATAAACTACCCGGGCCTTAATAGGCTACCTTGTACGTGATTTTTGTTGAAATTGTAATACGAAATATGAAACATAAACACATGTATTTCATATTTACGTATGTTTAAATTTATAAGAAGCAATTCTGGCAGACCTAAAAAAATAGTTATTTTAAAGTAATATTTTTTGAATGCGAATCGAAATTAGATAGGCCTTATTACCTTCCGGTACCTTACCTATAAACATTTTTCTAAGTTATCTAAAACTGTAAAATAGAGGCTTTAAAAAAATCTACAATTGACTTTTATAAGTAGGTGATTACTACTTCTAATTTTTTACTCAATGCTGAATTCTGAATTGAATTTTGAATTCTGCATTGAGTAAAAATAATACAACACTGTAAGTAGTGTTGGATTATTTTGCAATCAGCCCTTTACAACCTCTATTTTAAATTGAAAAATATACCTGCATATATATTTATAAAGGTAATTTACTTTTAAAAATGCACATGTAGTCATGTTTGTTTCAATTCAATACAACGAAACAGATACACAAATGTTACTCATAAAGAAAACACAAAAGGTAACCCGTTGGCCTACATCCTTCAATCATTCCGTCTCGTGTACGTATTGAAGGACCACGATAAAATTACATCTGCTGCAAAGAAAAAAATACCTTTTGAGAATGCAATAAGACTCATTAAATCTGCATAATGGGTTTTGCGTGTACGCATGCTGTTTGAAAAATAGCCGTGCGAATTAAAAGCAGAGTTTTTCGGAGACAAAAGGCGCGTGGGTGATTTGAATGTTAAGGCGATCATTAGCAGGCCATTGTTGGAAATGCCAGTGCGGTGCTCAAAGTTTCGGCAATGACGCCAGATGAGCTCAAAAGCTTGTGAAAAAATATTGAAACTAGCCCTCTTGCGTTGTCCTGCCTACTAATATTATAAATGGGAAAGTTTGGCAAGATGTTTAGATATTTTTTTCTAAATGATAACAATTGAGTGGATTGGGATTACATTTGAAATAAAAGTATAAAAAATCCTAGATTGAAACTTTATATGCCGATAGGAAGACCCTTTGGGATAGTAACGGGAATATCGCAGACGAAGCCGCGGGTAAATGCTAATACTAACTGTGTATATACTATTTTCCTAACAAGGCAAGTAGGAGCACGTTTAGGAACGACACATATGTATGTGCCCCAACACATACACATGTGTCGTTCCTAATCACAAGACTAATTGCCACAAATCATTAAAGAAGAAATATGTTGCAATGTAATGTGTGTTAGCATATTTATAGCAGCAACATGTTAATATGTCGTAACGTCACATATGGAGCTTATGTTATGCTTGTTTTCCCGGGGCTTCGTTCACCTGGCAAGCGTGTTTAACCTGGCTTCTAAATCGATGCATTAATCCTGTCTTAAAAGTAGCTAATCTTACTATCCATGTCCATAAACTATCTATGTAAAAAAAAGATTTAAATAACACATATTATTCCAGTAGTTACTATAGCCTGTAACTAAATAAAGCAATGATTATGGCACTCTTCCCATCGCCGGCGAGTCAGCGAGCAAAAAGGCGAGTAACTGTTATTGCGGGCTGACAAGGTACAGTGTGATCGATCGACCTTTCCGGATCCGTAATGTAATGCTGATCGCCCAATTTTACTCGTTTACTCGCCGGCTGTGGCACCAGTGCTATGGGTTTATAACTATCCTATCAATTACTGCTCGTTACGAAACAAATAAATGCATATGCGCAATACTTAATTTCTTAATTAGGTTTGAGTACCACCGTCTCTTGGAGGAACCTTATACAGCGAAGGGTAGCTCCTATAACTGACCTACAAAGGCTTGTGACTTGCAAAAACAGTCCATTGTCACTTCCATAGACCACCTATAGACGCCATAATTTATAAAACTGGCAAAAATTCGCAAGTAGCTAAACAGTAGCTGTCAAGGAAGTAAAGGGTTGTTTTGTTCACTTGTGCTGTAAATCAATAGTTTGCTCTATAAATCATTTACGTTGTTGCTAGTTGACTTATTGATTTCAGTCAGTATTGTAAGCTTAAACGTTTACAGTCATCTATTCCACTCATGGTAAAATACAATTTAAAGTAGGAATTCGTTACGTATATCTCACATATTACATATGTTATGTTAAATCGAGTGGGAATGAGACGGTATAATATTTATCCAATACACAAACTATGGTCAAACCCGTTCTACTCGGTACTTAGTTGCTCAAAGGTAAGCTGGAAAAGGTCCTTTAAAGGGATAAATTATATTACAACTTTGTACTGTACCTATTACTTATTACGCGCAATAATGTGTTTTCATATATAATATTTTACGTACTTCCGTCGATAAATATTATATTCGCAGTATTTTAAACTGCGATAATTATAAGATTTAATTCACTATCATGGTCCTCTTAATTCATACAATGAACGTTGAAAAACACGTTGTGTGCGCAGGCCCGTATTTAGAGATCCAGGGCCCCTAGGCACTTGGTATTGAGAAGGCTAGCCGTGCTTTTGGGCTTATAAGAAGGGCCTCTCTAGCCTGGCCGGGGCCCTAGGCCTTGTAGGCCTAGGCAGAAATCTGGCGCAGTGTGTGCGATAGTTTATTTATTTAAACTTTATTGCACAATAATCATATTTATTATTTATTTAAAATTGATTGCACAATACAAGAAAGTACAAATGGCGAACTTAATGCCGTAAGACATTCTCTACCAGTCAACCATCAGGGTAAACAGAGAAATCTCTCTCTCATATTATAGTCATAGTATTCTCTGCCATATTATTTATACTTTGGTGGGTTTACGGTCCCAAATTCCGCAGTGTCTCAAGACGAAAGTCTTTGACCAGTGTGTGTTGCCAGTGATGACTTATGGAACAGAGACGTGGTCGTTTACAATGGGCCTCATAAGAAGGCTCAAGGTTGGTCAAAGGGCAATGGAAAGAGCTATGCTCGGGGTTTCTCTTCGAGATCGAATCAAGAACGAGGAGATCCGTAGAAGAACTATGGTTACCGATATAGCTCAACGCATTGCAAACCTTAAGTGGCAATGGGCAGGGCACATTGCTCGCAGAACTGATGGCCGTTGGGGTGGTAAGGTTCTCGAGTGGCGACCACGTACCGGAAGACGAAGTGTTGGCAGGCCTCCCACAAGGTGGACCGACGATCTGGTGAAAACCGCGGGAAGCCGCTGGATAATAGCAGTACAAAGCCGACAATCGTGGAGATCCTTGGGGAAGGCCTATGTCCAGCAGTGGACGTCTTTTGGCTGAAAATGATGAATGATGATGATGGGTTTACGGTAGCGTTTTTCGATTTAGTATTAAGGAACTTAAGAATCGTACACACTAAATTTTAAAAGGTGTACAGTACACATACCTATCAGTGGCGTGGCGTTCATATAACACGATTCCCACCGGCTTATCTATATTAATGGATTGAACGCTTTATCCTTCCCTCTATCCTAAAGAGTAGGTAAGCTAATCCTGATCCGGCTTGCCCAAGGGTATTTTAAACACCACGCCACTGATACCTATAGTAGATTATACAGTCTTAAAATACGAGTGCCGTTCATAATAGTACATTACATAACTAGGGTGGTAATACAAAGAAAGGCCGAGATCGCAGATGTTTGCGGCCCGAGCTGCAAGCGAGGGACGTAAATATGCGATCGAGGGCTTTCTTCCTTACCTCCCGTGTTGTGTACATCATTTTATGTCTGCACTTAGCCAGAAAGCGGCTTTTTCCGTACGCGCAGCGTGCGGAAAAAGTCACTTTATGGCCAGGTGTGGCATAAATTAATTAGTTTAATATATACACCAAGTTCAGCATTGACATCACAGTATTCAAATTCATACTATCTAAGCGTTTTGACACTTCATAAAAAGAAACTGATTTGATCCGTCATCAAATAGCAAAACGTAACCAAATCTTATATACCCAAGTAACACCGAAGCAGTATAACTATTCACTCTTGGGTCTTTAAACAGCTCTAGGCTGATATAGACTCTTATAACAGTTCACCCGTGAACTTATAGCTGCATAATAGCAATTAGTGTCAATTAAACAGCTCAGTCTTAATAAAACCTGTATAACTGTGTAGAAAAGGTACAGATTTCCATCGTTATTCAGCTTTAAGCATCTTTAAACACCATTAGCTGCTTAAGAGCAATTTAACAGAGAACATTATGCTAATTGCTGTATAAGATAGCACACGTGAATATCAATTACGTTGCTTTTTAAGATACCACGTGTGAACCATTATAACGTCTGTAGAGCGCTCGCAGACAGAGCGCGGTCTGGAGTTCCGAGTTCTGCGTTCAGAGTTCTTTGTATTGACCGCTGCCGCCTGCTGTGTGCATTATCGTAAGGGACTCAGTACATTCTAAAGAACGCAGAACTCGGAACTCGGAACGCAGAACGCGAGACCGCGCTCTGTCTGCGCGAACCCGTAGAGTTATAGTGAAGTTCCAATCCATTATTTTTCCAATTTGAAGTAAATATAGACGTTAATCTTGCTTAGGGCTGATTTTTTCCCCGTTTCAGCTCTTATTCAGCAAAATTATTCAGCTTTTTACGTTGATATATTATATTATACAGCTCTTATACAGCTGTTTTGTGTTACTTGAGTGAGTACCTACATAAAACAAAGTCGGGTTAGTTACACCATTTATAACTCGAGAACGGGTGCATTTTTTTGTTTTATTGGGTTTGTTTGTGCCCCGAATAACAGAGTAACTATTAAAACATCTAAAAATTGAAAATTCTAAGGCGGAACGAAGTTCGCCGGGACAGCTAGTTTGGAATATTTTATTCCCCGTTGTTTTACGTGAGAACCTACCGTTGTAAAGTAGATAAAAGGCCACAATGGTCCCATATGCCGGTATCGACCGTTAACTACTGTTCGATACCCTTCCGTGACTCAGCACGGTGTCATGGCAACACCCAATTAGCGGCAAAAGTTGGCCTGATCTAGTTATCTGTGGGATATGCAATTTAAATAGATAGATTTACATGCAGGTTATTTTTTATTTATTTTCTTAAATACTGGCTTTATCTAGGTACTGTTTTACTTGTCGAATCATTTTTCTATTTTTAGGGTTCCGTACTGCAAAAGGAAAAATAGAACCCTTATAGGATCACTTTGTTGTTCGTCTGTCCGTCCATCTGTCTGTCCGTCTGTCAAGGCCCTTTATCTCGGGAACGCGTGGACGTGGAGGTATCGAGTTGAATGAAACTAAAACCATAATATTATACCTACTAAGAAGGGTACTAAAATTTATAGGGTACGTTTTGTTGACATAGAACTATGAAAAGTTGGTAAGTACTACTGTCTTATACTACAAGTACGAGTATACGGAAAAATCTGAAAACTATACATTTGAATTAAATCATAAAAAATATCGTTTTTATTTAAAGACTACCTCTACCTCTACCTCTACCTTAGTTAGCGACTTTTAAAACCATTCCAAATTTCAAATCGATAGCACAGTAGTTCGTGAGATATCTGACTGTGATGGACAGACAGACAGACGGACAGGCAGAGTCGCCTCATAAGGGTTCCTTTTTTACCATTGTACGGAACCCTAAAAACAAGTTCCTTCTTCTCCAACGAACTAAATTTCAATTACATCGACAGACAGGCATATCCCTAAACCAGGAATGCATAGTTGCACCTCCCGGCATTCGGTAAAGCAAAGCAGTGCGGTGCGGGTTGCATGCCGGGTTGATTAATGGTGGACGCACACTGGCGTCTAGACAGAGTTCCTGAATAACCACGGGTTTAAATAAAACCGGTCTAATCCTTGGTTAAACAGAAATTTAGAATTCATCCTCAAAATTTCCGCTACCCCGATTCACGTACGAAATCATGAAGTCACGTATCTTGAGTCACACAGATTTTTAGGTTGAGTTAGTGTTCGCGTCTCTGTGTCGACATGACCTATTTTAAAGACTTTAATTTTCTTATTTTTGAACCAATATTGGCACGTGAATACCCTTTATGACTAAACTTGTCTAGTAAAATCATAGTGAACTGTTGTATTGGCCACAGGAAAGACGCTTATTTCTTGAAATTCTTAGGCCTCTTCGATATTAACGTTGGTTTAGAATCTTTGTGATCTAAGGCAAACTTGATTTACCCTCTAAGCAAACGTAAACGTAGCTCTAGTTTATACCGTTAAAGCATTGGCTTTTTGCAGTTGTTTCCCGTAGATATCCAAGTTTGATAACTAGCTTTCTACGAGGAAAAAAAAATCTTCGTTGCTAACCCGGTTATCAAACGGATTTTTTTCCTCTTTCTATAGGGAAGAATTTATTATTCGTAGCAAACTGGGTTATCAAACGGGAAAGTGCTTGTAGAAAACCAAACATTTATTTCTACCAAAACTTTACTTTTTAACCTAAATGTTTACTATGTGTGAGTCTAAAATCATTTATGACAATTATTAGTATTAAGTTTGAGAAGTCTGCATTTTTGGATAGATTGCATATCGTTTAAAAGACAAAAATCTGTCATTGGTTACAAAACTACTGTGAGAATTTCATTCGCCGCTACAGATTTTTCTTTAGTACTAAATACTAGCTCCGCCCCGTTGGTACGTATTCCGTGGAGGCGATGTTGAGCTTCAGTTACGCTTCCATACTTATTATATTTCGATGCCATAACTTTGGAATTGTACCTTTCGGGACATACTTAATTTTATGTAACCACACATCATCAGAAGCCAAAGTAAGTACTACTAAGGTACGTATATTTGCAATATCAACGTGACGCAACTAAGTGCGTGCGAGACAGCAGTCACTTTTCCCAGGGACATAGGAAAACAATAATGACGAAAAGGCGCCCTCGGAGCGAAAATAAGTATCAAAAGAACTACAGAAAAAAAACACGAACGAATACCAGAAAATCTCATCCCGCCATTGTTAGTTGAACTCTGAGACCCCCGCATGTTACTCCTCTTCTGGTTTATACGTTTGATTGCAAGAGAGAAGAAGGGGGTCAATTAAGATTGGTTGTTTCATATCAAAGACAGCGAAAGCCCGTATTTTTGCTGAAACATTTTCCACGGGCAGTGGCGCGTTGCTAAAAGTTTTTTCCTGCGTTCCGTAGTTATTAAGAAATCGTAACAGAATTAATTCTGGAAAGAGCTAATGTGATATACATTAACTTCAAAGATATGAAAGATAGAAATAAGTTTTTTCGTTTTATCATGACTTATTTTATTTATGTATAGCATTAATAAATACTGTTCCGTTTCGAGTTCTTCTTAAATTATGTAAGTAGGTATTTATTACTTGTTTCAGAGTAATTTATTTTTCTCGTACAAGAATAGATATTTTATCATAACAGTACCTAATTTATTCATACGCTACTTGTGACTAAAAGGTTTATTACACTACGATCTTACATCAATTAATCTGCGAGTAAAATCATCAAAATAATATTATTCTACAGTCAAAGGAAAACCTACTTAAAGCACCTATCGAAATATTTAGTTAGGTACTTAAATACTCGATAAACATATGAATGTGTACAAATTTTAAACCTCGTCACGGTAATTGTTCGAAAGATACGAACAAAATCGCTCGTGCCCTGAGAATTAAAAATCGCATACGGCCACGATTTTAATTAATAACCAGACGACCTTTCAAAGAAATGGTCGGAACGTTTCAAACGTAAACGGCATGAATAATAGTTTTAAAATTATTTGAATAAGCAGTTCATTAATAACGTGTCGTAGGTATAATAGTAATTCTGACGGGCCCTTCCTGCCTTCGAATCGGCTCAGTTACACAATTTTTTCGATGGGGGCTCTTTTTGGGATTGTGAGTTCTCAAGTCGCGAATTTGTTTCTGCGAGAATAGGTTATTATTCTGAGCAAAAATATACGTTTTTATTAAATGAGATAGGGGTTTTTTCAACTTTTTACTTCATAAATAACTACCCAATCATCCTACATACTAGAACCACTTGTAATATAAACGTTAAGTTTGCTTCTTAGGACTAACATGTAGGGAATGAACAATTAATAAAGGTGTCCGTCAAGATAGCGTACACCGTAAAGATATTCAGAATCTGATGCAGCCAATAAATAGTACCCAAATAGTACCGACGAAATACCTAGGTGAAAAAAATAGTACCCTTAAACTTTTCGAAATATAAGGCCTGTTCACGGTGTACGCTACCGGGCGTCAAGCTGGCGTACACCGTTTGTATCTCTGGAACGGCTTTGTTTTTGGAAACGATTTATATCTCAAAAAATAGTACCCAAATAGTACCCTAGGGCCCTAAAATTTTATTTCTCTAGCTATCGTAGAAGCCAAGATATTCCATAACTTAACGGTGTACAAAATTTCACACCGTCAAGCTGGCGTACCCGGGAATTCCTTATAGAAAGAGCTCACTATATCTCGGCTTCTACGATAGCTAGAGAAATAAAATTTTAGGGCCCTAGGGTACTATTTGGGTACTATTTTTTGAGATATAAAGCGTTTCCAAAAACAAAGCCGTTCCAGAGATACAAACGGTGTACGCCAGCTTGACGCCGGTAGCGTACACCGTGAACAGGCCTTATATTTCGAAAAGTTTAAGGGTACTATTTTTTTCACCTAGGTATTTCGTCGGTTCTATTTGGGTACTATTTATTGGCTGCATCAGATTCTGAATATCTTTACGGTGTACGCTATCTTGACGGACACTAATAAAGTAGGTACATTTCCGATATCAATATCGGTATAAAAGCCGCTTTTTATGATGAAGCGTTTGTTTATTAAAGTACATCCGCATCGTATCACTATAACAGTGTTTAATAGTAGATTGTGTCACAAGGGAGCAAAATGATGTATTTACGGCGAGGGCGTATATTGAATTCTGAACGAAGCTCGGGATTCTATTGTGTAATCCGGAGCGTAGTGAGGGATTCAAGTGCTAACGCACGTGGTGAAAATAATTTTGCTACCTTGTGACACATACTGCTTTTCACACCGACTATGAGGAAAATTCAAATACAAACGCTACCTACCAAAATAACGAAATATAAATAGTTAATCAAAGAGCATCACACATTATTATTAAAAATGAAATGTTAAATTTATAGTCTATCACACATAGCACCTGTGATCTGGGGCATTCCTTATTATATTATACCGCCCCCTCTGTGTGTAATATTCTAATAAAGCTGTGTATGGTATATCATATTCTAAGTGGTTCAAACTAAAAATACTCTGTTGTCCTTGAACAGAAAAGTAGGTACCACTTTGATCCCTCTTATGAGGGATCAAAATACTTTTTTCTGAATAGGAGGTGTAAAAATACATTATTGAGCCATACGTAAAAAGCATAAAATAATTCAAAATATTGGGCTATTTAGGGGTTTTTGCTAAATACCGGTTCCGAACCCTGCTTCTCACTACTTAAGTACTTACCTATGTTCTTATTTTTTTTAATCCACACATCGTTAGTTTTGGCACAGATGTAACCCAGGGTTTTGTCCTCGTGTCAAGGAGCTTTACTAAGCCCAAGGAACAAGACAAGATGGCCGTCTATGATTAATAGTGCTCATTACATTCGGGTCGTCTTGATGAGATTTACATATCGTTAGGTATGTTAGTCGAGGGATTCAAGAGTATGTGAAATTAGAGTGCTTAATTACTTTGTTTGTATCCGCTCGTTGTCTTCGTAATGCTACTTAAGAACTTAAAGGATCATAAATAAGCGGTTTTACTTAACTGGTAGGTACTTGTGGTGAGTAGGTAGTTGCTCCATTCTCATTTTTGTGTCACTTCCCATGGATTTAATTACTCTTTCTAAACGTTTTCAAAACTTTTCACTCCGTGTGTGTGGCTAGCTCTACTTTTGTTGTTGTGGTTTATTGAAATGGATTTCTACGGTATGATTACCTTCGTAAAAATACAATGTCGCTTCTACGAAATTTCGCATAGACGTCTCGATCAACTACAAACCCCATTCACTTTCACCTATAGGAGTAGGTCTGTGGACAGCAGTGAGTCGTACCTGTATAGGCCGCTGCTGCTGCTGCTGATGATGATGATCTTTAATAAATTTAATATTTCATTAGAAGAGAAAAGTTGAAAAATTATATGCCTAGGGCGGGATTTGAAACTGTATCTCCTACGGTTTTCCGGGCCAACACAGGCGCACTACCAATCGAACGTAGTTATGCAATAACACATGCACATTTTTTTGGATTATGGACTTTGTTTTTAAAGACAGAAGGTTGATACTTTGTTTTGTGGATTGGAACGTTATGGCATAACTACGTTCAATTGCGCCATCGAAGCCACACCCAATATACCCAAGTCATCCAATTTCTCAACTAGTCTCCTCATTGTGACGTCATCCTGGGTGACGTATGTAGCGCCATCTACCGCTAACCCCTTACAACTTATATATACCCAATTGGCGGCGTAATTGCTTTGAGGCATATAATTTATCAACTTTTCTCTTCTAATAAAATATTTAGAATTCGTTGGCAGTCGTTAATGCTATAAAAATCAGATCTTTAATAAGTATAATAACTTGCTTCTTAATATTTTTTTTAATTATAAATGCATTGGACACGGTGCTAGCAACCATAGTTGCATTTTTGCATTGGAAGTGGTAAAACTTAGGAAGCATTTGATCACCTTTCTGAACTGGTGTAATTTTAGATAGGTTTAGAAGAAGATTTAGGAATAGTGATTATAAGGCGAAACAAAAGTATTCTGGTTCCTAAGTTCTTCTTAAGAAGAACTTAGGATCGCTTGGTATTCGGAGCAGCCGTCAATATTATAAGAATTGCAGGAATGGCACCGCGCTGGCGTTACCTCACTAGGCATTTCTTCGAGCATTTTCTTGGAGTAGACTTTCTGCATTGAAATTCATAATTTGCGAATATTTTCAGTTATATCATAAGCAGAAGTCAAATTACTCTACTTATACATAATGACCAACAATTTTATAGAAATCTTTTTTTTTATTGCAAACAGGCAGACGGCCCACCTGATGGAAAGCGGTCACCGCCGCCTATAGACATTTGCAACACTAGATGCATTGCCAATGCGTTGCCGGTCTCGAAAAAATTGATGACACCCTTTTTAAACAAATCCATATTGTAGCGCAGTGGGAAAATCTTAGCAGGAAGTTCATTTCAGAGCCTTATTGTACGCGCTAGAAAGGTTCTAGAGAACCGGCGCGTTGTTGAGTGTAATGATTCAAGGAAATGGGGATGAACCGCCTGCCGATGACGAGTGGTGCGATGGTAGAATGATAGGGTAGGCACCAACCCAAACAGTTTCTTGGAACATTCCCCATTATACAGACTGTAGAAGACGCAGAGAGATGCAAAGTCTCTCCGGAGACTAAGCGTTTCTAAACCGTCAGTAAGTATGAGATCGTTGACAATGCGGACGGCGCGTCTCTGGATGGCATCGAGGGGGTCAAGCTGATAAGCTGGTGCTCCAGCCCAGAGATGTGACCAGTACTCCATATGAGGCCTGACTTGCGCCTTATAAAGGACAAGGTGCTGCCGCGGGGTGAAGTGCTGTTTGGCCCGGATTAGCACACCCAGCTCTGCTCTCTTGCAGATCTGAAATGGAATTACAAATTACGTCCATCAAAGTCATAACCACGGCAATGCTCGGAGAAATGCTCACGAATCTTCAGATAAGTTTATCTGGTTCTGGATATCCCCAATAATCACTTTGGATTCGAGTCAGTCGTCAGTCAGCCAAAGTAAACAATAGTTTCACGATATTCATTCTGTTTGTGTTTATGCAGTAGGTACAATAGTCAACCTCGTTGATGTTAACAAATCGAATGAAAAAAGAAATGAGCGCAGGTTTCTTTTGACAAATGCGCTACAAACATGGCGAAGATTTATGAATTATGAACAGTACCTACACGGGGACTTTCACATTGGCCGTTTTCCATTACCTAAGGCTTCTTATATACGAACCCGGCCAATGAGGACGACTAGTACGGCTAAAAATCAGTTTTGGCCACGGAATTCGACATCATGCGGTTGCCGATTGTTTTAACATTGCCTATATATGACACCGTATAATTGTGACTTCCGTTAGCTTAAGTAATCTCGTGCGTTAGATTGTAAACTGATGGATGAGTTAGGTTAGGTTAGTTTATAATCTCGCGCGTTAGATTCTAAACTAACAGTCGTTTACAAATACATATATAGTTTTTATACCACACCTGGCCATAAAGTGACTTCTACCGCACGCTGCGCGTACGGAAAAAGCCGCTTTCTGGCCAAATGTAGACATAAAATGATGTTCACAACACGGGAGGTAATAAAGAAAGCCCTCGATCGCATACTTACGTCCCTCGCTTGCAGCTCGGGCCGCAAACTACTGCGATCTCGGCCTACCTTTGTATTACCACCCTAGTTGTGTAATGTACTATAGTTAGCAGTGGCGTGGCGTAAAATATATCCTTGGGCAAGCCGGTGCAGATTTGGCGTACATTTTCCTTAAGAGCTGTAGAATAAGGTGCTCAAATGCCTGATATTAGGCAAGCCAGTAGGAATCGAGTTCTTAGGACGCCACGCCACTGATAGTTAGTTTGATCACTTTATTTATAGTCGCGTGAACAAAGCCTGCACCTGCAGAGACGATTACGGTTAAAAACATGGGATAAACTGATTTTTAGGGCCTGAGCGCTGGTTCTATATCTATACTATCCTCATATATAATATTCACTATATTATTCACTGTCCTCATATATAAGCCGATGCCATTTTCAAAAAAGGCGCATGTAAAGACTGAAAGGGTCGGGCCAATTATGAAAGTAGCGCACCTGCGCTTGTCAAACACGCCCGCTTGTCGGCCGTCCTGCGTTAGCCATTAATCTTCTCCTTACATTGCTGCCAGCCTGGTAGCTCGCTATAGAAACTGTCGATCTGGAAATATAGTTCAAAGCTTTTGTTTTGTAAGGGAAGTCTTGGAAGCAGCTGAGGTCTTGCTGAGTTTGCGCAACCTTTTAAAGGAAGTTCTGAATTAAGTGCGATGGGTTTCAGGAAGATTTTATAAATAAGCAACAACAATACAAAACTAATTCCGGTTACATGTCTATTATTTATCGAAGTTTTAATTTTTCCGGCTATGCCAGTAAATAGTATTTTATGCAACAGTTGTATAAGAAGGTTCAAAAAATGCGAATTGGGTGAGTTGCGATACGAGCCGCGAATGCGGCGAGTATCGCAAATAGAGACGCAATGAGCGTTTTTTGACTTAATTATACAACGTTGCATACAATACTTTTTCTACGACAGGTTTTAAAATATAAAATAAAAACAAGGCATAACCTGCAAAGAAGGCAAATATGACGTATGACTGTCAGTATGTGTCTATGGTAAACTTTTTATTTTTTAAATGAAGTTGACACGCAGTGAATATATTAAAAATACTTTTGTTTTTATGTTGGCATCAATGAATTTAGTTCAGAAAGTTTCGTTTTTCTTAAAAGCCGTAGGATTTTAATTGTTTGTTAAGTTGGTAGTTGTGCATTTTTACCGTAAAGTTAAAATTGAGCGCTTAATCCTTGACCTAAGTTTAACCTACATTTAGAAGTCTGTGGTTGCTAGCAATAACGTAAAGTGGCTATAACGACACTAGTGCTGTTATGGGGAATAGAGTATAGACTTCTCTGAACTCATATTATGTATGTTCTTATATTAGTGTTCGTGACCAAGTAAGAGACAGATAACAGTACAGGAGTAGAAAAACCATTTAAGGTACCTCGTTTTGGAGTAAAATAATTAACGTGTGCAATAGCTTTTTTTACTTATTTACTCGAAATAACACTAAACACACATACACTTTACATTTATTATATCATCTGCCAAACTGTATAAACGTTTAAAATTGAAGAAATCTGGGGGCACGGTAGTGCCCCCGCCAAGTTAAGCAAAACAAAGGCATTAATATTTTAAAAGACCCTCGAGCGAAGCGGCGCTTGATACCTACGTAAAGTTTTCTCTGTTTTTCATTTTCATTTGTCCAAACAATTTGTGTAGACAGAACGATGCCTATTTTTTTCTCATACTAAGGCCATGCATTGTATACATATATAAGGATTAAAATAATTGAAAATGAAAGTAGCCTAAAAAGTAATTTATAATACAATATTATTTTTCTGACAGAATTTATTAAGTACAGCTTCTGCCATCTAGCGTGGAGTAGTAGTTTTGTAGTATTCAAGGTGAGCGAGCTAAAGAATCGGATGTGATGCCATCTATGGGCAAGTAGCTGTTTTGAAAAGTACTCTTTTTATTGAGCGTGTTTGAAAAATACACAACATTTAGTCATTTCATGTTTAGCTGTATAAAATCTCCACCTTCTAGATTACTCTTTAAAAAGTAATAAACTCTATGGCCTCTATTTTACTGTTCCAATATTAAAATTAATACAGCAGATACTCACGTTTCTTTCTGTATTTAAACGCGATTCATTTTCAAATACATTTTATTCCATTATTATAGCCATTTAGCTGACTAGTGAGAGCAAAGAAAATCTGTATTCTGTCGTTGCTGATCATAAACCTTTAGAGTACATTTATTATAAATAACGGAACTGTAGGTAATAAAACAATGGATTCTAGCCGTGTTTTAGCTTATCGGAATTGTCATGAGATGCACTCTGGCCATAAATAGGTTTGCCATGGTTGTTAGGAACCGATGCATACATAATCATGTTTATATTCATCTATATTTATTCATATGATAAAAATATAGAACTTTTAAGTCTGTTCGCCCATCACGCACACTACCGGATCGATTTCCATGAAATTTAGTAAACAGGAACATTATTACATTATGAACCCGGTGAACAATAGGATATTTTTTATCCGACTCATTTCACATCCACGAATTAAGATGCGGGTGAGTTCACTGGTTTATACCTAATAAACTAGCTGTCCCGGCGAGCTTCGTTCCGCCTTAGAATATTTCATGTTTTAGTAGTTATTCTGTTATTCGGGGCACTGACAAACCCAAAAAATAAAAAAATCATAAAAATCGGTCCACGCGTTCTCGAGTTGTAAACAGTGACAACCCTTGGTAGAAATGGTTTTAACACATTTAGTGCCAAGCTCTCAAATTTTCATACAAAATGAGCCCGATAGGCGCGTTCTTGTTCTTGGCAATGACTCTGTTACTGGTAAAATCACAATAATTTAAGGGTATACTTACCTAACTGCCAAAGGAAAATAAAAACCATCGTTGAAAAACTTTTATTGAAGCGGTCATAAAATCCAGATCTAAAAAATATAAAAAGATCAAAAATATATAACAATAATTCACTTAATCAATAAATTACAGATACTAGGATTAATCTATTTATCTTTTACCGCAAAAAATATAAGCAGTTCGTGGTCGTCCAAGTTATTTAATTAAATGAAGATATCATTATATTGAGAATAATGTAGGTAACTAAAAGTACGACTTGACTCAGTGGATAAAGTTAGTACCTAGATTTTCTTGTTTTTTTAATAGCCTCCTCGTTATCCCACTGCTGGGCAAATGCCTAAGGTACAGGAACCCTTTAAGGCGCACCTAAATTCAAAGTCTAGTAAAATTATAAGAAGTGTAAAAGTATAAAACTGAAACTTCTTCTCCAGTTTTACTTCTTACTTTCCTTATTACTAAAATAATATTTTGCAAATTTCTTTGCGGTTAAATTACAAAACTTAATGCATAATTTCACTGATGTTCACGTTGCTTATTTTACCAGTAAGCCGTGTCTTACCACTTTTTATCCAAGGGGCTAATTTCCCTCTACAACATATGTAACTAAAACAAATAGATAAAAACAAAAATCCAAACATAAAATTGGAAGAGAGTTTTTCACAAACTGTACCAAATCGTACTATACGATCAATAGACACAAAATACCAGTGCGGCGAGGTAATGCCAGGATCGACACACTAGCAAAATGTGGCTCGGCGTAGCTTGAGGATTCTCTTCCAAGTGAGTTAAGGTAACATACACTTACATAAAAGTTAGCCATGATGTTTGAACAATCTATACAGATGATTAGAAAATATGCATATAGGGAAAACAACAGATAGTAATAAGAACGAGACATTTTAATCAAAACCACAAGGACACGATTTTAAGTTCACTCTATGGTGTCATCTTGTAAGGCGAAATAAGAATTCTAAACGTCCGGTGTGCTAGTGATTTTCAGAGGTTCCTTGATGAATAGAACGGACACAAAAAGTTAATAACGAAATATCAACTTACTGTTTTATAAAACGAGTTCCTTAGTCTAAAAAATTATTGTGTGTGGATTGGAACGTTTTTGCATAACTGCTTGCGGTGATTACACGTCATGTTATCATCGAAAACTAAATCAAAAGTTACATTTAGATCCGATTTGATTACACGCTTCAGTGTCCAATCCTTGTTTTAAACATACAGAAATTAATGTTTTTACGTTTTTATTCCTTATGGTTACTGCAAAAAAAAAACAGCGACAAGGCAATGACGCGATTAGTCAAGATCATAAAACAACGGAAATAAAAAAAGCTAATGACAGCTGACAGATAACTTTCATCTCATCTGCTTGTCAAAATCGTTATTTATTTAACGTTTTAACAAATAAATAAGTGTGTAGATAAACAGTAAATCTAATTCCACAACATTTCAAATAATGCAAAAAATAAAGTCACCATTATCTGGCATAATAGTACATTACCGGAGTATCTACTACTCCTGAAGACCAAGGAATCCAAATCTGCTCCAACTTTAGTAAGAATATACGCCACGCCACTGATAACCTGCGTAAGTACCTCAACACGCGCAAACTGCTTGCACCGTGTACTAACTACAGTATTTAGGTATGGTTAATTATTTTATGCCACACCTGGCCATAAAGTGACTTTTTCCGCACGCTGCGCGTACGAAAAATTCCGCTTTCTGGCCAAGTGTAGACATAAAATGATTAGGTACACAACACGGGAGGTAATAAAGAAAGCCCTCGATCGCATATTTACGTCCCTCGCTTGCAGCTCGGGCTGCAAACTTCTGCGATCTCAGCCTTTCTTTGTATTACCACCCTAGTTATGTAAAGTACCTGCTTTTATAGGTTACGCAAAATATGATATAACAGAAGACAGTCAGTGACATCATAAGTTGTAACATCAGTCAGCGAGCTTATACCATAACAATATTTTTTACTTTAGGTAAGTAATGCTTTTTATTATATCATATAATAATTGCTTTAGGCTAGTTAATCCAATACAAAATTAGCTAATTTAATAACTTGAGAACGTTAAAATTATTCATCAACGATTTTTAAGTAGGGGAGAATATAAAGTACATTCATTAAATTATTAAACCCGAATAATAATTAGGTAAGTCAGTTTATCGATACCGTTTCAAAATTAACTAAGCTAACATCCAAAACACCGATTTGACATTATATGCTTTATGCCACACGCTACGCGTACAGAAAAAAGCCGCTTTTTGGCCAAGTTTTACCACCCTAGCTGTATTAAACTTCATAAGTCAAATTTTACAAAGTCAACATTAATTAGGTATAGCGAGATAGCCCGTGTGATCATCACTCATGAAGTTATGAGTCATCATTCTACAAATTAGTGATATCATTGGGCAGCAGAATTTTTATAGAGTAAAATTCTAGAGCGGGTCACGTCACAGCGGCTGTGAATTAACATTGATCCAAAATTCAGTGCCGGTCGAGCAAATACCAGTGGAATTTCGGTAAAAGACATGTAACATTTTGTACTATGAAAGTACTAATACATATATCTGTGACTATGATAATTATTTTATGATTTAGTCAAAAAAATTGTTTGTTAATTTGACATTGTTGCTTCAATTTTTGTAAATTGGTATGTTTTGGTTAGGGTAATTCCATGAAAACGTAACAAAAGTTACCATTTAATCGCGTGTTTATTTGTTTATTATGCAAATGTTAATTCTGCTCTAGATAAGTAATACTTTGATATACTGACACTTAAACTTGCACCATCAATAAGAAAACAAGCGAAATATTGGTAACTTACGTTACATGAATTGCCCAGTTAGTATTTAAAAAAACTTTGTGGCAAAAAATCTTGCGAACTCTTTGTATCCTTTATTTTAAACTAGTTATATGTCAATACTACGTAAACACGTCCGGCTCAAATACAACTCAGAACTGAACTTCATATTTATAAAAATAGCTTTAATTTTTATATACATACATTATTTATGTAACTCAAAGAGTTTGCTAATATTTTTATTTACCGTTGAACTTACATTGGTATAGTATATTCCTTTTTTATCTTCCAATCCCAGCTTAATATTGTTTTTCTTCTGTTCTCGTCAGGCTTGATTGCCGCAGTGCATGCACCACACAAACCTCTCTAGAACCGAATTTGTCGCCTCACTTCAAACAAATTCGGATCTACAGGGTAGATGTAGGGCACTAATTTTGATGCCGATGGGCACCAAATATTCTTTCTTCGCCTTAAAATTAATCCTGAAAAGAGAATTCCTAACATTTTTTTTATGTCATGCGGGGGAAAACGAGCAGACGGATCGCCTGATGGTTTAGCGATTACCGCCGCCCATAGACACTTGCAATCCCAGAGGAGTCACAAGTGCGCCTGCCTTAAAAATATACATCTTCCAAAGACGCCAATATCTTCCAAAATCTTCAAATATTTCAAATCCATGTCTGCATCTGTAAAGCGAAATAAAAATCAAATTAGTTAACCGGCAAACATCGATCACAGTTAGTGTTGTGACACGAATCGGCATTTTATCAGGTAAATAAAATCGAAGGTGCAATGTCAACAATGGTTAAAATTAAGCGTGTAACAAGCGATGTCGTAATCGATCATCGTAACTACCGACTCGTTAAACAAACACCGCGACAGCGGAGGACGGCACATGTTTGGACAGCCTTATTCAATGTCCCATACGTCACTAGAAAGCCTGTAAGGGAAAGTTTTTTACTATGTGTGGTACTTTAAGCAAGATGCTTTAGATCTTGTATGCTAATCAATATTCAACAATGCAATGTTATGGCGGCACGTGGTATTTAGCAACTGTTGCGTCACAGTGACTCACAAAAGGTACCTACTAGGAATATTTGCTCTTTAAAACTCTAAATAAATGGTGATTATATGAAATATCACTCTTGGAAATCATGTAGAAAGTCGGTCGGTTTTCCACACAAACATAAGCAGGGTCATCGTTGCTTCCACGGGATCAATTATGTTCGAATTATTAATTGTATACATTTTGTCTGCTTGAACTGATATGAGAACTCGAAAAAGCTTAAATAATATACAGTCTTAACAAAAAACAGTTGGTTTCAAATGATGATAATAGATGGCGCTAACCTTAAACCGCAGATTGCACCTCCGTTCGGGTTTTTTGAGATTTCTCGTGGCATTTTGCCGAAACAAATTGAATCAAGCTATACAATTAAACACATTTCTACCACAATTCACTTCGTGGGAGCAAATTATGACCCCCTTTGTGTCTGTATGGAGAACCGACCGACTCGAATCACCGTAATCCGGAAACAAGCCAACAAGAATTCGCGATGGATAAGGAACTGCGTTAACATTCATTATACATTTTTAGATTTCAATACTAGCGAACACCGTCGATCGGAGATAAACTACGATTTTGCAAAAAATGCCACAGATGAATATGAAACTGGTTTAATTCGACGCGTCAGTATGTCTGCGTCCCAACTAGCCCGTTGGTTCGGCAACCTTGACGTACCGAGTCCGCCATCCGGCCGGCGGCGGCGCGTCGGCAAGTGGGTCAGAGGACGCGCAGGCGCTCCGGACGCGGGCAATGAGCCCGCCCCCGGCCTGGGACCAAATGAATGGCTCAGACCCCCCTTTGTACCTACTTACACGCGGCCAACCTAACGCGAACTCCCCTACCTCCCTTCGCGATGCCGATTGCGGCGATTCCAGGGTGGCGCGAATATCTTCACGTTCCTTTCTCAACTGGACGAGTTCTAAGCAACTGTTGGATGAATCTGTTGAGTGCTTAGCCCACTAGTTGCTAGGATCGGTATCGGAAATTAGATTACTGTAATCTGATGGCGTTAACTAGGTGCTATTCCGAATCGACGTTGCTAGGAGCTAAATATAGAATGGCTAGCTTTTTAGTATTCATAACGCCTAAGGCCTTAAAGCTGGAGTTAAAATATTACTTTAATAATGGTGCAGCGTCCTTGGAACATATTAAAGTTTTAATAGCTCTTGTTTGCAGCTGAAAAATGAAAATAGCTTTAACACTTTTCGCAAACACGTAAGCTGCTTCCGTTTTGCTGCGAGAAATTCAAAACCAAGTTTGTGAATGCTTCAAATGTTGAGAAATTTAACCGTTAAAAATGAGAACATTCCTTATGAGAAATTAATTTATGTAGGATACGAGAGCTAAAATCTCAAAACCACGAGAGACAGAAATTCCATAAAAATCTATATTTGGTCGAGAGAGCGACCAAAAAAGAGAAGAAAAAAAACTCGTATCTGATACTGACTTCAGGTAAAAACGCAGCAAGTGTATATAAAGTTTGTATGGAGCTCTGACGTTTTTCTCTAAGACGTTTTTAGATACGAGTTTTTTTTTCAAAGTAGTGACGAAATGTTACCAGACTACCAACAAGGCAGCAAATCCATTTCATTAAAAAATATATTCATCATTAACAAAGTACCTTACTCATAGTTCTAAAATACATCTCGGTAAAATCCGGAAAGGCTAAAATCAACAAATACGGTTTAATGACTGTTGTCGATCCACGAAAAGGAATAAAGTAAGCAAAAGATTTACAAATGCTGTTTTTTGCTGTCGTTAACATAAATTTCATGCGCTCCAAATGCCGGCAACATAATATATTTCCACCCTAGAAGGCTGCATTGGCGACCTACTTTAGTCAAATAAATCTAACTCCACAGACAGTTAGTTTCATCCTCTTTAGTATTTATTTGCTTCTCGCTAAAGCTTAATTAAAATGTATCTAATGCGGCGATAATTATCCAATTTAAACACTGACCTTTTTTCCTTTATCCAAGAAAACTGGCAGGTTTGCAGATCCAGCTGAAATCGAACAAAAGAAAAAACTTAAAACTGATGAAAATATTAAAACATAGTAAATTAAAGGAAAAGTAAATGCACAAGCGGAACAATGCGATCTCAACGAGAGACGATCTCGCTCTGATGTGTTCCCACACGACGCATCGCATGAAACTATTGGTGATGAAAACTATTAGCAAGCCACTAATTGTACGGCAGCCTACATAGACGGCGGTAATTGCCCCATTTACACGTTTTGTTAGTCCGCACCGCATAATTGTAGCCTGTTTACTCGGGAAGATACCAATGTACCAAATGTACCAAACACGAACAGCATACGGAAATTAGGAAATCATTTTGAATTTGTGCATCGAGGTGAAACTGATGCTAATTGCTGAATTACAACAATTAACACGTTCAGTTCCGATGATTCTATGTCTGATACTGATACATAATATGGAGAATAATAGCATAAACTGAATATTTTCCATAAATGTACGAAGTGTATAATATCTTTTGCAACATAGCATGTTCAATGAATGTAGTACCTCGGTTAGGTACGAATAGTATACAAGGTTTTGAACTTTTGAACCCATCAATTTATTTGCAAATTATAATCGCACGTTTTGCCAGTAGGTAGTTCACTTACGGAGGCTGGTGCTAAAAATGTCATTTTCATCACACTCGCTCGAAAATGGTGTCATTACACGTAGGTTGTGCGAGCCGTAAATGACCTATTACACCCTAGGGCGTAATGGTTTTCTTTTTAAATTTTGAAACACTGGTTCTGTTTTACTCTTATTTGTCATGATCAAAGGAAACGCCAACTTACTTTTTTAACTTTTATCACTGAAATATTTATTTAAAGAGAACTGTTATTGCAAATACATGTGAACACATATCGTCGACCGTAGGCTGAATTACGGTAAGGGACAGGCAAAACAATGTCCCTTACGCTAATTCAGCCTACGGTCGACGATATTTCGGTAACATGAATTAAATGTTTAAATAGTGTATTTCAGTATTTTGCAAATATTAAATCAACTAAAATGGCCGTTTTATGTCTTTACCGCTATGGTTTCCGAGCGTGACTTGACATTCGCAATGTCTATGGACAAGGACATATGTCACTAATGTCACTTTCTGTTTTAATATGTTCTTGTCATACTGGGTGGATTAGTAAGGCTATTTTATTTAGATTTCCTCACAAGTGTGATGAAAAACATTGTGTGTGCCACGGGCGGTAAAGGAATTACAAACTCGTGTTATTAAAGCCCTGGGCTTCATCCCGGGCTTATAACAAACACTTGTTTGTAATTCCTTTCTTACCGCCCTAGATACACAATGTACTATTGCATTTGAGCTGTTGAGTATGCGTAAGGGACTGCAGCGTTAGTTAGCTTATAATTAACAATAATGTTTGTACAGTTGTGTGTTGGCGGGTAAAGAGTTTTTAGGCTACACTCCTGTACTGAATTTTATTGGACTTGTATGAAATCAAAAAAGTCGTTCGTTTTAACAATACCTAGCTTTAATTTCTCATTTAATTGCCGAATCTATGGTCCTTGCATATTTTGATATACATATTCGGTATAAGAAAATAATATGATATTAAGAAACTTTTTTATGAGAATAGGTCTGTGTCCTCGATAGGTCAGCAGTGATGATGAATCCATTTTATAAGAACTTTTGATAATTTCACTCAACCATTTATTTGCAAGGATTATTAATAGTACATTGTGTATCTAGGGTGGTAAATATGGAATTACAAACGAGTGTTTGTTATAAGCCCGATGTGAAACCGAGGGCTTTAATAACACGAGTTTGTAATTCCTTTATAGCCCGTGGCACACACAATGTTTTTCATCACACTTGTAAGGAAATATTCATAAAATAACCTTACTTTTCGAATTAGTATGACAAGAAAATATTAATACAGACAGTGACATTAGTGACATAATATGTCCATAGACAATGCGAATGTCAAGTCACGTTCGGAAACCATAGCGGTAACGGCCATTTTAGTTGATTTTATATTTGCAAAATAAAGAAATACACTATTTAAACAGTTAATTAATGTTACCGAAATATGTGTTTACATGTATTTGCAATTACAGTTATCTTTAAATAAATATTTCAGTGATAAAAGTTAAAAAAGTAAGTTGGCGTTACCTTTGAACATGACAAATAAGAGTAAAACAGAACCAGCGTTTCAAATTAAAAAAGAAAACCATTACGCCCTAGGGCGTAATAGGCCATTTACGACCCGCAGAACCTACGTGTAATGACACCATTTTCAAGCAAGTGTGATGAAAAAATATTTTATACTGACACTGACGAGAAAACTAAAATACCTCCATAAATTGCTGTTAAACTTCTTCCCAACACAAAGAATAGTACCTATTGTCTACTACTTTGAAAATTGTTTGACTCGGATAATTGAATAGGTACCTTTGTTCTATTCCAATAGTGAAGGTCTTTGTAGTTTTATTTGCACGAAATTCATACCAATTTACGTAATCTATATCATAGGTATCAACTATAACTGTAAATTTTTGGAAAGTAGGTATGCCGTTAATTTCAAATTTGATATTAGCACTTTCAAAATGTCTAATTTTTTATTACTGGTGAACCTACTCATGATAGCACTCAGTAAAATGAGTAATGACGTAATAGACACTTAATTTAATTAAACTCATAGAGATGTCCTTCAACAATTTAAATTATTTGACCGTTCTATATCTTGCCAAATTACAAAGGCTTCACTCAATTGATTAAAATAGTCTCATAGTAAACGGAGTTAGCCAAATAATATGCAGTAAATTACTAGACCTAAAATGGCCTTTGGGTAAGTGCCAGCTTCTTGCCAATAACTACACGATGAATTATTTAGAGCGATGTTCACTAACTGCCGAATACTTTGTAAAAAAAACAAAATCTGAGAACTTACATGAAATATTTCACCCATTTTCCATACTTCTTATGTAGATTTCCACACGTTCAATCTGAAAATAACGAGTTACAAATTTTATTTCGATAGTTTTTATTAACAAGATGTAAAAGCTCGATGGAGCATAAAATTTGGTTTCCGACCTTGCTCGGTTCTTTTGGTACGCGCCAAACTAACGTCGACTTGACAGTCCCGCCAAACATGGCTGCCACTCGTGTGGGAAGCGGAAATACACGAATAACCACGAGCCAGAAAGGATAGAACGATCAAAGGATGCGTGCAAAAACGAGACGCACGACAGATCCTGGCTGTTCGAATATTAAGACAGGGATAGCGATATGAGATTTGACAGGCGAGTGAAAGGATAGAGATCTCGCCTAAACGGTTTTAGGGTGGAGCTGTCTGGACTTGGGATCGGCGGGCAGATGGCAACAAAAAGGGACCAGTCGGGACTAAAATTTTGGGCATAAATTGAACGACATTTTTGGCACATTGCTGCGAGGCCGGGTCGGGGTTTCGGGAGCGTTCGGGCTTTGAATTTTAACCGTCACATTTTTAGGTAGTACGGTTATACGTTTGGAGTGACTTTACAACGTCTCGCTGACAGGTTATGGGACAGTCGTACGTCACCCGCTTACTCATACTCGCACACAACATTTTTATTTTAGAAAACATGTTTTGCATAACGGAATTGTTGTACTGATGTCACGGGGTCACTGACTTCGGATTTATTACCCGTTTCCTGCCGGTTTACATGGTTCCATATTTTACTACTAGTTTGTCTAGCAATTTAATTTCGACATAAAAATAGCGCACATCGTCAGAATTCTGTGGGAAACGCGTTAATTTAAATAATTATTTACGTTTATCATATTGTGTATATTCAAGTGCTATATATATTTAAGCAAAACTTAGTATGGCTTACGTAGTCTTTATTGTTGTGACATAACGAGTAAGTAACTGTAGAACAAATACATTATAGTACCACAGTCGTACGAGTCTGAAAATAAAAAAAATCTATAATACCGAAATCTATACCTATAAACATCTTTCATATACTAACGATATAAATGTATACAAAATATTATACAACACCGTATAAAATTTTAAGTAGCTACCTATAAATTCGTTTTACCTAATTTCGTTTCACATAAAATTTAGATCATAATTACCTTAAGATAAGATTAAGCCAACGGAAGCTGTTCTGTGGTTTGTTTGCATTCTCGTTATAATCTCGTATCAAGGAAGATTATGGCTGTATATTGTTTGTCACCCACTTATCAGGTGGTTGATAAATATTAACATTAGATAGCCGCCGTTGCGTAGGATTATCTGAAAGCGCCTATTGGATAATAATAAGTACATTAACTTGATTTAGGAAATAAGTACCGCAATTTATGACCATGGTTTAAAAAATCTATAGGGTACGTTATTGCTCGTTAACTTTAAAAAATTGTAACAAAAGCTTGCTTGACTTAGCGGTAAAACAGCGAAAAGTATCAAAAACCTAATATGTAGTACTCTCAACATGATTATCACTCTCCAACACGCTATCTATACTTATTAATATCCTCAGTGAGGTACTTTATAACCAGTAGCAACCATTCAACACGAGTGTTGTCACACAAAAATAGCACTTGTCCCATCAACTTACGGTTCTATATTTCGTCCTTTTAAGACACGCAATCCTTGAAATTTATGAATAATATTTATATACAGGGACGTTTATGAATTTAGAAAGTTTTAATGACGACAGATAAAACTGGGGAAGGCAATAAAGAAGTCGTTAATCCTGATTTGGCTTTGTCACGCGAATTTCTGGCTCGGTTCGGCTTTTGGAATTGCTATAATTATATCTTAAATCAAAGAAAATTATGTTTCAATGATATTTTTTGCATTAATATGTCAATTGATATATAATTCCTTGTCACAAAATGCACGTGACAGAAGAAAATGATAATGATGTACAACATACCTACTTACATAACTGCCTAAAACAAAAATATTCATGAAAGACTTTACTTTATCTTCCTTGATATTAATATCAAGTATACCTATGTGTGGGTGTATTTGTGTATGTGAATATTTATTTCTTATTCTTATATTAGTTACAATTTTTCGTGAAGTTAAGTGAGCGCTTACACATCATCAACACTTTCAATGTCAAGGTTTCTACTCCCTATACAAAATGAACCCATCTCGTGGGTTCTTAGCAATGAGTTATGAATAAAATGTAATGTTGCATTTACTAACAGTTTGAAAAATAATCAGTTTTTTTTATCTAACTTCCACACTACTGAATTCATAACATGATAAAAGCCGGAAATACTCAAACAGCAGTGTTAATAGACTCATCGAAAATACTCGCTCGCAGCGAATTAACAACAAACGCAACAAACAGAAACAAGAACAAAATCCTGGAAGGTTGTAAAGTGGCTTGTCACAAAAGAGTTTTGAACTCAGCCATAAAACCCACGGCAGACTTTTATCGGGCTGCAGGTAGTTAAAACTTTTCACCATTTTCGCTGCAACTTATCAACATTACTTAGTGGAGATACGCGGACTTACGCGAAACATACAGTTACGCGGTACGTTACGTTATCTAAACTCTTTTACAACCCCCGGGATCGCGTTAAGCGGGTATGAGGTTAACAAATAGGTTTTTTATTTACATGCGTAAAAAGGTTATTAGGAGCTCAGGGGTTGCTATTCATAAAGGTTACGAAACCACGAAAATGAAGCCTACGTCATACTTCTTACGGCATTAGCAGAAAGTCGATTATCGTTTGGATATATGTACATTAATTTTTCACGTGGTTTTTTAAAAGGCAGGCATTTTTGGAGAAAAATTCGTGCGTGGTATATTTTCGGCTTACCTACATATTTATTAGGTGTTAGAAATTCAGTGTATTTCATGTAGAGTTCATTTAAGAGAGACTATTTTCTTGACAAAATGATTGTAGTGCAGATTTACGTTTCAGAGTAAAAAAAGGTACAATTTCATTATAGGGGCATTTTTATTTTAAAATGTACGGTTAGCCGAAATTTAAGCTATGTTCAAATACCTTCTAACCTGTCAGTTCGTAAATGTATGGAGTTTGACACTAATCGTCAGTTCTGTAACGACCTGTTAACTGTCAGTTAAGAACGCACTTTAAATAAAAAAGCCCATAGATCAGTGAATCGGGCACAAGCAAAGATATTCCAAGTTAGTCTCAGGCCTGATCAGTACAAAGGTACTGATCAGGCCTAACAAACAATAGTGTTTGTTTATATGAAAGGATCGGTTAAACAGATGTTGTAATCTTGCTGGACACAACAATAGCTTAAGTTTTAAAACGCGAATGTTTAAGATATTTTTTCATGCACTACATCTTTTAGTAAAAATGCTATGTAGAAAACTACCCTAACATCAAACAAGTATCGAGTTTGCCTTTCGAAAAGTAATTGAATAAATCTATCCGTCCACGAAAAATCGAGGGTCTAATGAGCCACTTATTTGTCAAACGCCTGTAATGATGACAAGGGGAGACAGGAAGGTCTGACCTTTTTGATACCTCGCATTAGCATGCATAAAAGGAGAAATCAGAATATTATCAATGGTCGTAGCTTTCCGCACATGCGTAGAAGAGGCTTCGTTATCGACGGACGGGCCGCCCTCAGCGCGCAGTCGCAGCAAGCCCCGATAATGTAAATAATACAATAAAAATAACACAATCCCACTCGATTTGAATGTCTTTTGCTCTGCCCGGGTTGATGGACTGTTACGATCGGTCCCTCGATACAAGATTCTGCGTATATACGATTTTTTACGGCTCCTATATAAATTGTAGAAGAGATTGACGGGTGTTGACCTCGGGAAACGGGAGTATCAATATTGACTGAGCAAATTCGTGCCGAAAAAGGTGCGACGAGTAGCTTACGATGTTTGCAAATGATTAAACAAGTATGGTCAGTTATATTCTACATCAGAAGCCATTGGTCGAATGTGTTGGTTGGATGTATTGGACTTTAAGCACATTGGGGTCTGAGGTAAAGGTTTATAAAACAGTAAATCTGTCCAGCTGTGTCCTAAATGACGCGACATTATGTTAAGAGCCCGGATTACCTAAGAAGCTAAGCTGTGTAGCCAAATGCGATGTCACGAAGAAATCATTTGCATGTTCAATGCAGTAATCTCTGGCCTGTTTTGGAACTTCAGTTCAGTTGTAGGTATATGTAAATTGTATTATTATATTCATAATTTTTCATGAAGTTATCCCATAAAACTGTATAACTTACTGTCCCAAAGTTGACCTTTTGTTCCGTCTGGCCGACGAGGATAAGTGAAAAGCAACAACGACTATTATAGAGGGTTAAATCTTGAACAATGACTAAAAAGTGGTCCAAGACCAATTAAATTAAAGTGTGGAGTGGACCATAAAATTATAATCGCACACCTATTTCTGATCTGTCCTTTGAATGATTTTTCTAACAGATTTTAAGATTTGAAAACAGCTATGAAAAAAATTAGTTAAAAAATCATTAACTTTTTTTAAATAATATAAAGACTTTTTATATATAAACACGTAGTACTTGTAATATCCCAATTTAAGAAGAAAACATATTTGTATCCATGTAACGAAAAAACTTATTTACATAGATGCGTTGCATCTGATGATAAGAAAAATAACCCAAATTAAACATATACATATTTAGTAAAAGCAATTAGCACGCCATGACGCTAACGATTGTCATGAAACCGGTTGTTATATTAATGAAGTTACAAGACATGTGTGCGCTCAGGAATGTTCTCATTACGAGCAAGGAAGTCTGTGTTTAGATAATGATACAGCGCTAAAGAAGGGTATGCGTAAATCAAAGCTTACCTTATCTTCGATTGAACTAGATTACCCTTTCTCCGTCTGAAACTAATTAGTTTTAAATATTAAACCGTGATATAACTAATATACATACTGACACATTTATTTAATACTTTTTATAAGAACCCGCTCGGCGGGTTTTTTATGTGACAATTAGGACCACGGCACTGACAGTGTTAATTTATTAATTACTCATTCCAAAAAGGTACAAACGATGCCTTAAAACATTCTCGTTACATTAAAATTTGAATGCTTGCTTGGTGCACTGCAGAATACATCATATTTTATGCATTTACATGCACTTCATAGATTGATTCAACATGGAACTATGTATTCCACGTAGTATTGACATTAATTCTACGAAAATGTGAAAAGCTGTAAATAATTAAAAATTGCAATGTTGCATAAAAACATATGTTAATCAATAATTAAGTAACGAAAATAATCATATGTAATTTTAAACACACAAGTAATCTAATAAAAATTTTGAAAAACGAATTTGACATTTCAGCGGCATGGTTTGTGACGTATGCTGCCCTATTGAACCAGTCGAAAATGTGTGTCATTTTCAAAGGTCAGTAGCAAAAAGGTTACCGTTTTTATATAATAACCTATCTGTCAACAATGGAAAAACTTACCAGGAGTGGAGACTCGCCGCAGCTGCGCGGTGCGAAGTGCGAGCAGCGACAGGCCTACGCGCCCCCGCCTCGCTTCCTCCTTCCTTAGCGCACAGATTTGCCTACCTTACCCCTTACCCCTCAACCCCTACCCCTACCCCCGCCCGCCCCGGTTAAACCTAATTCACTTAATTATGGCGAAACGATGATTTTCTCAACTGTATCAGGATTAAGCATCGTTTCATGGAGCCGAACTACCCTTCGAACTTCGGGGTTCGTATGCTTTGTAATTTAATTAGCGTTGAATGTCTTATTATATCACATGTCGAATAGGTTTTCATCTTAAATAAAGTAAATTATTTTGTATCCTACATATACATGTAAAAAAATTAATAAAATAAAATTTAATAGATGACGATTATTTTGGTAAATAATATTTTTTTTATCTGAGGCATAAAATACAGATTTTTAAGTCAAATTAATGCTTAACTCGTGCATGAATAAATATTACTTTTAAATATAGCGACTGAATACCTTAAAAAGTAACACGTTTACTTGAATGATATCATCACGAAATCGCTAGTGAACGAAAGTTGTCGCCTCATGATTGATAGTTAGAACGCAGACTGCGGCCTTGCGGGGATTATTCCGTTGCCGTAAGAATAGTCCTTACAAGGCCGAGTCAAAGGACGGACGACCTAGACACGTGTCGGAAATGTGACGTAACGTAACTGGGAGACTCGTCATGACTACCACTGGAGGGCAGGGTGGTAATTTTGATTAACAGTATAATATAATATAATATTTTTGTAAATATATAAATTATTAAACACTTTAGTTTTAAACTGTATTTTGAGATTATAACTACAAAAAAATGAAACTATATCAACGGGTTGTCTAAGTATTGGATAATTATCTAAGTACTTGTACTTGATAAAACAGTTGTTCTTCAAAAAATAAAAGGTATTTTCGCTAAAAATATAATAGTGCGATCTAAGGCATAATAACACTGGAAATGGAATAGTCGGTCTCTGTGTATTGATTATTGGCAATGTTTTAAAAATAAATAACTTATACACCGTGTTTTAATTGATTTCCGTTAACTTCGAGGGCACATTCTTCAGATCTATTTAAGTTAATTTCTGCAAGAAACTAATGTTGTTACTCATGCCGTTTTTAAAATATTCATAAATTTAATTTAATCACCAGCCAGTATAAATGAACTGTCATAATTCCAACATTGTCATAGTTGACATTAACTTTTGACTAACTCAAAAGTGTCTTTTAAAATGGTTATCAACTCAGTATTAATTTATTTTGTATGAAAAGTAAAAAAAAATCTTTCGAATTTAACACAAATCGATATACCAGGTAGCTTCTGTTGAAGTACGAAGCAACGTGTCGAATTTATCGGAAATAAAAAAAAACACGGTGTATATTAATAGCTGTAAGTGACAAACAAGACCATTCTATTCAATCTATTGCAATATCCCAAGCTGCTGAAAGATGGAAACGTTCGTTCTCTTGGCTGTCCATGGGATGCGTAACATTCGTCTCCAGCACCACATTTCAAATGCCTCTATTTTATTGCGTTCTGCTGACCGGATTGTCCACGATTCCGAGCCGTAGAGAAAAATCGAAAAGACTAGAGTTCTCACAATTCTCATTCTGGTGTTGTTGGAGACTTTCCGATCCTGCCATATTCACGTCATCTTACTTATGGCAGATTTGGCCATTTGAGTTTCAAGACACGACCTTCAGCAATGAAGTCAACGACTAGAGAGAGATTGCAATATCAGCCGGGTCCAGACGAGTGTAACGTAATTTAACGTGTAACGCGAACTCTGCGTGTGGACGGCAGTATTCCCCACGAATGTGGGAAATTACACGTAATCTTACATTACAGGTTACACTTGTCTGGACCCGGCTTTAGGAAGGTAATCATGAAATACTTAACCATTATTTAGTGAGTGTCTATCAGTAGCGTGGCGTCCATAGAACTCGATTCCTACCGGCTTGCCTAATATCAAGCAATTGAGCACTTTATTCTACAGCTCTTAAGGAAAATATACGCCAAATCTGCACCGGCTTGCCCAAGGATATCTCTTACGCCACGCCACTGGTGTCTATATATAGCATATATTATTTAATCCTATTAAATTTGCCACAGCATGTGCATACCAGATGTCCAGCGGTTAGACACTGCGTACCACAACCTATATATAGTCGGACTACGCTAAGTTTGCAGAGATCGAAAAAAGGTTTTATAAAGAAGTATATATATGGCAACATACGGAAACTACAGCAAGAGGATTATTTAACCTTGGTCCTTGGGAATCATTCTTCCTTTTATTACAAAATGGATTTACATACCTACTGAAATAAATATATAGGTCAATCTTGCACACATCGATCTAGTTTCAACTACAGTAAGCGATTTATTCCAGGGTCTTGGATAATTTCTCATTGCTTAGTTTGGTTTGAACCTAGATCAATTTGTCCAAGAATGTGAATGTTTATTTCAATAGGTATGTAGACACATTATATACTTATTAAACGGAAAGATATTTGCCAAGTATCAAGACTAATTAATCATCTTGCTTGTGATGTTGGCGATGTTGCCATGTATGTTTTTTGAAATAAAACCTTTTTTCGACCTCTGCAGACTTAGTGTAGTCGGACTCTACCACGGATTTGATCAACATGCTCGCGAGATCAATAGCAGCAATATCAGCCCAGCGTCGTGGTGTCTGTGGTTAACTCTCATAAATACACTAGTAGCTCTGTAAGGGCCTTATCACACTTGTGATTTGCAGGCGAGTTTCCATACAAAACCACTTGCAACATTTGTATGGAACTTCGCTTCTAAATCGCCCACAAATCGCAATTGTGATAAGGCCCTAAGTCTCGCGAGATTCAGTTTTTGGAAACTTTTCGAATCGATAATGTATATAATTATCAATGATTTCAAAAGTAAGGATAGGCCCATCCGAACAGTTCGGAACTATTTTCCCCGTAACAAAAAATGCAGCTATAAAGACCAGCTGCGCAGAGCACGTGTCGCACTGCCGACTGGCACTGATTTGGCGGTATTTTTACCGCCAAAGCGTTGGAACCGTCTGCGTTAGCCCTGTCTTTTGTGTACGTCAATGATAATTATCGAACCTGTTTACAGAATTCCATGAGAATCGGTTGAGTTGAGACTGACCTGTAGAAGACAACAGCCGGACAGACGGACATACGAAAGCATTTTTGTCCAAGCTGAAACGGAGACGCTTTGCGCTCGCTCGGTCAATAATTTGTGTATTGGCTATGCATTTAAAAAAGGTGTGGTTTCACGATGAGTATGTGAAAATAATAAATAGACCGTAAGGTTTTTCATTCAAAAACATCAAAATAAAATGTAGAAACTTAATGAAAATGATTTCAAAGTCTTAATGACCTTTAGAGTCGAGTATCGCTTGACATAATATTTCGGCCCAGTCCTTTATCACGAGCGCTTGCGAGGCAGCAACTAAAGTAAACGCCATAATTAGGCGAACTAGTTTGACAGTTTCACAAGTACAAATGTTGCCAGAGTTAGGCCAGGGATGTTTTGTCGATATAATAAAAATAAAGAAATGCCCAATGGCAATGACCTATGACTGTGACTTAATTTATAAATTAATAAATAAAGTAAGGTGACACAATAAAGAGAATAGATTTAAGGATTACACGTTTCACGTTTCATTTATTTTGTATTTTTAGACCTATCCTGGTGCGTGCAAATTATTGTCGATAACATTTTATCGATATTTATTTATGACTATTTAATTTTCTGTGAGCCAGGCAACATTATATCTGTCAAACTAGTTCGCCTAATTATGACGTTTACTTTACGAATAAGGTCCACGAGATGGAGCGAAATAGCTAATAAATTAATGATAATATAGTTTAATAGCAAACATGTGGAAACAGTTTTGCTACAAAGAATGCGCTACGCCGCTACATCATACTAACTTCGAACTATGAAAATGAATTTATTGCAAACCTAAATTAATGAAACTATAAATTGGCCGAAAATAAGAGTTTTATTAAGCCTTTCTTTTTAATGACAAAACACGAGACGCTATGGGGTGCTGCTAGCGAGCAGTCGGCGTAATGTCAAGCATGCGTAGAGTGACGTAAGAGACGAAAACAACATGCCTTGTCTGTTTCTAAAGACGCGTCTACATTGATGATCTTAGTCGGTATCCCACTTCCCACTAATATTATAAATGCGAAAGTTTGTGAGGATGTTTGGATGTTTAGATGTTTGGATGTTTGTTACCGACGCGTTTGTAACAACGCGGGCGAAGCCGCGGGAAAATGCTAGTCTTTTTATAAAATACTAGCATTTTCCCGCGGCTTCGCCCGCGTTGTTCCCGTTATTGTCCCAAAGGAACTCTTTACCGGGATATAATGTATCCTATGTTTCAATCCAGGACTTGGTCTACTTGCATGCCAAATTTCAGCTTAATCCATCCAGTTGTTACCCCGTTATAAGGTAACAAACATCCAAACATCTTCACAAACTTTCGCATTTATAATATTAGTGGGATTTGAGAGCCGGTCGCATAGTTTAAAATCGTCTATGCTACTGTAATGTTTGATCGAGACTTTCGTAATTTTTTTCACTCATTATGTCAGTTTTTTACACTATTCGCTAAGAATAGTTTAGGTCAGGCTTGCGTAATTACATTTCCGAAAGTCTACGGTTTTAGCATGAGAAATTTTCAACTAAACGATTAAATTACCCAAGCATTACATTATTATTCACAATAAACACTAACCAATATAAATCCGATTTTTTTAACGTAGTCCCAAGAGCTCTTGTTTGGGACTTCAAACATAATATTTATAGATCAAACTATGGAAAACTATGCAAAAGGTTGAAGTTAATCAAATTTTGATGTATATTGGTAAGATGCGCAGGTATAGGCCGCGATTAGGGTGGTCCTTTATTGGTATTATTTTTCACGGGGTATTCCTTAATTTTGTTATAGAACATGACTGTTTTTTTTTAGGTTTTAGAGACCGCTACCGCTTAGTGAAGTCCTAATTAAAACAATAAGGCCATATTTATGTTCCCATTATATATTTTTTTGATTGTGAACAGTTATTTCGTTTTATTAGGTATTATGTAACAATTTGTATATTTGTCAACTGCCTTTTTTTATATTAAGAGCATATTTTTTAATGTTTTTTTTTACGTTTTGATTTTTAATCAAATATTGCTTATTGTATATATTCTTTAAAAATATTAAAAGAAAATGTTTTTTTTTTCGAAACAGTGAAGCGGCTGACTGAACTCTGAAAATTGAAAAAAAATGTGATGAATGTTTTTGATGCCCTAAAATAAAAAGAAGGGATTCCCTGCAGGAAATAAAAAAAATTGACAAAATAAGAGCCACTCTCGCCGACATCCTGACTTAAAATGTCGCTATACTAGTTTCTGAAATACTGGTATGATAAAAATGTCGATGTAAACTCTAAAAACGAATTAATAATCACCCACATTCTAGGTACTAGTTTTATTGTTTTTGGGTAAAACGTTTTATTTTTATACGTATTTCAAGAGAAAAATTCCAGGCAAAAATCTAATTGACAAAATATGATTAAATTAAGCTGATTAAGCATCTCAACAACTCCTTCATCTCAAATGTAACCTGTAAAAATTCATCTATCGGTTTTCAGCCCACGGATTTAAGGATTTTGTAAACCACTCGTAACTTTTCTGTAGAAATACTTGCAGAATAAAAATATATACAAAAATGTAATTTTGCCTTTTTATACAAGTACAGTTTTGTCGCTAGCTAATATTTGGACATAGTTATGCAATAACGTTCCATTCCACATGCAAAATTTGTTGGATTATGGACTTTGTTTTTAAGACAGAAGGTTGATACTTTGTTTTGTGGGTTGGAACGTTATTGCATAACCTGCTGCCGAGCTGGGTACAACTGAAAATAATATTTTTGCGTAAACTTATTATATTAAAAAGATCAGCAGCAAATAACGATTTTATTGTTATCCACCTGCAAATAGACCACAGGGGCATTTTGACAAGTCTGAATCCAATAGCGCTTTGTAACTGAGATCTGAAGAGAAGAAATGCCGCAAGAAATTATATTAAATACTAATTACTTTTAAAATACTAAATAAATATGTATCAAGTTCGTAGTTCTGCTAAAGACACCTTGGAATTTTGATGATACGAGCGAATAACAAAATCAATGAACTTTTACTGACTACAGCTCGTAATGGGTTATAAGTACACACTAGTAATTTGTGGGATCTAAGTTATATAAGTGCTTTTGATTTACATTTCAAGCTTTTATTTCTGTCCACATTAATATTCGGGAGGTGAAAAATTGTGAGTTAAGCATGATACGGCTGTGTCTGATATTTGCTTGACATAGTAGACACACACCACACACATCAGACAGTTGAAGACCTTAGTATCTAACGTTTTTAATAAGAATCTAAAATTTAATTTAATTATAGAATCTACCTACATGCAAAATGTAGAACTGAGGAAGCTTAACATTCATTGCCGAGAACCCGACTATTGGGTTCATTTTGTATGAAAATTTGGGCAACTTTGAATTTTAATTAACTAATATTATTACTTAATTTTCTTTACATTTTAGTTTTAAACAATAACATAGAAACTTATACAAAATTTATACCACACTGAAGTTGAGTGTGCACTTAGCCTTATAACCCAGCCCATCCTCGTTTCGCGGCGTAGTAAAATTTGGTATAGCTATCCTTTTCCCTCGTCTCCTAAAATAGGGATAGGTTAACAATTCGGCAACAACTCAGGCGTGTAAAGGTGAGGCCTAAAATATGTTAGTATGTTTTTTTGGCATGGCGATCTATCTGCTTTGCATTCCATATAACTAATTATTGAACTGATTTCTAAATATAAACCTAATTAGATCGTTGATAAGTAATAACGCGTTGAACAAATCAGTATCTTGTAACCTAACTGATTCTACTGGATGACTTTTTCAGAAGTCCTGAAAAGTGAACGGTTTCATAGCAAAATAATTATGAAAACCAAAAACTATTACAAAAATTACATTATGACTTTAAATAATTTTTCATCACACTTGCTCGAAAATGGTGTCATTACACGTAGGTTCTGCGGGCCGTAAATGACCTATTACGCCCTAGGGCGTAATGGTTTTCTTTTTAAATTTGAAACGATGGTTTTGTTTTACTTTTATTTGTCGTGTTCAAAGGAAATGCCAATTTACTTTTTTAACTTTTATCACTGAAATATTATTTAAAGAGAACTGTTATTGCAAATACATGTAAACACATATTTCTGTAACATTAATTTAATGTTCAAATAGTGTATTTCAGTATTTTGCAAATGTAAAATCAACCGTTTTAGGCATTTACCGTTATGGTTTCTGAACGTGACTCGACTTTCGCATTGTCTATGGATATTATGTCACTAATGTCACTGTCAGTTTTACAATTTTATTTAGGTTAAGTAAGGTTATTATGATCAGATTTCCTCACAAGTGTGATGAAAAACATTGTGTGTGCCACGGGCGGTAAAGGAATTACAAACTCGTGTTATTAAAGCCCTCGGCTTCGCCTCGGCCTTGTAACAAACACTCGTTTGTAATTCCTTACTTACCGCCCTTGATACACAATGTACTATTGCGTCTATACACGCACCCGTATAAATTTATTATTTGCCTAGAATTAATAAAAAGCCAAGTTAAGCGCAAGCCAACATAAAACTATTGCAAAAAAGTTTTAAGTGAGAAAAACATCTTTGCTTCACAATAAGCACAAAACTGTATCCGACATTTGTTTTTAGATTTTGAGTTATTTAACCCTTTACCTACGGGTGTCAATCAGAGTTGACGGTAAGGTAACATCGCTCCAATACAGGTGTCAACTATAGTTGTTCAAAGTACTGGTGATATTCGATTTTTTTTAAACAAAAGGAGACCACAAGTCTTGGGAATAAGGGTCATATTACGCAATGCGATTACTAAAGATATAAGGAAAAAATATAATGATATTTCGGTAGATGGCTCTGACATACATATATTTTTAAAATTACCGCATTGTTATTGTCAAGTGGGGTTACCCGTACTGCAGTAGTAGTAGTGCAGATAATGAAACTCAATATGGCGGACATAGTGTTGTTTTATATTTTATCGATTCATTTTAGCAGTGAGGCGTGTAGGTGTTTTGAATCTTATTTTTATTTTTTTACCTCTTTTGATTCGTGCACTACCTATAGTATTAATTGTTCGAACTTTTACCCGTAATTAGTACGATTGTAAACTATGGATTGTGAACTGGGGTATCGATATATCGACAATTGTATCGATAGGCGCACATCACTAGTTTCCACGAGTGGTTTTTATGCAAAATTTTAAGTGATTGATATATTTGCATTATTTCAATACTTATCATCATTTAAGTGTTTAGCTGTGTTTATTATACTGTTAATTAATGTTTTTAAACCTATGTTTGTAAAATTTGCGAATAGTAAATTTCAAAATCTTCAATTTCTTAATGACAAATATCAAGCTTGAAATCCATTGGAATTAGAAATATTAGTTAATATTACTACACCAAGTGATTAGTTATTAATTATACATATTATACTTAATGTGTGTGTGAAATTTCGAGCATGTAGCTGTGATACTTCAAAAGTTACAAGTAAGTGAAATGATGTCTAACCGGGTTCTCTAATTTATCGCCGAAAATTGTATGGCCGATTATCACTTCCTAACTCTCTCTCATCCTTGCTATTATCCCACATGGTGGTGGGGTTAGCGCGGCGCATGCACTGCTTAGCTGGTCTTTATAGTTGCATTTTTTGGTACGGGGAAAATAGCTCCGAAATGTTCGGATGGGCCTATCCTTACTTTTGAAATCATTGTAATAAACGATAAAATAATAAGACAATAGTAAACAGTGACATCAATGGTTCTTTTTAGGGTTCCGTACCAAAATGGGTAAAAAGGAACTTATGGTGCGACTCCGTCTGTCTGTCCGTCTGTCACAGCAAGATAAAAGGGGTCCGAAATGGGATGTGGAAAAACAAAAGTAGAGCTATTATATCGAGTGGAATATCAAATGAAAGGGCTTAATTTGGAGATTCCAAAACAATTTTTTTTTTTTTTTTATTTAATACTTTTTGATTTATGACCAAAAACGTTCAAAAAAATACCATTCCCCCTATTATCTTCGAAGTTACTGAACAGAAAAATCTGTAATAATTATCAATTATTAATATCAACTTAAATATTACAGTAAAATTCGATTCGACCTTCAAGAAAAGAGCGTACTCCCACCTGAAAGGCCGGCAACGCACCTGTGACTCTTTTGGTGTTGCAGGTGTCTATGGGCGACGGTGATTGCTTACCATCAGGCGACCCGTCTGCTCGTTTGCCCCCTATTTCATAAAAAAAAAAACGGTTTTCCTAAATTGCATTGTTTTTTAGAAATTTTCAAAAATCGTAACACATACTTATTTGCTCCTACTAAGCTAACCGCCATACAGTTTTCCTTGAACTATTCACGTATCTACTTACGAGATTGTACGGAACCCTCGGTGCGCGAGTCCGACTCGCACTTGACCGGTTTTTTTTCTATGGAACTGCGCCTTTTTGACTCTTCGTAGAATTAAGCTGATTTGATATTTTAGGGAACAAGCCATAGTAGTTAGCTTTTAACCTAAATCAGTTACATGTATAGATTATTTACGAGTTCAATCAGATTGCAAAAAATTAGCCCATCACTCGGTCCCCTAGTCCGCGTTATTTCGCTCGGACGCGCGGCCAATCCAGCGACACCCTCCCCCTATTGGTGAATTTAAAAACGGAATTTCAATTTAATCCGCTCCCCTTTAAATAAAGCTGACAGGGTACTGTCGTGTTTTCGGATCGTGTTCGTTTTTTGGACCGTTTCACTTTGCTAGTGCATCCATATTGTATCCACAACGTGATTAGTATCCAAGACATTTGTTTCGCTTATTTCTCTATACTGCTTTATTCAATGATAAATATATTTTTGATTTAAATGACTAAAAGAAATACTTATATTATTTTTAATTAGTAAAATATATTTTATTCACTTTCTATTGATTATGCATAAAACTCTAATAAAATGATCAATAAACAATAGGAAGCCATAATTAATTATTTGTATGATTATTTAGTCTATGGCAATATGATGCATATAGTGGTTAAAACGCCACATGTAATAACCACACCGGAATAATTTTGGAACCCAGACCCCGAACTCCCGAACTGCGCAAGGCAGGCGTCAGCGCAGGCGCACCGAAGGTGCCTTTTATGGCAGCCATCTTTATTGTTCTTTTTTCTCGACCTCTAACAAAATGTAGCCATTCATAGGATGCAGGTATAAATTTCGAGCTAACAGTTTTACATTTTTTTAACTTTTTGTGCAACAGTCTAAGCCAGTTGAAATAGGATTATGTTTGGAAAGTATTTAATATAATTGGGTTTAACTGCAAGAAGTTATGTTTTTTTGAGTCCTTTTTTAACTTGTATGTATGTTTATGTTAAGACTTTAATACTATTGTGTTTTACTATAATGACTGTTAAACATATCCTAAACAAGTAGAGTAGGTAGAGATACATAATTATGATACAAAGTCTAAAGCAAATGCCTAAGAAACTAGACCTATTTAAAAAAAAAAAAATTAACATTAGTGCAGTAATATTTTAAAGGGCAGTACCTATATCTAGTTGGATTACTATTCTGTTTACTTTTCATAATAAAAATATTTATGTTACCTTCTTTTATTGGCAAGAAATATGTTTTTCTTTATACCTTAGGATTAGGGGATATTTTAGACCCTAAATAATTATCTATTTTATATGGATTTTTTAAGGAATTAGTCAGATATTTTGTTTATTTCTTCTTAAAATTGACTTGGAGATGATTGACTGGTAGAGAATGCCTTAAGGCATTAAGTCTGCCGATTGTATTTTTTATTATTGTGCAATAAAAAAAAGAAATCGAAGAACATGTACATAATATTATTAAAAGGTTCTATATATTATTATTAAATGTATTTTTTCTACTTAAGGATGTTTTTTTATTTTTATTTTAACAGTTTAGTCAAGTCATATAATATTAAAATTTTCATACCTTTAGAGCAGGAAGTTTTGATAGAATCGGAACTTTTACGCCAGATTCATAAGAATTGTAGAGTTAGTAAAATCCACTCACATTATAAATGATAATAGATCACGTTACATTGCATCCAAAATGTGAGTTGGTATGTTATCGAAAAACTGAAAAGTAAATACCAAAAAGCTACCCTTTTGAATACGCCGCCAACGTCAGAATACGGACACAACTGCAGAATGTACTATAATACTACTGCAATAAATCACTATTCCGCAGCCAAAGCTTCCCTGCAATGCCACAAACATACAACAATATCCCTATTAAAATATAGGCTAAAACATCACATGACTATAAACGTAAACTCACCAGTTAAACAGTTTTCGTCCTTCCACACGATTTATTCGGCAATTTTGAAGAAAGCTGCCGGCGAAATGCGCCTCCCGTTTGCTACGAAAAAGCTCTACTGGCTGCAAAAACGAACGTCACCTGCTTTATCCTTTGAGTCTTTGACTAGCGCCATCGTGTGGCGAATAGAAGTACCACGGCGACTTGACGTTTGAACGTAGTTCCTGAAAAATAAAATATGTTTGAAGAGTTATTCCGAGAGAAAAACATTGTAGATTATTTTATGATTTTCCGCATTTTTTCAGAATTACAAGATAATGGCTTCAACTAAATTCGTATCAGAATATTATCTGATAGGAATTCTTTCACTAAGGTTTCATATTAGCTACTGCTAGCGCCATCTGCGCAAAACTTGAAAAACAACGGAGGCTTTATCGTCGCCTGAATACTCGTTTGTTAACTACCTACTACACAGTTTGGATTATGGCCGCTAGATAGTGCTTTACGGCTGTTTGGTTCTTGCTAGTGATAATGTAACGTTTTTTGAATGGTGAAATCTGTAGTTCTGTTGTATTTTGAAAGAGGGCACTGATTATTTCATGTGTCAATTTATCTATGTTTATCATCGAAATAATATAATGTATGGAACAAAATTGCCATTGAAATTTGTCCCAGAACGCCCACATTTTTAAATCAATACGTCTTATGTATCAGGCGGTATTGATAACCGACTTAATGTTTACTATGTGCGAGTCTAAAATCATTTATGATAAATAAAAGTATTTAAGTTTGAGAAAACTTCATTTTTGGATAGGTTGCATATCATTTAAAAATCTGTGATTGGTTACAAAGCTACTGAAGTGAGAATTTCTTCCATCCATACTTAATTTCGATGATGTTTATTTATTTATGTTTTTATATTTCCTTTATGCCACACCTGGCCATAAAGTGGCTTTTTCCGCACGCTGCGCGTACGGAAAAGTCGCTTTCTGGCCAAGTGTAGACATAAAATGATGTACACAACACGGGAGGTAATAAAGAAAGCCCTCGATCGCATATTTACGCCCCTCGCTTGCAGCTCGGGCCGCAAACATCTGCGATCTCGGACTTTCTTTGTATTACCACCCTAGTTGTGTAATGTACTATAAAGTATTTATCAATTAAATTAAACAAATAAGAGTTTCGGACAGCGTCTATCCTTTTTTACACCTACTAATCTAAGTAGCAAACAAGCATGAAGTCTACTTGACGATAATCCGATTTTACAGCAATATAATCACGGACAACCTCTAATTAACACTGCTCTCAAACATCCAACTCATTCAGAACAGAATCTCAATTTAAGATCCGTTTACCATTATTTTATTCAGTTAGTAGCGTAATGCTCATTCAAATTTATTTTTTACGATGTTTAAATTGATTAATGAGTCAGGAGTGCCAAATGTACAATGGCATCTAATATTTCAAATATAAATACCTACTTTAATTCAAAGTACAATAACTCTTAAACTAACTGGAGAATCTTATCGATGTGTCAAAACACTGTCCCATACAGGCTACGTATTGCCGCAGAATATATTGCGCTAAGCTGGTTCACTTCATAAGGCTGCCGCGCTATAACTGATTTTATCAATTTACAATACCTAAGTTACGACACTATACAGAGCCGAAAGCTAAACAAAAAATATGAATTGGATCGTAATCATTATTGTAATTAAATTACCTGTGATCACAGGTACTGCCATTGCGTGAATCAACTTTTTCTTGCTGTTTACTCTCTCCCGGTTATCCAAGAGACATTTTCATACTGTTTCATAGAAAAATGCTTAGGTTGTCCAAGAGACATAATTTGCGTAACCATAGCAACAAGGTTCAAGAAAAAGTTGATTCACCGAATTACACTGGTCTAGCGTCCATTTGTAAAATTGGCATATAAAGATGGTGTCGTTTCCTATCATCCAAATCCATCCAAGCTATTATTTTAGTCGTGATCGTGTCACATCGCTTAGTTTTTATATTGAATGGCATTTTTCTTAAATCCTACGAGTATCACACCTGATGGTAAGGTGTGCCCTGTCTGTGAAACCGGCCTCTTTTTGCCTTAGGAATTTCTAATATTCTGCAATGCGATAGAGGAGCGTATTTCAAAAAAGCTTTTTTCTATGGTTTTCACAGAGAAATACGCCCTTTTGAAAAGACACTCCGCAATATTAGGTAGTATTCGAACCATCTTCTCATACTTACTCTTTGCCGGCATCGTCCATTGAAAAATGATGGTCGCCACCGAACACTCCTTAATGCAATCGCAATCGTCCAGGTTTCCACAATCGGAAGGACAGCGAAACATTAATAATATTAGTCATACGACGGCGAGTCGCGGGGAAGTTGGATTCGCGTTATTTTTTGTCACAGGGATTTTTTGTATGGGAACTCTGATCGTAAACATTGGAAATAGGTAGATATCTTCAAATCAAATCATTCATTCTACAAATATATAGATTCTAGAATATAATATGTATATACATCTGATTGTTGAATTTTAGATAACTGAAATGAAGCAGTTTTCATTGTTACTGTAATCTACTCACTTATAAGATGCACGCAGCACTGCTTCGAGAGAACCATTATGTTGTTGATGGAGCCAAATTGAAGACCGAGGCGTCAGAGGACGAATTACTACAAAGTGGTCTGACACCGTGAAGAATGCTTGTGCCACCATGCAGAGAGCAGCGCATATGGCCCTTGCCTGCGTTATATGGAGATACATTACAGTTGGTCTCGATCCTTAGTAATGAGGGAACAACAGAGAAGAAAATAGTACTTACCTAATGAATAACATTAATAGGCTTTCTCAAGAAAAATGTACCACTTTGACGTTTATCAATAGAGAAGACTTTTAATTGCGTCATCATACCAATCATATCAATTTTCAATCATATCCTAGATATCGCTAGGATATGATTGAAAATAAGGTAAGTGATATATTATTATTAAGTTCTGTAACGTTCTGTGTTCAGTGTGACAATAAATGTTTCTTATTTTATTCTTATTATGTTTGATGACATGTATTTGTCGCTATATCTCTTGTCTAAATTCAACAGAGGGCAGGGCAGAGCTCTATGCTATTTCAAGGATAAGTTAACTTTATACAGGTTGTTTTTACTACAGCAATTTTTAACGCTCTTCTTCAGTGATGCTTAAACTATCCCTAAATATACGCTCGGTGATGCTTAAAAATTATGATACTATGCTTGTAACTGCTTACTTACCTACTCAAAGTAGGTACTCGTGTCTGCCTTATCAGTAATTGGGTTTGATACTGCTAGGCAAATCATACTTAAAATAATCTATCGAACTGACACACTAGAATGAAAAACAGTCCAGTACCAGACGTCCGCATCCGCGGCATCCAATGAATCTGTATCAAAACTGTATAAAAGCAAAATATTCTGACAGCATGATTTATAGGTCCAGCCTCCGATACGCGGCGCCCGCGACCTACAAACTAAGGCAACCTTCATTTTTCGCACTCCTTTTGTTAGGCACGTGGTGCTACTTCTCCCCTCGCAGGTTCGGCCGTCATGTCATAGCTTCGACGTCATTTATCATCCCTCAATACGCTCCGCACGGCGTCTCGGTGGCGCTTGCACACATTCGAAAGAATAGTTCCAATACTTTCCTTCACCACCACTGTTTATGTTTATATCTTCAACTTTCCTCCGTCGATAAAAGATCAACAGAAAAAAAAACTCAAGTTTGTCTTCATAATTTATTTCATCTTCACCAATTTTTCAAATTTGATACATTTTTATTCATACAATACAATAATTTAAATGAATAAGTAGCATACTTCACTAGAGCTCTCATTTAAAATTGGAATGAACGATAAACATATTCGTATTTAGTTAAAAGGAAATAACACGATTAAAAATAATGATGGCGAAGCTTGAAAATGAAAGATAGAAACAATTTGAAGATAAACGAATTAGGCCACTTGCTATTGCACAGAACAATTCATAGAAAGTCAACGTAATGATACAATGATGTTACATTATGAATTTGAACATTTCTCAATTCAGTTACACTAAATGACGTATCTAATATTTACAAACAATAAATAAAGCAACAAATGAACTAGTCGAAAGTAAATGATATAAGCATTTTCAGACATACTTTCTGAATGAAACCAAATATAACCAACTCAAGTCGCACTGTTTCCACTTAAGAATAAAATTTAACAAAATATCACAGTTGACCACGACAATCCTAATAAACATGTGATTAAAGACGATAATGCGACGGCGAACGTCTGCCCATTATTTACTAAACGAATATAAAGTAAGTCAATTTAAAACAACCATTTTACTCGAGGGAAGAAACCATAGGACCTTTAATTACTAAGAATATTAAGTACATTTTACAAATACGACATTAAAGTTTTTAAAGTACGAAATAGAGTCATTTGAAATGTTATAATTGGTATCGTTTGTGGAAACTTTAAAAAATCCCTATTCGTAATCTAAATAAAGTTAATTAGGTATCGTTATTAGTATTCATAGGATGATAAATACTTTTATTATTTACAACTAAATGACAGGAACATAAAACAGTTCTTCGGGAAGTTTATTGAAATATATTAAACTTTTCACCATACCTATTAAAACATTATGTATATACAATTACGAAGGAATATCTACCTATTCACAGTTATTATATTACTGAGCTTACAATTATCTCTAATTAAGTTCACAGCGCTTTTACAAGCCCTCTCTAATTTAAAATGTATTTATATCTGGTACTAGACGAAGTAATGTATAGCAACCCTAAATAAATTTGATAGTACATACAATCCTTTTGTATTACCTATGTTGTTTTATGCTATCCCTGTACAATTCCGAATTTGTTATCTCTGAGACGGCTTATCTACCTACACCTAGGCTGCTGGAACGCTATTCGATTTAACCTTAACACGAATTTAGGTATATCTAGGTATGATTAAGCCATCGTCATGTACACTATTCGGCGCTCAGTTGTCTTTAGGAATAACATGCAATTCGAATCATAGCTTATGACTAGGTAAATTTCTTTCTACATAAAATTTAACACTATTTCATCGTATCCCAATAGCATTTACGATAAAATATTACACTTTGACATTTACAACAAAATGAACAGTAGATTTGAAACTTTACATTCAGTACAGTATCAATCTGGTCATTAGTATAACGTAATAAATCAAAAAGCAGCAGGCATTTAGGTCTGCTAGGTACTTATTATCATATCCATCAAACGTTTGAATGATTTAGGTAGTTTTTACATTTAGTGTTCTTTGTATGCACATAATTTTATCACTGCAATCCTTCTTAACGTGTCTTGAAGCACATCACTTTTCAGCGTCACTTTTAACGTCACAATCAACAATTTAACAAAATTAGGCTATCAGGTGGAAATTTTTCGAACAGCGAATAACTGACCCAGTCTGGTTGCTGTAGCATCTGAGCCGCCGGTGGCGGCGAAATGTTACAACCAACCCCGTGGTACCACGGCCGACTGTTTACCTTAATAAATCAGTTATCCGCTGTTCGAAAAATTCCACTGATCCTATGCGGAGAGATGCGCAAACTGACTCGGGTGAAGGTCGAACTGGTAGGGGTGGCCGTAGGGATTCATATGGTACGGCACTATGTTCATCGACGCCATCTTGTGTTCCTTCTTCCACTTCATGCGCCGGTTCTGGAACCAGATCTTGATCTGCCGCTCCGTGAGGCAGAGCGCGTGCGCGATCTCGATCCGTCTCCTCCGCGTCAGGTACCGGTTGAAGTGGAACTCCTTCTCCAGCTCGAGCGTCTGATACCGCGTGTAGGACGTCCTCTGACGCTTCGTTTCGCCGTTGGCATTCACCGTACCTGAAATTAGTAAGAACGACATCTTAAAGTGTGACAAGCAAGACAGATGATTGAGTGGTCTCATTGCATAAGTGCGTTAAGTATTATTCTGGTCACAAAACGCGAGGCATGTTAATATTTAGATCTGAATGTCCGTTTGAGCGCCAATGAATAGTTGGCTCGATCGACTTCGTGCCTTGCCACGCTTGCTCGATTGTGATGTACTGTGGTACAGCTCGCGGCAGCTCGCTCGATTCAAAACAAGATTTCTATTGAGAAATCCGAACACTATTGTGCAATTAATTTAAATTTATTTCCTCGAGCTGTCATGTTTCTCTTAATTTATAACGCGCCTACTACTAAAAGTTTTTCTAATATCGGATTTGGCACTTGGTTACGGCAAGTCACGATGCGACTTAGTGAAAGGAATTCAGGAAACCCTTTATTAAAGCTAAGCTCGTCGAACCAAACTAAGGTAACGTCCAAGGGTTTGACATGCGATACTCTGCTCTCACTGTGTATTGTTTATTACTTAACATTCAAGATAACAACTACTGGGGCACTGTCAAGGGCTTGAACGTCTAGCTTGTATACTTTTAAATTTATGTCATCTTCGCAAGTGCAATTCTGATTGATACATTGTTGATAGTTTTGCTATATCTATCGATTCCACCTTTAAACTCTTAGATCTGAAGCGTTCCACGCGTCAAATATCAAGTGCACGACAATAACTCTCGGCATCGCCGGCCGATGGTACGGACATTCCCGCGTCGATATCAAAGAGCGCAGTGACGGCGGTATGACAGAGTCATGGGTCGCATGCTACACCTGTCAGTGCGCATCGCCGGGCGGCCCACCACTTGGGCCATCTTGGACCCTTGCCAGTGCCGTGATCGATTCGCTCCCCGTCTCGACTGTGTCTACCAAATTAAACTGTGTCATTTGTTATTTTTCTCCAACTAGACCACAACGCTAATGAGTTGGAGATATAATTTCAAAACAATAAACGCTTCAACATCTGTAAGTGCATCGAGTCGATGTAATGGAGTGTTTAAAAATTAATAAGATATTAACTTGATAATGAGAAAGTAATAAATTCAGATGCGCCCGTTCCTTATTCCGGTGGAGTTGTCAGCCCCGTGTCAATAAAGATGTTTAAAGAAAGTATAAATATGCGATGCGGCCGATGGCCGGTAGGCAACAAGTGCGGCCGCGGCAAAAACCCTTCGCGATTGATATGTTAGTGACAGCCTGATGCACAAACAACTGAGTGACAGTTTATTTTACCATAATCCTTGTCCAGAAACGAAACGAATGGATGCAATACGAGGACATTGAATTTCAATTCGAATTCACGAATATGGTGATAGAGTTTAAACGCTTACATCAAGCATCTTATTTGAATATCTATTCACTTTAGTTCAAGTGAGCACATCCGGAGTCTGGATGAAATAATGCCAATCGGTGACTGCAATTTTGCAAATTTATCATTGTTTTTGCGCAATAACGTCTGATTCACAAATGAGTTCATGTACAGGTCGATTCACAAGAGCTGGCGCGGATTTTGTATGCAGCCAGTGCTTATTTCATATTAAATCCGCGCCAGCTCTTATGAATCGACCTGTATGTCAGATAAAATATAATCCATCTAACAACAATGATTCTTATATTTCTAATACATAATTTTACTCCATCTACTATCTTCTTGGAAGTGCATATTTTTCATGTTGGTTTTGTAACGTCACTCCTCGTTAGGGAAACTCTACTTTAGTATTTAAGTCACTATTTAAAAATACCTAAATAAAATATTAAGAATATTTGTAGTTATAAAACCAAGGATAAATCGATAGTCAACCTCAACCCTAATATGTAGTATGTTTAAATCCTATCTAGTACAAAAATATTTTCATTTATTATTATACTTACACTCCATTAAAATATTTTTAAAATTATGTTTTTCACTGAACTCCTTAGTCTACAATGGTTCGCACTTGACGGATTTTGATATACTTCTAGGTCACAGCCCAATTGATATTCCGTCTGGATCTAGACATATTGCATGGTCAAAATTAAATCGTATGACACGAGATTTACCTATGGATGAGACTGAATTTACAATCTTAAACAGTTTCTGTCTGGAATCTGGACATTGTTTTTTCAGTTACTAGAAAAAAACTTGCAACAAAGTTGTTAATACTTTACAGAAAATGCGGCAAAACATTATGAGGGCGAAGTGAAAATAGGAAGGCCTATGATCAGCAGTGGGACACCTCATAAGATATTCGATCATGACGTGAATGCTTGTAACTTTGTACTACAAATTAATACAGTTATTTTGTCATGAAATAAATGATCTATCTATCTATCTATTAAGAAATACATTTCAATCAACTCTTTAGTTGAGTAATAAAAAGAAACATAAGCAAGTTGATTCCAAAAATTAAACTTAGATAAGAAAAAATACAACGACGCTATTTAAAAGTTTAGAATATTTTTTCTATCAAGCATTACTATCCTTCCATCAACATCGAAACATAAATATCAGTGACTCCAGATACGCCAACATAAAAATGTTTAACGATAAAACATCAAAGAACTCATGACTAATGACATCTAGATGAAAACAGAATACATGTAATAAAAGTGACACATAGTACTTCTTATCCGCGGTATAGACCGTGTAAATGTTAACTATATCGTTTTGTGAATAATAAACAAAATAAATCGCTGCCGAATAGTCGTAAAGATCGTAAAGCGGAGTTATGGCTTGTTTTAATGCGGGCTTACGATTCTTGAGTATAATAATATGATCTTTCATCGATATTGTCGTCCGGCCTCGTCAACTCGTTATTTCATTCTGTGAAATCAGTTTTCCATTCAATCATACATAATACTGCAAACATTTGTAACAAATTTCGATTGTTGCTGAACAAGTTCACTACTACAGCAACATCTATTATATTTATGTCAGTTTTATATTTATATTAACAAATATCTGGATACCCCCCTTCATAGCTTTATTAAAATTTACACTTTCCTCATATCTTTAATTTTAAATTAATCCTAAACTTTTGCTATAGCATTTATTTTCGGTATGTCTAACGTTTTGGACGCCTATTTATTTATAAATATCTCTATTTATCTTGTCACAGAACCCAAAAACGGTGAGGTAAGTGATACGCAATGAAATCGGGTGTCAAACTGTCAAGTGAATGTTGCTAGGCGCTCGCGCAGGCATCTGCCGATTACAGGTACCCGCCGAATCGCCAAGCAGCCAGTGCGACGCATCACCATACCGACTAAATAACACATCAATCAGGGGCTTCGGATGTATTTGGAACTGTTGACGCAAGCGATATGCATACCATAATAATAAGTAGCTGGCTGGACTAAAATTATCTTAGGTATGGTATGGACATCTTTATATCTGTAGGTCAACAGCTTTGAGGCAAGAGCCTTGTTTTAAATAAAATAAAAATGTGTTTTATTTAAACAATTTTTGTAATGAGAAATACTCAACATACTAGCACAAATTCGACTGTTCTACATTTTACCATCAGGGAGTTCCGGTCCCTTACATTCGGCGCCATCATCAGATCCGCTCGATCATGCCATAATACAGGATCGTCTCCCATCAAACATACCTAATTATGCTATTTTGAGCTAAAATATTTGTCACAAGTCGTTGAAAAAAGGTTTGCAAATTAAACGGTCAACTTGCACATGAATGTTGCAAGCTAAATTAAAGCTTGGATCTAATAAAATAAAGCCGAAAGCCTTAATGTCAAGCTAGGATAGATGTCTTATTCTTATTGCCAAGCTAGAAGACATTTCAATGTTTAGAATCTGTTTAGTTTTTCAGAACCAGCATGACGATATTAACGATGTTCTCCAGAGGACATCGCACAGGAAAAGTAAGTACGAGTAAAACGTCGCCAAGAAACTTATAAAACTTTGCACTTCTTGGTGAAGTAGGTTTCTTTGCAAGTTGTCTAAATAAGGAGCAAAGACATATTGAAAATATATTAATTATCACTGAAACTAACCTACTGATAAAGACATGGCTTGTGTCTAGTGGAAAGAGTAAAACATAATAGCAATGATGACATAGGTACCTTCATCTATTCAACTATTATACTAGGTACTACTGCATAAGAGCTTCTGAGAGCAAACAGAGCTGCAAGAGAGCTGCTTATTCACCGTTTTTAACATTAATCCCCTATTTACGAATTTATTAGTTGATGTTTTATAACTTTGTGAACATTACCTTCATGTTCATTATCGTCATCATTTACGTTTCTACAGTAAATAACATCTTTATCATTACCATCTTCTGTGATTTTCAGAGTGTCTGTTGAAATATCTATGGATAAGGTTGCTATTTAGCAATTGCGTCCACTAAGTGGTTAGGCCACTTCTTAGCAAACAATCCACCTGCCTATAAAAAAACCCTAGTCTTCCAATGTCCGCCTGTCAGTCACATCACTTGTCGCCTAGTACGCGACTCGCGACAGCAAGGTGGTCACTACGAGAATTCCGAACCTAAAACTGTCCAAACGTTATTATCAATCGACTTTAGACTTTATTTTCATAGATTTAACGATCACGTCGTATGATCGAAATGTACACCGAACTGGTAATTTTGACAATTGTATCTATCATCTCTTTGATTTATTACTGGTGTGGTATCAATGTGAGATTGTTTTCACGTTTCTGTCATACGAATTGACAATATTTTGCGGTTATTGATTGTTTGTGTACGCTTATTTTAAGTTGGATACCGATACGTTAAGTTTTGTTCTCGACACACTTTGTTCTGTGCGTCACGGACAAGTGTTAGTTCCTTCCTAATATTGACATCTGTCTTGAATTTCTTCGCAACCTTTTAAGCCCGAATATTGTAACTCATAATCCAAAAGCGAATCCTCGTACTGATACAGGAGAAATCGCGACATGATTCGCTTTTGTTTAAACAAAATGAGTCTTAGGGCTGTATACTTAAGTGCCTTCAAAGATATGGTTTCCAATTGGACCGCTACTATGTACCTAATTATTTTATGTGTCACCTTAGTATCGCGGGCGGTATTTTTTAAGCTACCCGTTCCTGGCGTGGTACATTTTATACGTAAGCTCAGTATCTCCGCGGGCTATCACCGCAATGTGTCAGAGCGGTCCCTTTTACGAATGGCTTGGTATAAGTAGGCAGTTAGCGAGTTTTTATGTACATTGTTGCCACATCTTAAATACCTACGACATGAATTTTGAAATCCTCTATGTAGAACGTCCATCCATTTCACAACACAACATGTGTAGGTGTAACGGTTAAATGCTAAAATAAGTGCATTTTAAAGCATAATGCTATAATACGTAAGCAAAACCAACAGTCACCTGAATTTCATAAGTTTTTTATCCATATTATAGCGTGGATATTCTTTTAAGTTCCAAATTGGAAAATTATTATTATAATAAAACCATTTAATCAACTATTTAAGGTTGACTGGTAGATAATGAGAATTTCTTTTCTGCAATAAAGTTTAAATAAATCTATACGATCATGTATCATTCCCACAAAGGTTTAGTTTAAATAGTCAACCAACAGTTCACATTTAAATATAAATCGTACAACGTGTGTAGTTACTTCATGTTAGTTTCATAAAATATGCCGCTGACGAAGTACGCGTACGCATGGTTCAAATTATGTCGTCAGCCAACCTACTGGATCGTGTTATGCTACTCCAAATGTCAGTGCCTCGCCAGTCATCACTGCTTATTATTTGGCTCGTTGCCTTGCTCTTATTAACTTGCCCACGAAGTATATTCGAATGTAATTGTTACATTTAGGAAATCTTGGACAAACATCTTGTTATATATAATTTAATATAAGCCTGAAGAAGAAAAATAATCCAATTTGCGGTGCGCGAGCGCCGGGCGATCCATAAAAGAACCGAAGATTGGCCGATTGGAAAACGAGCGCACGAAGTGCGGTTCAAGATTGGATTTCTCACGTTCATAGTGAGTAGTGAGCGCTAATCACGACGTGGAAATATTAAGGACTCTAATGTCTTGTACACATTTACATAACACGCGATAAATCTCGAGTGCGGGCGCACTGCGTGGCAGACGGCGCCGTTCATAAATTCTTATTGGAGCTTTTTTGATGGTCTATTTCGATGCGCCGGTGGCCGTGCCGTCTCAATCCTTGAGCTCCGATTGTTCTATTTTGTCCAACAATAATACGAAGATAACTTATTGTCCGACTGAAATGCTGCCGTTCCTACTACAGGAGCAACACTCCTAGCGCTAATGGAATGCGTGAGCGTGCAAATAGGATTATAATCTATCTAAATCTTATTAACTGCGTACTCTTGTTTGCATAGAAGATAATGTTTCAGATTAATAATAAAACAATCTATAAGAGGCTAGGTAATCCGTCGGTAATTGCGCACTTGGAAACCAGTTTTATCTGGTTGACGAATCGCCGCGCAGCCGCGGCGCTACCACGGATGGATGGTCGCAACCGAACGTAGTCAAGCGCACAACTTTAAAGACTATATAAGTATAAGTTTTACCTTGTGGTACATATGGCTTAAAGACAAAATTCTTCTGAATCAGTCGTCCTGCGATTTCCTTTGCATGAATTTGCGTTTTTTTTATCATATGGCTTTCATTTCGAAAAGTCTTTCTTCGTGCACCTCTACGACCCCTAAAGAGCATGTCTTTCAAATGCCATCCCGTTATTTGTGTTAATTGCAGTTTAGTCACGGAGCTCTTTAACCCATCTATTTCTTTAGATGCAACACGACACGACCAGAGGTTTGTGTATGAAATACCAATAGTATCGAAAATCCACGACGTAGTGAGGCTTTGTGAATTCACCAGGAACAAAGCTTTTAGAGAGCAGTGGCGTACACTCCATAACGACAAAAAGACACTGCCTGCCCTCTAATATCTGCCCTATTAAGGGTAGGTACGAGGATAGAAATTAGTGGGAGAGGTAGCGTGTTAAGATACCGTTTACCTTACCAATTTATACCCTCTTATCCTTAGTAGGGAAGAATTTAGACTGTGCGCACATACAACGACACCAGTAGTGTGGCGTAATAGATATCCTTGGGCAAGCCGGTGCAGATTCGGCGTAAATTTTCCTTAAGAGCTGTAGAATAAGGTAGATAAATGCCTGATATTAGGCAAGCCGGTAGGAATCAAGTTCTTTAGACGCCACGCCACTGAACGACACTGCTTAGTGTCGTTATATCGATACCTTTAGACTCAAAAAAAAAAAAAAAAAATGGCGTATACGCCATTAGAACCTACGGCGTTTACACCCTTTGAGTCTAAAGGTATCGATATGTGCACTCCACGCCACTGTTAGAGAGGAACGGTGACGCATCGTTAAGCGTGCCATCAACACCTTAAAGTCTTTTAAGGTGTTGGTGGCACACTTAACCAAAGACCACGACCACTCTGTCAAGAGTGATACCGACGAAGAAGAAAAGTGAAGCTTTGCCGTAACTGTGGCATGGATAACCTAACTGAAAAAGGTTATTCACTCGATTTAATTTGATACCTAAAGATAGCCTGCCGGTAATAAACGAAGATGAACTAGATTCGATGCAACGCGTCTCAGATAGCCACAAGACTAATCCCTTAGTTCATTCCGCCTCGGTAGGAACCGGTACTTACAGCGATTCGATTACCTACCGGCCGCTTAGTCGCTTGTAGGGTTACCATATTTAAGGATAGGGTATTTTCTTTTTTTTTAATAAATAAAAACGCTAATCGTCCAATTATGGTTCCAAAACAGCTTGAAAAATATCCAGCTACAATCATTATCGTGCCTGATTTAAAATGACAAAAACTAAAAATAAGGCAGCAATGACGTCACATCCCGGTATTCCTTGGAAACTGCATACTGACACTGAGCGTTTTGACACTTTATAAAAATAAGCTAATTGATCTGGCATCAAGTAGTCTGAGTTTTCAAATTTTTTGGGCTTTTGACAAGATTGCGGTTGGTCTCTGTACATCTCAGGGTTTTCGATTTTTAATAGGATATAGACTATTGTTAGATAATTCTATTAAACAAGTTGAAATTAACATACAAAATTAAAAACATAATCTTCAAATAATATTACATTTACAAAACAACGTAACTATTTTATCCTCTTTGGTTTTTAGAATTATCTTGTATTAAGTTAATTAAGTGGATTACACAAATAATGGTCATCACTTCATTGATCTTGAAACTTATCAATTTTATCGTACTTTAATCATGTGGTACGTGTGACGAAATCTGTGGCCTATTTAAAGAAATCGGGCTTTTTTGTCAGGGATTTTCAATTTCACATGTGGTAACCCTAGTCGCTTGTCTATAGGAAGTGGCCACAAACGACTGGAATGGGGAAACTGATGCAAAAGGTCAATTGTGATTTATTATGTAATTGTTGAACATGAACGTGTATCGTTTAAAAACATTTAAAGGTACATCGGTTATATGGTGATTTAATTAAGTTTGTCATACTAATATTAGAAGTTCTGTGTGTATATTGACCATATAGACTTGAAGACTATACAAATATTTTATTGATTTATTTAACGATAAAAAATTATGCTTTGAGCAAATAAAGAAAATTAAACTCATGTCTTACTAGGAAGTGAAAGACATAGCTAAGGATGGGAAACGACTGGTGATTGCTTCAGCAACAAGCGTACCTATAACTTTAAATAAGAGAGAGAGAATAGGCTACTTGACCCCTTTTTAAAGTTTGTCTTATATTAGTAATTATTATCTGATTGACGGAAAAAAAATATTACCCTATTTTTTACGACCTAGAAACCCGCTAAATTATAATTTAAAGTTTCGTAACCGCGCGAAAAAGATGCTAGCTATGTTAATCTTTAGATTATCTGTGGAACCTACATGGCAAGTTTCACTCGTATAAGGTTCGACATGAAGTTAGATTACGGTCCTATTACGTCACATCATGGTCGACACCGTTTTCATAGTTCAAAATAAAAAAAATAAGACAAATTCTCAATTAAAAATATGTAGCCATCAAACACTTTTAATAAACCGTAATCGAAAAATATTGATTTCTTAAATAAATACTACAGAAAATAATCATTTATTGCACCAAATTTGATATGAGTCTAGTAGCCTATTAATGCTGTACCTAAAACATTAGTTCGCCGTTTGTACTTTCCTGTATTGTGCAATAAAGTCTAAATAAATAAATATTTTAATTGAGGTAGCGCATCACAAAATTATTATTATTTCGGTGTCCGCGATTATCACTCATTGTAATAAAATAACTTAAATGGACTTACGCGATTTAATCCATTTAAGTAGTTTTATTACAATTAAAACAATTATTCTTAAAATATTCAAATATGTATTTATTTTTATACATCAATATACATCAAGCAAAAAGATCTATTTTTAACATTAGAATTAAAGCCAAAGTTGCGTGTTGTGTTTAATGATTTTAAAATATAGCCCGATCTGAGTTACAATTTCGCATTACAATTTGGCTACCCTACGTAAATTACACTAATTATGGTAAATACAAAAAGAAATAAAAGAAAAGCTGTCACGGAAGAATCGATGTAACGGTGTATGTACTCAATGATGGACGCACAATTACGAAAGAAACCCAGAGTAATAACTTTAAAAATATCGCCCGTAAATGATGCCATAAATTAAATTTAATAATACACGCCCAACCTCGCTACGGCGCATGTGCGGAAAGCTAATTGAATATTAATAATAATCCGGTCGAAAATTCATCATAAATCTGGTCGAACGACTGTATGTACTGGTCTCTTTAATTATAGCTATGATCATTTTGATTTCGTATTAAGTGTGTTTATTGGTTTATGATACAGTAAGCAGCATTTACTGGACATTATTCTCAATCTATATTTGTTTTTCATAATTTATTTTATGAAATAGGTTTATCGTGTAAGGAACGACACATTAACATTGGTAAACACATTATTATAACAAAACGGGACTTAATCTCGTAAAAAAATCGCGGCTGTTAGAAAACTCTGAGTAGAGAAATCGGCTATAGCTATAGCGATAGCGAATCAGGAGTCTGGATCAAACCACTGGATGGAGTTTCATAATACCAAGATCCTGTCTACGAAACGCATTTACTACAGTAGAATTGTCCGTGAAGCGGTTGAAATAAAAAAAAAACACCGCAATTTCAACCGGGAAGACGGTTTTAAGCTTTCTTCATCGTGGAATCCAGTCATCAGCATCACAAGATTAAACATCATCAAGTGTCTTTCGGCAAATCGCCTTATGTTGTGAGTGATGTGTGTCGGTCAAGTGACACCCCTAATATGCAAAGTAATAATCTAGACCAAGAGCGGGTAGTTCGGAAAACCCGTGCGGCTAGAAGATGTTGACACTCGCCTCGCCAGTCCCTTCGCGACCATGGACGTCACGGCACGTCCGAAACGTCGAGGTAATAGCATGTTTTTGCGTCCCGTTGTGTTATAATAATGAGTGAAAATCGTGAAAGTTTAAATCAATATTGTTGGGTTAACTGGAAGAGATCCCTTACAGGGATAAGTTCGCCTTTGTACATATACCTTTATTTTGTAACCCTGTACTGTCTTATTTTGTGCAATAAAGTGTTTACATACATACATACAATATTATTGGTAAACATAATGGAAGTTGATTGTGACTTGCGTTCAATTTTGTAATATCCTTTAATCGCATTAGTAAGTGCATGCCCTAATATTTGGGGCCACACCTCTGTCGGCCCAAAACATCTTCCGTTTCTCGTAATTTATTACTTTTATCTCGAGCACCGTCGCGGTCACCGCTCACAAACAAACGACACACCGACAATAAGACAAATCACCCGATTACAAGACACTACCTGCCTGGTAGGTCCCGCCGGACCATGCAAATACGGACCTTTTGCAAATCATTACTCACATTCAAAGAAAGTAAAAGTAATAATCTGCTCTCAATACACGCATTAGTAGATTAATTACCGTGACATTTTGGAAGAAAGTGTCTTTTAAAAGACTTTCCTTGAGTAACAATGGCCGCAATTCTACGACTCCGTGAAATATTGTTTCCCTTTGATGTGAATGCAAGTTGACCTTGTACCATGGTGCACGCAAGACATGGGTTTTGCAACATTTGGTACTTTTCGCACAGCTTTGATTTATGCTGTCTACGGACTTGCTTTTGTTGGACGTTTCAAGAAATACCACTTGCGGTGAATTTGTAACAGGGTTGAAAAAGGCAACAATGCGCATGCTAAACACTTTTAGCTTTAATGAATAGTTTATGAACAAAGGGAACATTAATATATGGCAGTGAATACCTCGTGCGGTTTAAATGTACTGTACTTACCTTATATAACTATACTTGTACGTTTTAATCATACGGGAATAGAACATGATATCATAGATGTAGAACTAGAAAGGAATGGGTAGGTAGTGCAAATTTAGATTAAATAATTTTATGCCACACCTGGCCATAAAGTGGCTTTTTCCGCACGCTGCGCGTACAAAAAAAGTCGTTTTCTGGCCAAGTGTAGAAATAAAATGATGTGCACAACACGGGAGGTAATAAAGACAGCCCTCGATCGCATATTTACGTCCCCCGCTTTCAGCTCGGGCAGCAAACATCTCGACCTTTCTTTGTATTACACCCTAGTTGTGTAATGTACTATTATTTATACTTAATTTCGACGCGTTAAGATGACTTTATTCATCTCGACATCTATTGCTACTAAATCAAAATTCAAGCATTTAAATTGCTCTATAGTATACTATTTACAAAATAAAATATTTTATATTTTTAAGATATCGTCGACCGTAGGCTGAATTACGGTAAGGGCAGGCAAAACAATGTCCCTTACGCTAATTCAGCGTACGGTTGACGATATCATGGCATTATAACATAACTTTACTTATCAAATCAATCCCTTTTCTGCACAGTGGTTTAATTGACTAATTTTTATTTAAGTCCATTCGCACTTTTAATTTCAATCATTACTCAAAGCGCAGGAAGCGAACTTGGAATTAAAACAATGTCGGCGCGCTCCAAATCTGACGTTTACCAATTAAATTCATTAATCTAAGCCTAGATACCAGCAGCCATCGCCGAAAGAAATCTCCATACAAAACATTAGAGCATCGTGTTGAACGATTTATGCGGCGACTGTGGTCGGAGCTCCTTATTGTATATTATTGTAGTGACACCGACTAATTTGTTGGTCGACTGATGAGCCGACTGCGGGAAAAGACGGTTAATGTTTGGAGATTGTTCTATTAAATTAACTCGAACTAGTCGAGTTACTATGGTACAGTAGATCAGCGCAGACGTTCTTTAAATACCTATGATGGATCTGAGTCCGCATTGATTCTGATGCCGGTCCTTTCTTCTTGAATTATTATTAATGACTTTAGAACACTCGATTGCATGATTCTAGACTAGACTAATCTAGACGCTCTTTGTAACAGTACCAACTAATTTGTATCGCGTAGGTACCTAGTGATAGTAGTTAGCTAAAGAAAATAATACTTCGGTAGGAAAATAATAAATGTTTTATGATTTTGATTCAAATTTCTACATTATAACATCGCTTAGGATCACGCGTACTCATAATAGTGCAATTAATATTGAAGATAATATTTTTACGAGTAAAATACGTAATATATTTGATATATTAATCCCAGTTATGTTATATTCATGGCACAAATCCGAATCATTTAGATTCTGTTTTCTGCCGTAGTTCATGACGATGAATGATTACAACATTGTAACCATCAAATATTTAATTACTTCACAAGCTATCAATAAATAACACTCTAAAGTCGTTTAATAGATCAGTAACAAATTGAGAGTAGTTTATAGTAGCTTTTCATCTTAGCGGGGATTCGTCTCGATCAGAGATTGGGGCTGAACACGCGTTGTACCGTGTTTATTCTAAACAGTTGTACGTATATTAGGATGCATATACACATATGACTTTTCAGAGTTGATGCGCAAGTGTTGTCGACGGCGACAGCCGCAGGCGCGCACGTCGTCAGTGTCAAGTCATTCAGGAGAAACGGTATTCTTAGTAAATGTACCTTGGTAGGAGTTGAAGGCTTGGTTGACATTAGTATCATCTCAAACTGTCTTTTAAATAGTACGTATATTAACTGAGATATGTGCTTGTCATATGACTAAAGATATAATGATGATATTGTCGATTGAGACATTTATTTTTAGCTGCCTAAAATTATTCTAAGGTACTACGTGGTTTCCGGTGCTACGTGATTATATTGTCGTTAAATTAATCTCTTTAATATTTAATTTATTTCAAAATGTGTACAGTTATCTAGGTAAAATGTGTATAGTTATCTGGGTAAAATGTTAAATACTAGTCATATGGTAAATAAAAAAATGCATCGTAAGCAGGTAATAGTGCAATAAAAACATCACACATATCGCGGAACCAGAGCTCCTCACAATAAATTCTGGCCTCTTAAATTCCTGAGCGTATTATCTACCAATTAAAACATCAGTCTAAATATACAGCGGGATCACAAAACGCGGGAAACGTCCGGCGCGAGCGCTCACTGAAAGCTCACGACATTTCAAAACAAACCTTCTCAACGTCAGCGGCGATGTTTGAATGTTTTGACTGGCCAAATCGCGGCGTAAACCACCGGGCACTAAATAATCTGTTTAAAGTCTGATGAGCTCTTTATAATTTCGATTTGATGGGTAATGAATGATTGGAGTTTGGTTGGTTTGTTGGTCGTCATTATTGAACTAAAATTATTGCTGCTAATGTAATATTCAGTTTTTGAATATAATATTTAGCATACATAAAGTTTTAAATTAAAATACTTTAAGAGCGAAGTGTTTCCGTTTCAAGTTGGGCAAAAATGCTTTTGTATGTCCGGCGGATGTCAGTCTCTTCTCTTCTACAGCCGATTTCTCAACCGATTCTCGTGAAAATTTTTGAGCAAGTGCCATAATTAAATAGATTTTTTCAAAACGCCATGGAGGTTGACAGGCTCGCAAGTTCTACAACTTACAGATACACTACACTGGTCTAGTATATTATTAGAACTATATAAAGTTAACTGGTAACACTAATCATTTTTCACATGTATGTAAATACGTGAAGGCGAAGTGAAATGTAAGGATATTAATACATATTTTTATTTAAACTAGATGACATTTGTAGCAACATTGTAACTCGCGCAAATAAATAAAAACAATGTGTGTGAGTAACATGCAGGTGTTTACCAGCAGTCCATTATTATTTGTAACGTCGTACGGAAATATTGGTAACATAACATAATAAATAACAGTCTTTAGAATGCTTACACGCTGCGTTTGTTGAACGTTCCGAATACGCAAGTAAACTATAGCTTGGCAACTTCATTGGTGACACTCACCTGTGTGCTTTTTGTTATGTGTGTGCTTTTTGTTATGTGTGTGCTTTTTGTTATGTGTGTGCTTTTTGTAACTACACACACATGTTACCGCCAACACGAACGACGACCGACGGAGGCAGCCTCCGGAGGCCCCTTTCGTGTTGGCGGTAACATGTGTGAGTAGTTACCGCTACACATAACAAAAAGCACACAGGTGAGTGTCACCAACGAAGTTGCCAAGCTATAATGAGTGCGACAATGCGGCTATCTGTAGCTGAGCTAACTAACAGCGTTTTACGGTGTATAGCCCAAATTCTGCGAAAATATACGCTGTGCAAACGCACATAGATATCTGTACAAATCACATCTTTTTCTTTTGGCTTGTGTGTTATAGTTTCTACATATCTATCTGTCTCAACCGACTACAATTGTAGCTATTGCTTATAAAACAATAAATTCACACCTTTTTGCTGCACACACGTATATCTGCGTAATAGTAGGGTGTTTCCATGAGTATTCATAGTATTTTTTTATGATAAAAAATTGAATTATGGACGAATAATTATGAATTAAGCATTAACGGCGGCACCTAGCTCCCCCGAGTCGTGAGTAAGGAACATTAATCATTTAGTAATGACCTGTTTTGAACTGTTACTTAGTTGAAAGTCACAAATATGTGACAGGCGATGATAACTTAATCATGGTTTAAATGTTTCTGTCTTATAAGAATTGCTCTTTAAAGTCGTAATACATTTAATTGTATTTACCACACGACATCACTTTCTTTTGGTAATAAAATAAAATGCCAATTTGGTGAGTTACTTTTTCAACAACGAAGTTCTGTACATAGACGATTACACACGATGATTTTTAATCAGTGATCAGGAGTAGATAAATATGATTATCTCGCTAAAATCAAACTTAATAGGCGAGCAGTGAGAGTGAAAAGGATGCAATTCCGACGATTTAAGTAGCCGCCACACGAAGGACTGACTCGCATGAAATCTTCTCGCTGCTTGCCTACTGCTCCAACGAGGATCCCGAGCAAAGTATCTTAAAATGCGTCGATCCAGATTGTCAGGACGACGTCGAGGTCCGCCGGGTGCTTGAGCGTGGTTTGGCACTGTGAACTGTCCGAAGTCACGGCGGAGGTACCTGATCACCGATTAAAAATCACAGTGAATATATAAATCCCACAGCTGAAATTATTTAGCCAACTTAGAACTTTGTCATTTAAAACGTAAAATTTCATGATTACAATTATGTTTTGTTGGAAATGTATTACGGAAAAGTATTACTTATGAAACTTGAAGCAGATATAAGAAATACTAATAAAGGAACGATTAAAATAAAATTGGCACTTAAATACATATTCTGTTCGATTCTAACAAATACAAAGTAGCTCGTTAATCTACTTAATTTATATACCATAGTCTATAATCGCATTAAGATTGCATAACACAAAATACCGTAGATTATCGTCCATTGCTCATCTCAATAATTCCAATTTGAACCTTATACTGCATCAATTAGAGTCTAAATCAAATCACTCCACGTTGTTGCAAAAACACTATGAAATGAAAGTATGTCCTATTTCACGTTGCCTTATTAAGCCACGCCCATTCTTGTTGATAATAATTAACCAATTACATTTGACAATCGCGAGTCGCCATTTTAATTGGTGCTATGCGAGTTTAATTTAAACAGACTGTCTGCTGATATTTTTGATAATACTCTACGAGAAGTGTTCCTCATTGGAGCCTTTTATCATGGATTATTTTTTAGTTAAGCCCTTCGTAACGTGTAAGTTATTTTATGTTTCTCTTTTGCATTTTATTAGTACCTACCCTAGTAAGTTTATTATTATTACAAATTAAATAAACCTAGCAAATAAACGGTAACATATTTTCTATCCACATTTCATTCAAACTCACACAATACTTCATCGTATCATTTACAATGTTACTATCAAGTTTTAATGTATGTACCACAACTATATCAAGTTTTCGGTCTTGTCATAAAATGCTGACTACTGTTTTTTTGTTTCTCATAACTAGAGTTTTTTTTCTGTTTGTGTTTTTCATTGCCACATTTTGTTTTGGTACTAGGATACTAGTCAATATTTTAGTGGTTTTAGTAGCAGTTCCAAAACAAAAATGCAATTAATAAAACGATCAATCTGCGATTGGCGTTTTAATTGCACGCAGTTTGCGCTTAAAAGTTGGGGCAACGGAAACGCAACGATATTTTTTCCATAATATGTAATCATTAATAACTGTCGGTTTGTTTCCTGACGCACTCGCCCCAAGGCCCCACTGTGCGGGGCGCCCACTTCGATTGCGAATTGGTATTAGTGGTATCCTAACACAATTTAGAATTGTGCAAATGTTCTTCGCTTTGTGGACTGAATATGTTTATTCCTAATTTCCTGAATAAGCGTTAACCCGAAGTCCCTTAGTCCAGCACAGACTGGTAATCGAACCTAGTAGATTATTTAGCTAAGAAACCTTATCCACTAAACCAGCGGTCGGCAACCTTTTAGCAGCCAAGGGCCACATAGTAGCTAACGAAATTGACGCGGGCCGCACTTTGTTAATAATTTGTGACTTATTACGATTCTGAATATAACGACCTTTACATACAACATAGCAAGGGAGGCTCGCGGGCCGCATGCGGCCCGCGGGCCGCGGGTTGCCGACCGCTGCACTAAACTATCAACTTACCTACAAAACTCAAAGATATATTTTTTTAGAAATGCCACGACACGTGCAATACATGTTTGTGTGCACCTTGCAACTTTTATGACGATATCAATGTTAAAAATTGATACAAAATGTAGGTGTTTGATGCACTTTATTTATTTATACTTTACTACACAAAAGAAAACTTATCGTACAGAGCGCGAAATAATGCTAGAGGTATAAAGCATTCTCTGCCAGTTAACCTTAGGGTAAAGCAGATAACTTGTTAACTTTATTGTTTCAATCAATTTTGTATTTCCTTCATTTCACCTATTATTTTCCTAAACAATATCCCTTAAACTCCCTAACCGCTCACCCTTCCGCGAAAGCAATATGGCATTGATCACGTGTTTCAAGAATTAATGAAGTACCGCGCCGACCCCTGTCACCGGTGACGCCGAACTGTAAACATGTCAGACCCTGTCAGACACGTTGCCGGAGGAATTTCCAGCTCCAGAGAAAAACGTGACGTTTTGTCACAACATAACTGGAAATAAAATTCTGGAAAATCTTTATACTTACCTAATAACTAAACATCAGGTTATCGGTTTAAAGCAAAATTGTGCACAGTCAGTGATTTCCCTTGTAGCACATAATGTGTATAACTGTTTATCTTCTTCTCAGTCGGCACTCTTTTACAGAGTGGTCGTGGTTAACTGTTTATACAGCTATTATAACTCTTGTTTGAGTTATATAAGGGGTGTATAAGCTCTTGTACCTACTTGAGTTATTTTCCCGTTTGGTGTCAGTCGAATTGAGAATTACTCGCGTTTAGAAGTGGTGTAAAAAACGTTGAAAAAGGTCACTGAAAAAGTGGCGTTTGACGCAATTTACACTCAAAGAAGTATTCGTTTTACCACCCTCTTTGATCAACGTTTTATAATGCTTCAAGAAAACCATTAAGTATATTTTTTCATGGATATTTGAGGGTTTTAACGGGCTTTACCGTTTTTCAATCTTGTTGTAGTTGGTACCTTATACATCAATACGGAGTATTAGTACTCTATAACGAATAGGAAGATTATCATTTATAGATGAATAAATTATCATTATTAATAACCTGATAACGTTGCCATAAAAACGTTCGTATGCTTATATAATCGAGGTAGGTAAGTCCTCCTTGCTAGTTGCGGCTTTTGTCGTTACTTTCGCTTGCTACGTAAGTTGTATGAGAAACTTTGACCTATGTCGGAATAAATTACGTATTATATTTGCATTAGAGGCCTAAGCAAATTTACACGAGGTCACAAATATAGGCGTCTAATTCTGAAAGAAGCACATTCAATCAATTAAATTATAATCACCGAAATATTATGAAATACGCATAATGGCCAGATCACCCCATGCTTAAGAATCAACGGGCTTTTCTACTGGTCATACTCAGGACCTAAGGCTTTACGTAGGTCGGATAGAATAGCCTATAGCTCATTTTAAACTGATTCAAATACCGATAATAAAAATAAATATAATATTAAAATGTTTTAACCGAAGTAGTATAAGTTTTTCACTAAGTAAGTATCCAAATATAAACAAAAAAAAAACCAATTAAAACAATAGTAGTGCTAGGTACACTCGGCGCTAAGTGTCCACGTCTGCAGCATGAAATGGCGTGTACAGTCGAGTTGCAATTTTCATACTAATTCAAACGCCTTCGGCTCCGCCTCGACACGCGAAGTTTATGTACAGTACGTTGTATAGCTGGTTAACAAAAATATACAGTTGATTGAAAATTTAAAGAACTTATGCCCTTTTATAACTGAAGCTACATAACTAAGATCCAATTTTGACAAAAATACAAGCGAAAAACGACCCTATCTTTATTTGAGAAAGTTCAAAATCATTATATAAATTCCTTGTTTGAAAGCTACTACTAATAATTTGTGCAGTTAGTATACAAAACGTTCACTTGTAGCACGCACGCCTTTAAGGGGTGTTGTACACTAACGCATTATTCTCGATTAACTTTATTACATTTAGGTGATAAATGCACCACCTTCTAGAAACAGTTAATTTTTGATCATTTTGGTTAGTATAAGTAAGCGACAGCAAAAAAAATACTTACGCCAAATAGGCGTAATATGAGAAGTCTGAAAACTAGCGTGTGCGTAAACCAAAGATATACACGATGATTCTTAATCGGTGATCAGGTACCAATTTTTCTAACTCAGTCATTGATGGCGGTCACGTTGATGTCGTAATTAGTTATATCTAAACAATTTTTTTTTTCTGTGATAATTTTTATTTCGAAATCAGGTTTATCCTAAATTCCTTGTCACCCTACTTATCTGTATCTGTGAGATTACAACCTCTTTAAAAAATTAATTTCAATGATAAGTTATAAGTAATAACTTGTCACTGTCATGTATGTAAACAAAGTCATAGAAGTCGCAAATATTGAATGAGAAAAGTAAATTAGTAATTAAAAAAATATGCTTCGACCATATCTGTGCACAAATATCGAGCGTTACAATATTGTAGGTACGTTTATTAATACAAACCAAACAGCTCAAGATAAACTCGAGAATTATTCCACGAAATTAATCCAAACGTACTAATTCTCACGCACAGTTTAATAAACCGCATGAACTAAAACCTCCGTGACTTCGGACAGTTCACAGTGCCAAACCACGCTCAAGCACGGCCGGCCTCGACGTCGTCCTGACGATCTGGATCGACGCATTTTAAGATACTTTGCTCGGGATCCTCGTATGAGCAATAGGCAAGCAGCGAGAAGGTTTCATGTGAGTCAGTCCTTCGTGTGGCGGCTACTTAAATCGTCGGAATTGCATTATTTTCATTTTCGGCCATTTTATCAATTTTAATTCGTTATCTATTACGCCCTAACTACTCATACGCGTAGAAAAGTTTATTTACTTAAGATCTGTCAAATTTTCCGCGAAAGCTATTTTACTTCAATAATTAATGTAGGTAACATCCAGTGGTTATAAGTTTAAATTACGTTTTAACCTTTAATTAATTAAACAGTGAGGTATTTGTGTGAGACCTCGCCTCGCCTATTCAGTTTGATTTTAGCTAGATATTAATATTTGTCTACTCCTGGTCACTGATTAAAATTCACCGTGTATATGATTTAGTATGCTTCATGTATTAGTTACTTAATACTCATAGTATCTACATGTTGCAGTTTGACATATTTGCTAGCAATATATTAGTTTTATAAAATATGTAACAAGCGTAACGTACAGACCATCAGCAACTTTTAATGATTTTTCAAAACTTTCATTGGAAAATCCTTACAGTCCGATCGGAAAATTGGACCTTAAATCTATTGGCATAAATTTGCAATTGCAATATTGAATGACCACGACAGGGTTCGTCAGGATTCCTCGAGGTCGGGGCTGTGTGACTAAATACTTGAACTATTTGAATGCCTTTACGATTCGTTGCTCCGCTGGTTTATACGGCACCGTTAATTTTGTTGAAAATTGTCTATCGATCCAGGAGTAACTTGGAATATATTTCGCATAGCTTGTAACGGGACGAATACTGATTTTATCTAGCACTCCGTTCACAATAGTACATTATATATCGAGGCCAGTAAAGTAAGAAATGTCTCAGATCACATGTATTGTCGGCCGAGGCGAAGCTTTTGCTTATGGGTTAATCCGGCACTGTAAGGATGGTTTCGTAGTAGGAGCAGACTCATTTGTTTACATATTTTTAAAGTCTTTAAGTCATTTATACGTCATAACATAAGTCAGAATAGCAGGTCAAGATAGGTTAGAACTGCAATTTCAAAAGAAACGAAACTATGCCAGAAGAGTATTGTACTCGTATATCGAAGGAAGATATGTGAAATGTAACTGTGCTTAAAAATATTTCTGCCAAATAACATTACGCAATCCAAATATTAACAATTACTTTTCTCCGAAACAGAGTGTGAACCTCTTTGTAATAAAGCTTTTATAAAAGAAGCTCCCAAAATTTCCTGTTAATTTTAATTAGAAAGCAGCAGCAGGTTAACTCCAAGAGTCTTTTGTTAAACTCTAAACTCGATTAAAACACAATTGATTGAAATCGATACGCAATTTACGTCAACAGACAGATGTTTTGACAGCAGAAATATTAATTGTGACATTACCTTGTCGTTAGGGTATCACCCAGAAAGCTCTTCCGTTTCCACATCATTAATAAAATGAGCAATAGTCGAAATATTTATCAATGGCATAATCGATACAGAAACAATTATAAGCACATCCATCAAAATTCTAAAGTACTCTTTGAACCGAGCTGAGGTGTTCGGATTCTTCTACCCTTTAGCGAACAATCAACTTAAATAACTCGCTATACAGTTCAAAATCAGTCCATAAAGACACTTCCAATTCAAATTTCTGAAACCGACCTTAAACATAAACAAATAGATCACATTTTTCTTTGATGTAGTATCACAATTGAAGTACAGTGTTATCGAATAACATTTAAATTCTTATCTCTGTTCTGTCACACGGCGAGAACGTCAAAGTTTGAAGCAAAGAACGCATGATAATTAATAGTTGATGATACGCGAGGATCGTAAACAAAGGCGGTGATAAATGGATTAAAGCTTGATACCAGATAATAGAAACTGTGGGTTGTAAATCGTAGTTTTGTAATCGACGGTCAGTTTTAGTTTCGTATCAGGACGCCTCTTGATACATCAGTGTGTAAGGCAAATTTCTAACTTTAACTGCTAACGATCGGAAATAAAAAATTAAGGAGTTTGAATTAGAACATTAGGAAGTAAAGTATCATTACAACCAACTCATTTCTTACAAAGATATTTAGTAGTTCCATTTACTAGATACTCATCTGTTGTGGTGTTTTTTTCTTTTTATCAACATTTAATTTTTCAATCTGTTGTGTTTAACACTTTTATTCTATTCTTGTAAACATCTAACCGTCATATAAAGACTAGTTAGTTATTAGTTACATCTAGATTAGCCCCAGTGTTCATTGCCTTACTTTTTGCAGCTTTATCTGTAGAATGATCTGATTAATTGTCACTACCGAAATCTTATTTCTCATCTTCAGCATTGTATAACGTCGAGTCAACCTTTTGAACTTTCTCATCATGATCATCATCATCTCGATAGATGTTGGTCAGTTTGTTTATATTACGTGATGGTGTAATAGACGCCCTCTTAGCATTAATCTCACATTCTTTATAGTGTTTAGAATTTAATGACATATCGACTGTCAGATACTTTGATACATTTCGAGGCGTGACCTGTTTTGTAATAATGTGTCATTAGGGGTTTTGACTTGTTATTGATTGCGTTTGACAATAATTTGTGATGTAGTTTTGTTATGAAATGTAGGTTATCCTTTTACCAATAAACCATTACCGATGTAGGTACAATAATTTTTATGAATTTTAGAAATCAGTTTAGTTTGTCACCACCTAAGCGTATCGTTCTAGCTAAATTCGTAAAAGTTATGTGTGTAATCAGATCCATAATAGCGTCAATTTTGTTATCATAAATATTTATTATTTCAATTATAAACCTGATCTTCTACTATGAAACTGCCTATTCCTTAAAATGCATCATTAAAATGACGTAGGAGGTGTTTACTATACCTACGATCGTAACTCGCCACGAAACGACCTCAACACGTGTGGTTCCGAAATCAAATTAAAATCATGTTTGATAAGATCGAGTGGCGGTTATGGAAATTTATGACTATATTACCTGCGCAGGCGACTCGCGGCCGACAAAAACCAGGGCCGGACTCCGCAATTATTTATGAGGTCCGCAAATGATTATAGTTTACGACCGTTTGCCTGGATACGCCCCTGGCGCGGCTGCCTCGGCGCAGCTAATGTGCTGTGAAAACGGTGTCATTTCGCCCGAAATTGAAAAATAACGTCCGCAAATGCATTTAATTCGATACCAGTTCGAGTCCGTAGAGGTATTTGGGTCGCGAATTTCTCTCGATTACTGTGCTTCGGCTGAAGGTTGGGTAATGAATGGAAATTAAGCGAATTTCGCGTGTTTGTGGGAATAATGACTCCCAAAATCTGGGTGTTTAAAACTACAGTCACTCATAAAAGTAAAATTATAGAGGACAGCGCTACATCATTGGTTAAATCACGTTATTAAAACTGCAACTACCTTTAAAACAATGCTGAAGTTTATAGCACACTTAAAAGAGCTACTGGGCTATAATTTAATTTCTTATCATACCGTTTAAAATAAAATAACTTAAATTGAATCAAGGTTTTCTGAGGAGCTCACAAAAATGTGTTCGCCTCAGATACAGAAATAAATCAGTCAGATGACAATTTAAAGTGGTTAACCCACTAACTGTGACCATTTTAGATACTTTGATCAGATCTTGTCGAATTCTAAGACCACGGTGCTTTTGACACGCATATTTAAACCCTACCCTGCTAAAAATAGAGTCTAATTTTTAATGCCAGTTCCCGAAGGTGTGGGAGTCTGTGCCTGTCTTTAGAGTCGCCTGCAGAGATTTATGTTTTTATTTGAGCATTAATGATTTAGTGTGAGCGATTAAACTATGCTAATTTGTTGTTTAATTGATATTAACTGGTTTCGTAAGTATCTGGAAGTGGCTCCAAATGTACACATTGTTATTTTTTATATGCATACACGGAGATTTATTTGCCTTTATTTTTGACATTTAATACTAGTTCGCATTTGCCTAAAAATGCTGCTTATTCAGTATTATATGTAACAATCGTTTGAATTTAATTCCGCATCCCTTTCTTTCTAACTTTCTTCAATATTGCAAAAACACCGGGCGCCTCGCGTACCCTCTATACTTTACGATCTGTTAAAAGACCCAAATTCGCTGTCCAAATTAACACGAAATAAAAAAGGCATCGATACTTATAAAAAATAAGCCAAGGCAGAAGATAAAAGCTTAAAAAAGGCCCACGTCAAAACATTTGATTGTATTAATATTTATAGGCAGCCTCAGGAAAGGGCCGCGGGGAAAAAAAAAATGTTTATCAGCCAGTTTAGCTTTTAAGGAAACCGCGAATCTTTTGTTAAAAGTTATTTATGGTCGCGAAAACAATTGCAGTGTTACCATTATTCTACATTTGACAGCAATAAGTGTATTATATTGTTTTTTGCGTCGTCCGATGAAGACGTTCTGGCGACTTTATTTAGCTCAACAATGGACTATAGTTCATATTATTGTGCGTGAAGTGACTTAATTCATCGATATCATAACTGTAATGGTGGAAAAAAGGCACATTGTGCTTTTAACGGATCTTATTCGTTTAAAAAAGCAAATTTCGAGCCTAAACGAAAGGGGACGCAAGGAAGGAAGTAGCGTGTAACTTATAGCAACGGAGGTGTATGATTGAACTTTCTTACTAAAGTCGATCGGGGAATTTGATGCGTAACAAATTATGAAACACTTATAATTTTAAAGGTGATACCCCGTTTCGACGGCGCGTTTTAAAAGTGGTTGTTTTTCCACGATTATTTACTTACTACAGCGGAAGATCAAATCGTAAAAACTTTAATTAAACTAGACTTAGTCACGGGACTGTCTTTCGTTTTCATATAAAATTCAAATTCAAATAATTTATTTCGGATTAGATATCCATAGTATGTGTCAGTAACAAAGGTCTTACTGGCTATATTAGTAGTTAAGAATATAAATAAATAATCCAATAATAATCATAATCATCAGTATCATCATCAACAAAATTTATCTAAACAATAATCATACATACATTGGGAGGCATATTACTAGTACTAATTAGCATTCATTTTTCATAGGCCACACGCGTATCATGCGACCTCGTCCAGTGGCAGAATATGGGACTGTCATATGCCTCCCCCACCGCAGCTAAGAGGCTGTTGGCGCTGCCGCCCACCCGCCGCATCAGGGAGGCGACTCGCTTGCTCATGATGGCATTAAATTAACTCTAGGCATTTTTAGACGACAACTATGAAAAAAAAACGCTGTATAAACACTGAATATCGACGCTTAAGTTGTGCCTTACTTGCATTTACAATTACAACCCAATTCAATTCAAAACTGTGTCACATTATATTTCATAATCATTAAATTCAGATTGTTGCCATGTAAACCCATTTTACCCTTGCAAATACCCAGAACAGTTGAGTAACGACATGTGACGCCTATGGTAATACAAAATGTGCAATCTGCAACTGCATAATCTTCAATACGTATGCATATCTCCATGTACCGGTAACTTGAGTTGGCAACATTGTATGTTTTCGTTTTCCAAAATTGAACTTTATCTCGTTAGGTGAAGGTTGTTTTAGGAGTAGCATAAGTAAATAAGAAGGAGGTTGCGAAATGCATTTGCGCATCTGAATGCAGCTTGTGCGGAGTCTTTATAAGCATAAGTCTGCGTCGGAGGCGACACGGGTTATTGCAACGGAATTAAAACTTATAATAGTGTTGCTCGGTGGTATTCATTTCAATATCTGAATAAGGAAATTCTTTCACAATATTTACTTATGCAGCAACAGATGTCTTTCTTCTAAATTAAGAATGCGATATGTAAAATTCCTTTAATGTAATTGGTGATATATTTTTAAGTGTAAAAAATACCAATGGTTAATTGCTAATTTGTAGTATTATGGGATCAACATAATTATTATTTAATCAGTAAACGTCAAGGTATCTACGTACAATTAATAACGTACTTATTGTGGAATTAACAGATTTCTTAAAATTGTCTAATTTTCAGTTTTGTGGAGAGTTCCAATGTTTTCATGTATTTTATGTATTTTACATTAAAAGAGGGTTATTTATACGTATCATGTCAAATTGATAGCACACCAGAAGTTGCATAAAGTTCAGCCAAATAATTATATGAAATTACTACTGACATAATTATTCAAAGCTAAAAATAAAGGCGCTAAAATGCCCATTAATTCACCGCCTAGAGTCATAATATCGGTGAGCTAACCTCTAGTCTAACTAGTTCCAGTAATAACCATAATTACCGAGTGTAGGTATCTATAAGTTTTTATGCCTAAGCATTAATATGCCACACGCAACGCGACGTACTAATGTCGCAGTTCTATGTGAACCAGTAGGGAAACTTGGACCGAAAAGGCATAAGGCAGTATGTGCACTTGTTGACCACGACATTCTACGCGACGCGAACCGGTAGTGAAACTCGATATTACACCGAAAAGTCACAGTTACATGTTGACATTCTTGAAAATGTTGGTATGTCGTTGCTCACCTATACAAGTTGTGTTTGGCGTTGCTAAATAGTCCTTAAAAACAGGTTTTGCAAGCGTTAGAGTAATGTTCTATGTTATCAGCAACTACTATTCATTCTTAAGACTTGAATAGGTTTCGATTGTGTGAATACGTCAAATGATAAAAATCAAGAGAAAATCAAAAAAAATTAAACATCTGTAATTTATCCAGTTCATCCACTACATTACTTCAAAATATAGCTTACCTACTACCTATATACTAGCCACTTATAACATAAAAAACGTAAGTTCTGTAGGCATATACTCGTATTTTTACAGTATCCGCGAGAACTGCAAAAAAACTCATACAACTCACACAAAGCTACTTGAAAAACTAGTTATAAAATAATTTAATTATCCATTAACACTTTTGTGTAAAGTTATCTTTTTATTAATCTCTACAAGTCTTATATCAGTAGAGTTCCTCAACCGTGCTTCCTTTGCTGCCTATGAGCGGGCAACGTTCAGTGTGCTGTTTAAAATAAGTAAAATACTGTAAGTTTGCTTGAATTTTAGTGTACATACGACTTTGTAACGCTATAACAGAGTTATAGTCCGTCCGTGAGACATTAAAACTTCAATACTGCGTTTCCTTTTACAGTGTATTGAGCATTATTAGGAAGTCAGCGCGCATGAATGTAGGTACTTCAGAAGCAAAAAGGTGGACAATAAATATATTCTTCAAATACATTCGATCATTTAGTTCTAAGTACAGAAGATACGTATCCCATTGTAGTAGGTCGTATAGACGTAGGAAGTTTAACGACTTTAATGCTTTTTAGAACAAACAGCAGCACAGCTATAGGTTTAAAAGGTCGCATGGACACGAGAGTATTAATAAAATAAACGCCTTTTTAGACATAAGGTCGCATAGTCACATAATACTTAGTACGCTTGTTTGTTTACGTAAAAGATAATACTGAACGCTATTTGTCCTAGTTTCTCAACTTTTCTAGGAGCTTGCCATTAGTGAAGGAATGTTATTAAAAAACTACATGCAAAATTGAAAATAATTTCACAGTCTGAGACCTAAATTGTTACTTTATCATTTTCATTCATAGTTCTATAAAAAAATATGCTTATATTGTAGTTTCCATAAACAAGTTATAAGTATATTAGTCGTACCTACATAGTAATTATTTCTTACTTTTTTTTCTAATTTAGGTTTAATTTATATGTGCCTACTAATATTTATTAATAATAGTAACAACATTAAGACGCAGCACAAAACCGTGCTAGATGGAAATTGCGGACAAGGAAGGCCGACCCCAAGTAAATGGGACAAGGTCTAGAAGGAAGAAGAGAAGAGTAACAACATATTAATATTGTTATGTATTCAATTAAGTAATTAATTATGGATACTTGATGTCCGAAATAAATTATTTAATTTCATAACTCAGCAAAGATAGGTTTAGGGCTTCGAAGACCTCATATCCCAGGCCACTTATACTCAAAAGGTTCCGTATCACTAGAATCTTATTCCCCTGGCCAATAATACATAAAGATTCCTCCTCACTAGAATGGCACAGACCTCATTCCCCTAGCCACTAATACTCAAAAGATTCCTCCTCACTAGAATGGCACAGACCTCATTCCCCTAGCCACTAATACTCAAAAAGACTCCTCTTTACTAGAATGGCATTTTTGGCAAAAATGCCATTCCAGTGAGGGATCTTCTCAATATTCGTCATAATCTGGGACAAGGAATGATGTCTTTGAGAAATTAACTTTGAGCGTGCTAGATGATTTAATAAATCCCGAGCATATAATCAGATGCCACATGGCAATAATACAGGGTTATGCGCTAATAATTGAACGTAAGAAAGTATATTTCTGTAATTATACAAGTCGAAGTGACGAGTTAAATGTAATTGATTGTGAAGGGCAAAAACGCGACTATCATACAAAAACAGTAAATAGCTCGATTATAACAGACCATGTAATGTGTAATTTGCAATTATCCACTAATGGTGCTTAATCGTAGTAACTATAACTTTGAAAAAAAAGTAAGCAGTCTAATTTTTGGCACATAAATAAAGTAGCTACATATATTTAAGAAAGCAATTTAACTTCTTCCCGTGTCGTAAGTGGCATTTCCCGGTTTCTACGCGGAGTGAAAATTTCATTTACTGGTCAGGAGAAGAAGTAAAATCTACCGACCGTGGTGTGTTCATATATACATGTCGCAGCCAACTGGTTTAGTTAGCAATTTGGTTAACTGCCTAGCATTTTCACTAAACTATGACCCGCCAGCAGATCGACGAAGACCCGCTGCGCGGGGCTTCTATTTCTACTCTGAGGGACACAACCTGACTAACAAACCTAACCTAAAATAAGGAGTGTGTTTAATGAAAAGGCTAGGCAGCTAACCAAATGGCAAACTCAACCAGTTGGCGGCGACATCCATACCACGTTTGGAAAGCAAGCCTCGCCTGCGGCTCGGGTCACAAACGGTGGTGATCTGGGTCATTCTTTTTTTACCGCCCTGATTGCGTAATATATATGCAAAGACGTGTTTGTGTGACATGATGAGATGTCAGTTATCTTTTTTTGTTAACAATACACCGTGTCTTAATTTCTCTATAATACCAAAATTAAACTTACTTCGCATTTTACAAGCGCCGTTTTTCATCAAAATGCTATAAATATTTATGCTTTAGTACTATGCAATTAATAAACATATCAACTAACCGTCCAAAATGCACACCTGCATCGGCTTCACGTTGAAAAACGCCTAAACGGTACGGTTGCGTGTGAAAAACCATGTTTGTACGTATTGCCTGGAAAAAGCCTATAAATAACGCACGTGCGTGAAAAAAAAGCAACATGCACTAGTTATTTAAAGCTTAACCAGATGAAAAATAGTTTGCATCATGTGGTAGACAAATGAAAGATATGGACTTTCATTTCAGGATTAAGCCCGCGATTGACGCGTCGACTTAGTAAAATAAATAAAAGTAATAGGGAACAGATTAGTTTATAGACTTACTAATATTGCAACTCTATTTTGTCTCATGTTTTTAGTCAAACCACCGCGTTTATATTCTAGATCAACGGTCAAGCAATGAAGTAACAGATTTTTAACTCACGCAATCAGAGAGCAAGTTTCAGTACTGGACCGAGTCCATACTTTTGATATCGTTGGCTAAACCAGATGAAAAATAGTTGGCATCGTCCCCTATATTTTATTGGCTAAAAGTTGCCATCAATAATTGAAGAAGCGTCCTTCGGGAGCGGGGTTTAGGGCCGTCCCGCTAGTTTTGAAACTTGCCAGTAATTGTATTTATGAACCAAATATTGTGTCACTTAAATTTAATATTTAGATTTTTTTATGTTTTTAAGGGTTCTGTACCTTAAAAAGAAAGAACGTAACCCTCATAGGATCACTCGTGTGCCTGTCTGTCTGACAGTATGTCTGTCTGTCACAGCCAATTTGCTCCGAAAGTACTGAATCGATTAAGTTGAAATTTGGATGTACATAGGTATATTAAAGTCAATAACCCAAACACGGACGTGCAACGGAAATACATGAATTTTAAACACGGGCGCCACTTTACGGGGGTCAACTAGAAAGTTTAAAGGCCGCGACTTCGTTTGTTAGGTACGTGACAAAGCACTACCTGTCTCTTATGCACTTTATTTAATAGTAAGGAAGGGATGTGTCACAGTTATGCTAGACATAGGTACCCATAGTATTGATGAGTTAAAATTATTACGTCATTTGACACTAGTATTACAAACTTGTATATATTATCTGTGGCTCAGCTTGAAAACGTACTTTAAATGGATTCTTAATGAAGTAATTAATAGTACATTACTTACCTAGGGCGGTAAAATAAATAATGTCTCAGATCGCAGGTATGTGACGTCCGAGCCGAAGGCGAGGGCGATAAATATGCGATCTGAGGCTTTCTTTATCACCACCCGTGGTAAGTACAAAATTTTACATCTCCCCCAGGCCATGACGTGGGATTTTCCGCACGCAAAGTGGGGGTTAATGCCACTTTATGGCCAGGTGTGACGTAAATAAAATTGTTTTCTTATTACCGTTATAGTGAACGCAAAACTTCTTTGTAAAAGCCCAATAATTATTATTTAGCTACACACCTAATTGTGTTAACCGTACACTATTCCCAATAATAAAATTAACAATAACTCGTTAGACGTGTCTACTGTCTACCCATGCTTGAATTAACATAATTACTCCTACTTAATACACTTAAGCGCTATTGAATAATCAACTTAATTTAAAATAGGGCGTGTCCCGACGGTGCAACCTAATTAAATAAAAAACGCAAGACAACGCATACACCAATACGCTTTACGAAGTTATCGCGACAGAAGGTCGTAAGTGAATGAAAAAGATGCTACATACGCCCTTATAACGCGGGGTTCTAATTTAGCAAGAACTTGCAAGATCATTGCGGCCAACATGGCCGCTCGGCTAGTGGTTGGGCCGCTAATCCCTTTTATTTATTTTCGTTAGCCAGTCAAGTTTTTTTTTATTTAGCCCTGCATATTAACGCGGAGCGAGGCGGGGTCTGCGGTCTAGATTCCTGCCGTATCTGCGATCGAGACTCTTGGGCTCACGAAGTCGTAAATGCTTGAGCAACTGAGCTTTTCGAATACCTACTTGCTAACCATAGAATCAATTTAACGTAAAACTGCCCCAATATTCATGCGTTTTTTAGTTGATTTCCGTTTACCACTGGCCTTATGGAAAGTGAAGACATAGACAAGGACGGTTATTTATCCAGGGTTTTTTTTTCTTCACCAAAATGATATCAGGCCCTATCGTGGGATTCCTAGCACTGCTAGATTCAAAAATAAGCAACCATCTTGCCACTTGAACAAACTCAAACTCAAACTTACTGAATAATGAATTAATGAAAATTGAAAATATTCGGAAACGTTTCACATAGGAAATCTTGCTTCAAGAATGGAGTATCTAAAAGTCTGGAGTCTAGTAAACTGATTACTTATTTCATATACTTTGTCATGTTGCGGCTGCCAACTTAACACAATTAAAATTTAAGAATTTAATTGCTAACAAAATAAAAAGACAACGCGAACGCCACAATGCGTTGCATGCCCGTAGCATAATATTATTTGAGTCATATTTTACTCAGAGTCGGTCTTGATTTATTTATGGACTCAGACGGCCACTAATCTTACTTGGAATTTAATTTGTTATTTATTTACTAATCGGTAGTACAGGTATGGGCCATGTTATGTGCGCTGTAAAAGGCCATAAGAACACTTGAGTGTTAATAAACATACTTCGTTTATGAATAAAAATTTCAGTGTTTAAAACGCTATATGTATATCAGAAATCAGTTGCAGTTGAGATATTTTTGAACAAATGTGCCTGTATGTTTGAGCGGAATCCGTTTGCGGTTTCTTCCAACGGTATGACAATATGTCAAATTGGAAGACTAATTGTTAAAATTTATGAAACGAATATTTGCAGTACATATTGTGTTACTCGTAGTCATTAGCCCCAGTCTGGCGTTTGTCTGTCGACCACTATAATTCTTTATTATGATGTGAGGTGTAGAAATTTAGATGTTATAGGCGAATATGCTACTAATAATTTTTATAAATAAGTACTGTAGCAGCAACCTTATTCCTGGTAGGTATATCATCACTACATAGTATAAAACAAAGTCGCTTTCTCTGTCCTTATGTCCCTATGTATGCTTAAATCTTTAAAATTACGCAACGGATTTTGATGCAGTTTTTTTTAAATAGATAGAGTAATTGAAGAGGAAGGTTTATATGTATAATACATGCATAATATAATAGAGAAACACCGTGCGAAGCCGGGACGGGTCGCTAGTATCACTATAAATTAAATAGTATATTATCCTCCTGGTCGATTTTTATTGACTTTCAAATGTATTTCAGTAACAGAAAAAATATATAAACTAGCATATCAAAGTTGCACTTGAGTATTACTAAATTAGTTAAGAAGTATAGCAACGGCTTATCTCGTAGCAAATATGTCATATTCCACAAAAAAAAAAACAAATAAAATTATACCAAGAATCACTAGCTCATTAATGCTTTCACTGTTTAAAAGTCTTTAGATGTAGAGCCAAGCCCTTACTTTGCGAACTTTACAATTTGATCAAAAAGTATGACTTGGCCATTTGACACAATGCCAAGCAAAATCTTACCCTATTACAGTAGTTCAAAGTACACTAAAAGTCAATTTGAAAGTCTTAATGTAATTCTATGTTTTTTGCACACTTATACCAGACGCATTAAACATTTGCGCATATAAAAGAGGCACCGCCGCGGTTGGCAGAAAATAGCATAAGTAATTATATCGAGTTTGAATTTATAAATAATTCATTAAACAATTACTCAACGTGTGGATCAGAAATATTCAAAGACATCTTGAAATTTTTAATCAAAAGGGAATTAACTTAGAGTTTGATTTATTTGCGTTTTAGATTCAATGTGATTGAGTTAAGATTCAATCTGATATGTGTATGTTTTTTAACTTGTTACCCTTTGGTTCTCAAGACGTAGTTTATCCCTTAGCTTACTTCATAAATTAGTGTTAAACAATGCTAATCGTCATTTATCATACATTCAACGGGTACTACAGTCGGCATTATAAGCTTGCTTAGGACCTTGTCATTTTTAAATACAGTATGGGATGTGAAGATGATAAAGTGAGGTAACTTATCATTTAAATACGCCAAGGTCCTAAACTACAAAACAAATAAAGTGCGTGTTATATTATGTATTGAATTAAAATATGATGTATTGGCAGATTTATTGGTTGCAAACATTGATACTATAGTTATTATATTTTTACAATTTTGTATTTATTTCAATTCCACATATATAATTATGTGATTTTTTTTAAAGCTAATACTTTTCCGTATTATGTTCTCTAAACGACGTTTTACACTTAAAAAAAAACTATAAAATAAAAATTGCCTGTCCTAACTATCTACAAGTAATCTTATTACCATGTTGAAACACAGAAATGCCAACAAAAACCAGACTTATACTTCGCAGTTTGACTTATGATTTATTTCTATGCGCAAACAGACAGCGCACTCAGAATGAGGCGTAAAACACTGCAGCTCGGAAACAACAAACTTATACCCGTTTCCTCGAAACGTTGAAATAGACACGTCACTACTAAATATCGTTTGCATGTAATTTCACAAGTGCTAAATATATAGAGAAATCTCGTCTTCGGTCTGCACGCATGCGGCGTCGCTTTTGACTTATTGCTTGGAAACACGTAAGGGTTGCGACCTCCGTCTTTTCTATTTGCATACTAGCCGGTCAGAAACAGCCGATTCAGTAGGTAAGGAAAACTGGCTTAAACGACTTTGTACGCTCGTCGTTCTCAAAATTAGAAATTACAGGGTGTAAATATAATATGATTAAATTGATTAACCACCTTACATTGAACCATAAAAATGTGAATTAATTTTTTGGGATTTTCACTTATTAGCATTTCGACAATAGGGATGACGACTGGGTTAAAACTATATAATTATATTCGTCCGTCAGTTATATTATGGAAAAATATGGGACACGTATTTTTTTGGTTTATCAAAATATTAAAAATCGACAAAGTTACACATCATCAAACTTCTGGAGTGGGGGCTTGTGAAGTCACTCCTAGGTGAAAATTGTACCTAGGCGTGACGTCATTCGAAACTTCTAAGCACTCTATCCTCGTCATTTTTTGTCTGTCAAACAAAAGAAAACATACGTGTACAATATTTTTTAATAATCTAACTGACGGACTAAACATTTTTTTTAGTCGTCTAGCCCATTCTGTTCTTACAATTATGTTTCTTTCTTAAAATAAAGGAAGTATATAGTTCAGTAAAATGAGAATTTTAGGCAAGTCCTTTCCAGAGCCCACATTTTAGCCCAGCCAAATATCTCAGGAACTACTGCTAACGATTTCAAATTTGGAATAGTGTTAAAAATCGCTAACTCGCGCCTATTGAACATAAAAAAAATCATCTTTTTTCTTTTCTTTTAAACCATTTCAGCTCAAATGGGATGTTGAAAATTAAAAGTAAGGCTCCTATATCAAGTGAGGTATCAAATGAAAGGGCTTAATTTGTATTGTTAAACTGTTATTTTTTTCTTAAACATGTGGTTTTTGATTTAAGACAAAAAACTTTCAAAAAAATACCATTCTGCCCCTATTATCTCCTAAGTTACTCAACAGAAAATATTTATAAATATATCATCCTGAATATTACAGGAAAAATATAACGGTTTTCCTAACATGCATATTTTTTTGGAAATTCACAAAAAACGTAATACAAACTTATTTTATAAGTCGCTACACTAACCGCGACCTATGTCGATTTATGGGGACAACAGTTTTCCAACAGCAAAGTTAAGTTATAAGGCCAGGTAACAAAACGTAGCTAAATTAATAATTACAAAGATATGAAGTGTGTGCTAAATATATACCTTATTTTCAAATCATATTGTTGGTATTAGTTGTGTTTTGCCATTCTAAGTGTTAATTTGTTTGTTTTGTTTTAACTTTCATATTGTCTGCGTTATGTTTTACGTCTGTTGTAGTTTGTGTTGATAGGTACTTTGTTCTGTTAGTTAAGCTTAGAATTTAAGTTTCCCAGTGCCTTGGCGTATAGCTGTAATACTGGTGAATTTTGTAATGTTAATAAATAAATAAATAAATACTACAAATTTGTACGGAAACCTCGGTGTGCGAGTCCGACTCGCACTTGATCGGATTTTTACTAATACGTTTACTACAATGACTCATTGGGAATTTCATAGATGAACCCAGCGTTATGTTTAGATTAGAATTATTGTTGAACTTACTTTTATGGTTTGAGTAAAGTCGGTCGATGAAGACGTTTAGATGAAGGAATTGTGCGAGAGGCGAGACGTGAATAGAGCGAGCCCGAGTTGCTTAGGGCCTTATCACACTAGTTTGCGATTTGCGGGCGAGTTTCCATACAAAACCTTTGTATACAACTTCACTTCTAACTCGCCCGCAGCTCGCTCGCAAATCCCAAGAGTGATGAGGCTCTTAGGTACAGTCAGTTAGGTAGGTAGTAAAAACTTGTATAGAATAAATCGTTTCATAAATATGGTACAAATTTCTCATTGTTATAAAGTTATGAGACCACAAAGTTTAAAAAAAAAACCGTTATAGTGAGTTAGCCGCATCATTGTGCGCATCGGGTTACAAGCATGAAATTTTTACCACAGATAGAGTGTTCCGCGGTGATTATTTTTCGATGTGGAGGGAAGTCAGATTCGTCCCCTGTGCGCCGGGGTAAATGGGCCAAAAACACTTCTTTTTCGTTTTTTTTTCACTGACCAAGGCTACTAGGGCCTGTGTGGTATCGTTTTTGTGTAAAACAAATATCAGAAATATTTTTTTTAAATTATAGGTAGGTAGTTAGTTATCGTTTCATATAATATCTGGAAATCGCAGAAAAGGCAAAAATCACAACGATATTTTTTTATTCAGATCGTTAAATTTGTTTGAATTTTGTGATATTTCCCATTTTAAAAAATACCACAAAGTAGTACCTACATTTAATCTTGTTTCTAAAAACATACACATATTAGGCCCTTGCTATACAAACAGTAGGTACCTTATAAAAAATCTTGATGTTGAGCCCAGCCCGTGTGCACGTGATGCACTCACAAAAAGTAATTTTGTTTTTATTACATCAAATTGTGATAGGGCCTAAGCTATATGGTAAACATTTTCATGTATTACCATGTAAATAATTTTTAACAACGAAATAAAATAATATTTTGACCATAGCACATGATGAAAAAACCTAAACCAGGTGCCGCCAGCAGAAATACCGGGCTCAAGCTACCTTTAGTATAGTTACTGAGCCATAATCACATGAGGACGTCACAGAGTGCGTCCGTTTTGTATGGGGCATTTTCAACGCTCGGTACGGTCAGCTACTTTTGATTGCAATTTGTGGCTGTCATAGTAATTCAAGTGTAGTAGTCATAGGTATAAATTTGCATCTCACATATAGTACAACCGATTTACAGCAGAAACAAAATCTTTTGCCCATTCTTCCGCCATGCTAAATCGATATCGCTTGGTTCTTATCCATAGTTATTGGCTAAACGAGGCGCACCTAGCAGCAAATGTCAACGGTACCCGCCCCCACTATGCAAATATACGTTCCTATTGGCAGCCATAGTTCGTAGAGGTCAAACTTCATTCCTAAACGTACATTGCCGTAGTACGTTATATGTATTACTATTATTGAAGAACTTGTGGAACTAGCGACGTTCGAAATTGTAGGTGGGTATGAGTTTTATGAAACTGATTTCATCGTAATTTTAGTTATTAACCTCTTTGCTTAATTTATCATGGTTTCTTTTTAGCCACGTCTATAGGACGAAGGGCGCGAAGATTCTTAGATATGTTAAATGCAATTCAATTCACTTAATTTATTTTACAAATCGGTCTCGAGTGCTCTTTTCTTTATGACTGCTGGTAAGAAGAAACGCCGCACCAAACTCACCAGTTTCTCTTTTGAAAACTTAATGGTCGAATTTTCAATTAATCGCGTTAGTATTCAGTTATAATAATGAAACAGCAGGCCATCTAGACATATCTAACACAACTTCACCTATTATTACGGTTAGATCATGTCAAATACTTTATTTTATCATAAAGTTGCCTAATGTAAAACTAAGTAGGTATTACAAGCCCGTACGATACATGCCATTAAATTATAGTATACGCCTTTATTATTAACATAATTGGAGCGAAATTATTATAATGCTCCAAATACTAGCTACTAACCTTGGAAGTTAATCTACTTTTAACGTTTAAAACTAATTACACTAGATAAGCCAATTTAGATCAACACGATACATCCTACGTATACTGAGCTAAGTGCAAAATCACGATTTTACAGGATGGCTCTTCAAAGGTACAAAGTTCCATAACTAGCTCATATGTTGAAATAATTTCATGAAATTTTCAATTATGCGAAATGAACACATTTTGCTTAAATCTACATATTTACTTTTTCGTAATTAATAGTAGTTTTTGAAAAACCGGCACTTAGCCCAGTATACGTGAAATTTACGAGTTCTAGTTTTTGATAAACTGAGCCAACTACCACTTGATCCAGTATACGTCGTAAACTATAATTAGATGAATATGGCTATATTTTTATTATACTTGCCACTTATGTATGCCTTTTATGTGTTTTGTACCATTAAAAATCTAAACAAACTCAACGCTCGTGCTCGAATGGATTTTATCACTTAGTTTTCGTCTGATTTGTCACTTGTACCAGTATACGCCTGAATCAATTTATTATGAACCAGTATACTGCTAAGCTTATTTTGTATGTTATGTCCACCAGTTTGGCAACACCAATGGTTGGTTAGTTGCCAGAGCGTCTCAGCAGAGGGTTGGTTTCTTGTTTTCTGGATGGTGGACTCGTCTCTTTGGACTTTCGGTATTAAATTCGTTATAAAATGAAGTGCTAACGAGACGACAATTTGTCGGCCATCTGCAACTAAGCCGTCGCGTTTCACCCGCGTTTCGGTAAGTATTTTTTGATAAATTCTTTCCAATTGGACAAATTCCTCTTGTCAAGACAAATTGCGTCATTCCGTCTCTGAATTGTTCCAGGGTTCTTCTTTTATTGTCATGAGAATGCAACGACATTCAACCGAGATGGACTCCTAAACTCATCTTTACAACGGGCGTGATTAATTAAGAAAATTTAACTTTAAAAGTCCATGCCACGTTGCTTTATTGTGTTGAGGTTAACACGAATCTTGTCTCTTGTTGGAGGCCATAAGGCGCCTGTTTGAATTACGTTTAACTACGCTTAATCACGTTTTGGGTCCGTTTTTACCAACTTTTGCGACCATTTTTGTGCGTGCGGCACCTTGTTTTACGTTTTGCCCGCTATATGCACTTGATGGCACTTTCTCTGGTTCTCTTTTCTCTCCTATGACTTTTTACATACCGTGTCACTCGGATTTCGTAACCCAGCTATGGCCATGCCCAATTTAGGTCACTATTTATAGTGTTTTTCCCCTTAATTCTTAAAGGCATCATGCCTTAATGTCCAATAACTTTCTTTATGCCGCTTTGCCGGATACTTTTTCCCTGCTCTTACATTAACCCTTTGCGGTTGTTTAACCTTACAAGCTGCACGTTTTTCTAAATCTGTAACGGTGCATTGACTGACTCCACTCCGGACAACTACCACAACTGGGACCGTGGGAGCTGGAAGCCGCTGAGTGGCTTAAACCTGGATACAGTTGGCGTGGGACTCCGTTGATGACTGCATAGTTAAAAGGGACAAACAACATCTCCCAGGTCGGCGACGCCCTTGTTATTATTTAAGTATATCATAGATATGCAGATAAACGTATCTTTGGTTAAATTCTAACTTATATAACTTATTATAGTAGACTAATAAAAGCCTCGCAACAGTTTTTCATGGTTTAATTGCAGGAAACTGTGATGTGGTATGTGTGTGTAACCGAAAACCTCCCTTATGATTAAAATTACCAAGACCTACAGTTCCGCTATCTGGCATTTTTGGCAGATGTCTAGCGCCGGAAATATTCTTTACTTTTCTTTATTTTAATTATTGTTATTTAATTATTGATAGCTTGCTTTATTCTCAGTCCTGCTACAGTAGTGAGGACTGGGTTCTGTCTTTTTTCCTGTTCTATCATTATATATAGTAAGAATTATCTAAGGTGTCCGAATATTCCTAAAGAGAATGGACAAACATTCGGACACGTTAGATAATTCTTACGATACTTGGAACGTTGATAGTTATTATAGATTACATTTGTCGAGCAAAGACATTACATTACACACTTGTAGTATATTAAATACTTTGCAATTGGCAAATACAGATTTCTTTCCCTCCGCTGCTTCATTTTGATGTATTTTGTGTGAAATTATTTTTAATTTAACATAATAACCAATCACGTAACAATACAATAACTAAATCATTATCAAAAGAGCCAATTTTTATACGTAGTAGGTAGAAAATACGTATGCCGCATCGACTGTCGTTCGCGTATAGTGGACCAACGTCCGCCCGCAACGACGACGAGCGAGCATACTGAGCCAACTGTCACTTGCACCACGCCCGCGCCGACCTTCCTCGAAAAGTGTACCGCGTATAGTGGACCAAGCGACTTGGCTCAGTATACGACGTCCTAATTTAAAAAAAGGTGTTAGTTGGCTCACTATACGTCATTTTATTTCGAAAACTAGCAGTAATTTCTTCACAAAATTTTTATAGCATGTAGATATAAGTATTTTGATACCAAATATGCAAAAAAACGAAAATCGTAAAAAAGTGAGTTAGCTCAGTATACGTAGGAGGTATCGAACAGATGTGTATAAATTCAGCAAAATACCTATCTACGCAATGGATACCTTATCGGTGAAAAACGCCTTATGTCAGTTCATTAAAGTATACATTCGATTAAATGTATCCTGCTTCGTTTTAAAAAATATACAGTGAAAGATTGTGCAAGTGTGAACCTTGGGAAGGTCACGGATTTTGTGAAACAATGCGAGTCTAATTTCTCGGAAACAGACGGCAACATGTGCACGTCTTAATCGCGGACATCTAAGTGACAGCGGTTGCGTCTACGCATCTTGCTGTCCTGCGCTTGTAATAATATCTTTTGTTTTTTGTGTAAAAGTCACACTAGTAAAAACGAGGTTAACGTAAGTTAATAAAGATAAAACGCTTTTTAAAAGAAACAAATGGTTGTAAAATCAAATTAAAAACGTATTAACCCTTAACCTGGTTAACACCAGAAGGTTATCATTTGCCACGTCACTGTGACGATGCACTTTCATCATTAGTTAGAAAAAGGCTCCGGTTTCGTTGCAAGCGTCTGAGTCGTCCGACACCATTATGCCTTATTATGAACGCCATTCATCAACCATATCGATCGTACATTAATGTACGCTAATGCTTTATAAATAGATGTATAATTTGCTTTGTCTCCACCTTAGCGAACTATTGACTAATACAGTCAGTCGGTTTGGTTCTATTACATCAAACTGTTGGTATTTGGATGAGGGCGTGGCGGCCTCCGGCTTATTAAACTAACGAGGAAGTCGATCCGTTTGATTTAACGGCGGTAAAAAGTGTGAAACAGGTTTATTTGAACGAATTATTTATGTTACGAAATGGTAACAATGTTGTCGTAGATAATATATGTAGATGTACAAAGGATGGAAAAAGCGCACGGAACATGGCGAAAAAGAAAAGTGCATTCAGTCATGAAGAAAATATGAATCAAATGACACATTCTTTTGGATTTAGAATAAGAATACTGCTAGATTATTACAAATGTTTGAAAATAAGATGATTAAAAATAATGCGTACGCAGATGTAGGTATCAGAATCTAATGTAGGCTAAGTTTGACGACATTTATATATTTTTTTGATTTTGTATAAAGATTAATTCCATCAATGTATGTACTGTAGCTATTCGTCTGAAATTTAATTTATTACGATATGAAAGCAGTTGGCAGAGGTAAAATCCCGACATGATCAGGAAAGAGATTTAAGGAAATATCCTACCGAATCAAGTGTGTTATATCTTATATCAATGGTTATAAAAATACTACTTACTTTGTCCTAGATGCACCCGCTTCATCCAAGGATATATCTGCGGAGGATTCGCTGACGCGTTGGCAGATTTAGAATTCTTCGTATTATTAGAACTAGAGTTGTTAGCCTCATTGCTTTCATTGCTGGACGTGCTGGAAGCCGGACTTGAGATGTTCTGGTTCACGTTAGCTTTGTGTTCCACGGGAGAAGCAATAGGTGTCGTCAGGCCTAGTTTGGAGCCAGTAGATCCACCACCTTGTCCGACACCGAAACCAGGGGAAGTTCTACCAGGCCCTGATGATGTAGAAAGATCTTGTGGCGACGCAACGCCTGTGGTGGACGTGGAATCAGCAAATTTACAGCTAGCACCGGCCGCTTGGCTGGGCGGATTCGAAATCAAATTCGGTGATAGCGCTCCTGGGCTCGGATTCGAATGCTGATGCATATGGCTGGCCGTGTTCCCAAGTCTTTGCGGGTGTAGTTGTGTGTAGTCTATCATAGTCTGTGGCTGCATGTGTGCGCCCGCCGCGGGCGTCGCGTACGGGTGCTGGGGATAGTGGTGGCCGACTTGCGGAGGCGAATAGCAGGCATTTGGGTAGGCCGAAGCCGCTGCGCTTGGATTATAGTAGTCCGCTCCAGGGGTTGGTAGCCCGGGATGTCCCGGCTGGTCCACAGGCGTCCCGGTGCGGCCGGGGGCCTGGTTCCCGTAGCACGAGGCTAGGGAGTTGACGAACTGGTAGGAACTCATCCCGGCGTTGTAGTTTAGGTCGTTCATCGGTAACAGCGTAGTGTCCTTCTTGTCAAGTTCACTATACTCTTGTCATCCTTTGGATGTCTGAATGGTCTAGTCGGACATGTTAAGTGCTGTTCGCAGTCCGCTTCAATTGTCCGGGCTTGATTGATGGTCCTGCGATAAAATGAGACACATTAGTTGGTCAAGTGTGTGTTCTCGTTAGGAATACTTCTGGTAGAATAATGTAGCAAGTTACTATGGGTTATTTGGACTCATGTGTTGTTGTTCTTTCGAAAAGTGTGTTAGTGATAGATGTTGTGCGAGGATGAAGTTACTGTCTAAGGAGGTGCTTTTAATGTAGACGTAGTGTTATGATGTGACAGATATTTGTTTAGAGAAAAATTGTTTCGCAAGATTTTTTTAGTAATGACTATTTGGGTCTTACTTTAAAGATTTACGCAAGGGACAAATGCATAAATTGATTGGGTATAGTTATTAACACTATTAAATGATGTTATGCCTGTTATTAAAAACATAAAACCACAAGATACACGTTAATAGCTACGCGCTGAAAGAGGCCAAAATTTTTCAAACTCCTACACTACGTACGTATAGAGCACTGATATCCAAAGCAGTAAATTAGAATAAATCAATTACAATTAAATACCAAACATTTAGTCTAAAAAGCACATTTCAAGTGGACACTTAAGAAATTTAGTAAAACTCCCTTAGACTTCATACAGTATTACCTATATACTAGTATAATTTTAATAACTCTATTAATAAAATGTTACTATGCATCATGCATGTGTCAAATCCAAATGTATTGTTATTTCTATTTCATTCTTTTAGCGCGATAGATTTAAAAAAAAACTAAAAGAAAATGGTGGTATGCAAAACATGTTGCGAAGGATTTGACAAATTTGTCAAAATAAAATTTATGCAACTACGCGTATGCCATAACGAAAATGTTAGATAATAATATAATAGGTACTCATTAGTGCAACTATCGTACTACTATATAAAATAGTCACAATATTCGATGCACGAAACATCTAAGTAGCACGCAAATGCGTCTTTCTTGTTAAAGGGCTACCACTATAGGCTAAAACTCTACATTACAAATATGCTAGGTTTTTTATTTTAAGGCGATATGTTAGCTCTATATGAACTATTGCATTTAAGATGAAATACCGCAACTAGTTGCTAATTATAGGCAAGAAATTGAGCAAGTAGAATAAAATATTGTCTGTGAAATTTTTGCTAAAGTATTTTTTTAGAATCATAATTGCAAACAACATAAACTAATTTAAGACAGTGTTTTTTTATAAATAAGTTAGTTTTTTTATATTGTAGTATAAGTTTGACATTGTATTTAATGTAATGTATAATTCAAATTATTGTATTTAAGACATAAATAAACATGCCTTATTCTATTTTGTACGTAAAGTCTCATATTAATCAAGCAAATCATTATAAAATAACAATCATCGTTTGTATGGAGGGTCGGGTCACGTGAAGTTCTTTGCCTTCTTAAATTGCAAAGTTCTAAGGAAGAACGCGGAAGCCACGCGAGGGGGGTCTATTCTAAAACAATAAATTAATATATTCCTATAAAGTGCTACACATGTCAAGTCAAGTGCGGAAAAAAGACGCCACGTGTTGGGCCATAAAAGTGTCCGCAAAGCTTTATGGGTGTAAGCGGTAGGCCAACCGGCGATTTACGACGTCGCTGTGCTGCATATGTCTTTATGAGCAAATTAGCAGTCATTGTGTATGTACTGGATTTGCTGCACCGTGATAAATGTGTGAATTTGCGGCTTTTTGGTGTAAAATTTGGCGACGTTTGTTGCCATATTTGAGCTTAAGGTGAATTATTAATGCTTTAAATGTATAACTAACAAAATGTTGTCCAAACTAGGTATAGTCGTTATTTGAGATATTTTACTTAAATACCTAATTGCTTAAGATTTATTTCTTAGTTACTTAATCACTAAGAAAAAAATTTATGTATTTTTTCTTAATGATTAAGAAAATTTTCAGTCCTGGCGTAGTTATATACTTAATATATACCCTGATACATAATATGAAGATTAAAAAAATATACATTGAAATATAAATAATTACTTATAAATATATATTTTTTGTCATTATACATATATATTGTTAAGATGTCATTAACCGCTTGCGTTTTTTAAGCCTAAGAATCTATCATATTGTAATTCTGAGCAAACATCCTTATAAATAAATAAGCTGACTTTGGAATTAATAAAAAAAAACCTTTTATCAATTGAAAACATCCCAATAATGTCAATTATATTTCGTCTGCTCATAGATAGGTACTCATAGTAAAACAGGTATAAGAAAAGCAAAACTATAAAATTATATCTGGAAAGTAAAGTGTGAATTTTTAAATGATCATGCTGAAAAAATTGAAATTTCTTTATATCTTTATAAATAAGAGTATTCTGTCCTTTATTTGACCATCTAAAGTATTCTAAAATAATCGAGTTGACTTCTGCATCATAGGTATCTATCATACATACAAAGTAAGTAATACATTAGTCCAATTCATTTGAAAGTTAAATGTATTTTTATTATGTTTTATTAACTGTGTCATAATTTGTATTAATGTATCTATAGGTAATCCATACATACGAGACTGCTATGTAATATTTTAAGTATTGTTGATGATAAGTAAGATAGCCATGAGCTGAACGTGCAATATTAGCGATAAAACAAAAGCGGAATTAGCAACGCATTAAAGTTTAGTATCAAAATAATCCTTATTGAAATAAAGTCTTCTGTTGACGTGCCCTCACATGTGTTCGGTTTATTTCAGTGTCGGATTTTTGTCACTCCGTCCGGTGCGCGTTAAATGGGCCGGACGATTTCGATGCTTTTTCTTCTAATTTCATTTATTTTTCTAACGTTTATTCTCAGGGCTTTGAAGAGGAAACGTCTGACTGTTTTAATTTTAATTCGGGCCTTGATAGCTTGTTGCGTGTGTCTTGTTTGGTTTCGTTTTGTAGTTGGTTTATTAGAAACGATGCTTTTGAATATCTTCGTTTATCTTTTAATTTAAATTGACAATTCTATGGTGTAAATAATATTTTTGTTCTTACTCGGTACTATTTGATTCCTATAATAAAAGCTAATTCATAAATTTCTATTAGTTAAGAATCACACTGAATTCTTTCTCATTCATTAGCAAACTACTCTTCCCAGAAAAAAAATCAAATAGTAATCCAATAAAAATATAACAGTCAATATCAGCTAGCTACCGGAAACTTGTCTCAACTACTCAAACTCACTTTGTAGTCAAATACAGTAAGCTTTCGAAGATTTAATATGCTTTTAATGTCCCGTGTCAAGTGGACAGTTCAAATCCACCGCCGCCGCAAGATTTACTGCGCCACGCTTTGATTTTATCACTTTACAAACACTATCAATTGCCGATAATTTTCAAAGAAACGACTAAGTACTCCAACTTCAGTGATTTATAATCAACTTATAATGTTGAGAACTCATCTCGATAAAAACTTTTGAACTCCGTGCCAAATAAATTACTATGTTAACGCAATTAATTTCCGATTTTCTTTTTTATAGTAACAAAAGAAAACTATACTCACACTGAATGCCAATAAAAAATAAACAATCACAACCGATTCACAAACATCACTCACTTCACAGTTTAAAAATCGAACTCTTACTTTTAAAAGTCCGGTAAGTTTAAAAATCGAATGCGTCCGAAAAGTTCGGCGCGGCGCGGAGGAAAACGACTCGTGGTTTCCCGGCGTCCGAGCGACGAATGCGGCTAGAGCGAGCGATCGCGGCGAGGTGGGCCGGGCGGGGAGGGGCCCACCTGAGCCGGCGCCACGTGCCCGCTGGGGCGACCGCGCCCGCGCACGCGCCCGCTGCCGCTTATGGTAGAGTGACGCGAAGAATTCACTTTTCACAGAGATGTTTCGGCTGTGATAAAGTGTTGCTTATTCTACAAGAACTTTAACGCAACGTAATTTTTCAAATATTATGATAAAAATATGTTCATGATTTTATACATTTTCTTTGAGGGTAATGTAGAGCCTCTACAATTTAGGTAGAGACGGTTTGTTGGGTTACGATACAAAATTATATCATAGTGTTTATTTGTTCATCATTCTCAATTTAGAAAAGTGGGAGACACACTGAACATAGGAGTAACAAGTTACTCCTAACTAGTGTAGAAATAAAAAAAGCGCCTGATTATAAACTCTTTGTGCTCTTAATAGTTTTCCGAATATTTTTTTTTTATATTTTTACTTACAACAATGATGACAAATATATAAATGTTTTAGAAATAAAAAGGCGAGGGAGTTTAAAAGAGAACGGAAAACGATTTTTTCCAAACATAAAACAGTCTTCGGTTTATGGCTTTTTAGATGATTGATTGAATAAATCTTACTAGACAATTTTTTTTATGTCTCAATTTCTAAAGATTAAGCAAAAGCGTGCTGGCGAAAAAGATATTAGGATAGGTACGATGCTAAGAAATGAAAGAGTGAATTGAAGGTATCCGAATTATTTTTCCCGAATGTTTAATTTGCCAACTATTTAATTTCCCAACTCTTCGATTTTCTCCGAAACCATTTTTTTTCTCAGTGTATTGTCTTATGGTTTTATAGAATACAGTAGGCTAGGTTAAGTTTGTTTTATGAAAGCTCTGAAAAAAATATGGTTTCAGAAAAAATCGTGAGTTGGAAGATGAAAAATTTGGGAAAAAATGCAGAGAAAGGCAGAGAACTGTAAATTGAATTATAATGGTTGAATGAAATTATCTGGGGCCACGGCAGTGCCCCCGCCAAGTCGAGCAAAACAAAGGCACGGCCGTACCATCCTTTTCTCGAAGCCATTCAGGCCAAATTCAACCTCCTGAAATTTTGTGCTGGCCAGAGCTAGAACTCTGATTTTCAGGTATATATAGGGCATAATAAGACTTCAGTATATTCTCAATAACATTCAATTTGAACGTGTAGTTTAAGAACACGTCAAAGTTCCTTAGTTTTGTCACTGACTGACTGATGATCATCATATTCTAAGGTACTTCTAGCAGACCCACAGTTCTATGGATACCCCCCCCCCCCCCCCCCTACCTCCCGGTACTGACTTGGTTTCTCAAAACTTTTTTGTTGTAATAATGTTTGCTTGAGGAGCTATAGAAGCACGTCTGATGTCAAATAACCTAACAGTTGCCATATATGGTATCTTGGCTTCACGTCGAATGATTCTGGTCATGTACTAGAGTAGTAGCCTAGCGTCAATAGCAATTTCTGACTGCATTCTTGACCTGCCCAGTTTTAGTAGACGGGTACTTGGCCTTAGTTCTTTATGTTTACTATTCCTTGGCCTTGATACCTACAAATCTATTTTAATTGTGATATAAGATGAATACTAAGAGGATCAACGAGAAAACGCTCCAGCGTCATGGACCTTATAGAAGGGGTTTCCTTTCTATCGTTTTACTTTTAGTTTTAATTGTCTAGAATAGTTTTGTAGGTAGGTAATGTATGTAATCGACGTTTATGTGAAATAAAATTCCCACCGGATCAGTCATTGTTTCCAAATCCGGATAAAAATATACACAAGCTTACGCTAATTAAATTTATTTGAGTTACTTAATTGTGGTGTTGTACTTATTCCTTCTTTCAGGTCCATTGGTTGCAGAAGTACAAGCGAAGTGGTTTTTTGACAACTTCAACTCTTTTTGTATAAGTTCATCACCATCAGCAACTTACCACTAGTCCACTGCTGGTTACCTAAATCTTCTTATGAATACTACACGGGTACCTATATCATGCACTCCTTTTACTCAATTATCGGCATCTGGGATATTTCAAGATGAGGTCGCTCACAACTCTAGTCACTTAAAAGTCTTTCGCAAGTTAAGACCTCCAATCATTCAAGGTCGTCATCGTACTGAAGACCCTAAATTTGTTGGTTGCAATGTAATGTTTGGTCGAACATTTCTCACACTAAAACCGCAGATTTTATAATTATAACCAAACCTATCCATAACTGCTATTACAAAAAAAAACTGAAATATAGTAATGAAACACTGTTATTGCTAAGGCAAGAAAGTTACAGCGGAAGATTTTTTCGACCAAATTATAATTTGATCAATGTCTGATCAAATTATAATTTGGGGCAAACAATTATAGACCCAGCAGTTACTGTCCCAAGGGAACTATATGTACCGAGATATCTAGCCCGCAGCTCGCCCGCGAATCGCAAGTGTGATAAGATATATCAATCCAGGATTTGGTCTACTTGCATGTCAAATTACAGGTCAATCCATCCAGTCGTTACCCGTTAGTTCTCTGCGACTAAACAGTCGCACCAATAGCATCATTACCATCGCCACATTATGGATGAGAGCTCCCTATAAATTATAGAGTCGTTTTCGGTTATCTTGTAGAAGTCGCGTGCTTCTGTTATTTTTATCATAATGATCCTGATTGCTTTTATAAAACGGCCAATAATAGTGGCGATGGTAATGAAGCAAGCAAAACGGTAAAAAAACGCAGAGAACTACCCCCCGTTATTTAGTAACGAACATCCAAATATCCAAACATCTTCACAAACTTTCGCATTTATAATATTAGTAGGATAGGATACGAACAGGCTCCCTTGATGCGCAACTTGGTCTCCAAGTGAAAATTAAACCTTCTAGAATATACTCCATCAATCTGAAGTCAGCATAGTCAATGAAATATGGAAACCACTATTGCGGTACTAGGTAACTACCTCAGTGGCGAGGTGTAAAAGATATCCTTGGGCAAGCCGGTGCAGATTTGGCGCACATTTTCCTTGAGAGCTGTAGAATAAGGTGCTCAAATGCCTGATATTAGGTAAGCCGGTAGGAATTGAGCTGTCCGGACGCCACGCTAGTGCTACCTAAGTACTACTAATGTAGAAACTGAAAAACCGACAGCCTAAACTCCCATTAGCTCGATCACACACTCTACATAAGGAAAGTTTCACCTAGGGCGTGCAAAACCGGAATTTTTTAGTATGCCAGTACTGGGAATTCCCGGTTTTCTCATACTTAAATTTCCCGGTTCTGCACGCTCTAGTTTCAAGCAATCCCGCTCACTAAAAAAGGAACTGAAATATAAGGTTTGAGGTACAGGTCGATTCACGAAAGCTGGCGCGAGATTTGACAGAATTTCTATGAAAATAGCTGTCACTCAGTACAAATCTCGCGCCAGCTTTCGTGAATCGACCTGTACTATTAGTTCATGTTGAGAAGATACGTCCAAGTGTCTTCTTCCAATGGTCAAATTTCATATCAGAGGTTTGCTATAACTTTGTACAATTAGTAATAAAAGGAACCAATATGACCTACAGAGACTCTATTGTCAGGGGGATAAGGTTTTAGCTGATCGAGTTCAACGTATTACTGTACTCATTGTATTCAAAATAAAACGTTAACCCAGCTAATTATAATTACATGTAAAAGTTTCACAGTGAACGGCCGCCGTCACATCCGTCATAGCGCCGCTTAGTACCGGTCGCGGGCCGCGGACGACTCCCATGCATCAGCAATGACGTACGACGTACGATGAGGCATAAAAATTACCTCAGCGCTGAAATGAATTATTTAAAACGCATCTATTTTAAAAACAGATGTTTTGTAACGGTTGTATTGTTGTGGCATTGTAAATATAGAAAATATTATTGCAAATGAATTATGACTATGCAGTTGATACCAAGTTTTGTGAAAACTTAATTCACATTTCATAGTGAAATTTTGAATGTAGCTGTTTTATTCTAACATATGAATATATTGCTACCTATTACCTAAAGAATCCCCTCATAAACAAATAATTATCTTAGAAATATTTAATACTTCAGTACTTTTTTATGCTTCATTGTAAAATTAAAAATAGGTACCTAACTGAAATGTAAAGCGAGTAGGTATTAAGTGAAAGCCTGAAGAAAAAGTCAGAAATTAGATAGAATTATTTAGATAAAAAGTTTTAGAAGGAACACCGGGCAATATGTATACATGATATTTTTTTATACTGTTTCTCTTATCCCAGGCAAAATAAACTGGATATGTTTTTTTATCCCGACCTCACCTTATAAGTATTGAATACAGAAAAAAAATTGAACCGACATCTTGTATTAATACACTCACGGACGATGAATTCGGGTCATTTTCATGTAATTGTTCATAGAAAATGACCCCAATTCAATTTCCGTGAGTGTAATTTCAGACCGATAGAGTAATTAACTTCATCTGAAAATCATGGTAGTAATATATCATAATTGCCAAAAAATAATAAAAGTTGCAAAGTTCGACAAAATTAGTACACTTGTTCATATGTATTTTCAAAACAATCTAATAAATCGATAAGACTTTAAAATACGCGAGAATTTACGCATGGGACTTGAAATATGGGGTTGTAGATTGGCCTAAAGAGCACCAATTTCGCCATATAATCTGGTCAAACTCGTACGTCACTTGTTCATGTTTAACTAGCTCCTAATTATTTTTTGTCAGTTGGCTAGGTCACCTAGAGATTACGGTGGACGATCGTAAATTGAAGAGAGCGTATGCGTAGGCGAGCGAGTAGATCAACGGCCTTTGATTGGTCGCTCAAGATATCCCTGGAGCGACGAAGTCTATCTACAAATTCAAAACACTAAACTAGCGTGAATTGAAGTAAAATAGCGCAGAACGGCGATCTTATGCGTAAGGTCCTCCTTGGGTCACTGCCCCAATGTAATGAGAGTTAATAAAAAATATACAGCTTGAAATGAGTTTTATGATAACAAATCCGTGAAAATACGCAGACGGATGTGTCTAAAAGTTGATTGACCTAAAAACCCAGACAATCTGGTCATAGGCCGCTCATTCACGTGGGCCATAGTCACGTTGCCCAGTGTTGCTTGGGTACTAATTGGCCCATTGGTTTAATTAGCTCCTAATTATATACAGCTCGAAACGAGTGCGAGACGAATGCCAGCCCATTAGAGCATTAACGGCCGTGCGACTGTTTAGATTTATTCTTATGGACAAGCTTTTAATAGATTTGTAGAGTGTTTTTAAAACGATTAAAACGATGTACCTGTGCATATTCATATGTTTTAGTTGAATGGTATTTATGAAGACCCAAGATTATCTTTAAAAAATATACCTAGTTATGCTAAACTTAAAGTTAAATAAAATTATTATTAATAGAACAATGGTCAAAGGTCTAAATGCCTTTCGTACATTACGAAAAATGCTTTCTCATTTTTCCTGAATTTGGCCTTTGATTTACTAGTACCTAGCAGTGGCGTGGCGCAAAAGATATCTTTGGGCAACATTTTTCTTAAGAGCTGTAGAATAAGGTGCTCAAATGCCTGATATTAGGCAAGCCGGTAGGAATCGAGTTCTATGGACACCACGCTACTGGTACCTAGGCATCCATCCACATACCTAATGTTTCTGGAACATCAACTTCACGTGAATCACACTGATACCTAATCATAAAACCTTGACGGTTTTTAGCAAAAGGACTTTCGAAAATACACTCACGGACAATGAATTCGGGTTATTTTCTATGAACAATTATATAGAAAATGACCCGAATTCATTGTTCGTCAGTGTAATAGGTGTAGCTTGCTCACATTTGCCGGCAATTACCTACAACACTATGTCGTCAATACGTTGTAAATGCCCTCCGCACCCACATACTGACTTAGTAGCCTCTAAGATTCGGGAGTCACAAATCCGAAGGGACCCTGCCCCATAGAGCAAACTCAAACCCCATGGGCCATTAAATTTATTACAACATAATAATCAACAGGTCACGCGACAACACATGTTGGCAACATAACTCACCTGACTCCAACATAATTTACGACCTAGGGTGACTTCATCCCTCCTTCACACTCCCAGCCAAGGAGAGTAAGACAAAAAAAACTGGATATTTATAAATCGTTTATGGTCTTTTAATTATGTATGTTTGTTAGAAAGGGTTTTTTTATAGTTTTTTGATATTGGATTTGGAATGAAGGAATGCTAATAAATTATGGTAGATGGTGCGGTCTGATAGGATTCGGTTACTAGTTGATTTTTTACGTGCCAAAGGTGCTCCTGAAAAGGGATTAGTCATGGAAAAAAAAACTGTTTATGAATCATAGAATGACCAAGAATACGTGGGCAAAGAATTAATTACATAGAATTTCTGACTGTCTCTTACAGAATCGGTTATTAAATTCAGTGATTTCTGACCATTTTCAATTGATTTTCTTGGCATTGTTATTTTGCATTTGCATTACCTATGTAGGTGCTACCTGGTGAGATCTACTCATACTCATACTCATACTCATACTCATTCATTGATAATATTATAAAATATTACATGTCAAGGTCAGCCAAATGCAAGCTGGATACCCACATGGGATTGTGAGAACCAACCGATCATTATTTATTCCTACTCTACTTAAGGCTTCTCACTCATTGTTCCTCTTTCTTAGGCTAAAGAGCATGTTTGATATTTATAGTAATGTTGAACTCCAGGTGCTAGTCTGACACTGTAGGTAAAATATAATTTTACTTAAAGAGTACCTAATAACTTAAGTCATGGCTTCAATGGTAGGGTAATTAAAGTAACTGTTGTTGATCAAAGTCAGATCCTATCTACAGAGGGGGTATTTGTCTGTAAGTTTTAGTTTTCATAATACGACAGAACGATAAATTCATAACTTCGGAACCTACATTATTCAGATGTCCTCTTAGCAAGGTTCAAATGTAATGAGAACCTACTCACCACAGTCAAACCTTGCTAGAGGTTCCTACCTATCTTACTTACCAAACATGCTTAAAGAACTAACTATATGGTCGCTATTAGAGTTTATCGATGTTTCCTATCCTGTTCTCCTTGCTACTCGTTAATATTGCGAAGGACTGAAAAGGATACTCACCCTAACTAAAATTACTCTAGCCGTGTCGAGCTTTCAGACAAACTGGGAGAGCACTTGTTTTTTTTCCTGGACTATTTGCGTGCCTCTTCTGGGCAAAGTCCTCCCCTTTTTTCCACCACTCGTCCCTCTTCAATGCTTCTGTCACCCGATTTGAAATGAGTTCAGGTCATCCTGCCGTCTCCTTTGAGTCTGCCTCTGCTCCAATAGGGATTTATTCGGTGATCGAAGTGAAGTGTAGGAAATCTTACAGCTAAATTGTTTGATTTCGTAATAGTACTTATATTAGTCACCAAAGAATACAGAATTTGCCAAATTGCAGGGGGTTGGAGTCTGTAAACATCCAGTCACTCTCATACTTACTTATCAGAATGTGACGGTTGCTTTATCATTTATTTATCGATTGACAAAGCCTATCATAGTTTACTGGAGCTTTCTTTGTTACCGCCTTCCTCAGGAAGTGGGATTTTCTCACATAACGGGCAGAGAAAGGCCATCACTTTCGGCTTCTCTTCTTCTCTGTCGTTTCACTCTTGGCACAGCGGTCGTGATCACACTGAAGCGTCCACATCGGTGGTAGAGACTGACACAGATCTCCCGCTATCTCTCCCTGTTGGCAGACTGTCTGGCACAGTCAGATATGCGGTTTCATACAGCGGCTTTCTTTTGATCAGTCTAGAGCATGGTGACCTAGCGCGCGATCTGGTTCCCTCCACTTTTCCCTGTACAACCAACCGCTCCAAGTTATGGCCTGGGGTGATGTAACACATGTTAAGCACTTTAACAGTTCTTAATAAACGAATGTTATAAAGTCATGGTTTTTTTAGGTACTTCCCTGTCTAGTAGATAGATAAGCTGCACCATCTTTTGTTACTTAGATATAATCGTATATACCTACCCGCCTATATGCACGATCACAGTAGGGCCATAGTTCGCGATGGGCTATCCGTTAGCATCCAATACTACATACTTAGACTATTCATACTACGGAATATCTACCAAGAAGTGCTGGATGGCAGACAGTCTGAGGTTGGCTAAGAACTTACCTAGTGAGGAAGCGCCCTTACAATCACGGTTTTGTAGACGACTAAAATTGCTTTAATTATAAAAAAAGTAGATTGTTATGTTAACTTTTTCAATTTACTTACATAAAATATAAGAAAAAATTAACTGTTATTGTCTTAATATGCTTGCTTGGTATACTAATGACCTTAACCTTATAAAGTTTTTTCATAAAAATGTTAGGGAGATATATTAAGGACAATTTATTGTATTAAAACGTTACATACATTCCTAATAACGAATGATGCGCCTAAATTTGATTCTATAAAACGCTGCTCTATAAATTATGTCAACTAAACTTAGTATATCTATCCATATAAATTGCTCTACTTGAAGCAATTTTCACTTATGCCTCCATAGTATTCAAAGTATGTTGATACATTACAAAGATAACAAAAACTTCCATAACATTCAACAAAGTTAAATATTATTGCAAATTCAAGCCAAGTCGAACCGTTTAATATTAAATTTTCTTTACATAAAAACCTTGAACTTAATTTCATACTCACGCCTTGCATTTTACCTATAAAGATGCCCGTGTCAAAGAAATTCGTGATTCCATATAATAATACATAATTACTTAATCCATTGTAATGCAACACTTAATTTGCAAATGAATAAAAATTTGCATCTAATCGTAAAGAACGTTCTGTCTCTATCGCGCCTTTAAATACGCCATACATTAGAGTGAGACGGAGGGTGCGTTCATGTTGCGTTGCATTGGGAGCATGCCTATTGCAACGCCGGGGGGCGGGGCTTGTTGCGTGCGATCCGGCGCAGCGATTGGAGGATACAAGTTGTGAAAGTGGGGTGTCAATGTGCTTCGTAAACTTGGCAGAAGTTTTTAGTTGGAAACTTAAGGAATTATACAAATTTTCTTTTTTGATCCATCTTGAAGACGGGATTAGAATATATGAATTTTTATAAGTTGTGTTTTGTTGTTGAACTTTCTACGGAATGTAGAGAATTAAAGATGATTCATAATTTAAAAAAAAAACATTATTATCCTTTTACTGGGCCAGTCGGTTCAAAATAAAATGTTTTGCTATATTTTCGGCACAATTATACTAGCTCCGGTAGATAAGGGAAAGTAGGGCGAAATGAAGGCTAAAATTTTAGGTATAATTCTTGTCACATGTCCTTAGTTGCATTTTCAAATGTTTTTGATAGGATAATTCTAATTAGAAAAGTGTTTTCATTTGTCAATAGGTAAGTTTGATGCTTTCATAAGAGATCTTATAGATCCAACATCAGTCTTAGTGGTCATGAAACATGAAATTGGTACTAGATTGGTAGTAGTACCTAGTAGGTAGTACTAGTACCTATTGGTATGGAGTTTTGAACATGGCATTAAAATAAATACTGTATTTTTTTCAAAGGTCATTAAAATTTTCACAAATATGATTGAACATTAAATGTCTCAATAGTTTTTACTAAATTTTATAATGTCGGATTTTTTTAGATTAACTACAAAAATTTCACAAATTTTGTAAATTTTCTGAAAGTAACAGACCTACTACAAATTTTTTAAAACCTGTGGATTTTCCTAATGAGACTACTCTTCTTATCACACTTTTGAGAATCCTTGTAGATAAATTTCCTTTGATCGCGAAAAATCACAGATAGTTACCTACCTTAAATCCTGTTTTATTATATTAATGAACTAAAATTGTTAAAAATTTAAATCAGTACTTTCCCTTAATTCACCAAACTCAAGAAGTCACGTTTATTAAAACCTGTGAACAAAGTACCTCAATGTAACTAACCACCAAAAGCTACCACAAATTTCTGAAAACTGCAAATTTCTCCAACATAGGTAACAATACAAGTTCCTAAAGGTGATTTTCCACCGGCAGGGCGAGACGAGACACGACGCGGATTGAATTGAAATTTGTATGAAATTTTCAATCCAATCCAATCGCTAGGAGAGGATTGAACATTTCATACATATTTCAATTCAATCCGCGTCCCGTCTCGTCTCGCCCTGCCGGTGGAAAACCACCTTAATAACTGTGAAAATAATTCCGTCATGTCTTTCCCTGGCGGAGTCCAGCTGAATGGCAATGCTGATCCTTTGTGCTAGGAAGAAGCCAGTCCTCTGGTCACCCGATACTTCGCTGAAAACTTGAGAACTTCCTCAAGGAACCCACAAAATTTCGTTAATCCTAGGTACAAACTTTGTCAAGGTAATTGAACTAGGTATAACTTTTAAAACCTATGGAGATTATTAAGCAAGCAAGGTCTTTCTGGACTCAAGGCAACAAAGCTTGATATTTATGACCCTTTCAAATGTAGGCTCTATTGTCATCAACAGGGTTTTTTTTATAGGTATTGTTAGTGTTTCAATTTGCCTGCCAAGTGCAAGAAATTACGACATATTCCTAATTATTACTTTCTTTGGAGAAGGTATGTCCTATCCGATAGTGCACGTCTTATGACCAATTCATTGTCCAAGGCTCTGTTGTGATAAACAGGATTTTCTTATTGTTGTTGCCAAGTGCTACAGAAATTACCTACGACATATTGTAGAGGCTCTACAGAAGAATTGTGAATATAATTCAAATAACTCTCGGTGTTTAAATAAAATATATTGATTCAGTTAGATGAGAGCGACACAAATAAAAACATCTTGTATTCTTTCGGAAATAATATAGTCTAAATTTACCAGTATGTGTTTTCCTTCTATAAACTCCCATAACACCCCCTTACAATATCAGTACCCCTCAATCATTATGTTCTTGAAAGAAGGCATAGGTACCCATGTCCGACAGTGCACGTCTTCTGATTGATGATACATATATTCCAATAGATACCTACCTTGAACCCTTCAAGTTCCAAAATCCAATTAGAACCAATAAGGGCAGGTACCTACAGGAATCATAGGAGAGCTCGAGGATGCACCTTGCTACTGTATCGTGGATTAGTTCGGCCAATCTCATATTAGACTTAACTGCTTTAATAAAGTTTCATAACTAGATGTTTTAAAACCTTAGGTTAAATTAACTTTTTTGTTATGAATCTATAAATGCGATTAACTTTTCCAATCTAAACTGCGTTAACTCGCTGGTATTATTGGTCATTTTCTTATATTTTCAGATCACTTTATGTGTACCACCACAGTATCACCACGGTTGTCCCAACTCAGAACAAGCGTCAGACTACGTAAAATGAATCGCACTATATAAAGTGGTCAGAAAAAATAAGAAAATACCAATAAGATCAGTGTGAGCTATCGTAGTTTGAATGGGTAAAGGTACAAAGGTAATTTAAAATATTATTACAAGTCATCGTTATAAAATTGATAAAAAGCAAATTAATAAAAAATATAGTTCATTCATTTTATTTTAGCAGAACTAAGTCTAATTGGTACCTATTCGAATCATCTAGTGAGAAAACATCTGTAAATTATTATGAGAAATTACCTATGGCTATACTGCCGTCATAACGTAAAAAGACACAACTAACATTTTTTTTCGACATCAAGATTTTTACATATTCGGAATCAGTAAATTTCGCTGATTCCGAATATGTATATAACTCAGTGTCGAAAAAAAATGTTAGTTGTGTCTTTTTACGTTATGACGGCAGTATAGCTATTAAGTATAACTAGTATAAGTAGGATGGTTACACCTTGAAGGATGTTGTATCAATAATCTGGACTCTGTATATTGCTGTACAGGACACTGTTTTATTTTCTGTAAGATAGCAGCACTGGTCACGCTCACGCGCCATTCATTATAGGACCTGAAAGATTTCCAGGTTCTTGTGATATTTCTGCTTAGAAAATCAATCGCTCATGCCCAAAATACCGCATTCCCAAAATACCAATGAAATGAAATGAAAATTTATTTGCTTGAGACATGACAGTAGTTTGATGGTATTTTAACAATAAGGTAAGCATATCTCGCCAAACAACCAGATTCTCGATTTATCAGATTCCTGTCTGCACATTCCTGTTACATTGGATTATAAAATCGTAGGTTACTCAAGGATCTAAATGATTTTGTTGGATGTATTATTTTGGGAATCTGGTATACGGAGAATCTGGTATTTTAAGAATGCGGTATTTTGGGAATGAGCAAAATCAATGCACTGTTTAGGAAGGTGGGTACCACTAAGCTGTGTCCTACCATCGCACTTTGCTTTCAACTAATTTAAAAAAAATGGATTTTTTTACTTCCATTGAAAGGCTTTTCTTATAAGGTTATGATAAGGGAGTCGTTGAGGATTTAAGAGAAGTCCTCAAAAATTACCTAACCTACAAAATGACATGTATGTTTTTTTTCTTGTTAAATAGGTAGGCAATTATAATAGAACAAGGTGCAAAATATATAGGTACTATCTTTAACATTGACTACCTATATCCGTCAAGCAATCGAAATGGCAACTGACACCAATCAATAAAAAAAAAACATTTATTTGCAAGGTAAGATCTAATTAAACAAGTCAGCCTAAAACAACTTGCTAAATTACACGACAGATGGCGATAGATGTTGATAATTTGTAAAGTTACTGAGGTCATGGCTACTGCATTGATTTAAAAACAACTACTGTGTGGTTCTATTTTGGTGAAATTGTGTACAAGTAACAAAAAATCGGGGCGCTAATTGCATTTTTTGGTTTTAGCGCCATTCAACCAACTGCAATAAAGAGTCGCACTACACAGCGTGCTAGAGGTAGGTACAGGTCATTACAGAAAGTATGTCTCTATTTATTTGAGCCTAAAAAGTGTTTCATCATTTTAATTTTACCTTTAGATTCAGCTGAGTATCGATAATATTTTATGGACACTTATATGGGGCGAGAACTGTGTGCGTGTGGATTGAGTGAGCACCCTTCTGAAATAAAATAAAACATCCTGTTCATTTAGTAAAAGTTCTAAAACAATTGTAAAACTAAATCTCTGTATTTGTAAAAAGATAAATCAAAAGATATAACCTTTAACGTGTGCTCACTCAGTTCTCACAAACTACCAACGAAATCAGGGAATGTATTCATTTAACATATAATATTTATATACGAATCTTTAGTAAAACCTATGCTAACTTACCTTTATAATTTGTAGATCACCTCGTAACGTATTTAAGATTTTACAAATAATTTCTTATGCTCACTCAATCCGCACACTTTCGAAAACCCGATTTCTGATGAAAAAACTGAAGATTTAAACTGCTATATATGTGTATAGTTTAGTAAAACTAATCTGGGAATTTGTATAATACAAAACGAACCACTAACGTGGCAGGTTTTTGGATAATAAATGTTTGTGAATGCTCACTCAGTCCACACGTTTCAAGTAAGTTAAAAATGTAATTATCTCAATATTTGTAGTATTACATAAACTATAAATTACTTCAACTTTTAGTAAAATTTTTTACTAAATATCCACCATCTAATATTTTATATTCGTTGTCTGTTTTTAAAGATATTCAATTGCAATTGTTCTAATGTAAGTAGATCGATTAGATTGACCACACTTCATTATATTATGGTCATATCCAAAATACAGTTCATTTAAAAAAAATATGAGATCAAAAAGGTTACTACCCCTGGTACGTCACTTTGACATTGAAAAATATTTTATTTTTATTTTTTGATCTCGGATTAAATCTTTTACAGTGAATGAAAGGTAATAATTACGGATCAGGTAACTCTTAATTGTAATAAGTATGTACTAACCTAATCAAAACAATTGTTTACTTTAAAATTTAATTCATGGATATGACCATAATATAATAAAGTGTGGTCAACCTAATCGATCTACTTACATTAGAACAATTGCAATTGAATATCTTTAAAAACAGACAACGAATATAAAATATTAGATGGTGGATATTTAGTAAAAATTTTTACTAAAAGTTGAAGTAATTTATAGTTTATGTAATACTACAAATATTGAGATATTTACATTTTTAACTTACTTGTAACGTGTGGACTGAGTGAGCATTAACAAACATTTATTATCCAAAAACCTGCCACGTTAGTGGTTCGTTTTGTATTTTACAAATTCCCAGATTAGTTTTACTAAACTATACACATATATAGCAGTTTAAATCTTCAGTTTTTTCATCAGAAATCGGGTTTTCGAATGTGTGCGGATTGAGTGAGCATAAGAAATTATTTGTAAAATCTTAAATACGTTACTAGGTGATCTACAAATTATAAAGGTAAGTTAGCACAGGTTTTACTAAAAATTCGTATATAAATATTATATGTTAAATGAATACATTCCCTGATTTCGTTGGTAGTTTGTGAGAACTGAGTGAGCACACGTTAAAGGTTATATCTTTTGATTTATCTTTTTACAAATACAGAGATTTAGTTTTACAATTGCTTTAGAACTTTTACTAAATGAACAGGATGTTTTTTTTTATTTCAGAAGGGTGCTCACTCAATCCACACGCACACGCGAGAACTTGTATGCGATTTTCATTTCATTGCGGCGATTAATCGATCAACTGTACTCATCGTACTCAGGTAGTCCGCAATGAAGTCAAACTCGCATATTACACTTCATTTTACTGCCGCAGTAGTGCAGTGGGGGCAGCACTTAAACTAAAATACCTTTATAAGACGCACCAAGAGAGGGCGCTAATCTCAACTCCAAAGACATTTTTCTATTGTTTACAGGTAGATTAGACCGCCATGCTTAGAAACTCAATATGCTCATTTTCATTTTGCAAGTTACTTAGGTTTTTGTTGTAGAATAGCTTTTTTTCTAGAGCTCGAATGTAAGCTAAACAAGGAGTGCAATGGTGTAGCTATGTTATTTCTATGTTTGGCCCTACAGCTCATACTATAGTACATTACACAACTAGGGTGGTAATAATAAGAAAGGCCGAGATCGCAGAAGTTTGCGGCCCGAGCTGCAAGCGAGGGACGCAAATATGTGATCGAGGGCTTTCTTTATTACCTCCCGTGTTTTGTACATCATTTTCCGTACGCGCAGCGTGCGGAAAAAGCCTCTTTATGGCCAGGTGTGGCATAAATGAATGAACGTTTGTGAACGTAATGTTTTTATTATTAAACTAGCATTTACACGAAGCTTCGCTTGCGTTATTCCCATTATTATTCTTAGGGAATTCCTTACCAGGATAAAAAGTAGGTATCCTTTGTTTCGATCCACGACTAGCTTTACTTGTATGCCAAATTTAATCTCAATTTCAAATTTATAATGTAAGCATAATAAGTAGTTGCTTATTATGCTTATATTATAATAGTTACCTGTGTAATAGTGACCTATCTTTACAAATCTCTGTCAATGACATTGGTGGTTTCGTGGTGTGGCGTCGAATGTGGATTTCCAGATCAATTTTATTCCATGACTAGTTGAATTCTGACATGGAACTTTATTTCCGACATCAATTTATAGTATGTCATACTGACAAAATTTGACATCTTTTCTAGTTGAGACACTAAAAAACTACACATAGATACTTACCACTTACCATTCATACAACCATGTAGCGGTGTCCACGAAACCAATGCACTTGGCTCACGTACATACACGTCGCCGATACGTCGTAATAACTGTCTAGAAGTGCAACCTCGCTCGCTACTAAATACAAACAGTGTGGCTAGCTAGAGAGAACTCGCCGCGACTGGTGTGACTTTCGACTTGGGAACTTTTATAATTGGACGTACTTATGCAAACGGGAATCAATCCACACAAAAAAGTCATTGAAATTTCAACTTAACAGTTGAGGTTTTAAGGAATAGAATATCTTATGTGGGTTGGTTCCAGTTTGCATAAGTACGTCCAATTGAAACTAGCTGAGGTGTTTGTGAAGTAACAAATAATCCGTGTCAATACAGCGGTTTTGCGGTCTCATAATTGCTTTCTTAATCATTTAGTTTGATGGCTTTAATTGTGACAATACTACATTATAAATAACGGAGACCTGAATATGTGAACGTGGAGAATCTTAATAAATACACCACATAATTAAGTACTGTATTAAGTATGTGTAATTACTAAGATGCTCCACCTTCATGATTAGTAAAAACTCCACACACACACAAACATTACTCTTTAATGTTATGTTCAATTCTATAATGCTTTAACCAGTACGTGCTTCAAATAATTTACAATTTTCAACAAATACCCAGAACTCCCATTTCCCTGATCCACTTTGAGCAATCAGGGATCAGCGTAAAGTCACGGTGGCCTCGACTATCGAACCTGCTTGCAGGTTTGTAACCCCCCCCCCCCCCTCCCCCACTTGGTCTGATTCCCGAAAAAACCTTTGTTTAGAAAGGACTTGGTGTCGGTTAAAACTCGATTTTTTCGTACTAAAACGAACCGATTGCAATCCCTAATGTTTATGCATACTTACCATACATGTCTTCTGGATACTAACCTTTATGTACTCGACTGTCTGAAATAACTGAACTATGTACCAGTGGCGTGGCGTCAGATATATTCTTAGTAAAGCCGAAGCAGATTTGGATTACTTTTTCTTCAGGAGTATTAGGTAATCCGGTCATGCTTTAAAAAATAGGCAAAAAAAATTGGTTGCCTGTAAAGTCGGTATACGGGCGAAAGTTTTACGTGACAACGACTAACCATGCCCGAGTGGAAGGGACGCGTGCCTCTCACTCGCTCTCATTGTGAGCGCATAACGTGAGCGGAGCGTAACGCAGTTTCTTGAAGTGTCACCCGGCAAACCAATTTATAAGACGTTGTCACGTCAAAAATAGGAATCGGGTTCTATGGACGCCACGCCACTGCTAAGTACCTATATTTATTCATTCGTTTATTTAAAACTATGTAGGTATGTCACTTAAAAGTGGCGTTGCTATCGTGTTGCTCGAATAAACGTCCCAAGTCCACACCAGCCCGGTCTTAAGGAAAGGCGTTTAACACCATTAGTCACGCTGTCACCCCGTGTCAAACGCGAACTCATACCGACTGCGTGTGAACTTATTAACTTTCAGCTATTTCATTACACTTTTTCTGGTCGACTCGGTACTTATAGATGTCTACCGGCAATATGGCATAGTTTGAAATACACAGTTGGGACCGCGTAGGCTATGATTTAATATTTTTGTGGTTTGTAGAGTCGTTAGTCTAAAATAATAAAAATACTCTATCGGGACATTATAGATGTTATGCCGTACGCCAATTTAGCAAAACATAGTGACATTCCTGTATTATCAATTAGTTTTACAACTTCACTATGTGTCTACATTTGAATACACAGTTGACTGCAGAGAAAAGAAACCGTCCAGCCATACATTTTTTTAACGCAGTGGTGTTATTTTTTTCCTAAAACTAACTCCACATTCAAACAATTCAGTGTCCACAATATCTAAAAAGGACAGGACATAATAGTTTTTAAAAACGGTGTCATCAAATTTCTTCGAGACCGGCAACGCATTGGCAATGCATCTAGTGTTGCAAATGTCTATAGGCGGCGGTGACCGCTTTCCATCAGGTGGGCCGTCTGCCTGTTTGCCATTCTATAGCAATAAAAAAAAAAAAAAAAACATACCTAATAATATAACAGTAAACACTTAGAAAATATGCGGCACTCAGGCGACCGATTTCAGTCAGCCGGATCCGAAATGGCCGCGACATCTGTAACCTTTCACAGGCACGGTGCGGTGCTCACTGCGAGCAATATGCATGTGATTCATCTGAATGCAAACCTCGGCCGACTAAAATCGGTCGTATGCATGGCATATAGCGCGCAACTAAAAAAATAAAAAAAGCGTGTAAATAATACATAATTTATAACTTTGCTTATGGGGAAACTGTGACAAAAATAAAATTACATATTTTTTATCGAAGTTATTAAATGCAAAATTGCCAACAATGTATAAAATTCTGTTCCAATATGAAATAAAAAACAATATGTGCAGCATAACTAAATAAAAGAAGAGATTTTTGTAAATATTACGACACGTCGATAGTAAAATAAAAGCTCTTAAAAATATTAACTGGAAATTCTGTAGTTCTTGACTAACCCCTCTCTTGTCCAGGATCTGAAACAATAAATTGCGTAATGTACATGGGCCCCTTTTTTCCGTTCTACGTTTACTAAGTCTAACCGATTAACAGGTAAGTCTGATTTGTAGATATAAAAAAATTCTTCATAAAATTTAAGTGGGTCTGTCATTTATCATTAAAAAACCTTTTTCAGCTGATCAAAAAAATTCATTTTATCAGGTTTTAGAATAATTACTACCCATAAGTAGTAGTAGTAGTAGTATTTATAGTATTTACGTATGGAATTCCAAACAAAGAGACGTAAAAAGAAACTATGCAGCTATTCCAAAGTAATTCAACAGCAAAAAGTTAAACAAGGGTACTCTAATGAGATTTCTCAGTGTCGGGTAAAAAAGCCGGGAAACTTTAAGGGAATTTCCATTGAAAGTTTTGTTTTGTTTGGCCCGTCAATCCGCGGGCCGTAAGGGCGGGTTTACATCGGTCAAGCTACTCATCATTTATTATGTCCAAGTTTTAAAGGGCGAAGTGAAAAATGTAGTTGAAAATAAAGCAGTCGTATGGTGTGCGCTGTGAAAACAATCATAACATATATATCGTAAAATATTGAATTTAAAATAAATCGACTAAACATGTAACAGTACAATATTTGCGGGTAGCGTGTTATGCACTTATGCAGTATTAACTGACAAAGATCTAAACTATCCCACATAAATTAAATTACATCCACAAAGTTCTTAACTTTCTTAAGGCCTTTATATATAAATCTCTAATATGCAAATTATTTACTTTAGTCCGTAAATGTATTTTTTGTAAAAGGTTTTTTGTAAAGTATTTTGACATAATAAGTTCTAAAATTAAATTATTATTTACAATTTTACATCATCATCATAAATTTAAGAGACTTTGCTCTTGTCAGTGGAGTAATCGCCATTCCGTTCTCTTTTCTGCTACCATCTTGAGCTCCTGATACGACGTCACATTGATTTTCTCTTTAGCTTGATTCATAAACACATGCCTCGGTCTTCCTCTGCCTCTTCTTCCTTCTATTTTGCCTTCAATTATGGTTCTTGTATTGTTGTCATGTCGTATCAGGTGCCCCAACATATTTCCTCTTCTATTTTCAATATTCTTCAATAACATTCTCTTTTCGCCTATTAGATGCAAGACATTAAGTAGGTATCATTCCTTTTCTTTTCCATCCAGCTAATACCTTCCATCCTTCGCCAGCACCACATTTTAAACGCATTTAATCTTTCTCCATCCCTATATTTACATATGTATGTATCATATTAGTAATTACTAGTTTAAAATTGTTTTATTATGTTCTGTGTCTTTTGTAATTTATTTTTCTAGTGCTCTAGAAATATTACAAAAAACACATCGAGGAAAATCCATATATTTTCTTAAACCAACACTAGAGGGTTATTTTGTAGAGGGAAATAATTATAGAAAGGGCAACCGAGCCTGTGCGTCTCTCAAACAATGCTAACTTACATTTAGCTGTCAGTCAGAAACAATTTGGAATTTCGTGAGCGCGGAGGGTCGACAGTACGGCGGGAAAATGGAATTTATATAGAGTGGCTAAGCGATCCATTCTGCGAGAGCTAAATATAAACACCACATGTCTCAAACGAATACTCAAATTCCCCGGTCATATCGTCAGCAAGGAAGGACATAACCTGGAACAACTTATGGTCCCTGGCAAGGTTGATGGCAGACGTCCGAGAGGTCGGTCGAAAATACGTATTTGTGAATAATATAGAATGTGGGAAAAACCGCCCGAGTAAAATGTTTTTCAGCGAAAAGATCAAGCAGAGAATAAAGTAGTTGGGAATATATGCGATTGGTAACACATACGATGGGGAATAAACTAAATGGGGAAAAAAGCGATTGGAACTAAAAATAATGGGAAAATAAAAATTTGAGTAATCAAGCTATAGAGCCAAAAAAACGTATATTACATATTATACGTTTTTTTGCCGTTTCTTTTGCTCTTTCGAACAAGCGCATAGTTAAATTTTAACCAAACACGGGCGGCAACCGTGGCAATGGCGATCGGCGGCGACTCACCCCCGCCTGCCCCACTGGTTCGTAATAGACCCACACTTTTGACGTCTCTGGCGTTACCGAAAATGTCTCTGGAGTTATCAAAAAATCGAACTTCTAATAGGATATTTTTCTATTAATTAGGTTTATGAGATGGGGTATTCAACGTTCTAACATACACCATAATTTTAAACATAGACAAACCATTATTTAAAGGCGTTATTTTACAACGAAAACTTAAAGTTGTGGACATCGTCCTGTGGGTTGATTGACCCTTATATAGACAGTCTTTGAAAACTCGTCCCGAAAGTATAGTAATTGTCCGTTCAACTGGGCTAATGCTGTTAACGAATAACACTTTACTGTCTAGTAAATAGAATCTAAAATCTAATGATCTTTCAAGGCAGTTATACTTTTTTGACACTATATTCTCGTTATCCTAATTTGTGGTTTACCTCTCAATGGCATTGTATTCGTTAACAGCATTAGCCCATTTGAACGGACAATTACTATACTGAAAGTTCTATTATTGGCCAGTACCGAAAATCCCGAGGAGGAAGCACTAAATATATATTTGTTATAAATTGGTGTAAATAACCGTGTTATGAAGTTCATAGAACGACTCTTTGTGTTTTAAGTAAATAATTTTAATCATTTTACGGTTATTTGAGTCGGTTGATTTTACAAAAAGAGGGTCATAATTTGCTTCTATGGCATCAATTATGATTCAAATGTGTTTTATTTTATAGCTTGATACATTTTATTTGAGCGAAATGCAATGAAACCTCTCAAAAAGTAAAAAAAAAATTTTAGCAAAAGACGTTTAGTCTTAATTTGACAAATGATGATAGATGGACCTGTACCTACGTCTAGCATAACTGGCCGCGACTTCGTTTCTCGCGCGACTGAGTATCAGCTGTCACTGTCACACTATATTGAGTGGATAGAGGTAGGTAGCATTTGTTGCGCGGCAAAAAGTCGCGTGTCTCAGTTATGCTAGAGGTACTGAATGTCCCAATTGCACGTTCATTCAGATTTTTTGAGACTTCTTATGTCATTTAGCGCAGACAAAATAAGTATATCACACTATAAAATAAAACACATTTTAAACATAATAGAGTGCGACTACGATAACTTTGCAAAGCGGAACATGGCAACACCCCCGTTTAAAATTCAAATTTCTTGGAAAATGTGACTTTGTGGAATGGAGGTGTTGCCATGTTCCACTCTGCAAAGTTATCGTAGTCGCACTCTAGGTGCCGGGGAAGCAAACAATGACTCTCTCTATATTTGTATGGAAAACCGACCAACTCGAATCACTTAAAGTACATATACGTGGTAATTATGACTCTACTCGTAATATGTACCTATTTCGTGCGGTTATCTTGGTATTTAAACAACCGATGCAAAAAAAAACGGTATTATCAGCTCTATAACCCACCCGTAGACAGTTTTCGCTACGGGCCGCTTCCAGCGCCATCTATCATTTCCTCCATCCACTCGCCGGGTTAAACACATAAGTGACATTGACGCCGGCCACCGCCACCGCAACTCGAACTCCCGCAATACCCAATCTATACTTAAATTCATCTAAACCCTAAATAGAATAGGGATCTAGTTAAGTTGGTTGGCGTCCGTTCGGGGCCGAGTCGTATTAAATTATGTTTTAGTCAGGTACAGTTTGATTTGAAATGTGACTGACGATCACCAGAATTGACAAGACTTTTTAAGGATAAAGTTAGTAATATTTCTCCTTTATATGCGAGAGAAGAGTTATTTTCATCGGAATTAAATACGTATTTTACACGCACTTTGAGACTCTTGTTTGCTTTTAATACTGGAAAGACAAGGTCGCTACTCTCAAATCGTATTAGACTGACCCATTTATGAAATGACCTATAACTATAACATTATTAGGGTAATCTGTGCTAGAACTATTAGTCATTTTGACACTGAATGATACCGTAAAACGGCTACCGACAGACATTTAAGTATATCGAAAACGAGTCGCCCGAAGATAAAATGTACATCTATTTCAAAATTAGATATTTAGTGCCAGGAGTATGCACTCAGCCGGCATGAGTGCTAGAAAAGAGATGAAAATCTTAGATCTACAGATATGTATATGAATCAGTGGCGTGGCGTTGAAGAAATCCTTGGGCAAGCCGGAGCAGCTTTGGCTTCAATTTTATTTAAGAGCTCCTGAATTAAGTGCTGATCTGCCTAATACTAGGCAAGCCGATTGGAATCGAGTTATATGGACGCCACGCCGATGATATGAATCAAGGACCTTAAAATAAATAGCCAGACGGAGGCTCGCCAACAGAGAACTGAAGCCATTTCAAATGCGCCGGCTGCTTGTACGTACGAGCCGCACGCACACATCAACTAGTTTTTTTCTATTGCGAGCAGCACACACAGATAGGTAGCCGGCCGATTAGACATGCTGCAGTTCTTTGTTAGTGATGCTCTGTCCGGCTATTTATTTGAAGGTCCTTGATATGAATTGAATTTTTCGAGTTATAGACCAATAGTAATAAGTACCGGACTTTGAACAACTGTTGCTTGACCTCTGCGGTCTGCGACTATGGATTGGTTACGTTACGACAATTAAGTAATCATAAATATGCAAAGCTGAGAAGAAGAACCTATGAAACGATGCATAAAATACCCATACCCATAAATTGTTAAGCAGGTACGTATATGTGTACTCATTAGACGTTATGTACCGTAAAAAATAACCAGCCTCACCAATACTTTTAATGCGGCACCACATTATATGCACAATTATGCCGCCGCAATTTCAGAAGCCTCAGCGGAATTATGTTAAAAGATACATTAAACTTAACAAAATTGAGTCATTATGAATTTCGTGAGGGCGTTAAATTGCAATATTATAATAACAGTCATTATACGGTGGCGCAGAAACGATCAGATCGGTAATCGATGGCCGTACCAGAGAGCGTAATAATAAGACCGGTCGTATTATTGCTTGTGTTTGTTATTCTTGATGACTATTGGTCCACATCGTTCATCTGATATTTGGACGTTTTTCCAAAAAAGTGGCTCATTTTTTAGTTGTAAAAAACTTAAGTTGTAAAAAAGTAAAAATACTTAGAATCATAAATGCTTATGATTTTATAAGGAAATAAAGATGCGTCCCATTCCACTTACTACCTACGTTACTTTTTTGCACGCATTTGTACTGTACCTACCTATGAATGGTTACGGAACAGAATATTCAAGTAAAATTAATTTAAAATAGGCCGGTGGGAGCGGCTTCTATAATGCATAGATATAATAATAGGAATGGCCTTTCTAAACGAATGGCCAGAGATCGCACAAAATCGGGAAAATTGGAAAGAGTGGAGGGAGGCCTTTGCCCAGCAGTGGGCAAAATAATAATGGGCTTATAATAAATAATAATATGCCGGTATGTGTTTTGAACGGTTTTTTTTTATTTGCTCGAACCGTTCAATTAACCGTTTACTTTGTAATCGCATGTAATTGTATAGGATTACAAATTTATGCGTGCAATTGTGACTGAAATTGCAACATTTTTAGGTTTTTTAGGACTTGATAGATTAAAAACTAACTATGTTTAAAATTTGGAGCTTGTGGGTCTGCTAGAAGTACCTTAGAATTATGATGATCAGTCAGTGAATCAGTAAGTCAGTCAGTCAGTCAGTGACAAAACTAAGGAACTTTGACGTAATAGTTCTTAAACTATACGTTCAAATTTGATGTTATTGAGAATATACTTAAGTCTTATTGTGCCCTACATATCGCTGAAAATTCAGGGTTCTAGCTTTAGCCAGCACTAAATTACAGGAGGTTGAAAATGGTCTGAATGGCTTCGAGAAAACGATGGTACGGCCGTGCCTTTGTTTTGCTCGACTTGGCGGGGGCACTGCCGTGCGCCAAAATCTGACGTTAAATTGAGTCATTATTAATTAATTAAAATTTGATGTTTAAATTAATTCGGCACTTAATTTATTTCAAGAAATAAAATATATCGTGCCTGGAAATAGACGAAATATGTGAGTATGTAAATGAAGTCTGGCTTTAATAAATGTTAGACATAGTTTTACATAATGAATGCAAAATTTGCTTTTCTCTGGCTAGACTGATAAAGATTAATGTGTGAATTGAATTTTGAAAATAAAAAATACATTTTTTTTAAGTACAGCGTGTGAAGTTATAACTGGATACTAAATTACTAAAATATAAAATCAAGGTTTTAAGAATCCGAGTTAATTTTAAAGTTGTATCGCTTAGCTTATATAGAAACATAAACTTTATACAAGTGGTTGAATTAAAAGCCACACAAAAGTATATAACGACTGATTAAAAAACAACTCTTGCTAGTTTGCATTTTGAAACGTTTGTATACCGGGTGTTGCCTGTAAAAGGATCAAATTATTAAATCGTAGATTCAACTCGTCAAACAATAAAACTTTCGTTCAACAACTTTTAAAAATTATAAATTCTTTAGATTTTATCTTTTTCATACAAATTAAATAGTATTTTCAATGTATTCTAATTGACGTCGCTTGTCACGCTACAAACATAAAAAACATTGCAATACATTGCGGCTTCAAATAAACTTTAAAGTGTACTAAAAATTAAAACATGAGTTATTTTTAAATGTCGCTGAACAAATGTTGTTCAGTCGGAGGAGTACAATCTACTTTTTAATTATTTGCTCCTAGTACAGGCAACACCTGGTATATTTTAGCGAATGTTATAGAATTTTAGCCCGAACTACCATTTCCACAAAGCAAAACAAAACATTTTAGTTTTATATTACCTAAAGCACCCATCGTGCTGGTCAACAAAAACCTAAAGCTCACCAAAAATTTTAATCGTTTCGACCCTCGGGCCTACATAGCTACATTGATCAGCGGATCTGCTTTCGAACGTCGCCAGTGGAGCGTTCTTGATAAATGATGCCAGAACAATGTGAGTGCAGAATCTTTTGTCAATCGTTTTTGTATGGACTGATGTTTCTGTGACGTGCCTCTGACGTAGGGATTGTGCGCTGATGTGCCTATATGGGCAGGTGCGATCTATGCAATAGGAAACTTTAAGTTTATTGTACCTACTTACATATAATGTGAGAGAAAATACTGATGTCCCAAATCGTCTGCCTGCTGTAAGGAAAACATAAGAAATTTATATATAACATAGATTACTTGTTTTTTTTTTTCAAAGTCGAAAAAGATACAAGAAAACATATTTATAACGAATTTAGTAGAAAACTGTAAGACTTTTTATTCTGCGTCGATACCTTTCCATTTCTTTGTCGGCAGATATAGACTAAGCTAAGCGTCAAAACGATCAGTCAACAAGAACGAACTAGCTATATAAAAGTAAATTAAAAGTGATTAGAAAGAAATTGAATACGGAGAGGTTAACTAAAATCCATATTTAGACATCAAAGCGAACCTATTGAATATCGATGCTTGCAGCGTATTTAAAATTAAAATTAATTATTTATTGCACATAATTACCAATAATTTACGAGTGCCGATAAGGTAATAATCAAAGCGAGCCGCAAAGAGCACGTGGTGACCTTGCCCACTTTAGATAAGAAGCAAGTGTGTTTTTCAGAGCCTCATACGTAACACTTGAAATAGGATAATTGATCACATTCACTGTTGAAATGCGTTACAAAACTAACGAATAAAATTTGCAAAGTGGATATTAATTAATGCAATGTGTTTGCTTGAATGGCCTTCGATTTTAAGTGGATTGATGATATGCCAATAACTCTTATAGATGTATTAATTGGGTTGATGAATTTTACAAAATACTGTCACTGGTTAGGTTAGTCCGCCAATAAGTTCAGACTGTGGGAACGGGAACATACGAATATGCTTATGACGAGTCTTGTAAAAGGCGGAGCAGAGTTTTGTATAGGTAGGTACCTATTGATAAGGATAAGGCTAAGTCGTAATGATAAATCTAAGTTGTTTACCTACTAGGGTGATTGGAGGGTAGGTACATGAATTTGAAACTGCAGATGGGCATTATCATTTTAAAATGTACGGATAGGCGAAACTTAAGCCATGTTTAAATTCCGTCTAACCTGTCAGTCGGTGACGAAATATATGGAGTTTGACACTAATCGTCAGTTTTGTGACGACCTGTTAACTGTCAGTTAAGAGGACACTTTAAATAAAAAAGCCCAGATACTGGATCATAACAATATAATATTTTCATAGCTTGTCTGCAGCCAATACACTTTTGTTTTTGATTCCATAGAATTGAGGTCAATCAAGATGAAAATAAATAATAACAGCCGGTAGGTACGTGGTAAGTTGGTCCCATTCCTAAGCCCTGACGCATTCAAAGCCGATTCCGGATCCAAAGAAACACTATAGTGGTATTCAAATATCCATTAAGAGGTTTCTTTTGATCGGGCCTCAATGAAGGCAGCCTCATTCGACTAGGATTAATTAGAGTCTACATTCAAGCGAACTGCTCAATGTGTGGATGTACCAACGTCTATTTGCGGACGGAGAACAAGAGCGATTCAAACGATAGCTCTTATTACCTCGAAATTAAGGAACAGATTTTAATACTTCTTGATTTAGAGAAGGAAGCGGTAATGTGGCAAAATGTATTGAGGTGTTGTTACTGTATTGATGGTTAGCTCTAAGAAAAGTAACAAAAAAGAAACAATTATGGTTACTTTCGATCCAGTGAACAAAAATGATTCATTTGTAACATAACCTAGAGTCTGGCGGAAAATATACTTAATCGAGGCGAGAGATAAGAATCGAAGTGAATGTAGTTGCCAAGGAACAATATAGATGGCAGTAAATACTTTCCGTATTTGCCTATATCGCTTTGAATGTGTAGGAATACTCAAATTGATGATTCCACGGATAACACATGCTTCATTATCATTTATTTATTTCCTTTAGATAATTAAGAACCAGACATCTAAAACGAGAAACCAAATCACTTACCTGGATAGGTACCTTCTTAACTTTTCAATTTATTCACACTTCGAGGGACATTTATTACCAAAAATTTGTGAAAACTCGGTTGTCTAATTTACATTGAATTTTTAACACAAACTAAATAGAAAATAAAAGAAAAATAACAAAATACGCACTGTGTTCAAGCAGCCATTTTGGAAGAATGTCCACGCAAGCGTACTAAGGGACTACCCCTAAACAAAGGGATGATGGAGCACCCTCTCTGTCTGCCATGTGCAAGTGTGATAGCGACATCTCGTTCACACAATTGTATTGTGATCCTTTATTCAAAAGACTAGAGGGTCGAATTTCTAAAGCAAGGGTCCGATTACTATGAAGTTAGTTGCGGATTTTGTAAACTGTTGCTCGAATGGCCTACCTACATAGCAATATTTTCATAAAGTAAATTCTTATTCTTTCTCTAAAAGTTTTCGAAGTTTTTTTGGAGAGAAACTATAATTCCAATCCAAAACATTAAACATTTCAATAATTAGGTCAACTGCTATTTGGATTCGCGTATTGGGTTGCGTACCAATATTTAATTACAATTAGGTAGGGGAGAGCGGGGCTAAAGTTCCGATTTTTGATTCATAATTTGTTAAGAATACTTGATTTTAGTATTCATATGATGTGATAAAAATCAACTTACATATGTCAATTTGATATTAAGACGGTTAATTTTGGCCATTTATTGTGTTGTTTTTTTATTATATTTTTTTTATTGGCAATAGTCGGAAAGTAACAACTTACCCCGACTTGGGGCAAGTTGTTAACAAGCTGGGGTGAGTTGTTACCATATATGTTAAAGCTGTTTACTTGTGAAATAAAAAACAATAAATGATCCAACCAAGTTTGATTATTTAAGTAGTAATCAAAAATTTCGTACGAATCCTGAGATAAACATTCGTAAGTCATAACAAGTAACTATAATTTGTATTCGAACAATGATTAACCAATTGGGAATAAACAGTTTAGCAATTGACTTGTAGCTAATCAGCTTTTTCAGTGTTTAACCATATAGCTTCGTCTTAGGCTGAAAATATCAATCATATTGCAGTCCTAGGCAGAAAATATATATTATATATTTCTATTATAATAATTAATCATCAGAAGATATATCAGAATCACTGGTTTACCTTATTTTCCTATTCTTCAGTAAATACCAATCTTACTTTTTTGTAGCCAATCGCGATATTTTCTACTATATGACAAATAATTAATTCTTTAGTAAAAGGTTTTATTTTTTTGCGTCTTTGACTAGGTATTGAATTTGCTGCTCTTTGCATCAACTCCAGTGGGCAGTGACACAGAACTTCGTGTTGATTTTCGGCTATAAGTCTACTGCTACAAAATAAATTTTAGCAATATTCTACATTCCATTGTTTGTACAAATGAATTGAGCGGCCTCGGAACAACTTGCCCTCGATAAAAGGAATGCCTCAATCATTCGTGTTGAAAAAAAGCCAGATAAAGATTAGGTTACGAAACATAGGCACATAATTTACGGATAGTGTACCAAAAAAGTGGATAAATCCTTACATTGAAGCACTAAAATACTAATGGCTAATCGTTGAAATTCGGAAGATAGACCAACGGAACGGAATACGAAAATATTTACTAACGTGAACCAGCTATACACGTGCAGCCCTCGCGGAGTTATTTCAATCGGAACAACTTACCCCGGTAACTTTTAGCCCCGCTCTCCCTACTTTAATTTTCATATTAAAATAATAAAAGCCGGACAATTGCGAGTCGGACTCGCCCACCAAGGGTTCCGTACATGGAATGATGGGCAGAAATGTACGGCACCCAGCCCCATCACCAATACAATTATACTCGTAACGGATGTAGATTTATTGACGACAGCATTTTGCTTTAATTGTTATTAAGACCACTAACGGCGCGACATTTTCAAAAGGCCCTCTGGGAAAAAAAGTTTGGACACATGTCCAATCATCTTTCCTCTCCGGCTCTGGATTGTTTTCCTGAGAACCTCTTCAATGGTCTTTCTTTCCGCCCAGCTAATTCTTTCCATCCTCCTCCAGCACCACATCTCAAAAGCTTCCAGCTTTTCTCAATCCTTCTGTGTCAGTGTCCACGTCTCACTGCCATTCAAAGCGATGCTCAGATGTACACCTTAATTAATCTTAGCGTATGGAACTAACTAAAAACGAACGGAGTTGGTTTGAGAATTATTTCAAGCGTTGCACTGTGTGGCCAAAAAGCGCACGACCGTTCGTTATAAGTAGAAATGTTTAGGGGAGACCTATATTCACAAGTGGACGTCTAAGATTTAAATAATGATTAATGGTGATTGTGCTACATAGTTAAAAATTACCTATATTAGAATAATAATCTCGGATAATGAATAAAAAAAGTAGTTTATTTCTGCAAATAGGCCCTCAAGGGCTCTTTTACATGTCTAATTCTATTTTCTTTTGGCGCTTCGGGTGAGAAGAAGCGCCGGAAGAAGCTCATCTGTTTCTTTTTTTTTTAAATGTTTGAATGTATTTAATTTATTATATTTAAAATGTATTATTATTAAAATCCTAAAAACATAGCAATGACACCATATTACCAAAAAGGCAAGCTTTGCTGAGTCATTCTTGCATAAGACTATTAGTTGTCACCTACGCAGCATTACAAAAACTCACAATTTAAGTAGCTAAACCTTTAACAGGATTATTCAGCAAAATATCCAAAGCCGACAGTCAAAACATGTCAAAATTACCGTCAACATTTGCACATTCACAATCCCTAGAGAGCATTGAACTTGCAGTGCTTAAAACCCTTTCCTATTGCCGCAAGGGATACCGTGGTAAAAGTAGCCTTGCCACTTGAATATAACCCTTAAAACGATGAGTTAAGGTCCTGGTTAGTAGTCATACTATTTTGTATGGATAACAAACGCATTGTTTGTCCATTTTTAACGGACAATGTAAGAAGTAAGGCAGAAGTTGGGGATTTCGCGACTGCATGTTTTGTTTTAAAGATTTGCCCTTTTTTTCGCACAATCAGGTAAACTTTTGAGAAATTCTGTGAATGCGCTGTGAGTCTCTTGGATAAGTTCTAACAATATGGAACCCTAAAAATTACATCCGTCTAATTATACTCCTAAGCGATGAATTTGACTTGTTGTAACATAAACAGAACATAAACATTAAATTATAGTGCCAATAATCAAAGGGTTTTGGTACTTAAAAGAATCTAGTCTTTGCCATGACTAGTATTAGTAGTAGCACTACTAGATGATGCCTATAATATTACTGAAAAACTGAATTATTTCACATATTCAGCGCGATAAATAACACTCTTTTAAAAATAATGCTACATTGCAAAACCAACGTTTATCCCAATCTGATTAGCCATAATTGTAATGTTTGCCATAACGTTAATTTGCCTTAAAAGCTTTTTACTTTAAACTTTCCCATTAAAGTAAAGTTTCAGCATTGTTGTAAACTAACCTAACCTAACCTTATGGGCTTTATAAGATAGAAACATAAAAAAATCTAAAAAGTTTACGGTTTCTGAAAAAAAAACTTTCGAGCCAATTAATATCAATAAATGAAATTAGGCCCACCGAAGTGACCTTTATAAAATAAATGGAGTGTACTCATTGATTTTAAAATAAAAAATGTATATTTACCAACAAATTGTTCACATAATAAAATAAGTTACAGGGTTACTGTTACCTATCGACAAAACTTATGTATTTGGGCTTTTTTATTTAAAGTGCGTTCTTAACTCACAGAACTGACGATTAGTGTCAAACTCCATACATTTCGTCACGGACTGACAGACGGTATTTGAACATAGTTTAAGTTTCGCCTAGCCGTAGAATTTAAAATAAAAATGCCCATTTTTAGATGTTGTAATATACTGATAGAAGTCAAAGGAATGCGTATTCATCACACAGGTGGTCGTTACTGACAAATTATATATCAAAACAGCTAGCTTCATAGGACAGGCTACATACTAGGCTTACAAAATCGTCACAAAAAATAAAAGTTTTGTTAATTCAGGAATATAACCTCCTCTTTATTATAGCGCCCTTTAAGTGACTAGAGAAGTACAAATTACCATTAATAATTCATAAATAATCATCCTTAATAATACTTGATAAAATATCTCACTACGATATGTTATAACTTATCTTAATAGGAACCCTTTTCCTTATGACTAATTATTTACATCACAACTTCGGATTTTTAATTTAATACAAACAAAATGTCAGTTGTTTGTGTGTAAACTACCGTCGTTATCATTATATTTACAAAATATTATAAAATAATACTACACTAACACTAGTGACTCTAAACAAATTAACTTATTTTTTTCGGTAGCAATTAAAGCAGAATATGTTTAATCAAATTATAAAATAATATTTCCTACACTTTGAGAAACTAAAATAAAAGTTACAAAAATTGAGTAATTTAATTAAAATAATTTTCCAGGTATCACGCTAAACATAAACCATCTACTAAGCCTTCGTCTTAATTATTATACATCTTCGACTTTAACTGGCATATTCATATTCAAGCTAGGCAATTAAAACGAAAAAAAAATTATCTATACAATTGCATAAACGTTGGTTAATATAATTATATCATTAATAAGCTCACTTTATGATTTGCGAGAAAAGAGACAGCCTGCGACCTAAGGCAGCTTTTTGTTTAATGAGTCTTTGTGCAACTAAGCATAATTCTTAAGTTACGTTATTTAAGTCATCACATTTTAGGCACATTATATGGTGGCATCATACAATTTTGCGGTACGGCGCCGGACATATGAGCCATGTTTGTCTGCGGTCCGTTCCCCATGTGGTATCCAGGATACTCTCCCAAAGGCGGCATTTGCCTTGTGTCCATATACTCAGGCATGGTCCCTAAAGCTGTAGCCCCCATTTCTTCCGCACCATACGGGTCTGGAGACGCGTTCAGCTTCCCATCTTTTTTTGCCTTCATCCTTCGGTTCTGGAACCAGATCTTGATTTGCCGTTCAGTCAGACCCAGTGCGTGGGAGACCTCTATCCTTCGCCGTCTTGATAGGTATTTGTTGAAGTGGAACTCTTTTTCCAATTCCAGTGTTTGAAACCGGGTGTACGTCTGCCTTGTCCTCTTAGATCCTTCTTTTTTATCATCACCTGAAACAAAGTAAATAAGAAATTAGTAACTAGATTTAAAAGGCAAATTAAAAATAAATACACAAAAATATTAGTAAAATAAAAATAAATCTTTATGAGACGTACCACCAATAGTTTTCATCCACGGGTAGAATCCTTGCACATCGGCTGCAGCGGCCATTTTGTTCTCAGCGTAATCCGCATTGTCCCCGCCTGCCTCTACCCTTGTCACATCCTGACAGGGTTCGACTCCCGATGACTGCGCTTCTTTCACCGCCCCACCTACGGCATGGCTCTTGATTGACGTCTGACCTTCCGCGGTGTTCTCGTATCCACCATGAAATTGCGACAAATTGCATTCCTTATCCACTTTAGTTTCGTTGTTTTTTTGCCAGTCCGTGATTGGATCCGCTTGATTCATCATACGCTGCAATATTTCTTGCGTATACGATTTGTATGATTGATTTTTCTTCGTTTGCGGTTTTGAAAGTAATGCTCGAAGTTTAGCCGAGTCTGCTTCGGGGCTAGCTGGTTTAGCGTTGCTTGTCGCACTCTGTGGTGATCCATAGCTAGTTTCTGGTAAACTGCACTGTCCCGGTGAGTTGATCGATCGAGCGTCTTCCCTCTCAGCGCTATCTAAGCAAACTTGATTAGACAATGGGATACTTCTCTGATCGTATCTGTAATGATCCTGCTGCTGATGATGTTGTCTGTAGTAGTTTATTTCTCTCCATCTGTTTACCATTTCAATATTGGTATGCGCGGTACTATCTATATAGTTTGCATGATAATTACCCGACCAATTACCCGGTTCTGATTTAACAGCAGGGTCAGATTGCTCGTTATTTCCGTAACTTTTGTAATAGTCGGCACTTTGCATATACGGATGATAATAATCTCCGTTTCCAGTATAACCATTGTTTTGATAATTATACAAGCTTGGCATCATTGGGTACTGTTTATAATTGTATTGTTTCGTTTGTAAGTCACTTTGATTGTTCACATCTACACAATTGTTCCACATGTCATGCGCACGATTAGTAGTGGCCGCTGACGTCATGGTTTCACTTATTCACTCACTATCACTGGATCACTGCATAGATTTAGCACTGAACCGGACGGCGTGGGCGACGATCCTTCTTCTATGTTGACTGCGAAACGAATGCAATAAGTGAATGCAGGCAGCACGTCCCCATCAAATGTAATACTTTTATGTGACCTAAAAAAAGTTTGGGGTACTTTCAACAATAGCGTCGCCATTGTCCCTCTGCGAAGTTGTAAACCGATCTCCCCATCTCCCTTTCACGACGTCCCGGCTCATTTACCCTCGTTTGAAAGAAAGGGATAGGTGTAGTTTTAGCGTTTGTCGAAATAGTTTGCAAATATATCCCATAAATGTTTACTATGCCAATATTTCCAATACCCGATTTTGGATTATCCATGTGCGAGTGTATAGGGATAGGAAAATCATTGATTGGTTTGTAGTTGTGTGCGTGTAGAGGGTGTATAGATTGATTTTATTCTATTATTGGTTTAGTGTAAAGCCGCGTTTTTGCACTGCGCTAGCGATTGCACTTTATACAGAATGTTCTAATATGTAGGTAGGTATGCTTTCGAATAATGCACTATTATGGAATACTAGTTGATGCCCGCGACTTCGTCTGCGGTGTAAATTATAATTAGGCAATTAATCTTAATAGGCAATTAATAGTTTCTGATATTTGTTCATAAACTTTGTTGTAATTAAACAAAACCCTCAAATATTGGGCCCAAAACTGCACAATGCACATTTACCGTGAAAATCAATTCTTAAGTCCATTTAAGAATTATTACCAAAAAATTAAATGCACTTAATAAACCGCTTGTTACTTACACAAAAAAACAATCTACTAATTGCTATATGCTATGCATGGAGTTAAAAACCTTTTACTTTAAAAATTGTACGGGTCCCTAAAAAAACTTTCAACCCCTACTTACTCAACCCGTCTTCGAGATAAATTTTAATGAACCGTGAAATCATTTGAGTTCTATTCAGTTTAATCAGTTTTACCCTACCTCTACCCTACTTTAAAAATCATTTGGTCCCTTTATAAAGTTTTGGTCCCCATTTATAACCCTTGGAGATGAATTTCAAAAAATGGTTTAACATTTTTTCTGTACCCTTATTGAAGGATCTATGTACGAAGTGTCAGATTTCCTACTTCAAAAATCCTTTGGACCCTATACAGAGTTTCAACCCCCATTTAAACCCCTTTTAGGTTAAATTTCAAAAAACTGCAATCACTTTTCTTTTCTTTTTTAGATGAGTTCAAGATCTACTACAAAAATCGTTTGGTCCCTTTACAAAGTTTCAACCCCCTTTTGATCCCTTTTTAGGGATGAAAAAACGGTAAAACCACATTTCTTTTTTCTTATTAAGGAGTCTATGTACGATGTCCCAGATCGCCAACTTCAAAAATCTTTTGGTCCGTATACAAAGTTTCGACCCTCATTTAAACCCCTTTGGGGATGAATTTCAAAAAAACAGCAATCACTTTTCTTTACTCTCATGGATGAGTTTATGTAAGAAGTTTAAGATCTACTATAAATACCGTTTGGTCTCCATACAAAGTTTTGACCCCCGTTTGACCCCTTCTTAGGGATGAATTTAGAAAAACGAAAAATCACTTTTTCTACTCTTATTGAGGAGTTTATATACGATGTCTTAGAGCTCCAACTTCAAAAATCGTTTGTACCCTACACAAAGTTTCAACCCCCATTTTAACCCCTTTGGGGATGAATTCCAAAAAACAGCAATCACTTTTCTTTACTCTTATGGATGAGTCTATGAACGAAGTTCAAGATTTACTACAAAAATCGTTTGGTCCCCATACAAAGTTTCAACCCCCGTTTGACCCCTTTTTAGGAATGAATTTCGAAAAATGGTAAAACTACTTTTCTTTATTCTTATTGAGGAGTTTATGTACGATTTCTCAGAGCTCTAACTTCAAAGTTCAAATTTTCAACCCCCATCTAACCCCTTTTGGGGATGAATTTCAAAAAACCGTGAAATGACTTTCCTGTACTCATATTGTGGAGACTATGTACGATATCTCAGAGCTCCAACTTCAAAAATCGTTTCAAGCCCCATTTAACCCCCGTTGGGGATGAATTTTGAAAAACGGTGAAATTACTTTTTGCAACTAATCTCCTAGTTTAAAAATCGTGTGGTCCCCATTTAAACTTTCAACCCCCGTTTTACCCCTTTTAGGGATGAATTTCGAAAAAGGGTGAAATTACTTTTCTCTACTTATATTGAAGGATCTATGTGCGAACTCTGAGATCTCCAACTTCAAAAATCGTTGGTGCCTATACAAAATTTCAACCCCCGTTTAACCCCTTTTGGGGATGAATTTCGAAAAACCGTGAAATTACTTTCCTACACTCATATTGTGGAGCCTATGTACAATGTCTCAGAGCTCCAACTTCAAAAATCGTTTTAACCCCCATTTAACCCCTGTTGGGGATGAATTTTGAAAAAAGGTAAAACTACTTTCTTAGACCTTTATCGAGGAGTCTATATACGAAGTCTCAGATCTGTAACTTAAAAATAATTTGGTCCCTAAACAATATTTCAACCCCCGTTTTACCCCTTTTAGGGATGAATTTCGAAAAAGGGTTAAATTACTTTTCTTATCTCATATTGAAGGATCTATGTGCGAACTCTCAGATCTCTAACTTTAAAAATCGTTTGGTGCCTATACAAAGTTTCAAACCCCCATTTAACCCCTTTTGGGGATGAATTTAGAAAAACCGTGAAATTACATTCCTGTACTCATATTGATGGGTCTATGTGCAAAGTCTCAGATCTCCGTCTTTAAAAATCGTTTGGTCCCCATTTAAACTTTCAACCCCCGTTTAAGCCCTTATAGGGATGAATTTCGAAAAACCGTGAAATTATTTTTCTGTACTCATATTGAGGAGACTATGTACGATGTCTCAGAGCTGCAACTTCAAAAATCGTTTCAACCCCCATTTAGGATGTTCCCCATTGGGGATGAATTTTGAAAAACGGTAAAATTACTTTCTTCGACCTTTATTGAGGAGTCTATATACGAATTCTCAGATCTGTAACTTCAAAATAATTTGGTCCCTATACAACATTTCAACCCCCGTTTAACCCCTTTTAGGGATGAATCTCAAAAAAGGGTGGAATTACTTTTCTCATGTCATATTGAAGGATCTATGTGCAAACTCTCAGATCTCTAACGTCAAAAACCGTTTGGTGCCTATACAAAGTTTCAACCCCCATTTAACCCCTTTTGGGGATGAATTTCAAAAAACCGTGAAATTACTTTCCTGTACTCATCTTGATGGGTCTATATGCGAAGTCTCAGATCTCCTACTTTAAAAATCGTGTGGTCTTCATATAAACTTTCAACCCCCATTTAACCCTCTTTGGGGATGAATTTCCAAAAACGGTGAAATTACTTTTTTTAAATTGTATTAAAGAGTCTATGTTCGAAGTCTCAGATCTCCTACTTTAAAAATCGTATGGTCCCCATATAAACTTTCAACCCCCATTTAACCCCCTTTGGGGATGAATTTCAAAAAATCCCTTCTTATCCCTTACTTACGTTATATAACCACCCTACTGTGAAAATTTCAAGTTCCTAACTTCAGTAGTTTCGGCTGTGCGTTGATCAGTAAGTCAGTCAGTCAGTCAGGACTTCTTCTTTTATATATCACCCTACTGTGAAAATTTCAAGTTCCTAACTTCAGTAGTTTCGGCTGTGCGTTGATCAGTAAGTCAGTCAGTCAGTCAGGACTTCTTCTTTTATATATTTAGATAATATACGATATTTAACGCGGCTGAGGATTTTATTCTTGGATATGTTAAGATTCATTTAGGGAACGCTGATGAGCCCTGAGATATGAATATAATTATTGTGACGTATTGATTGATCCCCAAAACTTTAATTTTCAAATACGGACAAGCATACTTAATCAAGCCTGAAAGTAAGATTCTGTGTTCTACGATTAGGAGAAGACTTTAAGACTGTTATAGATACCTTTTCAACTGTAAAGATAGATTTAGTTAACGACGTATTACGACGATGGCATATTTCGTCACTATGAAAATTGTTTTTCAGTAGTCGATTTTCTACAGTCAAATAATAATTTTAATGTAACGTATTAATGAAATCACATGTAATAATGTCATAAATATTACATATCACTACATAGTATAAAACAAAGTCGCTTTCTCTGTCCCTATGTCCATATGTCCCTATGTATGCTTAAGAGGAAACAGGAGGGCAGTTTTTCCATACAAACGTAGTCCCCTGTTTCCTCCCTGGATAATGCCAGTAGAGCAATAATTTTTTGTCCAAAAATTTATGGCTACTATTGATATGTTCCTATGTTTTCCTTTTTACGATAAATTGATTCTTAAAAGAGATATTAACCTTCAAAAACCTAAAAAAAAATGCCAGATTTTCCGCTGTGTTCACACATCCAGAAAACAAATTTGACTAGATTATTAAAAAAAAGGAAAACATAGGAACACGGCCAAAGCCTTTCTTTAATATTTAGTGAAAAAATAGTTAAATAGGTTAAGTTTTGGGGAAGAAATCAGGGGACTACGAAACGTTGTTTTCATGAAATTTTAAAAGGTATTTTCGGTCCAAGCTGCAGTTGTCTCTATCGCGCTCTGCGCGGGAGAGGCGGGCAGTGCGGGACAGCGACACATTTTACAAATACCTAATTTTCAATTCTCTCCACCTTACTGTTTCCTCTTAAATAGTTAAAACTACGCAACGGATTTTGATGCGGTTTTTTTTAATAGAGAGTGATTGAAGAGGAAGGTTTATATGTATAATACTTACATGCATAATATAATAGAGAAACACCGTGCGAAGCCGGTGCGGGTCGCTAGTATTTAATATTTTTAAAAAGAGAAAGTGGTGCTTTTTTTTCCCGAAGCGCCAATTGACCTATTTCTGCTTGCCGGGATGTGCACCCTGTATAGCCCGCTCGTGTAGAACATAGCTCATCTCGTAACAGTTCAATCGGGGGTCGCACAAAGGCGCAGTATGAGGCCGTGCGCGTGCGTCGCCCAAGCTCGAAGTTGCGCGTTCAAAAGCGACCATGTTAGGCCATGGAGGTGTTGGATGAAACTTAGGTCAATATTAGACTATGTCAGACGAACAAACCAAAAATTTACATACTTCTTTGTACTGTATTTTCAGTTTATTGCAATGAAATAAGATCAAAACCATAATCTTAAAAGTGAACGCTACTAATTTATTTCAAACGACAGTTTATTTTACATAATTCTCTACCACTCAAATAAAGCCATTAAACTCAATATAATCTTATGATAGATTTTCATCTCGAATATCTCGATCGAACCGATTTTGAAATGAAAAAAGGTTTTAAACGGAATCAAAGAGAATTTGATGCACTTGAAGCAAATTGAGCCTAAAACAATTAATTGAAGTATAAACAAATAAAACTACTTACTATACATGCCAGCCATTTACCATATTTAAGTTAGATACCTAAGTACCCAATGAATTATCACCCACCCACTGTTAGGAAAGTACCTAGTAACCCTTTAACAACTTGCATCATGAACATTCGAGCCTATAACCGATAAGGCCGTTTTAAGTCACTATTTAATTTTGTTTTCCATCCTTCAGATCAGTATTTATTGTAATTATTTTTCGTTCTTAGCCCCATCTTTTAAGTCTTCTAAAAGCAAGTAAATATACCAATTTGTCGTCAAACTTTACCTATTACGTACTTAAATTGCAAAGTCACGCCACGTTCGCGTTTTTCAACGCCCAATAGTGAGTCGTAGCGACATATGCGCGCTTTGTCAAACACACCTCCCGGACTCACATCTGTCTACATGCGTACACCCACCCGCGGCATTACCTAAATAAATTATGTGAAATGAATTAAAGGACGGGAAATTAGGGTTGGAAAATTATTTAACTGGAGGCTACAGAAATACTAAGGCGTCAATGTGTAAATAAGGTGTAGCCGTACTTTTTGTGACCATTAAACAAGCTGAACCGGAGACGCATCGTTTGCTTCGCTCGCTTGGTTAATAAAGTCATAAAGCGCAAAATATTTTATTTCGTAACTAACTTGGCTAAATATTATTATCCGTGACATGGCCATCACCATCAGCCGAAAGATGTCCACTGCTGGATGGACAATGCCTCTCCCAGCAAAGGCCACCAGGACCGGTCCTGTCCTGTACCGCCCGCCAGCGGATTTCGGTAAAAATATTCTGTGAAATAAAAACATTGCAAATAAATTTAAATACATGAGTTTGATGCGTAAACGTCAAATGTGTAATAAATAAATCATACCCTATTAGAGCAATTTGAACACTATTACCCAAAATATTTGATTCAATCCATTAACTTTTAAACCTATTAAAATTAAAGCTCAATCTAAATAAAAATATTGGTTTATGAAACCGAACAAATAAACATTTAACGATCAGATTAACCGTAGCAATATTCCACCTTATGCCCTAGTGACGATAAAAAACTTTAATTTCAATTTCACACTGAATTCTAAAACCTATTTCATTCGTAGCATTCGAACATAGAACTGAAATATCCCTAGTACAGAAAGTCTTAGCATTGAAGAATCAACTATAATACGTTAAATGCACGGTTGAATTTGGAAGTGTAGCTTCTAAAAACACTGCACCATTCATTGCTCTGTCAACTAAAAAGATTCCAAAAATGAGGCTTGTTAGTTCGTATGTAAAGAGCCATAAAACACATTTTGCTTGCGCAAATTCGTCCATTTCCGTCATACAGTGCCGCTGACAATGTAGCACCATTAATCTTACGAAATCAATCGATGGCTTATTCAGAATATTGTATTTGGTTTTGCCGCGGGCCTTTTCGCTGGTATTTACTTTGGATATTTTTATTTAATTTATGGTTTGCGCAAAAAGGTTTTTGACATCTGTCGCGCTTTGTACGGACTGGGTCAGCTAGACGACAAATCCAATAAAATACTTTAGAGTCCACAATTTAAAAATAGAAACACATTGATGGAAAATTTACCTTCTTCATGCCCGTGAGATAAGATATCGAAAACGTTCTAAACTTTATGAAGAACAACAAATGTTAGTATACAACTCATATTGAAAAGCATGTTTTTTTCTAAAAACTTAGGTTTATGCCACGTGGACTATTGTAAATAATATCTAAAACGCCGCGTCGGCAACTCAAACGTGCCGGTAGTAACCAGAAGGCGGCTTCTTTAAGAAATACAAACATGTTTTGCCATTTTATTGGGGTCTTAAAACAATAAAATACTTTCTAAAATCGCGGAGCACTTGTGAGGATGCCGCTGTCATAAACCTTTTACCTGCTTCTGGCTTTTGCGAATTCCCGACAGAAGGATATCTTGTTAATCTTGTTGTCTGAAGTTTCTTTCAATTCAAAAACAGATTTTGGAATTGAAAGAAACTTCAGGGGTCTAAGTTTACTGATTGTATTTAAATACACGTATACCTGACAGTGGCGTGGCGTCCAAAGAACTCGATTCCTATCGGCTTGCCTAATATCAGACATTTGAGCACCTTATTCTACAGCTCTTAAGGAAAATGTACGCCTAATCTGCACCGGCTTGCCCAAGGATATCTTTTACGCCACGCCACTGATACCTGACATATGCAGGTGCTGCGCGACAGACTGATGTTAAACAAAACTAAATATCACATGCTTCAAATGTCACGTACGATTTTATGTTTGACTTTTAATAGCACGAAACTCGCAGTTGCGGTTCAAAAGACAACACACAAAATAACTTTTCGAGGCGTAACTATTTGAGTAAGTAAATTGAAGTCATAGAAGCAGTTTGCTATTAGAATGTAGGAACTGAAAGCAAAAGAGCCTTTCAGGTGTCAATAAAATGTCACGCTTCTACAAGACACACGCAACGCCGACTTGCTTCATAATGTTATTACTACAGAAAAATAAAGCAACTTAGTCTCAGCTAATGTTGACAATTGAACAATAATCGGAACATTGTTTAGTTCCATTATTTTGTCAACTTTGCAACGGTTCTCTTGCTGGCGATTTAAGATTTATGGACTTCAAACGGATGGGAATTATACCGTTGAAGCGTGGTTGTTAACACAAATATTGTAAATAGAAAATTTACATAAAATTACGGCAGCTTTGGAATTTGCTACTACCACCGGTTACTACGTATTTATAGTGCAATAAAAGTGTTTGTAGATGTGAACCAAACTCCAAACCCCAACCTTATATTCAAGAATATAGAGTTTATTTTCTCTCACCTATATCGATCATGTGAGTGTTAAAGTTTTCGTGAACATGGTATTTAAAAGTTATTAAATTGTGTCGCTTCCCCCTTTTTTGCTCATCACAGCAGTAATACGAGTATCGCGGCATCTGTCTCGTAGCATTTTTTTAGCAAAGGTAACTGCAGATTTTTAGAAAGTTGCCAGTTTTCAGAAAAATCCGTTCCTTTTACGACACCATTCGTTTTCGCAAAAACTAGCTGGTCATTGTTTTGCATAACCTTGACCAATATTTGACAACAAAGCTAAAAATAGGACAAAGCGATGTTTAGGGATAATTACGAGTTTTTAACAAAAAAGAGGCTTAAATAAAACATCGGCATAGCAAAGGAGAGGTGAGGCTTTTAAGGAACAAAGACGTCACGCTCTTCATCCCTTTGACTTTTTGTTTAATGCCATTACATTACTTTGGTAATGACTTCCATATTTTTTAAGAAAACTTGTGCAAAAACACGGAGTTTGGCTTAAAAACACAACAGTTGATAGATTCGACAATGAAATGTTATAAGGCATACTTTGCTTTCTGTAATAGGTTATTATTGCTACTTACATGATATATCCGAGGTTGCAATTTGCAATGAGGTTTAAATAGTACATTGTGTATCAAGGGCGGTAAGTAAGGAATTACAAACGAGTGTTTGTTACAAGGCCGAGGCGAAGCCGAGGGCTTTAACAACACGAGTTTGTAATTCCTTTACCGCCCGTGGCACACACAATGTTTTTCATCACACTTGCTCGAAAATGGTGTCATTACACGTAGGTTCTGCGGGCCGTAAATGGCCTATTACGCCCTAGGGCGTAATGGTTTTCTTTTTAAATTTGAAACGCTGGTTCTGTTTTACTCTTATTTGTCATGTGCAAAGGAAACGCCAACTTACTTTTTTAACTTTTATCACTGAAATATTTATTTAAAGATAACTGTAATTGCAAATACATATAAACACATATTTCGGTAACATTAATTAAATGTTTAAATAATGTATTTCTTTGTTTTGCAAATATAAAATCAACTAAAATGGCCGTTACCGCTATGGTTTCCGAACGTGACTTGACGTTCGCATTATCTATGGACATATGTGACAAATGTCACTGTCTGTTTTAATATTTTCTTGTCATACTGGGTCGAAAAGTAAGGTTATTTTATTAAGATTTCCTCACAAGTGTGATGAAAAACATTGTGTGTGCCACGGGCGGTAAAGGAATTACAAACTCGTGTTATTAAAGCCCTCGGTTTCACCTCGGGCTTATAACAAACACTCGTTTGTAATTCCTTACTTACCGCCCTAGATACACAATACTATTTCATCACACTTGTGAGGAAATCTGATTAAAATAACCTTACATAACCTAAATAAAATTGTAAAACTGACAGTGACATTAATGACATATATCAAGACGACAAGTCACGTTCGGAAACCATAGCGGTAAAGACTTAGACTTTGATTTTATGTTTGCAAAATACTGGAATACATTATTTAAACATTTAATTAATGTTACAGAAATATGTGTTTACATGTATTTGCAATAACAGTTCTCTTTAAGTAAATATTTCAGTAATAAAAGTCAAAAAAGTAAGTTGGCGTTTCCTTTGATCATGACAAATAAGAGTAAAACAGAACCAGCGTTTCAAATTTAAAAAGAAAACCATTACGCCCTAGCTACGTGTAATGACACCATTTTCGAGCAAGTGTGATGAAATAGTACATTGTGCACCGAGGGTAGTAAGAAGGGGATTACTAACGAGAGTCTATTAAGAGCCCGACGCCGTAGGCGGAGGGCTTTTAATGACTCGAGTTTGTAATCCCCTTACTGCCCGTGGTACACACAATGTTTTTCATCACATTTGCGAGGAAAAAAAAATAAAACATAAAAATCAAATAAACTAAAGGCACCCGCTAAGAGACAACTTCAGCTGTCAACATTTTTCAATATAGTCTTCCACAGATAATGCTAAGAACTGCGTTTAGTTTTTAAACTTGACAGGCAATGCCGCCAGATTGTACCGATTTTCAAAATAAAATTTTAAACTAAATTAATTTATTTGCATTAAAATAATTGCAAAAATTACTGAAATAATAGTAAAATATACCATATAAGTTTTATATTCTCTTAAATTGGTTTTGTAGCCAAGTTTTGAAGATGTGAAATAAACCTTGGCTGATTTGAAACCTCCTTAGTCTGAAGTGACGTACGGGTTGGTTCTATATTTTAAAACTAAACTCATAACTCCCACGGGAGTTATAGATTTTCATACAGTTTTTCCTCCCGTGGGAGTTATAGATTTTTATAACCCACGGGAGGTAAATCAGCTCGAGCTGGTCTATAAGCCCGCGTGTTATAACACCCTTTACGAGCAAGTGTGATGAAAAAGTTATTTCAATCTGATGTCCTACATCTACTTGCAGCTATAGGTATATGTAAAAAAAAAGCTCAAACACAGCACAGCGGTCGTAAGAGCCTTATCACAGTTGCGAGCCGCGGCGGGCGAGTTTCCATACAATTGACGGGTTTTGTATGGAAACTCGCCCGCAAATCGCAAGTGTGATAAGGCCCTTAGGTGATAATTATGCGATGTCACTCTATAAATAAGTTAAAAGACAGTGCATACCGTATTGCGTGTATCAAACGACAATACGGAGCGTGCCAATATACTGGTCATGCATTATGTTTTAGCCCTTACTAGCCACGGATGTATTGAAAAGTAATCGTTGATCAGCTGTTATCAGGGTATTTTGAGGGCCCTAGGCCCCCGGGTCCAGCTCTATAGGCCTCGGTGCAAACACGCGCGGCATAATCTCTGGCAGCATTATGCGGCGATACCATCGCCCGCGAGGGACACTGAGAGCAACTGGGTAATATTATTTGAGTTGAGGTAATTATTTGAGTAAGGTAGACGTCCGAGGGGTTGACACTGTTTCAGTAGCTGCCACCTTGAATGTTAAAGTCATTACCGATAGAGGGTGTCAAGTAAAGGGTAGTTTCCTGTAGTAAAAATAAATTAGACATCGCTAATTATCAAATTCAGTTTCCAAAACTTATCCCATCCCGTACACATGCTATTCGGCTGAAGATAAAGAGATCTCGTACCATCGTCCGAGATGAACTGGTCTATAGAAATTACCACGGCCGGAAACTGATGTAGGTATTGGTAAGGTGGAGGTGTGTAGGTACCTGTGCATTAAAAGGTTATTGTTGGTCCCCCTACCAATATGAGTCACATTATCATTTAAACTAAAGCAGAGATACAATACATTTGTAAAATAAAAAAACTGGCCAAGAGCATGTCGGACCATGCTCAGTGTTAGGGTTCCATAGCCGTAACTACAAGGTAAAAAATACGATGTAAAAAAAGTACAACAATAAAAGAGCGTATCTTCATAGCAATTACGTCCTTTTGTTGAGAAGCGCAGTTTATCGGCAATAACTCAAAAACGGTTAATCCGATCTTGTTGAAAATAATTTTCGTTGAAAGTATTAATTAAGCGTTATCTTTGTAATTTTTTTTTTATATTTTTCGGACCCACGGTTTAGAAGATAGAGGGGGGGGGGGGACACAATTTTCACAACTTTCGGAGCGATTATTTCCAAAGGTATTCACTTAATCACAAACATTACTTAAAAACCTTAAAATGTTTTCAAAAGAGCTGTCGAACTATGTACCACATGTTGACATTTTGTGAAAAAAAAATTTTTTAGCTTCTGTTACATGTATGGAGTGCCCCCCCTAGATTTTTTTATTTTTATTATTTAACTATCAAACTTAGTTGCGGCATCTACAAGACATCTATATTCCAAATTTCATCAGTATAGGTCTTGTAGTTTTTGAGTAAAATACCTGTGACATACGGACGGACGGACGGACGGACGGACGGACATGACGAAACTATAAGGGTTCCTTTTTAGCCATTTTGGCTACGGAACCCTAAAAATCAATCTAATTTTCTTTTTGTACAAGTGAAGTCTTCACTTCACTTGTTTGTCCTTTTCTTGCCATACGATAGATTTTTGCACAATGAAAGTCATAGAAAAAACGAAATCCTAATTTTAGATTATAGTATAATATTTATTGACGGAGTTAGCGAAATGAACCAAGTGTCTCTGCTTCATCTTAGGCAAAAATGCTTTCGTACGTATGTCCGGCCGGCGGATGTCTGCACGTTTTCCTCTAGTACAGCACAGTATATTATAATAGCAGTAGTTTTTCTTCCGACAAAAGGTAAGTACATCGGGCATGTACGGACGCACCACAAGCAAACATTTACCAATGCGCACCAATGCCACAGTATGGAGTGCACTCGCACAGACGCGCGATAGTGCGTCTGTGTAAATACGTGTCGCGCGCTCCTAAACGGCCGAAGTCGTACTACTTGTTCGTCTTTATACTTTGCCTACAGGTCGGACATCTTAATCGACTCTCGTGAAATCTTGTGAGCAGGTTCGATAATAATATAGATTTTTTTGACAACTCAGGTTTTGGTTTTTTATAGTGGCGGAGTCATGGGGGTTGACAGACTTGCGAGCTCACAGAGCCTCTAGTTATGGCTGTCCTTACTTGGCTTAGCTGACTAAGCAAAATCCCAATGTTTTAAAATGGCGCGCTCCCTGTGTGCCCCGGAGCGCGCTGCCCCTCGCTGCACAACCATTAATCAAGGCTTCGATGCTGGACTCCTTACAATGGGGAATGTAGAACCATTAGAATAACAATAATTACTCTTCCCTCCGTGCCATATGGAGCGTTTAAAAACGGTTTTATATTTTTCGAAATTAAACACCGATGGACGGGAATACGGCATAGCTAGGTCAATCTAAGTCTATAAATAATTAATGTAAGTAAGTAACGTAGGTAATTTCCTATCGTTGGGATTTGCGAAAAATGCTACCGATCTAACCTCATAATAGAAGTGCTTTTCAAAATCATACCGCGATGTCAAATTCAGTATTAAATTAAATTAGTATATTTTAGTAGGAAGAAAAATTACTGCTATTATACTGTGTCTATACCGTATCGAATTTCATATAGTTTTAAAATGTCCCCAAAATTGAAGTGATTCGAGCCAGAAACTTTACAAGTCCTTGAACATAATTCCACTTTAATCCAGCGAAAATAGTGGAACAATTCAGGAGCTGTAAATCACAATCTGAAGCAACAGTCGGTGTGCGTGATGCTAAACAAAACACGCAGTGGCTCCAAGAAAAACAGCGACGACTGATTTACGAGACAATATTCATTCGAGAAATGTGGCCAAGCAAAATTAAACACGAAAATAGCAGATTAACATAGATTTGCATACCAGGAACGAGCTATGTCCCGTTTTGAAAATAAAATTTAAAAAAAATTGACGTTCCAATATCATTTAGAAAAAACCGGCCAAGTGCGACAACTAAACAACTGGCAAAAGGTCTTAAATGGCGTGTAAATCAATGGCACTTAAAACCTTTTGGTTGAGAAGTTTTTCGGCAATAACTTCAAAACGGTTTATTCGTTACTATTCAAAATAATTTTCTTTGAATGTATTTATTAGGCGTTACCTTTCTGTTTTTTTTCATATTTGTTGGATTTACGGTTTAAAAGTTAAAGGGGGGGGGGGGGGACACAATTTATGCAACTTTCGGAGCGATTATTTCCGAAAGTATTCACTTAATCAAAAAAAAGTAAATAAAAGCTTTATAATGTTTTTAAAAGAACTATCGAATTATGTGACGCTTGCTGAAAAAAAAATTTTTTAGCTGCTGTTATATGTATGGAGTGCCCCCCTAGATTTTTTTATTTTTATTATTTAACTAGCAAACTTGTAGCGGCATCTACAAGACATCTATATTCCAAATTTCATCAGTATACGTCTTGTAGTTTTTGAGTAAAATGCCTGTGACATACGGACGGACGGACGGACATGACGAAACTATAAAGGTTCCTTTTTAGCCATTTTGCTACGGAACCCTAAAAATCAGAGTTATGTTACGTTTTGTAAGAAACTATAGTGTTTTAATATTTTTTGACTGAACTTTATTACTAATCGAATTTTCATATATACATAAATTCAATACATAAGTATAGCAAGTTGAAAGCATCATTCAAACTTAGTGTTTTTTTAATGAAGAATAAACTTAAAGTACCTACACAATTTAAATGAAATGCACTTCACACTTAAGCTTAAATACATTGCCATACACCAAGTCACTTAAGATGTAAATATAATACATTTTTGCAATATTACATTCAATCGCATATTTAATGTAATGGAAGTGTGAGGTTTGTTCTTTATTCCGTCTTGCTGTGACCGTTTCGTGCATCTGGAATAGGGCTGGCACGGAGTCGTTTGTATACTTTGAAAAATTACAATATTCAATTTATAAGTGGCGGATGGCAGAAATAAATAAATAAGTAACTGAACCTAGACTAATTCTTAATGATAAGATGAAAAAAATAAAATAAAACCGTCTCATTTCCTTTGAATTTATTTATGTTCTACTAATTCTATTATTTCAATCATTATAATTTATAATCCCTTCTTCAGTCATGGTTGTAGGGTCCTGCATTTATGAAAATATTATATTTCCAATAGTTGCGCTTTGGTACAGCTATACGGAATGAGCTTGTTGTATGATGTGACGTAATCACTATAGGTCGTTGGTGTACGATACGAGTATTACCGCCTGACTTCAGCCTCCGTCTGCATTCAACTCGCGCGTAAACAAAGGTTTACGTAAGGTTATGGGTTATGGGGTTGATATGACGCACATGCCGTAAAAAACGTAAATTTCGACTCTCTCAAGGAAACCAACATTTATAGGGTAGTTTCTGTTGACCTAGAATTATGAAATTTGGCAAGTAATACCGTCTTATACTACAAGTATAGGGAAAAATCTGAAAACTATACATTTGTAATAAAATCATAAAAATATAGTGTTTATTTAAAGACTATATTTTAAATTTAAGTATTTGTATGGAACCTTCGGTGGGCGACTCCGACTCGCTCTTGTCCGTTTTTTTGTATGAAACCGAAAATTAGGTATCTTATTACAAGGAAACCTTTAGCGATCGCGACTTCTAACCTCTTGGACTTCATTCTCCTACTTGCTTAGAGTACGAAATGATATTATATAACATAGCTCTGTAGGTGCCCGTTTTTTTACAGTCCAGTCAAACTTCAATAAAAAAGGTTTTTTCTTTTAACAACGATACCTATTTTAGAACTCTAGAAGACTAAATATAGTGAACAGGGTTTTCCTGAACCGGCGAATTACATCTTCGGCCTCCTAGTCGCTTACCATCAGGTGCTGCTGAGTTCTAGAAAAAAAAAATCATCTATATTTAATTTTTTGTAAAGACTAGAAAATAAACACCCTCGACTCCACACCTCTCCTTATCCTTTATTGAAGTAGGGGCGCAACGAAAAGCCCGCGAAAATGATGTCGCTCACGAATACGAGAACACTAATGTACCCCATATCTGCAGTCGCTCGAACAGAACGATCAATCATAACGTGTGACGATTCCGCGTGGTAATTAATGAACGGTGCGATATGTGACAAAGGATGAAATAACAGTAAATATTCTCTTGGCATTTTCCTAGGACGTGGTTTGCTTGTTGGCCAGCCGGGTTAGCACAACTGGCCGCGCCTTCGATTGTCGCGCCCTTCCTTAACCATGGGACCATCAGATAGTACCATCGATGGTACTATGGCGCTTTTTTTGCCATGGTACCATTAATGGTACAACCGAAGTATTTTTTTTGCCGTGCCATTGATGATAATACGGCTAAATAAATGTGTGCTAGGTAGTACCATTGCGTTGCATAGGTACCTGTTACAATTTGAATTTTTTCAATACGTATTTATGTATTTGTATTGTATTTGTACAGGATTACAAGCTTTCTTATGCAGTTCCTATATCTTTGAAAGGTTACTGAAAATGCAATATTTTTAGGTTTTGTATGACTTCATAGGTTAAAAACGAATTATGTTTAAAATTTGGAGCTTGTAGGTCTTGCTAGAAGTACCTTAGAATTATGATGATTTATGATCAGTCAGTCAGTGAGTCAGTGACAAAACTAAGGAACTTGTCAAAAATGCTTTTTTCCAAAATTAACTTTTGTGGATATCTCGAAAACTATACAAGATATCGAAAATCTTGACTCGGCAAAACTTGTAGCAAATTTAATCCGTTTTCATTTTGTATAAATAGTCATGTTGCTAGGACTCATAGTTTCCGAGATATACCTAAGGGACGAACCGAATAATGGGACGTTCAAACCCCACCTCCCCCCGGCTCAAGTGCTACAGGTGAGACTTTTGACATGTTCACCATAACTAGTCCAAACAAAGTCCAAACGAAGTCCAAAATTGTGTTCCAAGCATTTCTCTCTATTCATCCTTTTTCATTGCCTGACCTAACGTTTTGCTGGACTTGGCGGGGGCACGGCATTGCCTCCAGATATGTTGTCTTCTGTAGTTAACTGCGGCTGTTAAAAAAATCTTAAAATTCTATGTAACCATTGCCTACATACATATTATGCTTATGCACGCGGACAGTGACTGTTAGGTAAATACCAAATTCTCGATTATCCAGTACCACGGGTAACAAAAAATTATATTTATATTAATATTAGCCGTAGTTCCATTGACATTTGAGTAGGATACAATTTAATCGTTATATGGGTTAAAAATATATTAAATGTTGTTCTATAGAGTGAAACGCACCCATCTAAGCCTTATATGCTCAGGTACCGAGTTATAAGTAGGATAATCTGTGACTTTGGTTGTCATTTCAAGCTGTGTGAAATAGCCATTTGGTTTACTATTTTTGCATTTATTGACAGCATCCTCGGGACGCAATTTTTTGCACATATCTACTCCGCAAACACTTACTTAAGAAATCACGGGCCCAGGTATCAATCATCAATAATCAAGATGAAGCCAGTCCGAAATCCGTATATTAAATGCTACATCCTCTAAAAGCGTCAAGGCCTTATGAAATGATGGTTAAGTGACAACTTACAACCTATACGTCTGTCTGAGACTTCTGGAGCTAGGTATTCTTGCATAAGCTCCAAAACCACTCTCTTCCTCTTCTTCTTCTTCTCAGCATACTGTGTCCACTGCTGGACATATTCCTCTTGCATGGATTTCCATCGGATTGGTTTTTGATGCAGCGATTCTACTCCAGGAAAGAAAAGCACTCTACCATCCTTTTATCCTGATTTTTACTTCGGAAACCGCGGGCCTAGGCATCAGCGATCAATAATAGAGGTGAAGTCAGCCCGAAACGCATACATTAAATGACTACGCTCCTTAAAACCTCCTGAAATGGCAGTTAAATGACAACTTGTACGTCCGCCTATGCCTTCTGGCTTCCCTGTTGGAGCTAGGTATTCTTGCACAGCTCCAAAAACACTCACCGCCCTATTATCCTGACGTTTACTTAGGAAACCACGGGCCCAGGCATCAGCCATCAATAATCGAGGTGAAGCCAGCCCGAGACGCGCGCATTCAGCGCGGCGTTGACTAACGACCTGCCAATCAGGCCCTAACTTAATTGCAAATCCGTGTTTGTGAAACCACCCCGCGTTGCCTTTTGTTGGGAAAAATTAAACATGTTCTCAATAACTCGCGTTGGCTTCTTAGAGCTATAGAAGGAATGATCCTTCCAAAAGGTTTTACAGGGATGGTTATGATATGATTTTGTCAATTTTATAACCAACCGTAGGTCTACAATTCTGACAGTATAGCCACTTATTGAGACAATTTCAGAGGGAAAAGCTTATGACATGTAAGTTTTTAATGAAATCATTGCTTCAACCCGGGCGAGGACGACTGAATGAAACGCCCACTGCTGGACATTGTTCTTCCCTAAGAACTTTAATATAATCAGTAATCATTTACAATAGTGAGTGAAATACTTTTAAAATATTGAACAATATTAAATAAAACTAGTAGTAAATAATGATTCAAACTATTTGATCTACCAGCACCGGATCGGATGCACCTTTAGCAAACGCTTTAAAAATACATACTCGTTCTACAAAGTTGACTAAAAATAATTGGCCATGTAGCACCGATAAATAACGTCCACACGAGGTTAATATTGTTGACATTGGCAGCTGACAAGTGCAAACGTCAAGTGTGGCATTTGTATGTTAATGTCGAAAACTCCTAGCGCTGTCAAAGTCGCTCGCGGCGTCCTTGCGTGCTAGTTTATGTGGATACGGCTTAAGTACGTGTTATTTAAAGAAATAAATGTTTTGACCAGCACATAAATTTGCAAAAATGTTGCCTTCAAACATTGAATAACTCGGTCGTAAGGTCCCAGGTTCGAATTCCAACGATCGCCATCTAATAATGACATTGGCAGCTGACAAGTGCAAACGTCACATGAAGCAGTTGTATGTTTAGGTGAATTTAGAGTGGTTCGGTTCTTATGCAAACGTAAAGAGGGTTATAGTCGGACTACGTTAAGTTTGCAGAGGTCGAAAAAATGCCTGTGACATACGGACAGACAGACGGACGGACATGACGAAACTATAAGGGTTCCGTTTTTGCCATTTTGGCTACGGAACCCTAAAAAGGTTTTATTAACAAATATATACATATATATAATGCAATATGGAAAAACTACTGTAATTCTTTCCCTTTATTACAAAATGTGTCTACATACTTACAGTACTGTGTCTACATACCTACAGAAATAAATATCTGGGTCAATCTTGCACACATCGATCTAGTTCCAACCAAATTAAGCGATTTGTTCCACGGTCTTGGATAATTTCTATGTATTTATGTATGTATTATATTATATATGGCTTAGTTTGGCTGGAACTAGAAGATCGATTTGCGCAAAGCTATCCTTAATATTTATTTCAGTAGGTATGTAGACACATTATATACTTATTAAACGGAAAGATATTTGCCATGTATCAAGACTAATTAATCCTTTTTTTTGTGATGTTGCCTTATTTTTTTTATTAAAACCTTTTTTTGACCTCGGCAAACCTAGCGTAATCGCACTCGACTCTATGTTAACGACATACTCGTACATTTTGATTGTAACATGTTTTATTTAATAGCTTGATATAATTTTGCGTGCGCGAAGCATCTAGGAAGTCCTAAAAAGGCAATACCAGAACTTTATAAATAAAAGTTCGTATAAAATAATAATAACTAACTAAAAGTACACATCATTTTACAATTTGTGACTATGGGGTGTTTTAATTTATTCAAAAAAGTCACATCCATGTCGTTCCAAAGGCGAAACGCCGTCTCGCCTTCCTTGTTTGGGGATATTAAAAAATTGTTCCGGCGAGCGTGCCTAATCTCGAACAGCCGTCGACTCCTAGACCTGCTGCGGTTAAAGCGACTTCGAATTTGGAATTAGGTACCTACTTAGAATGCAACTAAAGAAATGCTAGCTGAAAATGAAACGCTGGGTTAGAAAAATAAAATGAGCCTCTTTATGACTGATTATTTAGAAATCAATCAGCATGCACCGTGCACATTTTATACAGACAGTATTAGTAAGGTACTGTTACTGTGATTATTTTAATATTGTTTTATTACATTCAAGAAATCAGCTTACGCTGTATGATATCAACATATACCGGAATATTGGTTTGGCAGGAAATATTTGGAAATTTTGAAAGTAACTCCAATCTTGATTAAAAAAAACACTTAATCTTATTTTTGATGGCTCTACAACTTGTCTCACGTGAATAACGTGAAATATTAATTAAATTTATGTTTTCTCTTGAAATTTGAAATTGATTTGTTACTTAAATTACCTAAGTATTATGAGGTTAAATAAATACGTTCCTGTAATTTATCGTTCGTCAGCATTGCATGTAGCACTATATCAATACAATACAATGCTGTGCAACACACACACAACGCAGAACTAAATAAAATGTTTAACTGTTTCAAACTACTAAATATGCAAACACTAACCGAACAATACCCATTATAACGAAATTTGTGATTAATAATTCGGGTACTTTTATCACAATTTTCTTGTTTAGAAGTATTTGCTTGGAAGGAAACTGCTACACTAAAACATAGGTACTATTATTAGCATTGCAAATAATAGTACCTACCTAATGATTCACATAGTGTCCATACGTCTTGAATAAATAAAACTTTGAATAAGAGGTCAACAAATTATTAGCCAGCGCCTGCATTACACGATAAATTTCAAACTATCTATTTTGAAATTTTGAATATTAATTTATATCTTTATTTAAACTTCATTGCACAATAGAAAATATATCCTAAATAAAACCGGTCAAGTGCGAGTCGGACTCGCGCACCGAGGGTTCCGTACACACTCGTCAGTAGATATGTGAATAATTCAAGAAAAACAGTATGGTGGGACAAACTTAACTTTGCTCTTGTGAAACTGTTGTCCCCATACATCGACATATGCCGCGGTTAGTTTAGTAGGAGCAAATAAGGTTGTCTTACGATTTTTGCGAATTTCTAAAAAATGCTGCAAGTTAGGAAAACCGTTTTATTTTTCCTGTAATATTTAGGATAATATTAATAATCGGTAATTATTGCAGATTTTTCTGTTCAGTATCTTCGGAGATAATAGGGGGGGAACGGTATTTTTTTTAACGGTTTTAGTCTTCAATTAAAAATTACATGACTAAGAAAAAAAATAAAAACTGTTTTGGAATCTACATATTAAGCCCTTTCATTTGATATCCCACTCGATATATTAGCTCAACTTTTGATTTATGACATCCCATTTCGGTTCCCTTTTAAAAAAAAAGTAAAAAAGGTATAAGATTTTTTTTCTGTCCCATAGGCTTGGGTTAGCGGTTTTTAACACTATTCCAAATTTCAAGTCGATAGCATCAGTAGATCCTGAGATATCTTGCTGTGACAGACGGACAGACAGACAGACAGACAGACAGACAGACAGACAGACAGACAGACAGACAGACAGAGTCGCACCATAAGGGTTCCTTTTTTACCATTTTGGTACGGAACCCTAAAAATATCGTTACGCTGAAAGTCAACATATGAGAAATCACTGGGACAGCTCAAAAGTGCTACGAAAATTGCGGCCTAATCAAGTCATTTAATCCCATTGATATTTTCGTACCCTTGGTCAAATAACGACGCATCTGCTAAATGACAACTTGTCAGGATCTGTGTGTATCATGTAGTTCGTATGATTTGTTTTGTATGAAATTTGAGCAATAAAAAAACTTTGGACGTAAAGTCACATGCGTCGTTATTTGACCAAGGGTACGTTTTATAGGTAGATAGGTTACAAGCACTCCAAAAGTGAAGCACTAGGTATATGGACGCTAATTAGCGTAGCCCCGCTTAATCGCTCTCGGGTAAGTCAACAAGACGCACCGGAATGTCAGCTGTAGACATCTGCAGATTTCGCAAAAAAAATGCCGTCGTGTGTAATGAGAAAGTGCACAAATTACACAGTAAAATACAACAAAGCAAAAGGGATCCCTTATCGCACGCACAAATGGTGAAATCATTTAATTTTTAAAATATGACGCTATCTTGGCAACGTCGCCACCTAAATGACACTTCGTGAATGAAATAGACAAACTTATCCACTTGACAACGGAAGTGAGTGAAAGATAAACAATCATATCATATGATTGGTTATCTGGGTGACGTTTCAAAATTAACGCAAGTAACAAAAGCTACCTGTCTCTTTTTTTATTACTTTAAATATGCCATCCCTTTTACACAATTTTTAAAGTGTGTGTATTTAAAAACAAAAGAGAAATACGAATGTGTGCAATCTGGGAAGCATTTTTTCGGTTACAACGTAAGGGTATGGTACCTATAACGTATCTTTACTAAAATATAATTGTTTAATCCTTGCTTAATAAATATGTCATGTCAAATCTGACACGATTATCTCGGCTTATAAAGCACATCTACAATAAAGAAGTGGTTCCTCAGGGTTTCGCAACATATTTCGTATAAAACTATTTTACGCTTTACTCCAACAAATTGAAACTGATTTATAACGACACTAACGACATCTAATCGTCCCTGCGGGAATCACGCGTCGTGGTAGGCGCTAGCGCCATCTATGCGCTCCCTTCGGAACCAAAACCCACCCTTACTCGCTAGGGGTTGCAAAGGAAAATCTGCAAACTGGCGCCACATGAGGTGCGTTGCGGGAAAATTGCGGGAAGTTCAAAGAAGCAAATAATGTAATGTGTAATACACATTTCAACAGAATAAAGAGTATGAATGAGTTAAAAGGTATTTTAGGATAGTTATTAAATCTGTCTTCATACCACCAAAGGGGTTAGCAGGTAGGTAGGTATTTGAAATAAAATTAACTTCCATCGACATACAGGGTGGTTTTCTATAATCTGTACATATGAAAAGGGGTGAAATTTCAGCCAATTTTATCGGTAAAACTGATTTTAATTTTTGTTTGTGGTCATTCGTTTTTTTTTTACAGATTTTTAAACTTTCAATGAAATTTTCGGCAGTACATCTGTTTGCCGCGGTATAACTTTTGATCTAATTGCTTCAAATTGTAAGAAAAAATTGCAGGATCATGGCAATAGACACGCTATTTAGTAGCAATAACAATAAACAACCAATTTGAAGAAAAAATCCTCCAAAAAAATTATAATTGCGGAAAACGGTTGCAAACTTCAGTTTTTTTTTACGGAAAACACTGTTTTTCTCGAAAGTTTGTGAATATTGTGACCATTTTTTCATGCTTATTTTCGTTTAGCACTTAATTTTGATCTTAAAACATTTTTTTCTTACAGCTTTGAACAATAAGATCAAAAGTTATACCGCGTCAAACAGATGTACTGCCCGAAATTTCATAGAAAACAGTAAAAATCCGTAAAAAAAATTTTTTGCCCAGAAACAAAAATTAAAGTCATTTTTACCGATAAAATTAGTTGGAATTTCACCCCTTTTAATATGTACAGATTATAGAAAACCACCCTGTATATTATCTCTATTCTTATCAGTCGTATATAGGTACATAATATTTTTTAAATCTTTATTTTAAGGAGCTTTTGTCAGACTGACTATGCCAGCTCCGTATATATATATATGTATTTATAATTATGACTGAATTAAATCTCTGTACCCAACTAGAATATATATTACTTCTGTTATCAAACTCTATTGGTTTATTAAATATTTAACAAAATTTAAATTTCAAGCTGACTTATGTGACTTCTAAAACAGTTGGAATAAATTCAAATAGGTCCAACGTATTTCATATCGCCGTAGATAGATGGAGGTTTGGAGGTGATGAAGAAAGGTAAACGTTTTGCTGGTCTCAACTTGAGTGGCACGCACAACGTGAGTGGCACGGGATCGGCTTTCATGGACCACTTTAGAGGAGACCTATGCCCGATGATGGACGGCTTCAAATGCTGAAGTCACGTCACGAGGTAAGCGGTGACAGGAATACGTGTTTTTAGTGTCATAGGGCAATAGATTTCAACTTTAGCATTCAAGCCTTTCCGTCTAAGGCTTACATGAAAGTTCCATGTACATATTGTACATGCACGCTAGTATCCTAATCCCGAACAACATCGATTCGCTATAATGGCCCTCAACACGGTTCAACATTCGAGACTTGAATTTAAATCTTTGTGATGTAAGAAAGTTTTTGTTCCGCCAAATGGCAAACGTTGAAACGTTGAAGTTTTAGAGTTTTAATACGAAGCAATGTCGAAGATTTGTGGTTTAACGAGTACTCGTTAACGAAAGCCTCGCTAGCGTAGAAAGACGGTAATTGAGTAATTTTCAAACTAAAATAGACATTTAAAGAGTTGGAGGACATTGTTTTGTTTGAAAGAAAACATTTTGGGACGCAAGGCCTTTGGAGCTAGCGTCGTGCATTTTAAAAAGTTTTCTAATCCGCACTAGTGTGTGAAAAACGGAACCTAGTCACGTGAAAATAAATATGTTTTCTCAAACATGCATTTCGGCGTGAAATGGGGTTGCCAGCCTCGCGTTCGCTCGGCCATCTATATGTACTCGGCCGGCAACTCCTCATTTCCCGGCCTCTGTAGTAATGTACTATTATATCGGCTTTGGACTAAGTCCTATGTAATATTGAGGAGTTACTCTTCACCACTGCCCCTATCGTCGTTGGGATTTAGTAAGGATATAATTCGTACGGTTTTGTAACAGTCAGCCAAACGATACATATCTAACAAGTACTAGCATAATATTGTTTTGTAATGGAATTTACTCTTCTTAACAATGATTCTACCAAGACATTTTTTGGATAAAATCTTACTGAAAATTATTCTGATAAGGCAAAAACGATGAAGAGGCGTATCTAACTAGATTGGATATTCACATCCTAGTTAGACTATTTCTAACTTCATTTTATTAAGGTTATGTTTACTATAAGCAGGCTGAGAGTAATTTTAAGTCAGAATAGTACTTCATGATATACCTACCACTTCATTAAAAATGTTTGGTTTTCATATAGATGTTCTCTGTGGCATATAAGACAATAGCAACAGCTCCCATAAATGGCCGTGTGATTTGCGTACAAAACTTAACTTTTATCATTATTAAAAGTACAAGAAAAATAATAGAGGGTATAGGTGGAGATGATCTACTCGTAAGTAGGCCTGTACACAAAGTGGACCAAAACTAAGATTCACTGTGAATTTCTTTGTTTGTGCCTTTACTTTGCAATATGATAATTGTTTTTTTTCTGGTTATATTATAAACGATAAAAAATATCAAAGGTATTTAATTATGTGGGTTGTCATGAATATTTTTAACAACAAACAAAGCTCTGAGATAGGCTAATGATACACCGTGCCAGTGCATTTAATTCCATGTCCACGGAAACACGTGTGTCCACACACGAGCTGTCAAAATTGGCAAGCTTGTAATCTAATTACGTACCACATAACCATAGCGAGGTGAGAGAGGAATTAAAACCTCTGGAGAGCAGGCCGGTACACCACAAATCGCTTAGTGCTTCCCACCCGCACTAATGGCTGCCAATTAAAAGTTTGCTCGGGTTCCCCTGGCGGTTGTGGTGCTGTAAAACAGCGTAATGTAGTTTGGCTGCAGCGGCGATTAGCATTTTGATGACGTGAGTTCTTGATTGATGAGTTATCTGATTAACTTTGCGATCGGTAAGTTGGTGGTGGCGGCGATCTATGAACTTCGCGCGTTAGGTTCTGGAGATATATGGATTTCTTTTCAGTTTGGTTAACTGACCAATGGCTATATGGCATGGCAATGCATGAAGATCGTCGATTATGTACTTTTCGCGCAATAAAATTTACATAAGTAATGGTAGCAACTGTAGCTCAAACTGCACTTTTGGTTGGCTATGATATAAATGACAGTCATAAAACTCTTCCGCTTTGCGTGTGCGTAGATGATGGTGACAAAAAAAAATCTCAGTGGGCTTCTAACTAAAAATACGAATTCTAATCTAGGACGAGATTTTGTTCAAAATATATCACTGTGTATCAAATTGAGCTCTTAGAGTAAAGCGGAACTCTAAGATTGAGCTAGATCGAAATTTGAGATTTCATTTTGACATTGACAATATTGCAATTGAAATATTTCTGAATGGACCCGAGAATCGAGAAGCAAAAAGTGAGTATTGACATAAATAAGCGCAGCAGCTTGATCTAAAATAATCCACTTACCTCTTAGAACTACGGGAATAAAATATGAATTCTCTAAATAAATAAAACCTCTGCATCGGTAAGATTTTCCTGCTCCTGCACACTCCCTGCCAAAACACAGAAGTGGCCGCGAAAATGACGGATGTCATAAAATAATTGGAAAATTTTTGGCACTGGCACGTCACCAGTTACATTCCGGTTCCCGCTTGGCTAAGTGGATTTTCGGGTCGTCCCGCATTTGGCTAACGGCCGTGCACTGTCGACTCGTTAGTGACACAGCTCCAGGGATGCCACTGGAACACATTTTAAAATTGGAGTTTGAATATGCTTGGATTTTCGTTGCCTTTTAGGGAATAGGAGATACTTTATTGAAAGACGTGTTGATTTAGACGCCGTATTAGTAGATTAACGGCTGTTAAGTTTCAGAACTGTTCAAATGATCACGAATATACTCTATAGGTTATTTTATCTAGGATTATTTCGAAACAATTCAGTAAAGTTAACAGTTATAGAATAAATATTTCATATATATCGGCAACATAATTTGGAACATCGATAATCTCTGGACATATTAGCCTAAGGAGGTCGAGTAGCAGGGCCACAAACCACCTGCGATTGCCAATCCACCTGCAAAATGTATCCCCAATGATAATGTTCTTTATGGGAGGTCTATGTAGAATTGGGCGGCTTTCGGGTGATAATAATAATGAGCAAGCGAATGATGAGACCTTACTCAGCAAAGTAGCGGAAAACAAAACCTTTGATGTTTTAGTATAGCGCACTTTCACTGATCGCGGGTTTCATTCAATAATCGTAAAAAACAATATATTGCGAGACAGTTCTGTAGACTACACACGTAACATCCTAATGTAATATTAATAGCTAAAACAAAACGCAAAACCATTCGTCAACCGCTCAACCGCAAACGCATGACCTTTGAACAAACGACTGGTGTGCTCTTACCGAAGTTGTATCAGCTTTCATAAATGTTATGCAACCCTATCCTACCCAAGTAAACGGGTACGATGAGAGGCCGTTTGTCACCAGACTAATTATATGTGACGAGCGAACGTTTCACTCTCGGCAGATCTGTGACAATTTACATTGTATTTTTGGGTGATTTTTGACGACATGCATCGTTTTTCAAAATGTGAATTGTGGTTGTCGCGGAGTTACTAGAGCGGCATTATAGCGCTTTCTAGGATAGTTGAACAGAAGAGCTGATCAGATCCACATCAGATCAGTCCTTCACAAGTGGCTACTCTTGACTCATGACTGACCATGTCACGTCTGAGATTGCACAGCGGTGATAGTCGACGGGATCACAATTGCTAATAATAAATACTACGTCCATAAATTCTAAGCAAAAAAACCGGACAAGTGCGAGTCGAACTCGCCCAACCCTCGGTGGGTTAACCCGTACAATTACTTTAAATAGAGACTATATTTTTTATAAATTAATTACAAATATATAGTTTTCAGATTTTATCCTATACTTGTAGTATAAGATGATATTATGTACTTGCCAAATTTCATAGTTCTAGGTCAACGGAAAGAACCCTAAAATTTTCCGTTTCTTTGAGAGTGTCGAAATATACGTTTTTTGCGGCATAAACGGCCGTATTATTGGGACTGTTCTGTAGACTTGAGTATATGGTTTTATTTATGGTTTATTTTACTCGATATCTCCACGAATTCTCAAGATAAAGGGTCCTGACAGACAGACAGACAGACAGACAGACAGACGGATAACAAAGTGATCCTATAAGGGTTCCGTTTTTTCCTTTTGAGGAACGGAACCCTAGAAGTGACAAGAAATGTTGAAGGAGGGAAATGCTACAAGAAACTCAGCATCTTAAAAAAAATACATTTACTTAGCACCATCATATTTAAAAAAAAATGTTGTTATAAATATTTCCGTTCCGTGACGTTTATCTGTAAGTGCCCAGTTTTTATTAAAAGGGTTTTAAAATAAAATGTCCAATGGAAATGGGACAGAATTGAAAGAGCGCGGCTCATTTATTTTTTGGTTATTAAAAATAGTCACGAATTGCACAAGTCCAGTAAACAGTAACAGGAAATCTATTAAAGTAACGAGCCTCGATCGGTTTCTAATAAAACAACTGCTTGAGTTTTTACCACAGACTCAATATATTTTTAATAATAACTGCCACCATACAATTGTTGCACAAGTAGGACTATAGGTGGCGCTAGTAGTGTTTATCTTGATAAATATCAACACACTCCCTTATCAATATAAACACACTCCCTTAAATAATACAAAGGTTACAAAAAAAAAAAACAATAGGTATTGTACTGCATGATACTGTATAGATACAATAAGATATTTGAATTGCATAAAAGTCTATGCTCTTACAACTTTCACAATCCCCAATTGCTTTACAAATTTATAATGTTTAGGTGAGCATAAACTTTTTGTGAAAATATCAGCAGGCATATCAGCAGTATTCAAGTATTGAATTTTCACAAACTTATTTTCTACGGCTGTCCTTACAAAATGATACCTAACATCAATGTGTTTGGTTCTTTTGTGAAATAAATTATTTTCAGTAAGCTTTTGCGCGCTTTGGTTATCATTGAATAACAGAACAGGTGACTTATCTCTACAAACTAATTCATCTAACAAATTTCTGAGGTATATGGCCTCTTTACTAGCCTCACAGATGGCCATGTACTCCGCCTCTGTACTTGATAAGGCTATCGTTCGCTGTTTTTTACATTCATGGGATATGACACTCCCTGACATTTTAAAAACGTAACCAGTGAACGATTTCCTATCCAGAGTATCAGACGCCCAATCTGCGTCTACATAACCAGTTAGATCAGTATCATCTTTTACATATCTCAAACCCAAATGTTTTGTACTCTGTAAGTACTTTAGAACACGTTTTGCATGCTTCCAATGAGTTTCATTATAACTATTATTGAACTGACTGAGATAACAAACTGCAAAAGATATGTCTGGACGAGTAAGTATAGACAAATATAATAAACTACCAATCAGCTGTTGGTAAGGGTATTTAGTATGGCAAGTATTATCTTTTTCAAGTTTTAAATTTACTTCCATTGGTGTACTCATTGGTTTACAATTTTCCAAATTAAATTTGTTTGTCAATTGTTCGATAAATCGAGTTTGATCTAAAGTTACAACATTGTTTTCTTTTTGTACTCGCATACCTAAACACTGCTTAATTTCACCTAAATCTTTTAGCTCAAATTTAGAACTAAGCTCCTTTTTCAGGTACTCTGTCTCTGTTGGGCAGTTTGAAAATACGAAAAAATCATCAACAAACAATGCAACATAAGTTCGTGATTTACCATTCTGCTTAATAAACAAACATGACTCATACATGGATTTTTTGTACCCCATTTCTTGTAAACAATCATCTACACGTTTATACCATGCCCTCGCTGATTGTTTAAGACCATAAATGGCTTTTTTCAATTTCAAAACTTTATTTGCTCTTTCTTTACAGTCAAAATTGGCAGGTAAATGCATGTGAACTGTTTCACTGAGATAACCATTGAGGAAGGCCGTGGTAATATCATAATAAGTCATTTGCAAGTCTAGCTTTACGCTTAAAGCAAACAATAGCCTTAATGTTGTATATCTTAACACAGGTGAAAAAGTTTGATCATAGTCTATACCTTCTTTTTGTGTGAATCCTTTTGCCACAAGTCTGGCACGATATCTCACATTGTTATCACTATCAAGCTTTTTTCGGAACACCCACTTACACTGCACTACTGTTCCCTGCTCAGGCTTATCTACCACTTCCCACGCTTCATTTTTCTTAAATGACTGGAGCTCTTCTTCCATTGCTTTAATCCACTGCTCAGACTCAGGTCCGTTCATGGCCTCTCTGTATGTGATCTCATCCCCACATATGGTTGTATTCTGCTCAATACACATGTTACTAAAGCCATACCTATCAGGTTTTCGCCTCTCTCTTTTGGTAGGCTGGGGATCATCTGGCTGTACCACATTCTCCGAGTCAGTCAGAGTACTGTCGAAGAACTCATCTGAAGAACTGCCTGTCAGATTATCCGGTATATAGGAGCTGTCGTCCAAATATACTGTGGACTGGGTCTGGTCCACATCCAGGAAATCTGTGCTTTCATTTACCACCTCAGGAATTGATGATGACTCTGGCACGTCTTCTATCACAACCTGTGCCATATCTGACTCAGTTGATTCCGCAGACTTACTCTTTTCTGCAGTACCCGATATAGACTCTGTTTTATCTTCCACAGTAATCTGTGCCATATCTGAGTCTAACGCTGGCTCCATGATGGTGACATCTCGGCTAGTGATTATCTTCTTTGTGACAGGATTGTATAGCCGGTATCCTTTAGTGTCATCGGCATATCCAACAAGATAATGCTTCACTGCCTTCTTGTCCCACTTCAGACGCTTTTCTTTCGGGACATGTGACATGACTGTACTGCCAAACATACGCAAGTGGCTGACGTCTGGTTTTCTACCTGTCCAGAGTTCATAAGGCGTTCTTTGATCTAATCCTGAAGCTAATGATCTGTTTTTCAAATACACAGCTGTATGCACCGCGTGACCCCAAAATTTTTTCTCAAATTTTGCATCAAAGAGAAGACACCTTGCTTTCTCTACAATAGTTCGGTTAAACCTCTCACACAATCCATTTTGCTCTGGGCTGTAAGGGTTGGTGCGCTGATGTATGATACCACACTGTTTCAAATAATTCTTCATTTCATTTGAACAGAATTCTGTGCCATTGTCAGTCCTTAGAACTTTGACTTTAGTATTCATTTGTCTTTCCACTCTAGCCCTGAACTCTTGAAAACATTTGAAGACTTCATTTTTATTCTTCAGAAAATACACAAATGTCATTCTGCTGTAGTCGTCCACGAGAAGCAAGAAATACCGGAACTGCCCGATAGATTGGGTCTCCATTGGGCCGCAAACATCGCCGTGTACAATTTCTAACACTGCTTTACTTCTATTATTGCTTTGTGGAAAGGGTAATCTGGTTTGTTTACCTTCGCAGCAAACCGTACAATTCAGCTTACTGGCATCTGCCCTGTCATTGTACATCAACCCTTCTACAGCACCATTTTTCATAGCATTGAGATCCTTACTATTGATATGGCCTAGCCGTCTATGCCAATCCATACCCGACACTGTTGCTGAAGCTGCTAACAAACTTGTCGACTTGATGTTTAATCGATATACTCCATTCACTAACTTGGCCTCTCCAATTAGCTCATTCTGCCGATTTCTAATGTAACACATTCCCTTCTGGAAATCTACCTTGTTGCCATTCTCAATCAGCTGGCTAACAGACAATAAGTTAGTTGTCAGATTTGGAATACACAAAACATTCTTAACAGTAATCTCATGCTCCGTATTATCCGCAAGAGTCGTAATCCGTGTGTCTCCCGAACACAAAACCGGTACACTCACTTGGTTCGCGACGATGATTTCTTTCGTTGCGAGATTATGTGACTTGTTAATTATCTGTTTTTCGCTGGCTATTAAGTGCGTGCTCGCTCCCGAGTCTATATACCAATCATTTTGACTGAATTTGCCATTTAAAAACATCGCACTAAACACATTTTCTTGTTTTTCTTTCAAAAAAGGACATTTGTTTTTATAATGCCCCGTAGCTTTGCATTTATAGCATTTCACGTTTTTGACACTGACAGATCGAGATTGCGTTTCGTTGCTGCTAATTTTACCATTTTTCTTGTTACGCCAACCTTTGGATAAAAATGCACTTTCGGATTCGGTGTTGCCAGTGTCTCCACTCATGTCCAGAAGCTTGGATTTGATGACATCAGAGGAAATGACGATGCCCGAGTGTTCAACCGCCATAATCATTGGTGAAAATCTTTCGGGTAGACCTGCCAACAATAATGACCCGACCCACTCCTCGTTGATGTCAAAGCCAGTTCTTCTCAATTTCTGCGCTGTATCCACGACTTGAGTTATATATGCCGTCATTGAGTCACTGTTTTCTAGGCGAATCGAAATTAAACTCCGTAACAGGGAAATTTTTCGTGTGAACCCGGAGTCATCGAAAAGTGATTTTAACTTATTCCACACTTCATACACTGTTTTTTCACTTTTAATGTGCACGTACAGGGATGAATCGATAGTCATAATCAACTTCGCCTTCGCTTTTTGAACCTCAACGGCGGCAACAGCTTTGTCAGCAACTTTCACTTCCTTTGTTATATCGATGCCTTCCAAAATCAAAAAGTTCTCGGCCGCGAATGCCCACTCGTCGTAATTTTCTCGTCCCTTGAGTTTTGGAACGTTGACGATGTAATTTGAAGCCATTTTATCACGAAAAACTATTAACTTTTAATTAAATAGGTGCGGGACCATAACCTAATAAAACAACTGCTTGAGTTTTTACCACAGACTCAATATATTTTTAATAATAACTGCCACCATACAATTGTTGCACAAGTAGGACTATAGGTGGCGCTAGTAGTGTTTATCTTGATAAATATCAACAGTTTCTAAACCGCAGTGATCGCTGCTGCCATCAACGCAACGGCGGCATCATGATAATGCACTTTTATGGCGTGGGTCAAGTCACGAACGAACGTTAGTTATATGACCGAACAAAAAAAAACTACGCTCGATCCTAAAATTTCATATTCTTCGTTCCAGAATATTTCCGTAATACAACGTTTTTGAAGAAAACGAGATATAAATCGGCTTATTTTCGAGATATTATTTAAAATATTGTAGTGTTACTCGTATGTTATGAAACACTATGATGGCTCGGCTCTATTTTACTTTTTATTTATATTATACTTATTCTATTAGGTCCTTATAGAATAGCCATTACTTACCTCTGCGGAAGTGATTCTAATTGGTACGGAACCTAGGTATTTTTTACTATGGAAGAAAGAACAATAAAAAGGAAATCCAATGGAAGTTAGTTGGAAGTTACTACCGACTAAAGAAACCTTGATAGCTCGATCGAACGTGTCAGAACTGACAGATAACAGGAAAAGTGATTCCTCTGTTATCTGTCTGTTACAGTACTAATAAACGTCGTGTATCAACGACGTTTATTAGTACTATACTTTTTTAATAGTTTGCATTTAATATTTGCCTATTAACAATAATTATTATTTTAAGCTGTTTGCTAGTAGCTGACGAAAATCGCTACCGCTTGTAACTCCCGCCTGAATTTTCTTACAGAAAGTGCGCACCGCAAAACGGCGAGTTTCCACACCTCATTGGACCTCGACATGGCTTTTACAAATTGCCCTATGATTATAAGGTATTACAGTAATGGATACGCGTAATTAGAACAATTCACTGCAACTGTTCAAGTATTTCGTATTGTAAAAACAAATTGCTGCACGGTACTATTTGACAGATGCGTCGAATGAAAATGTAGTTCGATTTCTATTCTAGAATCTGGCCAGCAACAACACAGCAGTAGTAGGAATGAATTCTGGTAACCCTAATAGTACATTGTGCACCGAGGGTGAAGAGGGGAGAAGGGGATTACTAACGAGAGCCTATTAGGAGCCCGACGCCGTAGGCGGAGGGCTTTTAATGACTCGAGTTTGTAATCCCCTTACTGCCCGTTATACGCACAATGTTTTTGATCACATTTGCGAGGAAAATGAAATAAAACATAAAAATTAAATAAACTAAACGCATAACTTCAACTGTCAACATTTTTCAATATAGTCTTCCACAGATAATGCTAAGAACTGCGTTTAGTTTTTAAACGTGACAGGCAATGCCGCCAGATTGTACCGATTTTCAAAATAAAATTTTAAACTAAATTACCTAATTTAATTGCACTAAAATAATTGCAAAAACTACTGAAATAATAGTAAAATATACCATATAAGTTTTATATACACTAAAATTGGGTTTGTAGCCAAGTTTTGAAGATGTGAAATAAGCCTTGGCTGATTTGAAACCTCCTTAGTCTGAAATGACGTACGGGTTGGTTCTATATTTTAAAACTAAACTCTTAACTCTCGAGGGAGTTATAGATTGGTGTGACGTACTATATGGATGACCCCTGATCGGACTGAAATTTTATTATCTCTTTCGTCAGGGTCGCTCTTGAAATATTATAAAAACATGAACAGTACATTTCCCTTGTTCGGTATGCAATCCAGTCTTAACGTAATTGTGACTAGTGTCAAAAGAGTGGGAGTGGGTTGCTAGTGAATTTACCGCCGTTTTCCACTGCCAAATACGATTGGCTAGTGCGAGGCTATTGTATTTACCCGACTGCGGCGAAGCCCAAAGGAGGGTTATGTGTTTGACCTGTATGTATGTATGTCCGTTCCTGTGTCCGCTCGTAACTACTCAACGGCACATCCGATTTTGATAAATGATACATCATTAGATTCGTCTTGATGGTGCGAGTGTTACTGGGTATGAAGTTCGTTAAAATAAACAAAATGGCGGATTTTATGCAGTTTCAAAGTGCACCGCGGTCGGGTATTTTTTAGTAAAAATGTGGTTATTTTATATTTCGTTGATTAAGTTGTACTCTCTTTTATAAGCACCTTTGTGGAAAAATAATGATAAAAAAGAAAACTGTACTTAAAAACCTAACACATCTCAATAAGTTACTGTAAGTACGTGTAAGTGCAAAATAGGTACAGTAATTTCATGAGTCATTTATTGGAAGATAACCGAGTAGGTATTAACTTATTATGTCGTAAATATTGCAAAATATACTTGTTGAAGCTTCAAAAAATGTAGCCCACGCACATTAGTGCAGCATAGGATGGAACTAAATAAAATTGCCAATTTGTAAAATGTGGATAAAATGGGCATACTTTACGACCTATGCATTGGTAATGCTGCTAATAACACAAAATGAGTTGATTTGCATAAACATCGCTATAAAACCTGAGTAGATTACCTATGCTCCTCATGTTAGGCAGCCAATTGATTTTCTTTTTAGTCCGTAAGATCATTCTACTACTAGTCACATGCTTTTTTTAGAGATCTTCACATTTCCTTAGCGATAAATCTAGATGGTTCTGTCGCCACTGCCTTTTTCGTAGATTTAGATGTTTCTTTCTACCAAGAAACCAGGTCTTCAGAGACTCTTCAAGGGAAAAGTTATTGTCATTTCGTGTGGAGACTCGAGAATTCCCTAGAAATTATCCTTGCATCATACCTGTGCTGTATGTGATGGACTCGTCCAGAGACAACACTTTCTATTTAGGCCTACCGTGCCTTTGCCGCCCATGATACAATACCACATACCTACATGAACGTTACGAATCAAAATCAAAACCATCACGATGCAAGGATTGAAAACTATAACATGACAAAAGACTATAAATGTGAGAAAAAAACGTAGTAAACATATTAGAAAGGTGGCAACTGGCAATGAGCGGGTGGCGGGAACTAATCGCCGCGCATGCGTATCGAATGGAATGACGGCACATGACGATGAACGATGCTGAGACAATCGCTTCACGGCAACGGTGGGTGCCTTAATGTGGGAAGGCTTTGACATGCTTCTGAATGAGTGACATACTTTTTTATTCAACCGAGAAGGAAGTCTTACAGGTTCGGGCATATTTTTGAAGGGAAGGAGCAAACGCGAGGTTTTGGAGAAAAATCGCTTCTCTGCCTTCAAGGCTTTACAGATTGTTAATCTCTTACTTATTGGGAGTCTATGTTGAAATAAGTACTGTATCGTATTTTTGCCGTCCGATATCTAAAACTAGACTAACCCCTATACGACTCCATAGAGGTTAGTTTTAGTCATAGGGCGGCAGATTTGTGAAACTCAGAGAGATAAGTGATAAAATCTGAATATGTATAGACCAACATCAGATTTTTTGTAACATTTGTTTTACTTTGACGGTTGGATAAATAAAAAAGCCGACCGCGGTGTTTGTTTATTTTAACGAACTTCATACCCAGTGACACTCGCGCCATCAAGATGAATCCAACGATGTATCATTTATCAAAATCGGTTGTGCCGTTGAGTAGTTACGAGTGGACATAGGAACGAACATACATACATACATACATACATACATACATACAGGTCAAACACATTACCCTCCTTTGGGCTTCGCCGCAGTAGGTTTGGGCTTCGCCGCAGTCGGGTAATAAGCACTCGTTGATACAAAATTTCGCGCCACCTCTTATGAATCGACCTATACAACATATTTACGACGACGTAGTTTTTACGCGTCAAACGGTAGTGTGGAGCAGAGAAAATTACCAAAACGGATTGTCAGTAAAAAAAGTGGGCAGGCCGCCGGCCATCATTAGAGGCCAATGGTCGTTACCTAAAACTCATTAGCGTCGACTTTTACCGTAATCTACCGTGTGTTTACCTATGTGCTTACATAAGGATACTAAATGTCGCTATACATATAGATAGGGCTATGAGCTTCGTCGCCATGAGGAGTAGGATCGATATGATACCAGTCTCGTATATGGTAGGTATAATTAGTAATTGATGTAACGTGTAGGAGAGATTCCGGAATATACATGTTTATTTCAATCATTTCACAAGACCCTACACTGGATTTTCAGCGTATCTTTGCCTAAATAAGCCAAATATCGCTATCTTTAGAATACTTTCGTGAAGAACAGGTACGGTAAAGGGTCATTCATGAAAATTATTATTCCCCTCTTTGTAATGGCATTTTTGGTTACGTAGTTCCGGCCCAGCTCTACAAATTAAACAAACATGCCATTTTAATGAGGTGGAATCTTCTAAATATTTGTGACGAATGATATCCTTCAAGAATATGACACAGTAAACAGATATAATATAAAACTTGTCGGACAGATTCGGGTTTATCCAGCGTCAACTGCAGAAATAAGTTAAATTGAAGCTAGGATATTGCTTAACTAACGGTTGACGATATATATCAATAATTTTATAAGAGCTGACACCGAATGTCTAGGCGCAATGTTAGCTTAATATGTAGTATGCTTGTTTAATTTAAAGTGCAAAACTAGGCTGTTAATAGAGTAGGCCTGTGCCTGGGACGTAAGTATATAGGCTGATGATGATTTCCTGCCTATCGTCAATTGCGACAATAGGGCAATTTATTTTCTCAGACTTTTTCTTCTTATCGGCCATTCTCACGAAGTATGACTGCGTCTAATTACCGCGTCTCCATACATTTAGTATGAAAACAGCGTCGCGGTAATTAGGTGACCGCAGACATACTTCGTGAGAATGGCCATTATGGAACATTTATATAATAACTATTACTTACGGACTATTGTTTGGCTAACGCTTTGATTAAGTTTTCATGTCAAACAAGCCAGAATTTGGATGTGTAGCTTAAGTTTTGCAATGACTTTAGTTTGGTCGTCATCTGGCTGAAAAACAAAGCAAACCTTACTTATTTATAAATGTTATTGAAGTTCTTATGTTTGAATCCTTAAGACAGATCTGGCATTGTCTGAATGACGTCTATTCCCCTATAACCCTGCGTACGCTCGTCGTAACATTACCGCCCAGATTTCACTTCCCTGTAATTTGTTTCTTGCGGGGCATGAACTTTACAGTTTTAAACCTAACGCTGAACACCCATTTACTCTTTAAGCCGACTCTCACCGCCGCTGAGATGCTCATATTTATGCCAAAGAGTAAAATAAATATTAGTAGAGGTGTCTGGACAATAATTTCTATATTTTACTTTCCTAACTCTGTGAGGATTTTTCGGGCGTTTTCAATAATTTGTTATTAATTCTCTGAAATCATGTTATTAACTTTACAGCTTATTTATTTACTGCAAAACATGTATAGGTAATTGACTAAAACTAATAATCGTATACTCATGTTCAACTTCTGAACATCTACAGTTAAATATGTTAATTAAACGTAATGGATAACTCACAGGGATAACTAATTGAGTGTTGATGTCTTTTCATTGATACTAAATAATACATGTAAGGTGATTAGAGTCGATCGGTTTTCTATACAAACATAAAGAAGGTTATTTTTTGCTTCCACGGCATCAATTATGCCTGAATAATGTTTTATTTAATAGCTTGATACATTTTGTGTGTACGAAATGACACGAAAACTCGCAAAAAGCTAAAAAAATTTTTAACCAAAAAACGTTTTCAAATTATAATAATAGATGGCTCTGACCTTCATCCGCAGATTGTACGTTTTCTGTCTATTTAGACTTCTCGTAGCATTTCGCGCCGATAAAATGTATCAGCTACAAAATAAAACACAATTCAAACGCAATAGATGCCGTGGAAGCAAACAATGACCCTCTTTACGTTTGTATGGAAAACCGACCGACTCGAAGTAGAATCACCTTAATCTAATTGACACACAAAAAGAGTATAAAGTGTACGTAGAAAACTATCGACCGTATGTATACCTTAAAAAAGTCTGTAATTAACCACACTTATAGACACAGTAAAGCAGTAGCGTGGAGTAAAAGATATCATTGGGCAAGCCGGTGCAGATTTGGCGTACATTTTCCTTAAGAGCTGAAGAATAAGGTGTCCAAATGCCTGATATTAGGCAAGCCGGTAGGAATCGAGTTCTTTGGAAGCCACGCTACTGCAGTAAAGGTATTTTACGATTTTGAAACCACACTTACAAAATCAAACTTAAGACTTGATAGATTTTTCTCACAGAAGCATTTCCGGCAAAGGCACATTATATTCCAATTTAACTACTCCTCCATCCACATGATTGTTTACTCTGGTCCCCTGCCCCCATACATCAACGCTCACTCGCGGGTTGATGAGAAGATGATGACCATAATTTGCGACGCACCAAGACGTCTATGTCTCGTGTTTTTTCACCGAGCCCAGGTATCACCCGAGTACGAAATTACGAGTAATTTATCCTCCGCGGGGATAACAGGACGGGGAGTATAAATACTTGTTTAAAATACTTTGAAGATTGTATAGATATCTGAGTAAATGTGGAATTAACCTTGTATGGATGTGTTTTTAATGCTAACGCGAAATGATGTTTCGTAAACGCTGAAAGTTGCACGCGACATGATTTGTGGTGTAGTTGTATTTGCAAATGTAACATTACCGTTCGCAAATTTCTTTATACAATGTAAAATTCAGTTTAATTTAATCAAATACACTCACGGAAAATGAATTCGGGTCATTTTCTATATAATTCGAGTGTAATTCGAGTTCGCAAGAACGTAGTAACGTTCTTTAACCCTTAGGTTGGCAAGCAACAAAATTTAAAAAAAATAATGCAATTGTGGATTTGGTGCCTTAAGTCCGGTCTTTGGGGCCACAGAAAAATAATAAAAAAAATCCAGTTCCATCAGTTTTCCGGAAAATCTATTTACCACACGAGGTACGCTGCCAATTACATAGCAAACGATCTTAGAGCATTTAGACAGGAGGCGCCTTTAGCGCATCTTTCCGAACAAAAAAGTCTGCCGCGTTCAGAGGGGGGCAGGGTAACACACATATAAAAAAACTACCCACAAATGCAAAACTCTCTCTCATTGCTACGCACTCATACTAAAAAAATACAACAACACAAATTTAACTTCTCACACTAATGCAAAAAAAGGCAATAAAAAGCAAGTAAATACACAAATTTGCTTGATAGGATGTAGGCGTAATCGCCTAAAATTCGAAACGATTATTGGGCTGCCAAGTGGCTGGAGAAAATCGATATCGATATTTTTTCGAGACGTTGCAGATGGCACCTTGGTGTATAAAATTATTACGTCAATTATGAGATAATGTACTGAATTATAAAAATTATACTACTATAAATTTAATATGCTTCTAGGTACTGCATTTAAAACCGTTTTCTATTTTACTTAGAATGTGTCAAATTTCTATTTAAGACGTGAACATTATACTTTAAGCAACGAAGTCGAAGTATGATTCCAATAAAAAGTGTTATTAATAAAAATGAATTAGAATTTAAAAACCAATATAACTAGGTAGGAACGGGGAAAGAATAATAGTCCAACACTAGAAGTTACAGATGTGATTCGTAATCTTGATGGGACAAAGTTCACTAGTAAGAAATGCGCTGTCGACGCGATCAACTGTAGGTTTTTGAATGCCGCGGCGGCGTGCGGGGCACCGCGCGCCGACGTCGCTGGCGCCCTGTGCGCGCTGCGCGACGTCCGTACCGCTTCAGACCGCCTAATTACTCTCCGCCCCTTTACAGCGGATGAGGTATATCGCCTGGTAACTTCACGAATTCCACCTAAGGCCTCGAAAGACGTATACGGAATCAGCATGAAGCTGCTTAGGCTAGCACCGATCCCTCTGGCGTACGCAATGTCGGAGCTTTTTAACCGCTGCATAAATGAAGGTACCTACCCGACGTCACTTAAGATAAGTAAGATAGCTCCTATTTTTAAAGGTAAGGGTAGTAGAGGAGATATGGATGCTTATAGACCGGTCTCGATCATACCAGCGATGGCGAAAGTCTTCGAAAATGGCCTTTGTACTCGTCTGACTAGCTTCCTGAGATCTACCGATTGTCTATCCGACAGACAGTATGCCTATCGCGCAGGCCGATCCACAACATCCTTGACTCGGGAACTTATTCGGCGCATCATGGCCGCCAGAGAGTGTCAGCAGCAGGTGGCAGTCTTGTGCTGTGATCTTTCGAAGGCGTTCGATGTAGCTGATCATGCTGTGCTTGCGGGTAAGCTGCGTCATTACGGTATCCATGGGACATCCCTATCTCTATTTAACAGCTTACTTCAGGATAGATCACAGGTCGTTGTTGGTGATGGTGGAAGGGTGAGATCCGATCCATCTGGGGCACAGATGGGCGTTGCGCAGGGATCCTCTGTATCGAATCTACTTTTCTCTCTTCTCCTAAATGACCTACCGGACGCTATAACAGCAGGCGAAGTACTAATGTACGCTGACGACGTCGCCGCGGTTGTTACGGCCCCAACCTTGGATGGCGTAGGACAGGCATTGAACGAGACAGCAGCGCAGCTCGCTCAGTGGTTCAGAACCAATGGTCTTGCTCTAAACCTTAAAAAAACGCATTACCTCCTTTTTAATCTAGCGGGTCGCGCTACGAGACTCCTGCCCGTTGTCATTGATGGAACACTGCTTGACCAAGTCATCACTACAACGTTCCTGGGCTTTGAGCTTGACTCGGGTTTGAAATGGGATCGACACGTCAACAAACTCAGTGGCAAACTAGCTAGTGCCTGCTTTGCCCTAAGTCGAGTTGCGAGGACAGTAACTCCGGAGGTTGCCCGTACATGCTACTTTGCCACAGTACATTCGCTGATACAGTACGGAGCGGAACTCTGGGGACGCTGTGCCGAGTGGAAAAGAGTATTTCGACTCCAAAAACGCGCCATTAGAACCCTCGCGCGAGTGCCTTCGGATACGCCGGCTAAGGAACTTTTTCGGGAACTAGGCATACTTACGCTGCCTTCAATAGTAATTATGCAAGTAGCGATCTATGTGCGTGAAAACCTAGCGTCGTTTAATACTAATGCGATGATGCACAATCACAATCACAATACGCGAAATGCAGCGAAGCTTGCTAGTATCAGCCGTAGGCTCACCAAGTCGTCCAAGCTGAGTCATGTGATGGGACCCACGGTTTATAATAAACTGCCAACATGTATAACGGAGGCCCAAAGTTTAAGCAGCTTTAAGCATCGCTTAAAAAACTGGCTTGTTGAGCGCTCGTTCTATTGCTGTGATGAATTTATAACATGGAACGAATAAATTGCAATTTACGTTATAAATTATATTACTATTTTATTATTATGACTTTCTTTATTATTTTAATTGATTATTATTCTAGCTAATGTCTACAATTTAATGTATAGATTTTAAAATCTTCACCACTAATGTATGTCTAATGTACATTGTACCACCTACCTGACATGTAAAATAGTTTTACAAAATAAATGATTATGATTATGATTATGATTATTCTTTATGGATACTTACACAATTAGGTTTGGTTATTTTTTTACAATGTGGTCTATTTCGAAAACTATTTCGAGGAATAGCCTGCTGGAGCAGTATACTTTAACGTAATAACATCAAACCAGTAATAAATCTAAAAGTGAAAAAAATGGGAATGGCGTTATTGATTAGTTTTCTTTTTTTTATTGGCCAAATCTTGAAACTGGGATTCTGTGAAATGTCGGGAACAAATGCTGCTGGTACGTGTCGGTCTCTGCATGTCGATTGCAAGTTTTAGTCCATATATTTTTAATGCCTATATTCTTGGGGAATCTGGAATTATTATATATATACCGGCGAGCGACACACCATACGCACTATAATCATACCCGAGTCTAAATAGTATTAAGCTGATTTTAGTTGACAAGCTTAATACCATCTGTAAACTTTTCAATGTACCTAATTTTTGACATATGTAATTTATAATGTATTTTATATTTTGCAAAAAAAATGTATCTTTACTTTGTACAATCACAAAAATGGTTTTTTGGTAGTAAGAACAATAAACATCACTACTATGATAAACTTTACGAGTAATCCCCGATCTCAATAAGCTCAGTGGTAACAATTTAATTTACTGTTTAAATAATATTCACGTTTTATCGAAACAATATTCGACAAAATAACACAAATGGCGTAGCACTACTGTGGCAGATTTATGACTTCACGAACACTTTAAAACACTTAGTATAATAATTAACTTATCGACCTTATAGCCGTAGACACAAGGTTCATTTTCGAATTAAGTAAGAGATGGCTTCGGCACAAATGTTGCGAAGTGTCATATTTGCTTGTGTTTGCATATAAAATGTTGAAGACAGTAGTCCTTATTACTTGAAATACGGTGAGACGTCAAACGTCAAAATAGACGCCATTTTATTCTTTCCGTTATGATCTAAATGAATGTCTTCGAATCGATTTTATATAATCGATACTTGGCGTGGAATTTGTAATAAAGTGTTTAATACAAAAATAATGTTAATATAGTGAAGTTAAAGCAAATATTTACTTATATGTGAAATGATATTCCATCTTTTTGTAGATTTGACGTGGTGGAACGTTTTTTTTCACCCAAAAACAGCACATAACGGCATTTTGACGGAGCTCGTCATGCGCTGAGAACGATTTCCAGACTGTGTATAATCGATTAATTGAAGTAGTTTTTATATCATGCATGCACATTGTGCTTGCACCTTTGGCAGAGGGGAAATAATATGAAAGGCTTCTCCAGTCTAAATGCTCTAAGCAAACGATCTGTGTCCCTCGTGAGTCCCCTTGCCAAGCTCTCAATGAAACACAATATTAAATAAAATTAATAGTTAATTATGGAAAAACATAATTTTTAAAGAAATAAACGGTACTAATTATTTACCTTTTTATAAAAAATGGGCTTTAAATTCATAAACTGACAATTGTATTGATTTACCACATTTTAGACAGAATATTAAGTTGGTGTCGTGAACATATGCAATATAATATCCGACGTTAAAACAAGTTTAAATAATCCAATGCGGAATCGAATTCTGTTTTCTTGGCTCATATACAGGGTGATTGATAATTCGACCTATACTTTGAAAGGGGTTATACTAGAGCTCATTTGCAATAAATTTAGCTCTGTAAACTAGGGGTCTAAATTTGATGGTTATCAAGTTATTTGAGTTTTACGTTTTTTTAGAAAAAGCCCGCTTTTCGGACTAAAAATGATAATTATGAAAAAAGTACTTCCATTTGGCTGGTATAAACTTTGTTTTCTAAAAGCCAATGAACCAATGACTACTTCAAATAAAAATTTGTGTCAACATTTCAGAATTATCTTAGAAATAAACGGTCATGAAAACCAAAGTCATAATTTTTTTTTTCGATTTTGTTACAACTGATGAGAATTACTTGAAAAAAATGTACGGCACTTGATGTAAAAACTACAGAAATAAGTTCCTCAATTAATAAGCTTTCCAAAAAAGTACAAATGTTGGCAACTTTTTCAAAAATCTTGAAAATAATAATAATAATTCCAGAGCAGGTAGCGGTTTCGCAAAAGGCGTACCTGGCCCGGAGCCGCGTTGTTTGTGTCACCTTTATTTTTCTGAGGGCTTCAATTGACCTGCCTCGGTATCTTATCTTACCTTATTAGGGGTGAGATCAGGGTAGATTGCGTTCAGGCATGTTCGTGACTAACCGAGGTTTAATTATCTTCATTCAGTAAGTGATCAATTATCTGCCTTCGACCTTCTTTCCAATTCAGACGTATCGTTGTTAACTTATTTATTTTACAAATGAAATGAATTATTGTTTATCAAAACAAAGAATAATAGCATGAACCTCGTATAATCCAACGAACTAACCGAGGCTAAATTATCTTCATTCAATAAGTAATCAATCAATTACTGTCAACCGTCTTTCCAATTGGACGTATCGTTGTTAACTAATTATTTTACAAATCATTAACTAACTAACCGAGGCTTAATTATTTTTTTCAGTAATGAGGTGACCAATTAGTTAATTATTGAAAGTAATAATGATACCTAATGACTGACAGAAATAACCATACCGGACCTGAAGCCAGTCTGCTTACTTTGTGTTTCTTCATGCAGAAAGCACGATATTAATTTATTTACATCAAATGCTTGTTGGTAGGAATAAGATTGCAAAAGCAGTAAAATAACCAGTTTCTAAATAAAATTTTATTTTAAAATAATTAAATTATTACTAAACACAAAAAGAAGCACGCAGGGTAATGTTTCGCCATACGATAAATAAATAATTAAAATAAATTACAATTACAACTACAAATCTTGTTCGAATTGCCTGCCTCGGTTGCGAATGCAAGCACGAAGTCTTGTACGTACTTCACTGACTGTAACCCGCGTCGACAGACTTTCTTTAATAGTTTGGGCAGCTGCTACAATTTTTTCTCGTAAATCTTCTACATCACGAATTGGCCTGTCGTAGACTAATGCCTTCATGTGACCCCAAATGTAGAAGTCGCATGGAGTTAAGTCGGGACTTCTCGCTGGCCAAGGGATCGGACCACCTCGACCAATCCATTTTTCTGGATAATTCACATCCAACCAATGTCGCACACGCAGATAATAGTGAGCTGGGCAGCCATCGTGTTGATACACCATGGCTATCCTTCTGGCAAGCGGCACATCCTCCAGCAGCATAGGTAGTTCGTCCCTCAAAAAGTTCTCGTACGCGTCACCGGTTAATCGTGCCGGCAGAAAGAATGGCCCGATCAAATTGTCGTGCACAATACCCATCCAGACATTTAGTGAGAATCTGTGCTGGTGAGCTCCTTCTCTGGACCTCCGTGGGTTTTGATGTTTGGGGGCCCAAAAATGCAGATTGTGGTAGTTAGTTATTCCGTCGCGGTCGAAGTTGGACTCATCTGTCCACAAAATGTTCTTCAGGTACTCCGGGTCTTCGATGTCAGCATTCAACAAAAATCTGCAGAAATCGATTCTTCTTGCAGGATCTCCCTCCTCGATAGCGTGTACTGGAGTGTAGTGGTATGGATACTGCCGTGCTGAATGTAATGTGAACCAAACCTTCCACTGAGTTATCCCAAGCTGGTTAGCCACAATCCTTGTTGATGTAGTGCCATCCGCGCGGAAACACTCCAGGATTTGTTCCAACAAATCAGATGAGTCCAACTTCGACCGCGACGGAATAACTAACTACCACAATCTGCATTTTTGGGCCCCCAAACATCAAAACCCACGGAGGTCCAGAGAAGGAGCTCACCAGCACAGATTCTCACTAAATGTCTGGATGGGTATTGTGCACGACAATTTGATCGGGCCATTCTTTCTGCCGGCACGATTAACCGGTGACGCGTACGAGAACTTTTTGAGGGACGAACTACCTATGCTGCTGGAGGATGTGCCGCTTGCCAGAAGGATAGCCATGGTGTATCAACACGATGGCTGCCCAGCTCACTATTATCTGCGTGTGCGACATTGGTTGGATGTGAATTATCCAGAAAAATGGATTGGTCGAGGTGGTCCGATCCCTTGGCCAGCGAGAAGTCCCGACTTAACTCCATGCGACTTCTACATTTGGGGTCACATGAAGGCATTAGTCTACGACAGGCCAATTCGTGATGTAGAAGATTTACGAGAAAAAATTGTAGCAGCTGCCCAAACTATTAAAGAAAGTCTGTCGACGCGGGTTACAGTCAGTGAAGTACGTACAAGACTTCGTGCTTGCATTCGCAACCGAGGCAGGCAATTCGAACAAGATTTGTAGTTGTAATTGTAATTTATTTTAATTATTTATTTATCGTATGGCGAAACATTACCCTGCGTGCTTCTTTTTGTGTTTAGTAATAATTTAATTATTTTAAAATAAAATTTTATTTAGAAACTGGTTATTTTACTGCTTTTGCAATCTTATTCCTACCAACAAGCATTTGATGTAAATAAATTAATATCGTGCTTTCTGCATGAAGAAACACAAAGTAAGCAGACTGGCTTCAGGTCCGGTATGGTTATTTCTGTCAGTCATTAGGTATCATTATTACTTTCAATAATTAACTAATTGGTCACCTCATTACTGAAAAAAATAATTAAGCCTCGGTTAGTTAGTTAATGATTTGTAAAATAATTAGTTAACAACGATACGTCCAATTGGAAAGACGGTTGACAGTAATTGATTGATTACTTATTGAATGAAGATAATTTAGCCTCGGTTAGTTCGTTGGATTATACGAGGTTCATGCTATTATTCTTTGTTTTGATAAACAATAATTCATTTCATTTGTAAAATAAATAAGTTAACAACGATACGTCTGAATTGGAAAGAAGGTCGAAGGCAGATAATTGATCACTTACTGAATGAAGATAATTAAACCTCGGTTAGTCACGAACATGCCTGAACGCAATCTACCCTGATCTCACCCCTAATAAGGTAAGATAAGATACCGAGGCAGGTCAATTGAAGCCCTCAGAAAAATAAAGGTGACACAAACAACGCGGCTCCGGGCCAGGTACGCCTTTTGCGAAACCGCTACCTGCTCTGGAATTATTATTATTATTTTCAAGATTTTTGAAAAAGTTGACAACATTTGTACTTTTTTGGAAAGCTTATTAATTGAGGAACTTATTTCTGTAGTTTTTACATCAAGTGCCGTACATTTTTTTCAAGTAATTCTCATCAGTTGTAACAAAATCGAAAAAAAAAATTATGACTTTGGTTTTTATGACCGTTTATTTCTAAGATAATTCTGAAATTTTGACACAGATTTTTATTTGAAGTAGTCATTGGTTCATTGGCTTTTAGAAAACAAAGTTTATACCAGCCAAATGGAAGTACTTTTTTCATAATTATCACTTTTAGTCCGAAAGGCGGGTTTTTTCTAAAAAAACGTAAAACTTAAATAACTTGATAACTATCAAATTTAGACCCCTAGTTTACTGGGCTAAATTTATTGCAAATGAGCTCTAGTATAACCCCCTTCAAGGTATAGGTCGAATTATCAATCACCCTGTATAGCTTTACATGAATGTTAAAAAGGAGATGTCGACCGTTTTGAATTCAGAGGATATTTACCTTTTACGTTTTTATGGGGTACAATTTTCAGAGGGAAAGACTTTTTGCGTTTGCAGGTAGCTCTGTGACTAATTTGCTAGAACTTAGGTGTTTCCTAGAAATTCAGGCAAAAATAACAAAATTATGCCTAATTTTACAAAAAAAGACACAATAACTAAATATTTTTACTAAAAAAAACCCGACTGCGGTGCACTTTAAAAGTGCATAAAATCCGCCATTTTGTTTATTTTAACGAACTTCATACCCAGTGACACTCGCGCCATCAAGACGAATCCAATGATGTATCATTTATCAAAATCGGTTGTGCCGTTGAGTAGTTACAAGCGGACACAGGAACGGACATACATACATACAGGTCAAACACATTAACCTCCTTTGGGCTTCGCCGCAGTTGGGTAAAAACACCATAAAACATGTAATATCCAACCAAAAGTAATACTATGACAAGCTGGCAACGGTACTCGTGGTACCCGTTGTCTATGGCTAGTAATTTTCTAAGTAATTGGCAACGGGACACCCAAGGTACACGCATATATCGCTTCTTACAAACTTCATAATAAGCTATGAATTAAGTAAATGAGTGAATATACTGATAAGTTGATATGTAAAATTAAAGTCGTATACATAAAAACCACTGCCTCCATTAAGAAATCTGGCAAATAACATTAATAACTTACCTGAGATGACAACAAGTGCTACCGTTTTGAACTCATTTTGACACTGACATTAATTTAATAATGTGGCCAGGCCAATTTATTTTTTCTATTATACACAATACATAAATTCACTCGTTTTTATCAAAAAATTACAAAATTTCTGCAAAATTATTTGCTATAATTTTCTTTCATGAACGTATCACGGGTGACCCGACGCCAACTTAAGGGTTAAATCTGTGGGGGTAGTGAAAACAAGTAAGGATTGCAAACCGGTTAACCCGTTCTCCGCCGGTTTTTGGCAACGGTTATCGAGTCCTTGGTAAAAACCGACTTGTAAAAAGCAATAAATAGTAAATGGACTAAAATGCATTATTTTTATTTGATTCCTTTTGATGACCTTTATAGTACATTACACAACTAGGGTGGTAATACAAAGAAAGGCCGAGATCGCAGAAGTTTGCGGTCCGAGCTGCAATGCAAGCGAGGGACGTAATTATGCGATCGAGGGCTTTCTTTATTGCCTCCCGTGTTGTGTACATCATTTTATGTCTGCACTTGGCCAGAAAGCGGCTTTAAAAGTCACTTTATGGCCAGGTGTGGCATAAAAAATCTATCATCTTTGTATTGAGTTGTGATGCAGGGCGTATGTTTTATTTTCCGACTAGTCAAATTGTTCCGATTTATCGTCAGTAATGTTTCGGTTATTGTTATTCTTTTTTCATTTTCGTTGATTTTGTTAGATCTGCTAAACGATATTTTGAATTGGGTTTTATTAACATGCACTCACGAAAAGTACAAAAAAAATTAAAAAAAAAAACAATAAAACCGGTTTTTAACCAGTTAACCTGCGTTTTGTATCAACCGATTTTAAAATTTGACCGGTTATTGCATTCCCTAGTTACAAGTAACATACATAGGTACAAAAGGTCACAACTCTATTGTAAGCCTTGAGGTCTTTTGCACTTGAATGATAAACATGTATGTGACTTATACCCTTTTTAACTAGACCCACAGACATGCAACTTTATAGTTGATAATATTGACGATACAGAGAATAATTATCTATATTAGTTGGTATACATATTATTTGTCTTCACTTATTTATTATTAATTATCGTTTCATCGAAAATTCGAAGTAATGTTATAACATAACACAAACTTAACATAACATTCTTAGGGTTTTATATTGGGTGGCATAAATTTGAAAGCCATTTTTTCGAAAAGCATTACTACTTGTGTGATTGTAGTCATTGCGCATAAATAGTAGTATTAGTCATTCATTGATTGGCATACAAATTATAGCAATTATATTTGCAAACAAAAATGCATGCATGTCGAAATGGATCGCGTAATAATATTATACAACATAAATTTCAATCGCCATAATGTTCTTGTGAGAATAATACAACATTATTTTAAAAAATATGTTTTCGTTGGGTTCAAATGTGACCTAAGCAATTTTTCTGACAGCAGTTCGTTTCTAGTGGCCTCGCAATTTCAACCTACCTAACCGACTTTTCTGGCGCTGCGCGGGGCTTCTATTTATGCCCTGAGGGACACAAGCTGACTAACAAACCTAACCTAAAATAAGGGTGTGTTTAATGAAAAGGCTAGGCAGCTTAACCAAATAGCTTACTAAACAAGTTGGCGGCGACAGAACCATGGATTCGGGTCGTATTTTAGAGGTTAGTATTTTGTTGATAAACAAGGTTTACAAAAGTTACTAATTATCGCAGTAACATCTATATGGATTGAGATAAAATTTATCATGCAACATGAAATATACAGGATACTTTTTTGCAGGTAAAGCGTTCCCTTAGGATAGTAGGTAATGGGAATAACGTAGGTGAAGCCACTAGTAGATCATCATCATCATCATCATTTCAGCCATAGGACGTCCACTGCTGGACATAGGCCTCCCTCATAGATTTCCACTTAATTCGGTTGGAAGCAACTTGCATCCACCGTGAGCCAGCAGCCTTAACCAGATCATCTGTCCATCTTGTTGGTGGACGTCAGACGCTGCGCTTGCCGATTCGTGGTCTCCATTCGAGAACCTTTCGGCCCCATCGGCCATCTGTTCTACGTACACACAAGTAGATGCAAAATGTAAATTTTGTTAGTGTGGCGTATGATTCAAGAAGAAAATAGTCTTATTAATCGATTTGCCTAAACGTTGCTAAGCAAATCGTCAAACGATGAGCTTTGAACGATATGGCGGATGTTAGCTATCCAAATCATGGAATGCCGGCGTTTCGTGATATGCCTAGGAATTTAATGATTTGGGGAAATATACGATCGGCCGCCGACACATACATTCAGCAATATTACCTACTTAAAATATTAAGCAATTTAGTTTCTGCACATAAAAACTATGACCAGACGCAATTATGACAAACAATCTGTAATGCAAATAGTCATTAATGACAAATACTTAATATGAGCTAGAACATTATGCGAATTGAGTTATGACAAAAAACGGCATAAAAACGTTTATGCCAGCAGCGGAAGAAATTTTACATTAGGGCTTCCAGAAAATAATTTAGTCCAAAAGTATGTGCTATCGCTTTGTGTGCTCCTCAGACACCCAGTACTTACAGGCAAGACATACTTGCCTAGTGTCCAAGTCCAAGAATTGCACTTACGTACATATCAATCGTGTCTTAGTTCCAAACAAAGGTCTTTCAAAACTCATTTTATAATTAAATATTTAATTAAAATTTTCTAAAATCATAAAGTTTACTGCCCTGATTTCAACTTTCAGTTTCATTTTTAAATAATGCTCCATTGGCGTAAATTAATACACTGATTAATCACAAGGTTTTTGTTTACCTGGGCCGGAATCAAAACGACATCTTGTGCCATGTTGGGGTGCGCGCTCTAACTAAGCTACCAGATAATTAATCCAGTCTCTTCTTCCTCTTAGTTGGTCCCTCATGGCGGAGGACCGTGACCGAATGCCCTCCTTGCAGTCCGGTTCTTGGTTTTATGGACCGTCTAATATAGACTGCACTTTGCATTAGTCCAGTAGTTGTGTTAAAATTCGTCACGATGTTTCACTAAAGCCTACTGTTTGAACGGATTTGCAACGTAAACCAATACACATATTTAAGTTTAATTAGACATTATTGATGTGAACGTACATTTTTTGGATTCACTAAAAAATATTATGACGCATTGAACAACATTTGCAAATTCGATCATTACGTCCGCCTTAAGAGCCTCTGGTAATTTAGAAATCTTTTCAATCAAGACTATAGCAAAAGTATAATTATACAATATGGATGTGAATGTGTAGTAGGGCAATTTTTGGATTCAGACGCTATAAGTACTTCATGCCTTGAAGGATTTAACAGCATTTGCGAATTTGATCGTTAGGTCTCCTTAAGTTCGCTCACGAAAAGATATCAAAAGGAAGTTAGGATAGTTCGGATCGCCGGTAGAGGGCGGGCCGTGCGGCCATTTGTCAGAGAGCTCATTAGGGTCAAATCTGGCAATCTCGGGGGATTAAGGTCTGAGCGTGCTGGAGAGCCTGGACAGGGGCTGTGACAAAGCTGTATTGTTGTTGTTCGATTACAGAGGAGCGGGTTATGACATTCGAGTCATTGCAATACGAGTTCTCTTCTTATAATTTTTATTTTTTATAAACACACTTATAAATGTAATCTACTTTTTATTAATTTGTTGTTTACCGTTTGGCAAGCATAATTACCATTTTGGGCTATCGGAAGTGGTTTCTGGTCCCGGAGTGAGACTCTAAAATGTAAGGTAGGTACTCGTGATAAGAAATTATACAAGTCCGAATTCGTTCATATCTAAGTAGCATTTGCCATCGGGAACTTCCAGTCCCTATCATGGTACAATAAATAAAAGTAGGCATGTTCTTCTCGTGAGAACCGTTGACATCGTGTGAACTTGACTACCTCATCATAAGTTCATAAGCATTTTGAAGTCATATATGGCAACATTATGGCGTCGAACATAGTTTGTAAATTTTTAAATAGATAACACACTATTACACAAGAAGAGACAAATAACCATACAAGTTAAATACAGGCTTACAAAAAATATGTGACTTGTTTCTTTGATAATCGTCTTGATGAATGGGAATAGAATAAACAATTCTGTTTATGAACTCTCTAAATATTGACTTGCTCTCTCATTCAGCACTTTAATAAGGACCTATTAACAGGTTACTTGTATAAAATGTAGGTATACAAGTATCAACTTTATTGGCAAGCAGGGATTTATCTGGCAACTCGGGATTATTGATAAACCGCGATTCAAACCTTTTACTTGGGAACGGCAGATGTAACATTGCTAAATTGCTGAGTAAATACTAAGGTTTTCGTGAGGCACTTAGTTAATTTATAATATATGAAAATATTTATTACGTTTTCGGGTTGCTTATTTTTCAGGCAACTCCTGCAAGTCCAAACCTAATATTCAAGAATACAAAATTACTGCTTGCAGAAAAACTGAATGTTATTGAATATTACTTGTGCATCGTTTGTGCGTTCATCACTGACATGTTGCATAAGAACGACACGTAGAACTAAAGATGCCTTAAATCAGTAAGTAATAGTATTTTATACAATATGTTAGAAAAATTTAGCGTTTCACGGCCCATACATTTTGGCCGCCCTACGGGGTGGCAGAAATAGTTAATTATGTATTAAAACTCCTTTAACCCCTTAATGTTAACCCTTTTAGCTTCTACATAGACTTCTACACCCATAATGTCTTTTAAATTATTGCTTTCGGCATATGGTATGTCCAAAAGATAAGAACGCACGCTTAAAACCTGACCATTTACGGAATACGCAGAAAATCAGAAAACCACGATTAAAAAAACATTACCAGATAGATATAAACTTATCTGGCCGCCAATCACAAACGAGAACTCAAAATAAATCGATGTACCATCCAATCATTACTCCACGTCGGGATCGACTCAATTAAAATATCGTTAATGTGCTCAAACTATTTAAAAAACAACCTTAAAGCCAAAGTTTTGAGTTTATTTTCGTTTGACACAGTATTTACCTTGCAATGGTCATTATGGTAAATGTAGTATACTATGAAACCACGAAATCGGCGTGTCGGAATCAAAATAAAGGTAGAATAAACAGTTGGTAAAAACCGCGCGAGCCGAGGGGGGTGTAATGTGGTCATTATAAATGTATTAACGTATGAGGACTTGTGGAAGTATAGCCGAACCTGAATACATACGTAGACTTTTTACCCAAGGTAGACTATACCTTTTTTCTAAGGCTCTAAGTACTTTTTGTGTTTTAGAAATTAGGTAAATATATTAATATGCATACAGGGTGGAATAACAAACCCTACTTAGAGGAAACAATCTCTAAATATAGTCATCAAATTGCACTCAAAGGAAACGCTTCTAAAGATAGGTACGTTATTATTACAAGGTATATTACATTTATGCCACACCTGGCCATAAAGTGGCTTTTTCCGCACGCTACGCGTACGGAAAAAGTCGCTTTCTGGCCAAGTGTTGACATAAAATGATGTACACAACACGGAAGGTAATAAGGAAAGCCCTCGATCGCATATTTACGTCCCTCGCTTGCTGCTCGGGCCGCAAACGTCTGCGATCTCGGCCTTTCTTTGTATTACCACCCTAGTTGTGTAATGTACTATATTGTAACCATTTTAATATTTCTCGAATTGCGTGTAAAAAATATTTTAGATTTAGACTGAAAATTAACCGAAAATGCACAAAGCATGTTGCATCCCTGACAATATCTTTGTAATAAAACTACTTAAACGAATTAAATCGCGTATATCACTTAATGTTTATTTTTTAAGTCCCAACGTTTCGTAACCCTTTTCGTGGTCGCGGGTAGACTGAGAAAGTCATACATTTTCCCTGACAAAATTACCGTTGTGCAAACCTACCCACTTTAAAAAATACAAATTAAAAATTTGTGTTGCCAGATGGGCCTAGTGTGTAAAGACGTTCACACACATGCTAGAAGGGCTTAATAACGTAACCTTAGACATTAGCGGCACTTGCCTTATGCAAAAAGACAATTTTAAACAATTTTAAACAAAAGACTCTAGGTAAGGTATGTTATTTTTGGAAAAACAAATTAGAAAAAGAAAATTGTGTTGCTAAATGGGCCTAATGTATAAAGACGTTTACACACATGCCAGAAGAAGGGCTTACTATCCTAATTTTAAAAACTAGCGGCGCTTCCAAAAGGATGAGGATTTTCTAAATTGTATTTTTTAAAATGGTAAGGTTTGCACAACGGTAATTTTGACAAGGAAAATTTATGATTTTCTTAGTCTACGCGCGACCACGAACGCTGAAAAGGGTTACGAAACGTCGAGACTTAGAAAATAAAGTAAAATACGTGATTTAGTCCGTTTAAGTTGTTTTATTACAATGAGTGATAATCGCGGAACCCGATAACAACAATACCTTTCCCAAAATAATATAATCCAGATATAAATGTTCGGACTATATTTTAGTATCTTTCGGATTAGCTCGCTTCATGAATGCTTCCTGACTGGTTTAATCGAAGTCAAGGGTTATTCTTCAGAAATATGCCTGCGACTTATTCCTCCGTCTCCATACATTTAGTATAAAAAAGGGCTAGAGGAATAAGGTGGCCGCAGACCTATTTCTGAAGAATAACCCTCAACAGCTTTTAATCTAAGAAATGTAGTACGAGTATTAATCAACACTTTTTTCATAATCAACACTAACCATATAATGTCACAAATAAGTGAATTTTAGAAACTGCATTGATATTATGAGCAAAGCTTTTATAACGTAACAGTATACGTCGACTTAATAAACAGTAATTGAATAATTTCCTTACCAATATTATATTTTGCTATAGATAATGCAGGATCAACGAGTGGCTTGTAATATTTCAAAATATCTTGTATCTTATCTTACCGTCATACAATAAACGATACTACGTACTTTTAAGTTACTTTTAAAAATAAGCATATCGTCACTACTTTAAAAAAAAGTCGTATTTAAAAACGTCGTAGAGAAAAACGTCAAAAGTTACATACGAACGTCATATACAATAGGGATGTTGACTAATGTTGAATTTTGCAAAATAATTTATTCACTTGAATTGGAAAATACTAAATTATCATAACACAGGAGAAATAAACAAAAATATAAAGTTATGTTTCCACAAAGTTTTAAAAAATTTCGATATTTTTTTATCGTCTTAAAGAAAAATTAAAGTTAGTTTCGGATTGTTTAAATAGCACTGAAAAAATAAATGTTGTACAACTATGAGCTTAAACGCACTTTTTTGTGCTCAAAATGGCAAAATGCTATTTTTTTCATACAGACTTAGTACAGCGAGGACAAGACATGACGTCACAGGGTGCGTCGTTTTGTATGGGCCGTTTTCAACGCTCGGTGCGGTCGGCTACTTTTGATTGCAATTTGTGGCTGTTATAGTAATCAAAGTGTAGTGGTTATAGATATATATTTGTTCCTCATAAATAGTAAAATCGATTTACATTAGAAACAAAATTTAGGACACAAGCCTATTACTGCGTATTTACCTGGAGTCAGTGTCAGAAGTCAGTGTTTTTCAAAGTAATGACGATATCACTTAATAATCAACACCATGTCATTAAGCCGTGTTTAGTCTCATTTAAACTAAGCGTCACATTGCGGGACACATCGCGATCGCGACAAATCAAAATCAACACCATCAAAATTCAAGTAAAATTGCTAACATCCGTCACCACGTGCGTCGCGAAAATCTTAATTAACAGATAGGCGCGACCCATCCGTCTCCAGACTGTGATAAGGCGCGCTCAGGTAACGATTACTGATGACGGGTCGACGGTAATGATGGATCGCCGTGTAGACGCTGTAATGACTCTTCGGTAGCTGACTGGTAATGATGTTTGGTTTTCAATTATTGTTTGTGATGTTTACGTGATTGATTTTGGTAGGGTTGCCGCTTTTTATTTGACGTCAATCGACTGTTAGGTTTGAAAAACAGAAATCAATTGCAGTTTAATTTGTATCCGATTTCAAAATGGTGGTTCTCAATTTGACTGTATATTTTTATTATACAGTGTGTAATATATATATATATATCTGCGGACATATTGCATTATTAGCATTGCAAGCAAGGCACGATTCCGATTGCCTAAAATTACCACCTAGCTTATCAAACGGACATATACCAATTAAGAAAAAAAACTTAATTATTTTTCTGTGGACGCTTTTTAGTACACGGCGGTAATTAAATGATTAAGTGAAATTATTAGGGCACTGAGAGTGTAATTAAGTGTAAAAATGTTACTTACCTTATTTTTTCTCAATCGTTTTTCATAGCAACTATTTTTATTACAACACTAAAATTAGACTACGAACTACGAGCGTTGCTTAAAAATAACATCGAACAGCTAACGAAAACATGACGTGCCGAAATCGTCTCTGGTTTAGGGGTGCTCTTTATAATTAAACATCAATAGCTTTACAAAAGTAAATATACAGGGTATGTAGGGGGAAGGGGGGCACGACTATGACTAATGTCGTGCGATTCGTCAGTGTCGGTCGCGGGCTGAGGGGCCAGGGCCGAACCGAGGATATCCTTTCGGAATAACATTTTCCCTATTTGGATTTTCGGTGATACGTATCTATATGTAAATTGTTGTGTTTGTGTTTGGAGTCAATAATTTTGATGTTTTACAACATTGAATGAACCGTATGTTAGATTTTTTAACCATATAAAATAATCTGCCCAAAATTGTAACATGAACTTACTTACTGAAACCTAAGCACAATATTTTAATGATTGACATACAAAGGTGGCTCTAAAAAAACCTGTAAGGTGCAAAAGCAACTATGAGGCAAAGGTATCTCATTGAACTTCAATTAGTTAGTTTTTGATTCACAGAAATTTCAATTTTTAGTGACCTTATTCCATTATTACAAGAGAATATTGTGGCATAGTTCTACCTTTTAACTCAGACGTAGCCCAGATAATGCCGCGAAGGTGTAATGGGAGGTAGTGTCATGACGTGACAGCTGCCAGACTCTGACTAGTTATGTCTATAATATTATGCTCCCTGCCTGTGCACATACTGTAGGTGATATCTAGGGATTGCGATCCGGTCCAATTCTCAATCCGACCGGATCCGACCGGATCCGGCCTGATTGGAGATTTGCTATTGCGTCTGTCCAACATTACGCGTTTTGTCCAGTTTAGCGGCCTTAAAGTAGACATGCGGAGTTGTTTTCGCAAGTAAACTAATGAAGGAATGGTTTAGTGTTAAAAATAAGGTTTGATTAGTCAAATAACAGTCTCACTGCTCTCACAGTAGTAACATGAAAAACTGAGTTGCTGCTACGTTATTGCGTGCTGAGTTGCTGCTTCAATCATATTTAGGCTTAATAACATTAACTCAAAAAGGTGTATTTTTTTACATAGGTGTTTCGTTTGTACTATTTGGGTACTATTTGTTGGTAGCTTCAGATTCTGGATATCTTTACAGTGTGCGACATCTTGACGGTCACATTCACAGCTACACATGCGCACATGGTAACCTTGTCTCATAATAAAAATAACAAAATTAAATCTTCTATATTAAAAATAAAACAATATTTTCATTACAGGAAATATTTTTCTGCTTTGGCCATTAAACAAAATCAACGTCTCAAAGAACTTAAAAGAAAAATAAGAAAGACATCGTTCTTTGAAGATTAATAGATCATATTGACTCTTAAGTTTTTTCCTAACTTATTATTTCACCAAATTAGAATCAGCGTTCTTGGTTTTGAAAGAATGATCTCAGAAAACAGATTGTATTTATTGTATCGTCACCCAATCTACTTCTTAGAGAGCTACATATGTAACCAGAAGCTGAGAAGGCCCTCTCAGCCTCGACGCTAGTAGGTTTTATTGTCTTTAAAAAATTATGCAGAAGAGTCAAATACTTTCTTTTGAGTCTTTCTACTTCATATGCAGTCATCACGTCTAGGCTCAAAATCAAAACCCGCGAACGTGCAAACTTACGTAGAAGGCTGAAAGCGGAGCTGAACGTTCACGCGAGCAATAAGCGAGTTTTATCCATACTAATAAAATAAATACGAAGTTGTCCAACGTTCAATGTGTCCAATTGTTCATCTATGTATGGGAATGTTTGTTTTTCCGTATGTAAGTCTGTTGTGGTGTATCTTCAGTCTTTTTGCGCCTACCGGATCCGGACCGGATCCGGCGATTTCTTTACCGGATCCGGTAGACCTCAAAAATTACCGGATCCGGCTGGATTACCGGATCCGCCGGACCGGATTGCAATCTCTAGTGATATCTTTATTAAGCGGAAGGTCTAGAAACTACAGTGCGTGTAGAGTCTACAGAGTGTGCAATAGATACTAAAACACACAGGCTTAGTTTTTCAAATACGAGTAAATGTCTGAGAAATTATTCTTTGTAATTGAATTTTGTTCTCAATCCACCCGCCTGTGCCCTGTCTGGTCCTTTTGAAATTGGTTTTCGCACAGGGCAGCGGATCGCGACACATCCCTCTCTCCTGGGCATACCCACAATTAGGAAAAAACCTACGGGTTTAAGGGATATTAAACCACTTTTCATTCTTTTACACTAGAATTTTTCATTTAATGTGTTTTAAAAAAAATGAGACGTCACTTCGAATAAGAACTACACATACAACGTTTTTGACATGAACTTTTAATTCCTTCATTTAGACAATGAACTCTCTTATACTACGAACTTTCGTTAATGAGTAGCTTTTATTTGAATTAATAGCTTTAAATAGTAGGTTTATATTTAAGCTTGAAATACGCATTACACACAATCGAGGTTCCTAACGATAATGCTCAAGGGTAATCCATATTTGTGCAATAGTCATATGTTGCTTGCCTATTGTCTAGATTGATATTGACGTGTTTATAGCGTCATTAGTAATAGGTGTCCCAGATTTTGACCACCAAATATGTAAGCAAGCACATTTTTCAAAAAGTACAAATTAAATGTTTCTACGCAACATTTTCGTATAAATTTTACTCATACCAGTACGCTTACATCATTATTCATCTGCTTTTTCGCTTTAATTTCATCAAATTTATTTCACTCGAACAAATGGACGCCCATTAATTTTACATTTACGGGTTCCGATTATTTTATAACGCGCAAAACAGCTTTAGGATATCCTGTATATTTTGGCACATATTTATGGTTTCCTATAGAATTAGTCTAAGAAATAATCACTATGACTTAACGTTGTTTCTAAAATTATGAGTAATATACATGAGTGTAATAAATATATCGGTTTTGTCATATTTTAGTAATTAGTAACATTTTAATATTCGTACTTATAATAACTAATTACCGTCAATGATGTATATGTAAACGGAGGCGACATCCGTCCTTATTCATGAATTTATATTTATTGAATAAACATGCTCACAATGAGATAAATAATTAATTTAATTAGTAACGTAGCACAAATACGGTAAGTTTTAATTCAATACCCATTGAGAGCTAACTTCGTCAAGCGAACTTCGACCAAAATACCTAGTTTCTATGTCACATTTTTCATTGGAAAAACGTTTTCGGAAGCTTCTGAAATGAGTTTCTGTGTACGCGATCCAAAAAAGACTCTAAGATGAAAGCACATTGGGTCATTATAGCGTAATGAAAGAGTACAGCAAATTTTGGGAATCTGGAAATAAGCGAAAGATAAAAATTGCACTTAGTTACTCTGTCTTAAGGTTGATTTTGCAATGTTGTCGGTGTTTTTCTTCCCCGCCCGCACCTTGCCTCAGTCCTATAGACAAATGACGTAGCATTTGTCCAAATGATGGCGCGGGCGGCGGAGAGAATGAATTTAAATTATCATTCAGTGGTACCAACATACACAACAGTTATGTCCAAAATTGGATTTGTGTGGGTATATTTTGCTTCTCGTCGTAAAATCTCAAGGAGTTTTGATTAAATCTAACAATTTCTGAGTCAATGATTAGAAAAAATCATTCAATAAGAAAAAAACATTGGTATAACTTAAAACTCTACTCACCGATTTCAATTTAGTATTTTACGTAATCAGTCAGACTTTATCGAATACTACAAATGCTTTACCAGAGAATCATACTTTAAGCTGTGAGAAAATAAAATATTAAACCAAAAGTAGATTACTTTGTTCATGTGTACTGGATGGGATTTCAATACAAACAATTGTTCCCTATGGATCTATATCGGGTGTCATAAAATTGTTAGTCCTAAAGTTTTGTCGCATAGCAACTTTACGCCGAATTTGCCGAAATTGTTGTTCCTAATATAATTTGTCCTAAATGTCATTAATCCTAATGTTTATTGTGTCTAAGATTCAATTATCGAATGATAAATATGCATAACCATGATGTTCCTAATATTCAATGTAGGTACTAAAAATCTTTCGGTTTTGTTGGGGGACGCAGTTCAAACCTAACCTAACCTACATTTATGTCAGCAATTCGTTTTTGTTGGGAGACGCAGTTCAAACCTAACCTAGCCAACTTTTCCGACAGCAGTACGTTTTTGTTGGGGGACGCAGCTCAAACTTAACCTAACCTACTTTTCTAACAGCAGTTCGTTTTTGTTTACTTTCAAATTTAGGAATAAAATAGGTGCTGTAATTGTAGCCATTTTAACAATAGACAAAATCATTCTTATGACAATTAGTATTAGGAATAATAATATTAGGACAAACATGGTTTAGTACTTTTAAATTTGTATGCGCAAAAATGAATAGACTAAACGAGTAGTATGCCATTCAACATTATGCCAAATATTCTCGGCCAAAAAATTTTAAGACAATCAACATTATGCGATACGACATGTACCCGTTCCTTATATTTCCCCTTCTAGAAGACAAATAAAGAAACATTTCGTATTTTCAGCTTCTCAATAAATTAATATGATTTTAAACTTACTAGTTACGGTTTGCAAGGCTAAATTGTTAGTGTGTGTCACCTAGTTTTTAGATATACTTACAAAAATTATTTTCTAGCCACTGCCTGAAAAATACATTCTAATTTTGTTAAGTAAGCGACATAAATACCATTAAACGAATCACAGTGAAATAACTCCCAACATCAAACGACTTATTCCGTTTCTAAACGCCTATTTGAATTCATTCTTTTCACGGACTTTCTTTGAATTCTTTTTAGGCGCTCTTTTTTGGCGGGAAGGAAATTGAGTAATGGCAGCGTCACAGATGGCATCATGGTAGATTGATAACGGGGCATGAGAGCGTACCGTTCTATTGTGCCGACGCTACATGTGTATAAAATATTGTAGGTAGGCGGAAAAAAACATACTTCCTTCCCTAGAGACACTTTTGGCTTTAAAATGGTCTCTAGAATCTTTGTATGTCTTTTCTAGAACCAAAAGTACTACTAGACTTAGGTCGCTGTCTCGATAACCATTTTAAAGATATCCTGCCGTCAGGCGATAGCTTCGTAGCTGTTAATATAAATATCATCGGCGTATACAGGATTAAGTCCCTTACATTAATTTGATACTGTCACCGGTACACGTATGTTTGTATCAGGTTACTTACTATCTTTAAATATATTTAAGTGTACCTAAAGTATATTTTATCTCAAGCGGCTTAGCCGTCGATGCGTACTCCCTGACAAATGATCTGAGAGACGGATACACGTTTCCCAACTCTAAGGCCGTAAGAGAAAACAATCCCGCGGTGGTACCTAGGAAAAAAAACAATAGGGTCGTGATGAAGACGTAGCCATTGTGAGCAACGAGCGAGCCATATTTCACGGCTTTGTATGCGTTCAGAGCCCGATTAATTCTAAATATCTCCATTCGCTTATACGAAATAGTGTGATGAAACCTTTTTTGATCTGGTGTGCGGTGTTAACAACGCACGGTCGCGTGGGCGGAGACAAGTATGAAATATTTATCATTAGCCTTTGTTTGACTTCGCTATCTATCAATAATAAGCTAGATCAAACAAAGTTAAGAACTATACGTTGATGTCTACATGTACTGGTGTCTACTAATGATCATTGATACAGCTTTATTTCATTAACTAAAGATAAGGAAAAGATGGTATCGAATTGTTTTTCTACACTAAAATAGGGTATAAATCTACCTGTCCCATTAATATTTTTTCTCTTGTACACAAAAATAACATCAAGAAGCGTTCCCATTCGAAACGAATTTCCATACTCACCTACTTTAGAAAGCGGCCGACATTATGCAAATACAGTAAATTGAATTACCGGAGTTAAATGTCGTATAAGATAAAAACGACGGGGCAATCTACAACCCAATGAGGAGTTTTAACATATTCAAACCCCTATTGAATATTTATATTATGTAAGATGCTCCCCGACAACTGGTGTCGGCTCTTTACTCAAGCTTGTACCATTAATGGACGCCTATCTCTTTATGTGTCAAAACAACAAAACAAAAACTAGATTAGTGGCTCACCTTTCCGTTTCCAATATGGTTGCTATAAGACGGTATGGGAAACGAATTTGAATCTTATTTAAAATTGGTTGGATTATGTTGAATTTCATTTCGAAATTAAGTGGAAAATTAGCGGAGTGCCACAGAGTTGTATACTTAGTCCACTTTTATTTATGATAAAGAAATTGAATATACATAAAGGTAACAATAAATATTGCCACAGTTTATGTATGCTTTAGACCAAAAGCTTATATTACTTTCCGGTTTCGTGACCAAATCAAAACGTCGCGTGTCTACATGAATAATCTTCAAACCATATTCGTGCGGTTATTTAAAAACCGTTTAGAAGTCGGATCATTATTTATGTTTATATTATAATGTAGTTCTGAGCACGGCGACTTATTAAAAAGCCATCATGGCCGCCCCGGGCCCGACGAGTTACTCGTCGTTCCACTTCTCCGAATGAAAATGCTTTCGGGTTCTTATGAGATTTTAGGTCATTTCCACCTGTGACTATTCCTTATTTTGTACTTAAGACATCAAATATTGTCATTATGATAAAGCTAACATTGGAATAGATTATAGTAGGTAGGTACTCGTATTCAGTATTATTTTTGTAGACAATTTAGATTCATTATTTATTTACCTTACCTTAATAGTTAAATGTAGGTACCTAATGATGCTAAAGTTCACAAAGTAATGTTTGAATGAATAACGATGTTTTTAGTAGTCCAAATGTATTGTTTGACCAATACTCTTTCAGCAAAATAGTTTACAGATACCTGAGACTTTCCCATTAAATTAAAGATTTTTCAAAGTATTTTTCGTTTAAGCTGATGGAAAATTATGCAGATAAATAATTCGAACAAAAACGAGATATCCCAGGTAACTTCATCCTCATAATCATTTCAACTTTGAGATGTCCACTGCTAAACATAGTTCCCCCAAAGATTTCCGCAACGAAAGGTCGCACACATCTAGCCCCCATCGATTGCCGTGAACTTAACTAGTCATCTTGTGGGAACGATTTGCCTGGGTAATTACTAGAGCATAGTGGAACGTTCTCATTTCTGCCTCACCTGGCCGCTTCGTGGCAGGAGCCTGCGCCGGGCAACGTTCTTTGACCAGTATTTTATTTATTTTACTTTAAAAGTGATATAAGATTTTGAAATGTTATTTCAAGTAACGTAAAAGTAAATAATATTTGGATTAGTGGACGACCTTATAGCGAGTGTATACATTTTTGAATGGGTTAGATTGGCTGTACTGTACCTTCATGATTAGGTATCATATAGTTATGTTTTTTTACCAAGAGAAGAAAATTTTAGCTGTTGGTGCCGAATCACCCTAAGAAAATTTCAACTAAAACAAAGCGTGTCGTTAACGGTTTTATCAATCCCTATGTTTTCATCACAGATATGAAACTAACTTAACTTACTTGTTTTTTACAATTAAATCAATTGCATGTCCTACACTGCTTATCCTAGCTTAGAAATTCCGGTTATAAACCCGTTTTTACAACGCGCTAAAACAACAAAAACGTGTTCCAGAGATTATACAATATACTTAACCCTCTGCAGTGATTAAACGGAATCCACGTAGGCTTATGAATAAATAAACAAGTGTTTTTGTAATGTCTGTCCGGATTAAAATTCAAATATTCCCGACAAGTCAATCTACGGCGGTCCTCGGCGCCCCGACCCCAGCGAGCTATCTACGGGCAGGATACGCTAACTATTCAGATAATTCAGATGCGAACAGTTCCAAACGGCTAATCAATGTTATTAAAAAATGGATTTTTATGAAGACTTTTTTAATGGGCTTCAAAAAAACAGAACCTGCCTGTTTGCTACGTTGTAAATGAGAAAAATGTGTTTTTGAACGTTACCCTTGCGGTAATAACGCACCTAGTGTTGGAAGCTTCATTAATCCAGCAAGAAATGTAATTCAATAACGACTAGGTAGTACCTAGTAACATTATTTATGCCACACCTGGCCATAAAGTGGCTTTTTCCGCACGCTGCGCGTACAGAAAAAACCGCTTTCTGCCCAAGTGTAGACATAAAATGATGTCCTACACAACACGGGAGGTAATAAAGAAAGCCCTCGATCGCATACTTACGTCCCTCGCTTGCAGCTCGGGCCGCAAACATCTGCGATCTCGGCCTTTCTTTGTATTACCACCCTAGTTGTGTAATGTACTGTTGTCAATTGTTTGTTCCCCTTATCTGTAAATGGAGCAAAACGTTGTAATCTTATGCGATTTTCTTTCGATGTTCAATATTTATTAATATTCAATTACATTTAAAGATTATCATTTTCAAGCCCATTTTTGTTAGAATTTCATATGTCAAGGCATTTACGACCTGTAGTTATAGCACAAAAGCGTTAAATATAACCACTGAAATCGTCTTGTAAAAATTAGCTGAGGCACCTATATAGAGAACGTCATCAATCTCTTCCTGTGCTATTTGAAGTGTCCGGTAAATCTAGTAATTATTTCTAAGTAGTTAATATGGTATCATTAGCATTCAACTACCTATGTATCAAATAATTATTACGTCACACCTGGCCATAAGGTGGCGTGGCAATAACCGCCCGCTACGCGTGCGGAAAATCCCACTTCATGGCCTGAGGGAGACGTAAAATGTTGTACCTACTTACCACGGGCGGTAATAAAGAAAACCTCAGATCGCATATTCATCGTCAAACAAATCCATAACACAAGCCTTATTGAGCTTACTATGAGACTAGTTCGATTTGTGTAAGATTGTCCCCTAATATTTATTTATTTAAATACCTGCGATCTGAGACATTATTTGTGTTACCGCCCTAGGTAATCTACGATTATTTTATCGTAACAGATTATAATTCCGAAAATTGCAATCTTAATCAGGTTAGTAAATGTATGACAGTCCATGTAAATATACAGCGTAATACAAAATGAGTCTACTAAGAAATTAAAATAATAAGCATAGATAGACATAATAAAGAAAGATAAAATAATGAGTTAAAAGATTATAATTACGAAAATAATAATTTAGTTTACTTTTTGATAATAAAGTAGGTAAATACTACGTCAAATAACAAATAAATAGAAATAAAATGTCTTGCAAATTAAAGATTTTTGAGTCTCAGTCGAATACAAAAGGAATACAAAAATATAATAAAGCATAGGATGCTTTTGCATATACTGTTCAAGCAGGGACATTCACTAAGCACATTCAGAGCATTTGCATACGTTTCTATTATGAGACCTGTGTACGTTTGAATTAGAAGCCTCCCGGAGTTAGCCGAGCTTTGTCGACTCCCAATTTATTTACACTTCATTTGTCTGGGGCCGACATTCACTGAATTGATTTGGTAGATACAAAATGGGAAAGAATTACATCATGATGAATGGTAGACGTTATTTTCCAGGAACTTACATAAAAATAAAAATACTTGTTTTCCGCGCTAAGTTAGGTAACAATACGTTATAAAAACGATACTTATTTTATGGATTAACGAAAAATAAATCATCGTGCTAACCGCTAGAGCCGGACTATCTTCCGGCTTTTGCTTTTTTTATTTGCCAGTAAATGATTTACGGGAGTGCGTAATTTTTTATTCATGAGTGATATTATACTTATGTATATATAAGTATTCAAAGATTGTTAAGTTTATGTATTTAATAGCGCAAATATACGAACGCAGCGCTCGCGCAGCGTGCGCTAACAAAATTAAAACGTCAAAATCAAACACAAAGACGCCATATTTGGTGGACTGGCACGTAGTGGAACACGCACCGCTAACAGAAAATAAGGGACACAGAAAGACAGGAAGGGCCCGTGCGAGAGGGACGCCAACAAAACAACCGTATGGGCGAAAGAGAGGCCGGTAGTGACGCGATGATTGAGCGCGCCGCAAGAAAAATAATCACCCGTCAAGCGGCGACTGAGAGAAACTACCCCTAGCGGGCGAGACAAGGACGGATGGCCGCTTTTTGTACAGGTGTGTGTGAGACGGAATGTGCCAAAATAGGGGTGACGTGCGGTGATGGATTATGCTTTTCTCTCTAAAGAAGGGAGGGGCTCACAGGTCGTTATGGAAAAAGCTAAGGGAAGTGGGGGCCATGTGTCGAGCGAACCTATGGTGCCCTTAATTGATTCGGTGGACTGAGAATTAGTTCAAAAAGTTTGATGAAGACGTATTAGTAACGTCGTTTTAGTAAATGTTAATTTAATTTAATGATTTTGGCTGGGAATTAATGACGGTTTACAAATTTTACTAATGATCCTTTATTTTTTTAAAGCAACAGCAGCAGTCTATAGTTGTTGTATGGTTGTTTTTTTATATTATTTCCTTATTGAGATATTATTAACTGAAGAAAATATGTTGTTTAGTTTAATGCACATAATTAGTTGGTTCATTATTTTTTAATTTTCCAAATGTTTTAAAAAATTAACTGACAGTCATGATTCATGAACTCATGACTTATTTGCATCTCATGAATGGGTTTACTTTTCAAACTCTTTGAATTTCTATTTCACGGGTCCCTGAAATTGATCTTATGTAACCTAAGATCAAAGTTATTAAAGTAATAAGTTCTACTACACTTTTACATGTTTAATTTATTTGAATATTAATCCTAATAAGAAATCTAAAGCAAGGAGAAGGCGAATCATAATCAGTATTAATTATACCACGCCTCACCTTTCAGAATCAGTATCAGAAAATGTTTACTGTGTAACATGGGATGAAACAAATTATAAGGCAGGTATCAACAGTTGTCTATTACAGATATACAAAGTAAACTAATCTAGTGTTACAATATCCCACCAAAAACATAAATGTAAAAAAGGACAGCCAAGTTCAATATAAAAATTATGCTTGGCTGTGGGCTTCGCCGCAAAAAGAATGGAGATCTAAATGAGTGCCATGCCAAGTCCTATGCAAAATCCAAATATGTATTTATAGGAACAAAATAACGTTATGAACAAGTATTAAACTCTATTTCTTTGCTTTATTGGATACCTATAATAATTGCTGTTTTTTAAAAATGTGAGATCTTAAAGTAGGTTAGATTTGCCTTGGCCAGTTTTTATCAGAATTAAAAAATATAAAACAAAGAAAGGCCGAGATCGCAGATGTTTGCGGCGTAAATATGCGATTGAGGGCTTTCTTTATTACATGCCGTGTTGTGTACATCATTTTATGTCTACACTTGGCCAGAAAGCGGCTTTATCCGTATGCGTAGCGTGCGGTAAAAGCCATTGTCCCATTGATCAAAAATTCAGCAGCTAATGTCTCCCATTAGTTTGATCACACATACTACATAAGGACTGGTTGAACCGTTTCAATCAATCCTCACGTTGAGCAATCAGCGAAAAGCCACGGTGGTCGCGTCTAGCGACCCTGCTTGCAGGTTTGTGAACCCCCGCTTGGTCAGGATTGCTACCCAGGAGTCTATAGAACTCGTAGGTCAAGTCAGGTTCTAAAAAAACAGCTAAAGTTCAATTCTACTACTTATTCGAAGTATTTTTCTCGCACTTAATAACAGTAGGTATACTTGGCATTCAGTTCAATTATAAGTAGATACAAGTATAAGTATTTGCTAATATGAGGACTCTCAATCACTGGGACCCACATTAAAACGCACCCGAGCGCCACGCACCGAATCTTTTGTCCACTCTGTCGCCCTTTGTCTCATCTCACCATTGTCATATCAAAATTCCTTAATTATTCACTGGATTGTTTATACAATATTTTCACAATAGGAACGGAGGGGTAATCGTTTTGATTAATAAATTGTCAAGTTGAATCCAGAGCTAGAATATAAATGGGCCCCGCAAATATTTCATCCGAATATTAGGCGCGCTCATTGTTTTGCGAAAGACGTATCTCATTCTGTCACCTGATTGTTACGGGTCATGGGATGAACATTTGCGAGTATTAATACCCGTTTGGGACACTTAATACCTAGTGCGTTATTCGTTCGTTTGGAAATGTAGCTGCCAGCATTTATATACCTACACAAACGACTTCTTTACGACGTTTTCAGATACTAGTTTTTTTCAAAGTACTGACGATACGTTGTAAGTTCATTTTCTGTCCTCCGGCCGGAAAGCTTCTTTGCCTTTGTAATAGTATACAAACCTTGGCCAGTAAATAAGAAAGCCTCAGATCACATGTGATCTGAGACATTTCTTACTTTACTGGCCTCGGTATGTAATGTAAGTACTATTACTTAAGGTTGAGTACCTACTCACTAATACTCGTAGGTGGCAATGCTTTCTACGTCACTTGTCTTCATGTAAGTCTCACACTTACATGAACTACTTCACTTACTTACTTTTTTACTTTACTTTTAATTACAATTCTTACTGTTTAAATTACTAACGATACTAGGTGAGTACTTAAAAAATACACATTCTGTGGAAATTTTCAGTCTCTAGGTATCTAGTACGGTTCTAAAGATACGGCCCTGTGACAGATGGAAAGACGCACAGCGGAGGCTTAGTAACAGGGTTTCGTTGGCACCCTTTGAGTACGGAACCCTAAAATGAACCATTTAAAAAAAAACAGAAAGACGAGTGCTTTATATTGAATATTACTTTTTTTTTTTTATGAAATAGGGGGCAAACGAACAGACGGGTCGCCTGATGGTAAGCAATCACCGTCGCCCATAGACACCTGCAACACCAAAAGAGTCACAGGTGCGTTGCCGGCTTAATATTTAATTACTGAACATAATTTTATACTTTTCAGGATCTTTTGTAATGCGGTAGAATAGTATTACTTTAAAGTCTTTAAACATAGTAACCTAACCTAACCTACAAGTAAAAAAAATGTTGCGTTTGTTTTAAATTCTTATATCGTTAATTTCATTATATGATGGCTAATATAATGTCATAATTCGACAGGAACTTTTTAAACACATTCATACTTTAAAAAAAATGTCTATTTTCATAATCATTCTCATGACGAACAAAAAATGCAAGGAGACACGGGACACGCAGGCTGCGACACTTTTCAGTGTTATTTAAATTTTATTTTAATTGCTAAATAAAAACAAACCCGTTTTATAATTATACGTATCGTTATTATATGTATCAGGGCTACCCTCCGCGATTTAAAACAAATTAATTTAGACAAGCGGAAGATGTAAAAACTTCCTAACACCAATTACGTTTTATGGCCAACCATTATATTAATCATCGGCAAAATTAATTTTTCATTCGGACAAATTGTTGAGAGGTCGGTACGAAATTGTTGCGATGGCGGCACGGAATGAGCGCAGTGTCTCTGAACGATTGAGACTTGACTTTAGAAATTATTTATGATGTTGCGGGGTTAGCTGATGTTATCAAAAGTAAAATGTCTGAGAGAAAAAAACGAGAAAGGTTAATAACTCCTTGTTTTATAAGTTTAATGAGTTTTATTCGACTTCATCTCACAATTATCGGTGGTATAGTTAGATTAGTAAACATTAATATTTCATTCTAAAATCTTCTCAAAGTTTGTCAAGCTATGAAATATATATTTTTTTTTGTATGAGGTAAGGATACAATTTTCCTACTGTTTAAAATATTAAACTGAAATCTTTTTTATGCTGAGGTTTGCCTTCATAAGATTATACTTACGAGTATATTGAGGAGTAATATCCAATTTAATCGTTTTGCAAACCTGCACCAACAATAAAGCACTGTCAAAGGTATACAAATTAGTCCGAGCTGACACGTCGGATAATTGATTTACCGCATCATTGTTCTTAAGTCTCGCCGCATAACCATCTCATTAGAGATTCAAGAGAGCAAATTGTGCTACCTAATTACAAGTGAATGAGCAAAGACAATGCAGTATTTATGTTCAGCAATTTATTAGACAAAGCCGCGATGTTTCGGCCAGGCCGAGCACACTGAGCACAATGAAGCTACAGGCTTCAAAATCGGGCTTAGGGAAACTATTAGTAGGTGTGAATCTTGACAAATGAGGCGACGACAAAACTATGACATTGCCTCGCGCACGCCACTCAACGAAACAAAGAGGAACGCGTTAAAAATATAAAGAAACAATTGCCTTTTATGAGTGTGCTAATGAGGCCGTTTTAAATTTTAACCACACGTTAATATTCATGTCGAATTTAATTACTTGTTTCATTCTTACGTTCGACATTTTTTTTTGTTTATTCCGTTAGGAAACGAAGCGAGAATTATAAATTTCAAAACCAACTTGCCGGTTGGTAAAATTCTTGCGCTGTGTTTTAGTAATTTATCAGGCTGTAGATTACATATTTTAATGGTCAGTTAATTTATGTCCCATTTGTTGATAGCGTACGTGTATGAAGCGACTGTAGGTGTTGAAAGATAAGGTATAATGAGCTTTGGAAATAATGTACTAGACGAGACTTAAAGTGCTGTTAGTTAAATTGGTATTTATTGTAAAATACGTTAAAATTTTATCCAAATAAAATTGCAGAAGTGTCGTAGGTTCAAAGTTTAAGAAATATGCATATATTTGTTTTTTAATGACGTAACATTTTCTATGATACTTTCCAGGATTTATTAATCTCTGTAATGTCTTTCTTTTATTTCTTCCAATCCAAACAACGAATCCCTTTCTTCTACTTAATCAAACGGAATTTCGTTGACACCATGATCCATTATACATGAGAATGCGATTATTTTGATGGATTCCGTAAGAATATAAGCATCAGCACTCCCCTAAAATCTCGAAATCGAACAAAGGGACCACGTGAGGCTCCCTCCGCGCCCGGGGCTAATGCTCACCCCACATAGGAAGGAGATGTAGAGAAAAATGCGTATTTATAGCAAATACTCAAACAGACCTACATTGTGTACGAGTCAAATAAATGACTCTCATTTTTCGTGCTGTCAAAAAAATCTGAATGGAAAAGAAAACGCGGCGGCGAGAAAACGGCAGGCTGCGGGGTTTTTTATTTCGTTTTTAATGTAATACTAAGTTGGGATGGTTTAGATTAATTGCGTTTTACCTGAGTGTCTCGAGCGCAAGGCGACCGGCGCAAGGGTGTTACTGAAAGAGTTCGCAGTCACTGATCGATCGCGCTCCGCAGATTGAAAGGAGAGACGTGAAAGGTAATTATTCATTTGGCGACTAGAATAGAACACTTTTGTACCTTTATCTCGCCTTTTTTCTCAAGTTTTGCTCGAAATTTGCAAGTAAATGGATGAAGTGACACGGTGATTTGTTTAGTTCGGCGCGTTCGACTTCCCACGAATTGGATTTGCAATAGTTCTCGACGTCGAAAAAAGATATCTTAGAAGATGAATATTTTATGCGATATTTCTTAATATACATATTCATCTGGGTTACATGCAAATTTAAGATGTGTTGCGATTTTTTTGCCTTAAAACGAACGTACGAAAAAACTCTGGACAGTAGCAAAAACGGAACAAAAGCCCAAAAGTGAAACCAGTGCGTTGCTTTTGAAAACAATGCACAAAAAATTTGCATGCAATCTTCAGACAATAGTCATGGCATTCCGGAAGATTGCACAATGCTGTCCCGGGCGGGCGGCCACATGTGATCCTGACCTGATTTCACGAAATCAAAGCCCAAACACTACTGCAGGATCCTTTTGTCTTCCAGCCTTTATGATTTATGTGACGCTCCTTTGACATTTTATGACGCACGCCTCATTTAAATACTCAAACTTATGCTTTGCACATTTTAACGATCGACTTCTTTTTTCGACTGCGCAATAGATGACCACAAGTCTTTAGCATTTGAATGAACATTTGGTTACCAGATTAGGCTTCTATGAAGCAGAACTGTACGTGAGTAAACAACACTCATAGTCTCATTAACTTATATTCCTTAATTTATTCTTCTCTAAAACTGTAGAGAAAAAAGTTAGTTTACATTTCAATATAGTAAGTCTCTACAGGTTAAAAAAAAGGTTAGCGAAATTGCGGAGAAATCTTGGCTTACATAACCGCGCTATTACGTTGGGTCGGGGCAAAAAGTTAAACATTTTAAAAATCAAAATGAAGACTTCAAGCGGGCTCGACGTTGTTATAAAATTACAGGCAGCTAGGCGGCGAAAACGGGCAAATTATAGTCCGTAAAGTATGGGATCACTTAAGGTGACCTTAAGTCGATGGCATAAAGGTTACATTCGAATGGGTCGGAATCATGCTAAAGTTAAAAGATTATATAGTTGGGACCGCATCGGCGCACGCGGTTCAGATCGCAGATTGCATACAAAACTATTGCAGAGGACCCATTATGATACATAAATAGCGAGGATAAGGATGTTGTAACAGATAATACTGGATTGCGTGAGATAATCTCGTTTATTTCCTAAGAACAGGCAATGGGACATAGCCTTTTTGTTGGAAAATTTAAACGCTTTAACTATTATGATGAATTTAAAACGTCAATACTAAATACAGGCGACATCAAACTAATTTATTTTGCCAATCGATCTGTCGTCGCCTTTCTTGCATTTGGATTGCAAGTAGGGCAGGCTAAATTTCTCATAAATATAACATCATAACCAGTGTCATAATAATAGTTAAATGCTATATAGTACACCTAATAAAATCTAGGTACATTTGTAGACAATTAATTTACAATCTGCCCCACCGAATGGGTTTTGACATGTTACCCTAGAAGACAAAAACCAAAAATAAATAAATAAATACTGCGGGACATCGTACACAAACTGACCTAGTCCCAAACTAAGCTTCTATGATGGGTGGTACTAGACGATGATAAACATATTTACACAGATAAAAATATACTTAGATATATAGAAAACATTTATGACTCAGAAACGAATACTCATCAACATCATACATGTATTTGCCCTTACCAGAATTTGAACCCGGGACCTCTAGCTTCGTATGCGATGTCAGTCTCTTTAGGCTAAACGTGTCGTAAAAAAAAGTGACTTAATAATAAATCAGTCACTTCCAGGTACGATATAACTTGGTGTCCAGCACAAGCCCGTCATAATCCTAAACCTTTTACTCAGAGCGGCTAAACTCTATCATTTAAGTGAGTTCGGTGCCCGGCCAATCACGTCTCAGATAATACGTGGTCCCGTCAATAGCAGTCCTTGCTTAAAAGACAAAACGTGCCTACGTTATCGAGACCAATATAATACATCTAAGGGTGTATTATTTCGTCTGCGGCTTGCTTAAAGGGCATACGTTTGAAATGCTCATCGATTTAGGCCATTTTCCAGAGAGATATTTTTTAAACATAGGAGAATCAAGACTTGTCTTTATATTTCTTTTATATTTACTCAATAGTTCAGGATTTATATTATAGTCTAAAAGCATGCAGTCAACATTCGTCTTGTATAGAGAAATTTATATTGTGTGAACCATCATTTAATCTTGCCAAAATTCACGCTAAGCTTAAGCTTGTGATAAATTACTTGTATAATTTTATGACCCAAAGCCCAAAACTACCTCAAAATTCCATAGCCAACGGCTGCTTGTATCGTGTTTATATTCAAAGGTTCGATGACTTCAGACCATTAAGGTGATCCAAAACGTCTCAATACCCAAGTAACGAGTTGGCCATTAATTCGGGGATGTATCGCAAGATAACTTTATTCTGGTAGCCGACTGCTTTGTATGCGGCGGCCCATGCGTCCGTCATTACCCGTCCACAACCTAATCCCCACACTCTTGATCCTCAATTTTCACCCGTATTTCTTCAACATTAAAGTCGCTGGTGATGGCAGAGTATTGTGTGCCCGTGTAGCCCTCTCGGCTTTATCTTATTGGTCAACCATTACGCCTAAATTTAAACTCTTCATTATAATACCGCAGTGAGAAAAGTCGAGATAGCTGGTTGTGTGGATGAAATATAGGTATAATGAATTTTGATAAAGGTGCGATCGGGGTAGACAAATAACATTAGATAATTATCTGATAGCCATATTCAATTACTTAAGTAACTTTAGCAAAAAGCATCAACAGAAAGCGAAAAGCGTTTTGGGAAACGGTAGTCAGGTAGAAACAGTCCTTATTTCAAGTGCAAATATTAGATATAATTTAGTATGCAAGTTTTAGCCCTTATATTTCAGAGTTTGATAACGATGATTGATGGTTATGATGTATTAAGATAAGACGAGAGACGAGTATTTTGTTGAAATAATCAACCCCAAATTTGCGAGCGTACGTAGGTAGGTACTATAGTATTATATAGTACTATAGTATAAGTGGATGTCTAAACCCAAAGTATGCGAGCTGGATCCGAGGAAAATTACACTTAATTTGAGATTATAGCAATTTCATCAAACATCATCATGGTCGAGAGGTTAATGACAAAGTGGACGGTCATCATTTTAATATCCCATTATTGGCCACGTTTTGTATAGAAATGTCCAACCTGAAATAATAACAGTTTATAGTAGCTATCAACTACCCATGGCATATCAATGGTAGTCCATATAAAAATAATGTACGATAAAACTAGTAAAAATGATACTCAAATGTAAGTGTTTTCTGAAGTGCAACACATAAAACAGGAAGTTAAGAAGAGTCGACCTCGTTAATTCAAAGTTACATTAAAATGTGCGCTGTTTGTTTTTTCAGTAAAAAATATTATACTGTAAACTATTAAGATAGAAGAGAAACGGAGATGAAAGTTTGTATAAAAGTTAAAAATGAATGAAGTTCTAAAGCGTAATCCAGTTATTTATGTAGGTATACTATTTGTAATCCATCTTCTAAATCGAAAGACGAAGCCACACCAACGAAACGAAACGTCCACAACTCTCTCCTGAGTCAAATGTCTCCCGGCTAAATCATCCAACACTCAAGCGTCATTAGACAAAAAAACTTTAATTAAAATATCTCACAATCGATTCGCAGACCGAAATCGATTACGAGCAATCGATACCTCCCTCGAGGAGGGAGGTTGTCTCTGCAGCGGGCGTTGACTAATCGCTACTCGTCCGCGCGGAATAAGACTGATTGCTCGCGCTCGCCTATGCCTGCTGCTATGTGGCCGCCCTACCTACACAAACCGACATTATTTAAGAAATCAGCCTGCTCGAGCGGCAACAAAGGGAGTTTTTACCGCCTACGTGCTTTTGAGTTGTTGCTTTTGCTTGATTGGAAAGCTGGCGATTAAGCTCGCTAGCTGTTCAAGAAAGCGCTTGAAATACTTGGTTCGTTTTTCTAACTACACCACCGAAACCTAGTTTTCTTGTGGCTGGTGAATATAATATTCCTACCCTTATTACTTCTGCAATAAGACATATTGTGGTTGATCACCAAAAGTACTTAAAGCATCTAAAAATTCTTACTATAGCTCGCTCGCTTCTTTATTGTGCACCAAAACAAAAGATTGCAAAAACTTACAGCATAAATGTTAAACAACAGGCGGTCTTATCGCTAATAAGCGATCTCTTCCAGACAACCTTAGGATAGTAGAGTGGGCCCAAAATAAAATCTAGTATTGTATTATATTGCTAAATTCATAATTGATATTTTCGTAGGATTACTACGTAATCACGTTATGTTTGTCGTATTGTAGTAGTTTTCAAGAGTTCTACGTATAGAAGTATAAGTTAAAAGTTATGTTTTTTTTTGCTCTGGAAGATTAACGCGACAGTATCGTTGTTGTAGTAAAATTATGATGTTATCTGTATAATTATGTTTATCGTGATTTAGTACCCATAGCACAAGCATTGCTTAGTTTGGACCTACGTTGATTAGACAAAGATGTCCCTAATATTTGTATTATTTGGTTTTTGCAAGAATACGTAGGTAATTTTATTTAAGTTCAAAGTCCAACTATACCACTAGGTCTTCTAGTCCCAAAGGCCTACACATGCTAAGTAAGTGATACACGCGAGAAAATACACTTGATAATACTGCTCACCAAAGCCGTCGGAACAAAAAGGCCAGTGGTAATGATTTATCCCCATCGAGGTGTAATGAATAGCACAATAAATGATTGACACCATTAATCTATTATCAATGGCCGATGAGCGCATGCGATCCCCGCCCACTGCCATCGCGTATGCTACACACGTAAACGAAGAAATAGAAAAAGCTGAGAGGAACGCAGATAACTTAAATCTGTATGAAATTACCATGGAGGTGATGAGTCGTAACGTCATATTAACTGTTTTATAGTCTCTGTCGATACCTGAGTTGACAAGCTTATAAATATGTGGTAACATAACAAGGTACCTAAGTAGTATTCAAAAATATGACTGTGAGTCAATAATGAACTTTAAAGTAGACATTCACGTCTAGTAATAAGTCAAGTCTAGTAATAAAAACTGGTGTTTTTATTACTAGACTTGATAATACATATGTCGCGGCCAAATGGTTTACTTAGCCATTTGGTTAACTGCCTAGCATTTTCACTAAACTATGACCCGCCAGCAGGTCGACGAAGCCCCGCTGCGGGGCTTTTATTTCTGCTCTGAGGGACACAAGCTGACTAACAAACCTAACCTAAAATAAGAAGTGTGTTTAATGAAAAGGCTAGGCAGCTAACCGAATGGCTAAGTAAACCAGTTGGCGACGACACATACATATCTACTTAAAAGTTCATTAACTTACAGACAACAAGTTCCGTTTAGAAGCTTTACATACAAAATAAAGACGATATAAAAGACAGTATTTTCAAAAATTAACATTACAAAGCGTATTTATACTTAGCTAAAAAGGACAGTGTGAAATTATAAGTTTACTCTTTAAATAGTTTGCAATAGCTATGGGTCGAATTTTTAATACGCTTGTCGGCTGATGTAAAGTCGTGAAATTAATAATTAAAGCATCGACACGATATAAATGCTTAGACTTCTGCGCGGGCGTGGTGTGTAAATGCGCGCGATTGTTTCGTGTAACGTCTTAATCGCTCGATTATAATCCAATCCTGCGCGTGCGCCGCCGGTCCGCTAATGTGCTCAAGGCGCAACACAGACGCTCGTATGAGGCTCGTTTCAGGGAGGTCTTTAGCGACGACAGTCGCTTAATCATTGCCACAGAATAAAATCCAATCTTGTGTAATTAGTTACACCCTTAAATACTAAATAGTAATTATTGTAGATGTTTAGATGTGTGAGGTTCACAGAAGTAGCATTTAGAATTTCCACACCTACATATTTCAGAAGGCCCTTGTAGCTTGACTACCTAATATTTGTAGCTTTGAAATAAACTTAAAAGTAGCTTTATATTTTTTAATCAAATTTTATTGAAATAGGAATTTGATGAATTTCAATAGGTACTAGCGAATGTAACCCGGGTACCCGGGTAAACGAGTTTATCTAGAGTCGGGTAAAACCCGGGTATTTTGACTCAGAACCCGGGTAAAAAAAAACCTGGTAATTAATAAAAATTATGCATGCATTAACAAACGTTCTCACACAGCGAGTAGATATAAGCCTATAGTAATCCTTGACCACCCTTTGACATTTCGTGCTTATATAACTAACCTGTTCAACATTGTCCCGGTCTATTTCAACTGGCATACCTCTGCCAATTAAAACGTGTCGGCTTCTCATATCACACGGCTGCGGATACCGATCTATCAGTGAGAACAAAACGATCACCCACTACAGACGCGTCTGGCAAAGTGATGGCACACGATCGATGGTGACAAATGCGTGTCGACACACGAGAACACATATACACGCCGGCGGCATGCGGCATGCAATTGCTTGCGTGCATGTACGATTGCATGCCGTAGTACATGGCTCGCATACCCGCATGCTGTTGAATAGGGTGGGGTCCGCGGGATATTCGTAATCGTGGGATGGTTATCTGATTTTGAGGAATTCTTGTTGTATTGTTTTGTTAAACGACAACCATATCTTTCCACGCTTATTTTATATTGTTTTTGTTTTCAATTTTGACAGTTACGTTTCACATGACATGTTTTTGTACACTAGGAAGATTAATGTGTTTATTTAAAGGTTCAACAAATTAAATAAAAGTGAAATAAATTTGCGTCAGTCGACATTCCCGCGTTCTTAACACTACATAAAAGAGTGACGACACCGCAGCTCAAAATACGCGGACGGTGCGTTTACGCAATTAAATGTATGTAGATAATGTGACAGCGTTACAACGTATACGCGGCACCAAGGTTCGGTGTGGTCGACTCTTAACTTAATAAATCAAAAGGCGTTAAGCGCCTACGAACAAAGCTAAATTTCTATTAGCCTTGTTTCCGCCGGTATTCGAATCAGGCGGGATTGATGACCGATCAGACATATTGCATACCTATCAGCTTTATGTTCTGGCACTTACCGCTAATGCTTTTAGAAATCGCGTTCGTGGAAGAAAAACGACGTATAGGACTGTAGGCTTCATATCATTGGCGTCATTCTTCAGATAAACGAACAAAATGCAAGGCATCAGTTTCTCGGCCGATTTAGTCTCTGGCGACGGAGTGATGACGGCAAATTGGTTGGGAATGATGATTCGCATGATCAATTAAACGATTAAGGTGTTCATTATCGTAATAGGCAGCAATTGAAACGTTAAATCCTTAGATAAACATACTATTTTCAGGTGGTAAAATATTGATTTTAAAACCAATATCATTTCAATTTTATTTTTCACATAGAGCTAAGAGAGGCATACTGTGAAAATCCTAATATAAGTCTCTACAAAAACTCCTGGTTCAGAATTTAGGCATCGCATCTCAAAAGATTTTGCCACGGTTCTCAACTCAACTAATTTTTTAATGTTAAAGCTACGTTAAATAATGTTTAAAATACTAAAAAACAGACTAAGGCAGTCTCTTTCTTTATTAATATATAAGGAGAAGTGCTTACGTAAATTTTAAAACATCTTTGCACTTTGCCTCGAACTCTTCGTATCCGAAACACATTCAATCTATTAATCAAAATGTTGTTACAAACCGTTACCTCGACATCGCCTCACACATAGACGCCAATAAAAAAACAAGAAATTCGATACACAAATGTCTATACAGTAATATTTATAGATTTTGATTAATGACTGACAGAGGGGACGCATCTGATGGATGAAGCATGGAGTTATTAGATAATGGTGTTTCAATAGAATTAGGAGCTTTGTTCTTCCTGCCCTTGCACCGTGGGTCAAGCTGAACGTTGGAGTTCGGTGTTTATAAAAACTAGTTTAGTTGCTCCATACAAAAATTAGTGCACATAACGGGTTTATAGCAGGATTTTGTAAAAGACAAATATCTGTCGGCTTAATTTATCTCCGGGCATTTTCATATAAATACTAAAATGAATTCGTATCGAACTGTAATTTGTATGGAAACTTTTATTTTTAATGAAATATAGTATTTACAGTTAAAATATAGCGTTTTAAACATAATATTAATTGACAATTATTTGTAGAATTCATTTCTTAAAATAGCTGGATGTTTGGCTGTGAATGTGCACAACAACTAGGTCGTGCAGAACCGGGAAATCTTAGTATGAGAGAACCGGGTATTCCCGGTACTAGCATACTAAAATTTCCCGGTACTGCACTCTCTAACAACAACCACCTTAAAGGTATATTAAGGGGCCGATTATACAAAATTTAATCCACTATTCCTTCTTAAGGGATCCCCTTGTTTCCCATAAATCTATAACTCATCATGGATTATTTGTCATAATTATCGAAAGTCATACAAAAAAACCGTTTACAGTTTCAGGATATTTTAAAACGCTTGCGTATATAAAACAATATGTTAGGTTAGGTTTGTTGCTTAACAATTCTGAAAACTTAACGGTTTTTTAGATTAGCGTGGCGAAATGGAAGAGTGAGCCAATTCTGGCGAAGTTAGATCTACCTGTATTTAGTACATAGTTATAATCATACTACAGTGGAACCTCAATAAGACGAAATCATAATCATATCATAATCATAAATCATTTCAATCATACATAGGTGATAGATAATATAATAGACATCGCATGCTTTGTCACAGGGTGACATGCAAATTAGAGCTAACAAGGTTAAATTATAAATAATGCAACCTCTATATCCTCCTCCGAAATCCTCTATATCACGAAATAAAATCCCGTTCCCTTTCCTTCCAGCCCCAAAACCTCCATAACTCGAAATATTAGACCTCCATAAGTCGAAAATACCAATGACTCCCTACATGACGTCTTAGTACTATTTTTACCTCTATAACTCGAAATAGATGAACTATACCTATATATCTCGAAAAAAACCGTTCTTTTGTTTTATCACCCCTATATCTCTGTAACTCGAAGTCAAAAAGTACAGTCAAACATGGCCCTATGAAAACCTTGTAAGTCGAAAGCCTCTATAAGTTGAAACCTCGTTAACACGATTTTTTAGCATTTCCCTTGAGTTTCAACTTATCGAGGTTCCACTGTATTAGGATTAGGACTTTGTACGACTGTTAGAAGAATGACAGGATTTTGCAATGATTTGAGACTGACTCTTGAGTCTTAGAGAGTGGAGTCTTGAATATTTGGATGTTTTAAATATGTGTAGGTAAAGTACTTTTATGTTGAAAACTCCGTTAAACTTTGATATCTTAGCCATAGAATACATAGAAGTAAAAAACACACATGCGAAATCGTAGTAGGCGCCTCAAGGACCTTAAAATAAATAGCCAAACGGAGCCTCGCCAACGGATAACTGAAGCATTTCTAGTGCGCCAGTTGCTTTGTACTTACGAGCCGCACGCACAAATCAACAAGTTTTTTCCTAAGTACTACCCGCAGCACACACATTGACCTGACCAACCAGCGCTAAGCAACCGGCGGACTAGAGGTACTTCAGTTCTTTATTAGCTATGCTACGTCTGGCTATTTATTTTAAGTTCCTTGATGCTCCTCAATAATTTCTGAATATAGATGCTAGACTTGGGCAAATAATTAGCAAAGTATAAAGTTATATCCTAAACAAGAATACATTAACAAAAATTATAATGTTTATATCTTTAAATCTCTCTCCCATTATTGAAGCCATTTGTCCCATATCACAAGTTATTAATAAAATCCAGAACATCTGTTATTACTGGAGCGGCTGGTTAATGAGTTTTAGTTAGGGCTCCGTCCCACTATACGAAGCGATAAACTGCCGTTGCTTTTACTATATTTATACCAGGTGTTGCCTGTACTAGGAGCAAATAATTAAAACCTAGATTGTACTCCTCAAACTGAACAACATTTGTTCAGCGACGTTTAAAAATATCTTATGTTTTCATTTTTAGTACACTTTAAAGTTTATTTGAAACCGCAATGTATTGCGATGTTTTTTATGTTTGTAGCGTGACAAGCGACGTCAATTAGACTGATGTTAACGTACATTGGAAATACTATTTAATTTGTATGAAAACGATAAAATCCAAAGATTACATAACTTTTAAAAGTTGTTGAACGAAATATTTATTGTTTGATGAGTAGAATCTACGTTTTAATTATTTGCTCCTGTTACAGGCAACAGCCTGTATATCTGCAAAAGTAAAACATTTAATTTTTTTATTGGGAGACATGACTTGATTATTGTTTGCTAATTCTACTTTTTACATTTTTAAATTGTGACATTTTTCACTTTTATATTCTCATTTTGTATTTTTGACGATTCATGGCGTGAATGCTTTTAACTTTTTACCTACTGCAAATTTATACTGCTATATTTTTCTCATGAAATAAATGATTTATCTATCTACGAGTATCTACATGTACTTGAATTTATAATTTATTTTATGAGGTGCATGAGAAAAAAAATTGTTTAGAATACATATACCTATCATAGTCGTATCATCGTATGGCAACAACAGGAGAAAAACAAATAGAGAATAAGTAATAATCATAAATGGACTTTTAAAACTTAATAACAGAAATAAATAAAATCTTCTTGCAACCTCCTAAACCATCTTACGCTTAATGCAGTGCCTTCACTTACTTATAAACGATAAACCATCTTAAAATATTTTTATGCCGGAAATATTTAAGTATATTTTTCAACCCTGCTTAAAAATTCTCAAAAATCTTACCATTTACTCCTTTAACTAGGAAAAAGCGTAACAGTAATTGTTGAACTGTGCAAAATTGGAACAGGTAAGGCCTTTCTTCGCAAGGTCCTTTCACACTGATTGAATAGAAAGTGTTTACTGATTTACAACCAACTTGAGGGCGCACCGGCCGCAAACACCAAAACAACTAGCTAAGAGAGCACATTAATTTTAAAAGTAAAGGTAGGTAAATTCGCAAAATAGCTAGAGAAAGTGACCACCGGACTTGAATAGAATTTGCGCATTCAGTAATTCTTTGAGAAACAATGGACATTTGTAACAATTGTTACAATTGACCACCTGCCGATAAAGCGTGCCATTTGAATATTGCAAAAACTATTCGGTTTCGTTTTCATCTCAGTTAGTGCAGTACAGTCTTAGTGTGAAGTTGAAATTGTAAGTGTCAGTGAGAATGTGATAAAAATAAGTGTAATTAAAAGTCACGATAAAAGTTAGTACCTAGTTAATAACGATTACAAGTAAGTGTAGATAGATTATAGCGAATACGCAGCAAGTGATCATAGGCTTAATCAAGTTACAAATTAAAATTTAATTGGTCACTGGTTCCTGTACATTTCAATTAAGGATCAATTTGGTTTGCTTTAAGAATGGCAGAATTTAAAGTGTAGAAAAGAGATAAGTTCACACATTTTATATATGATTTGTATCGTACAAGAAAATAAGTATGAAGAGTAATACAAATCTATTTTTATTAAAATTTTAAGTTATAGGTTTACGTGGGCTAGTTTTCCGCATCTCGACGTCAAATATGCGCCTATTTGCGTGAACATTGACTGCAATTACACTTTCTAGCTCAACATTCAAACTAGAAACTAACCACAACACGCATTTTCCATCCAAGTCATCCAACTAAGCGAATTAACAAGCGACGAAAGAATTAAATTAAGAATTAATTCCTATCTATCTATCTTACGGCCATATGCATAATATAGTGAAGATGTCAACAGTCCACTTACATTATGTTCCTGAGATATGGCAGGTAGACGCACATAGGCGCTAGCAGTGTCGGTGGTAATGGAATGCTGTAAGGGACCGGTCCTACATGCTGATGTAGAAGGCGGTGATACGCCAAAACCGCTCTTATTTACTTAAAAGATTTTTTCATAATAAAGATTTTTATACAATTAGATATCGTCGGTCAATTGGGGTAAGGGATTATGTACCTATGCGAGGTAAGTACCTACGCTAAAACTGTCAATAAATATGAAAAACCGTGTACGAAGTTACGAATACGAACAACCCGTGTTTTCATTACACGGATAAAATGATAGTTAAATCTTTCATATTCATTGTTTTTCATATTTTCAGCGCAGAGGCACTTAACTCACAAGGGGTTATTGCGTTAGGGGCTTTATTTAATACTGACTAGGTATATTCTAAAATCTACTGCAAAATAGGACGTCAACATAGGCTAATAGGCTCTGAATGTGAATTTAAACAAAGCCTTGTAAAGTTATGAGCAAAATATAAATGTGTGCGCCGTAAATAATGTTCTGTCACAAATTTAAATATGAAATAATTCAAAAGGTACCGTTTAAAAGACAATGAACTACAGAAAGAGCAACGGCTCCGTCGAGAGTTAAAACTGGCCAGCTCGGTGAAATAGCAAGGACACCCTATATCCAAGAGTATGATATCAAGGTTAGGCTTAGCGGAACACTCCACATGTGGTCAAGTTTAATAAAGCGCGACGCATTTATGCGGTCGGCGGAGGGGAGACAAGGCGCGCGATACAGGCTTAGCGGCCATGTTGTATTATGGATGCCTATCATATTTTGGACCCGCTCCGGACCGGCTTATTCGTTTTTTTCCTTTGCTCCATCTCCGGAACCGGTCTCGCGGCGACGACCATTTATTGTAGATTAAAGAGGCTTGTTGTCTTAATTTTAAGCCACACTTTAATTTATGACCACGTATTTAATGTAAGAGTCTCCGCCATTTTTTACCCAAAGATAGATGTACGTCATTGATTTCTTTATTTGTACTGGTGTTTTATTAATACGGTCACACTATTGCCGGCTTATATTTTGTGCTTAACTTAATGATTTGGCAATTAAATTAAATTGTTCTGTGGTAGCTAAATTAAAATGTGAAGGCGCGATGAGAGATTTCCTCGCCCCTGCCCGCGCGCACTTCCATTTGTCATGTTCGCGTTGTTTGAAGGAATTTGCTTAGCACTCGTTTTATTAAGCGGTGCAATTAAAAGTTATATATTGCAGCTATTACGACAGTTTTTATTGTTTTAAATACTTACACGAATAGTTTGCCGCCTTCGTCAACTGTTTCGTTAAAATGTTGCTGACGGGCCGCTGCTTTAGTCAGTCAGCCATTAAAGTACTCAACTTAAATTTCGAAATTTCAATGCCAATTTAACTAAAGTTTTAGTTTATTCATCAACATCCAATAGCCAACAGCTTTTAGGTTTAAGAGATCGAATTCCTTCAAATGATTGATTAAAACGAGTTTTATAGCTTTAAATAACTGCTTAGCATTTAACTGTTTCGTCAAATCAGTAGTCCTCGAGTACTTACGAAAAATCGCAACAAGTCGCAATAAAAACTAAAACAGCTCGCCAACGAAAATAGTTCCACCCGTTTCATACTCGCACCTACATATTAATCATAAATTCGCTTACAGCAGTGCAAAACAAAAGGCGAAAAGACCCGTGCAAACCATGTCCGAGGGAAAAAAATGACAGTACGCCCGAGCAAACCGAAGGACGCCGGCGCAAAAAGCAGCGGTGAAAAAATATGATTTACGAGATGAAAAATGTGGAAACACACGCAAAAAGGGACGGTGAAAGCGGCAGTAGACGAATTTATTAATCCGATCGGCGGGATCCAGTGACGTCATTGTTTATTTCATTACCGGCGATTAAAAAGTCTGTTCCCTGCATCGGGCCATAAAAATGCCCCTTGTGTGAATAAGGATCTTTAGGTACTTGTCATTAGGAGATACTTAATAAAATGCTATTTATGTAAGTTTTTATGTAACCTGCAACGTTCGTTTGTAAGTTGTGGTTGCAAAGCATTTTCAACCACTTCCTGGTATCCGATTGAGCTGAAATTTGGCATACCTACTATTTACATAGGTTAGTGAAAATGCAAGATTAATTTACCATTGAGCGGATCTGATGGTGGAGTCGGAAGGTGACCTACCTTTTTTATGTAAGGGTATGCAACTATACACATATTATAATCCTTTAATTTTTCCATAAATTTTCCTGCACTCTAAAAAAATTAGTTGCTCCTAACAAGACCGTGATAGTTATAATCGAGCATTTTTTTTTCCATACGAGCCTAACAAGACGTTAGATACACCAACTAAGATGAAATTGATTGTTTATCATATTTCAATTAAATAACGAGTTCTGATTTGATTTAACAAACATAGATGTATAAGGTAACTAATTAAACATGATCGAATCATACAAAGAAGAAAATAATTATAGAAACAAGGAATATATTTGTTAAAATCATCAAGATTCTAGATTATTGTTTTAATCACTAACGAACTTGCTGTGTTAATTAATCAGCTTTCGTTGACATTTTCAATAGGCATCTTGTTTGATTTATTTAATTTAACGCCAACAAAGAGAAGATCTCTCTTAGTTGGCTCAGATTTTTTAGAGTGTGTCTATTAACTGACATCACATCAAGTTAATCGACAAGTACAGTACGTATATTCATATTCATTTATTTAGTAATATTCATACATCGTCAGAAGTAAATACATAGGTACCTACATAGCTTGAAAGTGTAGCAGATTCACTTTTGTATTTTTAGTATTAGCAAGGATAACACACGACTTAGCTACCTACTTCAACGTATTATCTAAGTTATTTATTTCCCCGTATCTCTATAGCGATCGGCCTCTCATCAATACAATCATACAGTCAACATACAATAACTCTGTAGTATCTGCCATCTCGCCGGTGGCAAGGAGACTCTGTAATTATGCTACCATTCAATGCTATCTTAATAAAGTGCTAAGGATTTTATTTACTTATTTTTCAAAAGAATACTGGTTAAACTAAAATCAAAACATCGAATTTTTATTGTTGATAGTAGAAACTTGGTGCTTGCGCGTTTATTAATTAAGTACCTATTCGTATAAATAAATGCCCACTAGAGTCCGATATTCCTTAGCGTAGTATTTTAATACGGTCGTGCCTTTGTTTTGCTTGACTTGGCGGGGGCACTGGCGTGCCACCAGATGGACAAATATAAACCTTTAAAATGCAATATTTGGTGATAACTGTTATTTATTTATGAAAGCAGTAATTTAATACAACAGTTGAACATAAATATAAGTTAATTTAATTATATTTTCGCTAATTTTTGACCTCTTTAAGGGCGCGGCCCCATGTCGACGGCACGGCGCCGTCCGCCGTGGAACGGCACGGCGCCGTCACCGTGCGACGGTACGGCGTCGTGCCGTCGGACGGCGCCGTGGACGGCGCCGTGAACGGTGCCGTGAACGGTGTGACGGCGACGTGAACGGTGCCGTGAACGGTGTGACGGCGCCGTCCACGGTGCCGTGAACGGCACACCGCACCGGTGGACGGCGCACCGCTCGGTAGTTTTGTTTTAGGCGAATCTCACACTGCGGCGAATCTAGAATCATCAATTTGTATAGAAAACTCGCGGGGTATGGCACACTGAAAATGAGTGAGGTCGCGGCGACTTTTTAACCGGCTTTCAAAAGAAGGACGTTTTTTTGTGTGTTTGTTCACCGATTGCCTACTCGAAGACGGCTGAACCAATTATAAATTCTTTTTTTGTTTGAAAGAATGATGTTTGAATATTGTAGAGGTGGTCCCATTGCAACCAAATCAGGACTTGATGATGGGATGTTGGAGGAATTGAGGGAACTCTTCAAATATTATAGGCACACATATAGCGATTTTGGTATTGGTTATAGTTTCTCGTGCATTTCTTATTACAAATGAATTTCTAGTGTTAACCGACTTCAAAACAAAGAGAACATTCTATGTAGGTTTGCTCCCCGATTACTTGAAGATGGCTAAGCCGATATGGAAAATTCTTTTTTTATTTGAAAGGGTATACCTCTGAGGTAGTCCCCTTGCAAACAAATCAGGATCTGATGATGGGATCTTGGAGAAATCAAGGGAACTCTTCGAATATTATAGGCATATACATATACGGCGATTTGGGAATTGTTCATATTCACTCGTGCATCTCGTATCAAAATAGGTTCACTGAAAGTCGGCTATTTTAATTTTTTTAATTTTGTGATTATATCATCATCATTCGGTTTAATTCGCAATGTCAATGTGTACTTTCATCAAAATGGGTTCAGTAGTTTTTGAGATAGAGTTATGTGTGTATCAGTCAATAGGAAAACTTGTACCTACTTAACAGCGTAATTCGATCACTACTGAAATTAAGAAAATCAAGAAATAAAAAAAAATACTTAAAAATTAAACCGACTTCAAAAAGGGAAGAAATAAAAGTTTTATGAACACTATTTTTTTGAAGTCGGTGTTAGCCTTAATATTTGGAAGTACCTACGCTACGAGACGCTCAAATACTATATTACATACATAGACCAGTAAAGTAAGCAGTGGCTCGGCTTCGTCTCGGCCGACAATTACATATGATCGGAGGCTTTCTTTATTTACTGGCCAAGGTTTATATACAATTTTTCTGTTCGACGGAGTCGGAAAGCGGCCGGAAGACAGAAAAAATTGCTGGCATAAAACTTTCCTTTTATTTGAAGACGGTTTAATTTTTATAATAACTTTAATTAAAGAAAAAAAAATGATTACTCGTCGGTTTTTTAGCCAAATCCCATTCTCAAAATCATTTTTTACCGTAAAAATTATGAAAGGATACGATTTCAATCAAAAAATTATACACTTACAAAAATAAGTCCCTATTTCTATGGAGAGTCGATTTTCGATCCACAGTGTAGCGGGAAGAGTGCAGTGTGCGGTGCGCCGCACACGGTACCGTGTGCCGTACACGACACCGTCCACGACGCCGTCACACCGTTCACGGCACCGTTCACGGCGCCGTCACACCGTCCACGGCACCGTTCACGGCGCCGTTGACGGCGCCGTCCGACGGCACGACGCCGTACCGTCGCACGGTGACGGCGCCGTGCCGTTCCACGGCGGACGGCGCCGTGCCGTCGACATGGGGCCGCGCCCTAACATGACCTATCAGGCCGCAATTGATCATTGCTAATAACCTTTCCGTAATTCGAATTTTAATTATTAGTAGAATAGAGTGAATTTGTATCAGCTGTTTTAAAATATGAAAAATAATTATTAAAAGATAATTAAATCGACTGACGCTGTGTAAATTGTCTAAAACAGTGCTAAATGTAATGTAATTAGTGTTTTCTACGGAATATTTTGTCGTTAATTCGCGCACTGACCATTGTTCCTGGAGCAGCTGTCAACGGACGATCGTTTGAATCTGGACTTAAAACAGGGGGAGTACATTTTGTTCAATTATATACTTATAAACACACCATAATCCCCGTTATTTTTTTTTTTTTTTTTTTAACATTCTTACACCTACTCCACATAGCTCACGGTTACTGTGAGCAACGTCTTACAAAATACACTGGCACCGTGCAGTTTCTCTTTGTTTGACGAATAGTGGAAACAAAGTGCGAGACAAGGCACATTCGCCACAGACATTGCCCTACACTGATACACTGCACACAGCTAGTCTAGTCTTCCTTGCTCTTAATGACCTTGTCGGCAGATATCTAGTTATAACAATAATAACATATCTGTGTCGCATTTCAGCGCATCGGCGCAAGGCCTGTCGAGATGTCATCGAGCGTGATGACCCGCAAGGCCACGGCGCGCCAACAGGAGCTGCAGCTGAGAGCTACCCTGGAAGAGCTTCAGCGCACCAAAAAGGAATGCGATCAACTCATCCGCGAGCGGGAAGAGAGTGAAGTGGAAGTTAATAAAGTTGTGGCAAAAAACACAGACTTAAAGAACCAGTTGGCCCAACTTCACTCAGACTACATGGACAGTGTCGATCAGTGTGAACAATTACAAAGTGTTGTGGAATCTTTCCGGGACTGCGCCTCACACTATGAAGAAAAATTGAGACGCATTACTGAACTAGAGTGTGAGCTTGTTGAGACAAATAATTTGGTCTCCGAGCTCCGCAGTGAGTGTGAGTCTCATCAGGCTGCCCAAACACAAAGCCTTTATGAGGAGCTAATGAGCAGCAGCAACAGCGCAGTGGCAGCTAGGCCTAACCCAGAGTCTTCAGTAATAGACCTAACAAAGGATGATTCTCTCACTTTCCATCATTTTAGCAGTGCAAAGAAACTGAAAAAGTATGTTAAATTGAGGAAATTTATAAAGCGCTGCCAAAGACTAAATAAGTCAAAACACAGTGTGCAGCAGAATGTAAAACTGATAAAAGAACGCAGTGTCTTAGTGAATAAATTGAATGCTTGTAGACTTAAACTAGAGTGTAGTGTTAAATCATATGACAATGACACCAATAGGCTGCATACTGACATTAACAAACTAGAAGAGTCTCTCCGGACTATAAGTGCTAAATATGAACACAGCCAACTGGAGATCAGTGAGCATGTGAAGGCTGCGTCGCAGCTGCTGGACATGTGCCGGGAAAATGAGGAACGCTTCGACTCACTAGTGAACAAACATATGTGTACTTGTGCCACTGGGAGTCTCCTCGCTGCCCCGGTGCCTCAGCGCGAACTCTGCGAGGATCCCCGGCTCGAGTCTTGTGTGGTGCCCCGGCCTAAGTCTGGCAGGAGTTCCCAGCCCAGGACCTGCGAGGCTCCCGTGAGCTCTGCGCCCGCGCCGGCGGCACCCGCATGCCCTGCGCCTGCGGCACCCGCACGCGCTGCGCCCGCTCGCTCCGCGGCTGCGGCCGCAAACGCCGGCCCTGCGGCTGCCCTCGACGGCCCTGCGCCCGCCCGCACCGCGGCTGCAGCCGCCACCGCCGGTCCTGCGCCCGCCAACGCTGGCCCTGCGCCCGCCCGGCCCGCGGCTGCGGTCGCCCTCGACGGCCCTGCGCCCGCCCGCACCGCGGCTGCAGCCGCCACCCCCGGTCCTGCCCCCGCCCGGCCCGCGGCTGCGGCCCCCCCCGGCGGCCCCGCGCTCGCCCGCCCCGCACTCGTGGTGGCTCCGGCCGGCGCTGCTCCCGAGGCGGCTCCGCGCCGCGTGGACACGACGCCGCGGCCGCGCACCGGCGCACTCGCCGAGCCCCCCGCGCCCGTGGTGTTGCCCCGCGCTCCGTCGACAGTCATTTATTCTGATGACGTAGGCGTGGGCCTCGGGTCCTTACTGAGCCAATGTCTGCGGCAGAAGGTCCGAAATAATTGTTTGCGTGGTGCTTCCATTGATCGCTTCGTGGATCGGTTGTCGAAGGACAGTTTTGATGGAGGTACCACTCTAATTGTAATATTAGGTAATAGTCTAGGACTTAAGAATTCTAAATTGATATCGCTGCTCCGTATCCTGACAGACATTGAAGAGCGTGGAATTCATAAAATTATTCTCTGTGCACTTCCCTACTCGAAGACTGTGTCCGATGAACATAACGTCAAAGTGTCACGTTTGAATTCCATGCTGTACAATGTGACATGTTACAATAATAAGTATCATTTCTTTGATACTAACAAGTTTTGTAAAACTTTCAGACTGTATAAGTATAGAATGTATTTATCTAAAAAATGTAAACGAGCAACAGCAGCGCTTCTCGCATGCAATGTTGAACCTGGGCACATTGACTCGACAGGCAGTAGCAGCGCCGCCCCGGCCGCCGCCGCCGCCGCCGCCGGCGGCGCGCGCGCGCCCTCTCCCGCGGGCCGCCCGGAACATTTAAACTGACGCGGGCGACAACGGAGAAGCACCGAGAAGTGAGTTTTGTCCACCAAAACTTGCAGGGCTTTTCCAGCAAAGAATTAGAGGTGGGTCTTTTCTTGGACTCTCAGGGTATTGATATTTTCTGTGCAACGGAGCACTGGCTCAAGGAACATGAACTGGCCTTACTTAATTTTTTTAACTTTAATGTAGTTAGTTCGTTCAGTAGAAAGAAGGCCATTCGCGGGGGCTCACTGATTATAGTAAAAAACAAACATAAATGTAAGGAAATGAAAGACATAGTGAAACTTTCTATTGAGCGAACTATTGAAATATCTTGTGTAGAAATTGAAAGTCACATTATAATTTGCTTATACAGGCCACCGTCATCTGACTTTAGCCAGTTTGAGGCCGTAATGGAAGATGCTTTGAAGCAAGTCTTTGTTAGTAGTAAATTAATAATAGTATGTGGGGATTTTAATGTCAACATGCTAGACCTTGCACACCCTCATACGGTTAGGATATTAAGCCTATTTAAATCGTTTGGCTTGTATCCTTTATACAATGAACCCACTAGGGTTACGGCCAGCACGGCGACATGTCTAGATAACATATTTTGTAATTGTGAAGCTACTAATAAAACGATTCTTAATTGCTTTAACTCTGATCACCGCGGACAGAAAGCCTTTTTCAAAGTAAATGTTCATACCGAACAGCAAATTATTACATATAGGCCCATCACGGAGAGTCGCATGGAACGATTTAAAGATAACATACTTTGTCGAGTTCCTGCGCTCCCGACTAACAGTAGTGATCCTAACGTACTCTTTAAAGAGTTATCAGAGGTGATTCATGACGTGCACAAAGACATATTCAAATGTAAAACTTTCAAGCGAGGCACAAAAATAAGGTTTAGTGACTGGGCCACATCAGGTATACATAAGAGTAGGAACAGATTGTATGAATTGTACGAAATGAAGAGCTACATACAAGATGATAATTTCACAGAATATGTTAGAAATTATTCGAAGATGTTTAAGAAAGTTTGTGCCGCCGCCAAGTCTTTATACTTAGGAAATAAAGTTAAGTCAGCGGAAAATAAAGTAAAGGCAGTCTGGAACATAATAAACACAGAGACTGGCAAAACAAAACCCCGTGAAGGCCATTACCGACTTAAAGTCGAGGAACAAATCCTGACCGCAGACTTGGACGTAGCTGGCGCCTTTCAAAACTTCTTCACAAACATTGCTGTGAATACTACGGTAAACCTGAATTCTTCTGTAGCGAAGGCTAGCTCTTTTCTAGATCCTATTAGTACCAGATATGATAGGGAATTTCACTTCCAACATACAGATCCCTATGAAATAATAAAAACGTTTAAATCCCTGAAGCTGAAAAACACCGAGGACCTTTGGGGTATTTCTGTCAGAGTCATGCAATCTGTCATCGATATTGTGGCGCCATCTCTAGCCATTGTGTTTAATGCTTGTGTAGATAAGTGTATTTTCCCCGATCTGATGAAATATAGTAAAGTCATTCCTTTGTTCAAATCGGGCAGCAGGGATGATCTTGGGAATTTTAGACCGATTTCTATATTACCAGTTCTTAGTAAAGTCTTTGAAAAAGTCATACTAAACCAATTGCTTCGTCATTTTAACAAGTATGAACTACTGCACGACCAGCAATTTGGTTTTACAAAAGGCCGCTCGACGACGGACGCCGCGACGGTGCTTATTAAACACATCTATGATGCGTGGGAAGTGTCACAAGATGCGATAGGAATCTTTTGCGATCTTTCCAAGGCGTTCGACTGTGTGGAACATGAGACACTGGTTCACAAACTAAAGCATTACGGCCTGTCGACCGAGGCCTTAAACCTTGTCATGTCTTACCTTAGCCAAAGAATTCAGAAAGTGGTTGTTAACCGAATTGAGTCTAGTGGTTCGACTGTAAAGCTCGGAGTACCGCAGGGCTCGATTTTAGGTCCGTTTCTCTTTCTTGTGTAAATAAATGACCTTCCTTACCACATAGAACAAAATTGTAAAATAGTTTTATTTGCTGATGACACCTCATTGATTTTCAAAGTTGATAGACAACTAGATGACTATAGTCACATCAATGAGACCTTAAAATTAGTGCTACAGTGGTTCACAGCAAATAACCTGGTTCTGAATGCAAAGAAGACAAAGTGCGTGAAATTCTCTTTGCCAAATGTAAGAGAGGTTGACACATCTATATCTTTAAACGGTGAGAAACTTGATCTTGTTAACAATACACTCTTTCTTGGGCTTACCCTGGATCACAACTTGCAATGGGCGCCTCATATATCTACTTTGGCTAACCGGCTGAGCTCTGCCGCTTTTGCTATAAGACGAATAAGGCAATTCACTAACGTGGAAACCGCTCGCCTTGTTTATTTCAGTTACTTCCATAGTATTATGTCTTATGTATGGCATACTGATCTGGGGTAAAGCAGCAGACATAGATACCATCTTTGTTCTACAAAAAAGAGCGATTCGATCCATATATAACTTAGGATCTAGAGATTCGCTAAAAGAACGTTTTAAGGAAATAGAAATCCTCACAGTGGCTTCACAGTACATATTAGACGTGATAATGTATACGCACAAGAATATCAGCTCCTTCAAAAAGCAGTCTGATGTCCACAGTTTAAATACGCGGAACAAACATAAGCTGTTTGTCCCAAAAATCCGTCTACAGAAAGTAAGAAAATCTTTCGTGGGCAACTGTGTTAGATTCTACAATAAGGTACCCCTAGATGCATGGGAACTGCCTTATAGTTCGTTTAAAAATTACATTAAATCTGCGCTTTTGAAGAGAGCTTATTATAAAGTCCAAGATTACTTGGATGACAAAGAACCATGGCCAAAGCATCAGTCGCAGCAGTCGTCGAAATAGGGCAGTGTCCCGGAGAGGTTTAGGTACAGTCAGGGAAGTTTTCACATGACCAGTTTCAAAACTATTTCGCTTGCAAGCTCATCTTAAGCAGACCCGCCCCTCAATGAGCCAACCAATCAGGAAAAGACACGTTTTTTAAAACCATCTGTTTTTAATTACCACAAATGTTTCGACGGTCCGTCTATTGATTTTGACGGTCCGTCTATTGATTTTGACTCAACTCTGCGAGTTGAATCTTCGAAGTCATTGTGATTTTTTTAGGATTCCGTACCCAAAGAGTACCAACGCTATTACCTACTGTGCCTCCGTTGTCCAACCACCATACTAGGCAGATACTTGAATATTTCACAGAATGTGTATTTCTGTTGCCGTTGTAACAGAAAATAATAAAATCAGAATAAATTTTATAATTAAATCAGACCCCTCATACTTACAATAAACGTGGTTTTCGGCGTATTTTGCTCGACGGTGGTACGGAACCCTTTGTGTGCGAATCCGACTCTCACTTGACGCATTTTTTTTTGCTGTGTGAACTACCCTTGTCGTGTGGTCTTTGAATCGCGCAATGCCGCTTTAAGTAAGCGAACCCAGCAGCAGGATAATTGCTTTTAGTCGCCTCGGGTAAAAAATATCCTATGTCTTAACCGGGGTAATACTCGTAATGAACGCATGTTTTTGCGTGATACGAGCACAAACGGTTTTGCGACGACTTTATTGTATGAATTGATTAATCATTTCATAATAATAAAACCTAGAGTCTATTAATATATTTATCCCACACCTGGCCATAAAGTGGCTTTTTCCGCACACTGCGCGTACGGAAAAAGCCGCTTTCTGGCAAAGTGTAGACATAAAATCGAAAAAGTAGTTACAATCACTTTAGCCAAATTATTTGTATAATACTTGTAATTATTGCTTTGGGCTTAAAATCACTAAATCTCATAATACCTTATTTGCCAATACACCCTATTTTCAAATTACCATGAGCTCATAAAACCTAAATGTCAAATTGTAACATTCTTAAAATGAACGAAATTCATTATGACTTTGACTTAAAACGGCATATTCTCTAAATGCCTGAAGATTGAAATGCACAATCCTTCAATTACCGAATGGCAGAAATGACAAAATATCAAAACAACTCAACCTCAAAATACCTAAATTTAGGCATTTTTCCAAAAATACCTAATTTTTTTTACGAGTGTTTATTTGATAGTATAAATTTAGGTATTTTGAGGTTTGGTTGTTTTAAGCATATGTTGTTTTGCCATAATGCTGTTTTGAAGTTTAGGTATTATGAGCCTAAGGTATTTTGAACATCGGCGATATTAAGGTTTCGGTTGGTTGTGAAAAAAATTTAGGCATTCTGCAATTTAGGTATTTTGAGGCCATGAAGTTTTGAGATCTGGGAATATTGATAATGAGGTAAAATGAAATTTAGTGATTTTAAGCCCAAAGCTAATTATTCTCGAAATACATTACTATAGGTTGATAATAAAAACAAAACCAGTTGTCAAAAGCAGATCGTTCTTTAGCGATAAGACCACTTGTTATTTTTTGCCACTGCTTACATTCCATTGAGTTGAGATATGCAATTTAAACTACGTGGACTGGGGTTACTCTGATTCACGGGGTAACATTGATCATCGATTTTTAAACCCAAATACCTACCTTTGATTTTGAACACGTTTATTAAGTATTTTTATTGAGGTAGCCTACCTTAATAATAAATTGTTCTGAATGCATTCAAAAACTTCGTATAGTTGAAAAATCGTTGATCAATGTTACCCCCTGAATCAGAGTTACCCCAGTCTACCGTATACGTAAGTTACTTTGCTCAGAATGAAATATCTGTTGAAATCGAATCGAAGTTTGAGACAAAAGCAGGGTCTCGGGGTCCTTTTTTGTGACATTTTTTGTCGTTTTCTTTGTTATAGAACCCTCGGTGTGTCGTAACATTTGCTTTAAGAAAAAAATTGGCTTCTTGAACCATCATTGGTCAGTAGAGACTCAGTAGCCGCACGCAAAAGTGACCCTTAAGGTGGTCATGTGAAAACTTCCCTGACTGTACATGATGCCTACAGATGGCGTCGCTGCTACGGGCTGTATCGTTCCATTGTTACATTTATTTTTATTTTTATTGTAATTTTATTTCATTATTTGCATTTTGACATACTGAATACATACCTGTTATGTATACTGTAGCTAGTTGTAATGACTGTTAGCTTAATAGTCTATTTCTCGACGTGAAACATACGTTTCCCATTTTTAATTTCGACGTTTGGAGTTCCTTTACACCTCCAAAACATAATGTTTTGACAACGGAGACTCCTTACATCTCCATAAATTTTAGTCTATGTTTGCCTATTTTCTATATTTTTTATCGTGTTTTGACGCCTAGAGACCCTTTACATCTCTAAAAATGTAGTTTTAAGTTTTGTAATGTAATGGATCCGGAGATTATATACGTCTCTCGGTAAAATGTAAAAAAAACTGTGCCCAGTTATTTGCTTGTTGCATTTTATAAATATTGTCATCTTATGTAATAATGTCACAATTGTTGTAATGTTGTTTTTAAAAGAGAAACTGGTGAGTTTCTTCAGGCGCTTCTTCTCACCAGAAGGTCATCTACCGAAGCGCCAAAAGAAAAGAATCAGACATGTAAAAGAGCCCTTGAGGCCTACTTACAGAAATAAATGAGTTTGAGTTTGAGTTTGAGTTTGAGTTTGAGTACATTGTGTATCTAGGGCGGTAAATAAGGAATTGCAAACGAGTGTTTGTTATAAGCCCGAGGTGAAACCGAGGGCTTTAATAACACGAGTTTTACCGCCCGTGGCACACACAATGTTTTTCATCACACTTGTGAGGAAATCTTAAAAATATAACCTTACTAATCGCCCCAGTATGACAAGAAAATATTAAAACAGACAGTGACATTAGTGACATTTAAGTCCATAGACAATGCGAAGTCAAGTCACGTTCGGAAACCATAGCGGTAAGCGGCATTTTATATTTGCAAAATAAAGAAATACATTATCTATACTCTCATTACTCTCATTACTAATACATTTCCAATAACAGTTATCTTTAAATAAATATTTCAGTGATATAAGTTAAAAAAGTAAGTTGGCGTTTCCTTTGAACATGACAAATAAGAGTGAAACTGAACCAGCGTTTCAAATTTAAAAAGAAAACCATTACGCCCTAGGGCGTAATAGGCTATTTACGGCCCGCAGAACCTACGTGTAATGACACCATTTTCGAGCAAGTGTGATGAAAAAATTTTTTCAATTACTTTAGCCACGAGGAAACTTCAGTTTTCAACAAAAAAATATGCATTTTGAGAGCAGAAACTTAACGTTACTTATGACCGTATAAGAAACTCGAACTGCACGTTTAAATGGTACATATATAACATTATGCTTTTAGTTTTATTAAGTATCTTACATATTCAAATCGAAACACTTATCAGTTCCAACCCAATTCAAGTTATTATTTTCATAATACACACAATATTCGCTTCTCAATGACCAGTCACGAACTTCCTGCGTCTTTAATGATGGTACGATGCAAACCGTATATTAAGTTCATCGGATTCGACCTAAATCACACACCTCCCAAACTGACCTTTTACTTAACCTGCTTGCTAATTTAGATGTTTTCTGCTACATTACCCCTGCGAATCAGCAAAAAAGAATGAAAATGTAAGATGTTACGTTATTAGTAGTATTAAGTTTGAAGATCTGTGCAAGCATGGGGACTCTAGTGATTAATAAGTACTTTTATTATAACACAAAATAGGTACAATACCAGACGTTGATTTACAGAATTTACAGGAAACTAGTATTCTATAACAATCTATAATGGTTAGTAACCAAGTAACATGTACCAAGTAAGTATGTACATAATGTATTAATGAGTTGTTGCACTGCACACAGAAAAAAAAATGTTTTTTTTTATCAGAGTAGTTAGTTCTCTTAAAACTTATTATATGTTATTCTTATTATATAGAATAGTACAAGTTTTAAATGAGAACAGGTTGTTAATTTCACATTTCCACCGTCCCTTTTTGCGTGTAAAATTATCACATTTCACAGCTAATTTACTCACAGTAATTGTACTACTTTTACATAACATAATCCATTATGTCGTGATTCCATATCTTCCACAACTCCCCTACCTAACTAATTACGAACTGACTTCATCGCCCTTCCGCAAACATTGGCCAAACATTCGCACCTCATGTGTAGCAGTCGCAGTCGTGACATGAGACGAATATTAAAACTGAAATTTACAGTCCTACTTACGAATAAGATTAACATTTTCCAGAAAATAACTCTTTCCTACACTTTTAATGGTTGTTTCTCGAAAATATGCAATTCTCTTATTTAGACAAGGTGCTCGTGAGGAATCCAAAAGATTTTAACCACGCATTCCTGAGATCATTAGGAGTAAAAAATGTTATATAACATAATGCAAAAACCCAAAATAAAAGTTACGAGGATTTTTTTTATTGATTTTTGTACGTAAAATATATATTTCTTTTACATTTTGGGTTCTTCACGAGCACTTTCGAGAAACGCGACATGGTTAAAACCATGAAATCTACAAAAACCAAAATATCATCATAGCAAGAAAAAAAAAATTTTTTTTGCAGGTTTTGAGATTATGTTATGTAACATTTTTTACTCCTAATGACCTCAGAAATGCGTGGTTAAAATCTGTTGGATTCCTCACGAGACACCTTGTATATTTCTTTATAGTTAAAAGCGTAGTAAATGATCAGCAATTTCCATAATTCACGTTTCTAAAACATTTAAGTATTCACTCTCTCAATAGAAAATTCGTATTGTAGCACAGAAATATACACAGTAGTAGATTACGTAGGTATAGGTTTTTTAGAAAATGTATTGTTAAAAAGTGCATGCACTGAGAAATTTTTCGTTTTTGCATGTTTTGATCAATTGTACCTAGGTACTTGAAATGCGGAAGATGCGTGTATTTCTTCAAGACCGGGAACGCATTGGTAAAACGCATCTAATGTTGCAAATGTATAAGCCGCCCGTGTGCCGGTTTGCCAGTCTAAGGCAACAAGAAAAAGGGACAGGGTAGTGACATTGGTCGTCACAAACTGAAATAATATCACACATCATATGTTTTTTCACAAAGTCGGCAGGTTAGACGGTATATTAAAAAAAAAAGTTCGAATAAAACGTTTAGATAACAATGCCATAGGATGATTTGCATTTCATACAAGCGCACCTATATTTAGCATAGCTAGATGGTTATTCTGAACCAAACCGAGCAAACATTGGCCAAACATTCACACCTCCAACATATCTCATAGCTACAAGCCATGACAGATACGGGGATGCGGCGGATCTTAGGCGGAAATTAAAACTAATAATTCAAAAAGTTTCCGCGCGACCGAGCCGCCCGCGCAGATTTATGTCCCCAGTCTCAGTCTAGCTCTAGCTTCCAAATCGCGATATTAACCTTTAATAGCTTTGTTGACGTGCGAACTTAGACCCAATTTGGTTTCATATTTTGCAGATGAGCATTTTTATTTAATATGTCCTGTTAACTGGCAGGTAACAGTCGTCACAAGCCTGACAAGTATCATACTGCATATATTTCGTCACCAACTGATCTGACAGATTAGACGGTATAAATTTATACACAGCTTAAGTTTGGTCTAACCGTACATTTTAAAATAAAAATGCCCAGATAATTTGGACCAAATATGTAAATGGCAGGAGATTGAGTAAATAACCTGAATACGACAGTCAAAAGTAAATAATATAATCATGTAATGGATAAGTTTATATTCCCAATCTAAGTTCTAATCTTAATTTACCTTTGAATAAATTTAAAGGTGCAAAGTATAGCCAATTTGGTAGGAAACTTATTATTTTCTCTGATATGTGATCCCCATTCTTTAGTTAAGTAAATAAATTGTATGTGTAATTTACTTACTGAGTTTTAAATTAATTCACCATAATTGTTTGAGAATATTTTTCGAATAAGGTGTACATTAATGTTATATTTTCGGAAAATTCATAAACATCACTAGTCTAAATACATCATTTCATTAAAATAAAAGTTGCTGTACAAATTGCACTTTAATCCATTTTTTTATTCCCGTTAATGTCCCAAGAACATAAAAGTCTTTACCGGGTTATAAAGTATCCTATGTTTTAATCCAGGTCTTGATCTAATTGCATGCCAAATTTCTCAATCCATCAATCATTAGTCTATTTTAATATTTATGATACATCTACAGTGTATTTGATGAATTTTCCGGAGACAAAATATCAATTGATAATTCGTCAAATTATTTTTTAGAATACCCTGATATATTAACCTTCTTATAAATCATTCAACAAGTCACCTCACCTACGTCATTTATCAGTCACAAAACTTATATAAACGATCACTTGCGCTTCTCTTTATAAAGAGAAAAAGTGGCTATTCACCACCGCAAGCTCGACCCTTGCCAACATTTTCATATGCTACCTCTGCTAGATTAGACCAATCAACGAAAGAGTCAGCCTGGACAGTTTACTCAACCTCTAAATTTTGGCAGGATAAAAATTTAAAACCATACATCGGACATTTTCTAATCCTACCATGATATTTTCATAACATACTCGTAATGATACAATATTGTAAAATGTGTGTTTCGGATTCGATAGAACTCTTATATCGAAGTTTTCATATAAAAAGAGTCCTCATTACTTGGAGTACGCGTCTTGAAAATTTAGCGCCAGAACTGGTAATCTGCCAGCACACTTTTCATTTTTGATTCCATATTGCGTGGGCAATATGGAATCATTCGATTCTACCCACATAAATGTGGGTAGAATCGAATTGTAAACTATAGTAACTTAGAATTTTCTTAACACAACAATATTAATAGAATATTTTTATTTATTAAAGCATCTAAAATTAAAGTAAACCCTAAATATAAAACAACTCACCCATGTCTCTCCCGGGCGGCAGGGTGCCCAGGAGGCTGGCGGCATTGCCACGCTGAATGGCAATGCCGGTTCTTTGAGCTAAGAAGGAGCCAGCCATAGATTAGTCTAGTTTTGAAAAATCAGTTATCTTAGCGTCGTTGTTTATTTATTTTATTTGCTATATAAGTTCCGTGGGGTGGGAGTGATGAATTCATTGTACAAATAAAAAATGTTGTGCAAGCTCTTTACTTTAAGAAGCGTATTATTTAACATCTCCTTAAGTATACATCAACATAGTAAAGTAACGTACCATTTAACAAGAATGTTTAGTCCGCAGTTCATATAGACATACAAACTACTTTTGTGTACCAGCCACTATTACCGACACGTGAACAAAGTAAGTTGTCTGTAATTAACTCTCAACAAATTACGCCCCCGTGCCATACGTCCAAGTCAGCCTTCGGCGCCTACAATACTTGCCCATACAAAAAAGCTCCTTAAACACGGACGCAGACAAACAGTTGAAGTAGCGTACGAGATCGCATTGACATTCTGCATAACGAGTGCCATATGTTGGCGGCAGCGGGGCATCAATCGAGCCCGCCGGCGCACCGAATGCATCAATGCAATGCTTACTGCTGAATCTTTGTTCTACTAGATACTTGGAATAATGTAGCGTTGACCTGTGATTGAAAAACACCAGTGTGTTCTTCATACACATAGGTAACTTAACTTAATAAAAAAATAACTACTGTCAGTGCGGCAGGAGCCCAGCACTGAGTTAAACCTAACAACCTAACAAGTTTGGAGGCCTGTTACGAAATAACGCGAAGAACTTAATGGATTGAGTTGAAATTTGCCATGCAAGTAGACCAAATCCTGGATCGAAACATATACAGGATAGGTGCTTTATTTCCCGCTCAAGATAGGTACTTTATTCACTTGCGAATAACTTTTGATTTTTTTTTTTTAAATTCCCACTATCGATTCCGGTCCATTACGTTTCTCACTACATCGTAGAATTTTTGAGATGGTTGCTCGCATTTAAGCTGGTCGGTCCATCGTGCTGGCGATAGGCCACGTGACCTTTTACCTTCCGTGATTCCAACAACAATCCTTGGGAAAAACACAAGTGAAGTCATGAGTAAATGTTAGTATAACATAGTTCAAAGCAAGGGTTTATTGTTCTTTGTATTCCGACAGCGGAAGCAATCGAAGTGTCGGTGCCGGGTTCCGCCGGCCGGGCGGCGCCGGAACCGGCCTCGTAAAACTGCCGCTTTCCTTTCGGATCTCGCTTTGAACTTCCTTTGTGTATATTTTAATACCGGCACAGTCAGCCTCAATAGTAACTTGACATAGTAGGTATATATTAAACAGTACAGTCCGTCTTCAAAGTAGATGAACTCTGGTACAGTCGAGTTCATCATTATCTGAGCAAAAAACGGATCAAAAATATCTGATCTAGTTCTTATGCTTCTGACAATAAGGTCCTGTTTAGATATTTTTGGTCCAATCTTTGCTCAGATAATGATAAACTCGACTGTAGGTAGGTACCTACTACCTGGGTTATCGAACGGTAATTCGTTTTCCTCATAGAAAAGTATCAAAAGTTCATTACTACCAACACTTTCTTAAGACGAAGTACCTACATATTGTTGTTTTATTAATACTGATGTGGTGAATATTCATTAAATTTATGATATTATAGAATTGATGCAATAAAGAGATTTCATTTAAAATACATTATTAACATAGTTTTCTATGAGGAAAATAATTTCCCAGATAACCAAGTTAGCTACGAAGAATAAATTATACCTCATATAAAACCAAATAGAACAACGGTATTCTACCAGGAAAATAATCCCATTTGATAACGAGGACAGCTATGAAGAATTATTTTTTATTGTCGAAAATCTTAAGTGTGTCGCAGTGTCCCGGAGAGGTTTAGGTACATGATGCCTACAGATGGCGTCGCTGCTACGGGCTGTATCGTTCCATTGTTACATTTATTTTTATTTTTATTGTAATTTTATTTCATTATTTGCATTTTGACATACTGAATACATACCTGTTATGTATACTGTAGCTAGTTGTAATGACTGTTAGCTTAATAGTCTATTTCTCGACGTGAAACATACGTTTCCCATTTTTAATTTCGACGTTTGGAGTTCCTTTACACCTCCAAAACATAATGTTTTGACAACGGAGACTCCTTACATCTCCATAAATTTTAGTCTATGTTTGCCTATTTTCTATATTTTTTATCGTGTTTTGACGCCTAGAGACCCTTTACATCTCTAAAAATGTAGTTTTAAGTTTTGTAATGTAATGGATCCGGAGATTATATACGTCTCTCGGTAAAATGTAAAAAAAACTGTGCCCAGTTATTTGCTTGTTGCATTTTATAAATATTGTCATCTTATGTAATAATGTCACAATTGTTGTAATGTTGTTTTTAAAAGAGAAACTGGTGAGTTTCTTCAGGCGCTTCTTCTCACCAGAAGGTCATCTACCGAAGCGCCAAAAGAAAAGAATCAGACATGTAAAAGAGCCCTTGAGGCCTACTTACAGAAATAAATGAGTTTGAGTTTGAGTTTGAGTTTGAGTTTGAGTACATTGTGTATCTAGGGCGGTAAATAAGGAATTGCAAACGAGTGTTTGTTATAAGCCCGAGGTGAAACCGAGGGCTTTAATAACACGAGTTTTACCGCCCGTGGCACACACAATGTTTTTCATCACACTTGTGAGGAAATCTTAAAAATATAACCTTACTAATCGCCCCAGTATGACAAGAAAATATTAAAACAGACAGTGACATTAGTGACATTTAAGTCCATAGACAATGCGAAGTCAAGTCACGTTCGGAAACCATAGCGGTAAGCGGCATTTTATATTTGCAAAATAAAGAAATACATTATCTATACTCTCATTACTCTCATTACTAATACATTTCCAATAACAGTTATCTTTAAATAAATATTTCAGTGATATAAGTTAAAAAAGTAAGTTGGCGTTTCCTTTGAACATGACAAATAAGAGTGAAACTGAACCAGCGTTTCAAATTTAAAAAGAAAACCATTACGCCCTAGGGCGTAATAGGCTATTTACGGCCCGCAGAACCTACGTGTAATGACACCATTTTCGAGCAAGTGTGATGAAAAAATTTTTTCAATTACTTTAGCCACGAGGAAACTTCAGTTTTCAACAAAAAAATATGCATTTTGAGAGCAGAAACTTAACGTTACTTATGACCGTATAAGAAACTCGAACTGCACGTTTAAATGGTACATATATAACATTATGCTTTTAGTTTTATTAAGTATCTTACATATTCAAATCGAAACACTTATCAGTTCCAACCCAATTCAAGTTATTATTTTCATAATACACACAATATTCGCTTCTCAATGACCAGTCACGAACTTCCTGCGTCTTTAATGATGGTACGATGCAAACCGTATATTAAGTTCATCGGATTCGACCTAAATCACACACCTCCCAAACTGACCTTTTACTTAACCTGCTTGCTAATTTAGATGTTTTCTGCTACATTACCCCTGCGAATCAGCAAAAAAGAATGAAAATGTAAGATGTTACGTTATTAGTAGTATTAAGTTTGAAGATCTGTGCAAGCATGGGGACTCTAGTGATTAATAAGTACTTTTATTATAACACAAAATAGGTACAATACCAGACGTTGATTTACAGAATTTACAGGAAACTAGTATTCTATAACAATCTATAATGGTTAGTAACCAAGTAACATGTACCAAGTAAGTATGTACATAATGTATTAATGAGTTGTTGCACTGCACACAGAAAAAAAAATGTTTTTTTTTATCAGAGTAGTTAGTTCTCTTAAAACTTATTATATGTTATTCTTATTATATAGAATAGTACAAGTTTTAAATGAGAACAGGTTGTTAATTTCACATTTCCACCGTCCCTTTTTGCGTGTAAAATTATCACATTTCACAGCTAATTTACTCACAGTAATTGTACTACTTTTACATAACATAATCCATTATGTCGTGATTCCATATCTTCCACAACTCCCCTACCTAACTAATTACGAACTGACTTCATCGCCCTTCCGCAAACATTGGCCAAACATTCGCACCTCATGTGTAGCAGTCGCAGTCGTGACATGAGACGAATATTAAAACTGAAATTTACAGTCCTACTTACGAATAAGATTAACATTTTCCAGAAAATAACTCTTTCCTACACTTTTAATGGTTGTTTCTCGAAAATATGCAATTCTCTTATTTAGACAAGGTGCTCGTGAGGAATCCAAAAGATTTTAACCACGCATTCCTGAGATCATTAGGAGTAAAAAATGTTATATAACATAATGCAAAAACCCAAAATAAAAGTTACGAGGATTTTTTTTATTGATTTTTGTACGTAAAATATATATTTCTTTTACATTTTGGGTTCTTCACGAGCACTTTCGAGAAACGCGACATGGTTAAAACCATGAAATCTACAAAAACCAAAATATCATCATAGCAAGAAAAAAAAAATTTTTTTTGCAGGTTTTGAGATTATGTTATGTAACATTTTTTACTCCTAATGACCTCAGAAATGCGTGGTTAAAATCTGTTGGATTCCTCACGAGACACCTTGTATATTTCTTTATAGTTAAAAGCGTAGTAAATGATCAGCAATTTCCATAATTCACGTTTCTAAAACATTTAAGTATTCACTCTCTCAATAGAAAATTCGTATTGTAGCACAGAAATATACACAGTAGTAGATTACGTAGGTATAGGTTTTTTAGAAAATGTATTGTTAAAAAGTGCATGCACTGAGAAATTTTTCGTTTTTGCATGTTTTGATCAATTGTACCTAGGTACTTGAAATGCGGAAGATGCGTGTATTTCTTCAAGACCGGGAACGCATTGGTAAAACGCATCTAATGTTGCAAATGTATAAGCCGCCCGTGTGCCGGTTTGCCAGTCTAAGGCAACAAGAAAAAGGGACAGGGTAGTGACATTGGTCGTCACAAACTGAAATAATATCACACATCATATGTTTTTTCACAAAGTCGGCAGGTTAGACGGTATATTAAAAAAAAAAGTTCGAATAAAACGTTTAGATAACAATGCCATAGGATGATTTGCATTTCATACAAGCGCACCTATATTTAGCATAGCTAGATGGTTATTCTGAACCAAACCGAGCAAACATTGGCCAAACATTCACACCTCCAACATATCTCATAGCTACAAGCCATGACAGATACGGGGATGCGGCGGATCTTAGGCGGAAATTAAAACTAATAATTCAAAAAGTTTCCGCGCGACCGAGCCGCCCGCGCAGATTTATGTCCCCAGTCTCAGTCTAGCTCTAGCTTCCAAATCGCGATATTAACCTTTAATAGCTTTGTTGACGTGCGAACTTAGACCCAATTTGGTTTCATATTTTGCAGATGAGCATTTTTATTTAATATGTCCTGTTAACTGGCAGGTAACAGTCGTCACAAGCCTGACAAGTATCATACTGCATATATTTCGTCACCAACTGATCTGACAGATTAGACGGTATAAATTTATACACAGCTTAAGTTTGGTCTAACCGTACATTTTAAAATAAAAATGCCCAGATAATTTGGACCAAATATGTAAATGGCAGGAGATTGAGTAAATAACCTGAATACGACAGTCAAAAGTAAATAATATAATCATGTAATGGATAAGTTTATATTCCCAATCTAAGTTCTAATCTTAATTTACCTTTGAATAAATTTAAAGGTGCAAAGTATAGCCAATTTGGTAGGAAACTTATTATTTTCTCTGATATGTGATCCCCATTCTTTAGTTAAGTAAATAAATTGTATGTGTAATTTACTTACTGAGTTTTAAATTAATTCACCATAATTGTTTGAGAATATTTTTCGAATAAGGTGTACATTAATGTTATATTTTCGGAAAATTCATAAACATCACTAGTCTAAATACATCATTTCATTAAAATAAAAGTTGCTGTACAAATTGCACTTTAATCCATTTTTTTATTCCCGTTAATGTCCCAAGAACATAAAAGTCTTTACCGGGTTATAAAGTATCCTATGTTTTAATCCAGGTCTTGATCTAATTGCATGCCAAATTTCTCAATCCATCAATCATTAGTCTATTTTAATATTTATGATACATCTACAGTGTATTTGATGAATTTTCCGGAGACAAAATATCAATTGATAATTCGTCAAATTATTTTTTAGAATACCCTGATATATTAACCTTCTTATAAATCATTCAACAAGTCACCTCACCTACGTCATTTATCAGTCACAAAACTTATATAAACGATCACTTGCGCTTCTCTTTATAAAGAGAAAAAGTGGCTATTCACCACCGCAAGCTCGACCCTTGCCAACATTTTCATATGCTACCTCTGCTAGATTAGACCAATCAACGAAAGAGTCAGCCTGGACAGTTTACTCAACCTCTAAATTTTGGCAGGATAAAAATTTAAAACCATACATCGGACATTTTCTAATCCTACCATGATATTTTCATAACATACTCGTAATGATACAATATTGTAAAATGTGTGTTTCGGATTCGATAGAACTCTTATATCGAAGTTTTCATATAAAAAGAGTCCTCATTACTTGGAGTACGCGTCTTGAAAATTTAGCGCCAGAACTGGTAATCTGCCAGCACACTTTTCATTTTTGATTCCATATTGCGTGGGCAATATGGAATCATTCGATTCTACCCACATAAATGTGGGTAGAATCGAATTGTAAACTATAGTAACTTAGAATTTTCTTAACACAACAATATTAATAGAATATTTTTATTTATTAAAGCATCTAAAATTAAAGTAAACCCTAAATATAAAACAACTCACCCATGTCTCTCCCGGGCGGCAGGGTGCCCAGGAGGCTGGCGGCATTGCCACGCTGAATGGCAATGCCGGTTCTTTGAGCTAAGAAGGAGCCAGCCATAGATTAGTCTAGTTTTGAAAAATCAGTTATCTTAGCGTCGTTGTTTATTTATTTTATTTGCTATATAAGTTCCGTGGGGTGGGAGTGATGAATTCATTGTACAAATAAAAAATGTTGTGCAAGCTCTTTACTTTAAGAAGCGTATTATTTAACATCTCCTTAAGTATACATCAACATAGTAAAGTAACGTACCATTTAACAAGAATGTTTAGTCCGCAGTTCATATAGACATACAAACTACTTTTGTGTACCAGCCACTATTACCGACACGTGAACAAAGTAAGTTGTCTGTAATTAACTCTCAACAAATTACGCCCCCGTGCCATACGTCCAAGTCAGCCTTCGGCGCCTACAATACTTGCCCATACAAAAAAGCTCCTTAAACACGGACGCAGACAAACAGTTGAAGTAGCGTACGAGATCGCATTGACATTCTGCATAACGAGTGCCATATGTTGGCGGCAGCGGGGCATCAATCGAGCCCGCCGGCGCACCGAATGCATCAATGCAATGCTTACTGCTGAATCTTTGTTCTACTAGATACTTGGAATAATGTAGCGTTGACCTGTGATTGAAAAACACCAGTGTGTTCTTCATACACATAGGTAACTTAACTTAATAAAAAAATAACTACTGTCAGTGCGGCAGGAGCCCAGCACTGAGTTAAACCTAACAACCTAACAAGTTTGGAGGCCTGTTACGAAATAACGCGAAGAACTTAATGGATTGAGTTGAAATTTGCCATGCAAGTAGACCAAATCCTGGATCGAAACATATACAGGATAGGTGCTTTATTTCCCGCTCAAGATAGGTACTTTATTCACTTGCGAATAACTTTTGATTTTTTTTTTTTAAATTCCCACTATCGATTCCGGTCCATTACGTTTCTCACTACATCGTAGAATTTTTGAGATGGTTGCTCGCATTTAAGCTGGTCGGTCCATCGTGCTGGCGATAGGCCACGTGACCTTTTACCTTCCGTGATTCCAACAACAATCCTTGGGAAAAACACAAGTGAAGTCATGAGTAAATGTTAGTATAACATAGTTCAAAGCAAGGGTTTATTGTTCTTTGTATTCCGACAGCGGAAGCAATCGAAGTGTCGGTGCCGGGTTCCGCCGGCCGGGCGGCGCCGGAACCGGCCTCGTAAAACTGCCGCTTTCCTTTCGGATCTCGCTTTGAACTTCCTTTGTGTATATTTTAATACCGGCACAGTCAGCCTCAATAGTAACTTGACATAGTAGGTATATATTAAACAGTACAGTCCGTCTTCAAAGTAGATGAACTCTGGTACAGTCGAGTTCATCATTATCTGAGCAAAAAACGGATCAAAAATATCTGATCTAGTTCTTATGCTTCTGACAATAAGGTCCTGTTTAGATATTTTTGGTCCAATCTTTGCTCAGATAATGATAAACTCGACTGTAGGTAGGTACCTACTACCTGGGTTATCGAACGGTAATTCGTTTTCCTCATAGAAAAGTATCAAAAGTTCATTACTACCAACACTTTCTTAAGACGAAGTACCTACATATTGTTGTTTTATTAATACTGATGTGGTGAATATTCATTAAATTTATGATATTATAGAATTGATGCAATAAAGAGATTTCATTTAAAATACATTATTAACATAGTTTTCTATGAGGAAAATAATTTCCCAGATAACCAAGTTAGCTACGAAGAATAAATTATACCTCATATAAAACCAAATAGAACAACGGTATTCTACCAGGAAAATAATCCCATTTGATAACGAGGACAGCTATGAAGAATTATTTTTTATTGTCGAAAATCTTAAGTGTGTCGCAGTGTCCCGGAGAGGTTTAGGTACATGATGCCTACAGATGGCGTCGCTGCTACGGGCTGTATCGTTCCATTGTTACATTTATTTTTATTTTTATTGTAATTTTATTTCATTATTTGCATTTTGACATACTGAATACATACCTGTTATGTATACTGTAGCTAGTTGTAATGACTGTTAGCTTAATAGTCTATTTCTCGACGTGAAACATACGTTTCCCATTTTTAATTTCGACGTTTGGAGTTCCTTTACACCTCCAAAACATAATGTTTTGACAACGGAGACTCCTTACATCTCCATAAATTTTAGTCTATGTTTGCCTATTTTCTATATTTTTTATCGTGTTTTGACGCCTAGAGACCCTTTACATCTCTAAAAATGTAGTTTTAAGTTTTGTAATGTAATGGATCCGGAGATTATATACGTCTCTCGGTAAAATGTAAAAAAAACTGTGCCCAGTTATTTGCTTGTTGCATTTTATAAATATTGTCATCTTATGTAATAATGTCACAATTGTTGTAATGTTGTTTTTAAAAGAGAAACTGGTGAGTTTCTTCAGGCGCTTCTTCTCACCAGAAGGTCATCTACCGAAGCGCCAAAAGAAAAGAATCAGACATGTAAAAGAGCCCTTGAGGCCTACTTACAGAAATAAATGAGTTTGAGTTTGAGTTTGAGTTTGAGTTTGAGTACATTGTGTATCTAGGGCGGTAAATAAGGAATTGCAAACGAGTGTTTGTTATAAGCCCGAGGTGAAACCGAGGGCTTTAATAACACGAGTTTTACCGCCCGTGGCACACACAATGTTTTTCATCACACTTGTGAGGAAATCTTAAAAATATAACCTTACTAATCGCCCCAGTATGACAAGAAAATATTAAAACAGACAGTGACATTAGTGACATTTAAGTCCATAGACAATGCGAAGTCAAGTCACGTTCGGAAACCATAGCGGTAAGCGGCATTTTATATTTGCAAAATAAAGAAATACATTATCTATACTCTCATTACTCTCATTACTAATACATTTCCAATAACAGTTATCTTTAAATAAATATTTCAGTGATATAAGTTAAAAAAGTAAGTTGGCGTTTCCTTTGAACATGACAAATAAGAGTGAAACTGAACCAGCGTTTCAAATTTAAAAAGAAAACCATTACGCCCTAGGGCGTAATAGGCTATTTACGGCCCGCAGAACCTACGTGTAATGACACCATTTTCGAGCAAGTGTGATGAAAAAATTTTTTCAATTACTTTAGCCACGAGGAAACTTCAGTTTTCAACAAAAAAATATGCATTTTGAGAGCAGAAACTTAACGTTACTTATGACCGTATAAGAAACTCGAACTGCACGTTTAAATGGTACATATATAACATTATGCTTTTAGTTTTATTAAGTATCTTACATATTCAAATCGAAACACTTATCAGTTCCAACCCAATTCAAGTTATTATTTTCATAATACACACAATATTCGCTTCTCAATGACCAGTCACGAACTTCCTGCGTCTTTAATGATGGTACGATGCAAACCGTATATTAAGTTCATCGGATTCGACCTAAATCACACACCTCCCAAACTGACCTTTTACTTAACCTGCTTGCTAATTTAGATGTTTTCTGCTACATTACCCCTGCGAATCAGCAAAAAAGAATGAAAATGTAAGATGTTACGTTATTAGTAGTATTAAGTTTGAAGATCTGTGCAAGCATGGGGACTCTAGTGATTAATAAGTACTTTTATTATAACACAAAATAGGTACAATACCAGACGTTGATTTACAGAATTTACAGGAAACTAGTATTCTATAACAATCTATAATGGTTAGTAACCAAGTAACATGTACCAAGTAAGTATGTACATAATGTATTAATGAGTTGTTGCACTGCACACAGAAAAAAAAATGTTTTTTTTTATCAGAGTAGTTAGTTCTCTTAAAACTTATTATATGTTATTCTTATTATATAGAATAGTACAAGTTTTAAATGAGAACAGGTTGTTAATTTCACATTTCCACCGTCCCTTTTTGCGTGTAAAATTATCACATTTCACAGCTAATTTACTCACAGTAATTGTACTACTTTTACATAACATAATCCATTATGTCGTGATTCCATATCTTCCACAACTCCCCTACCTAACTAATTACGAACTGACTTCATCGCCCTTCCGCAAACATTGGCCAAACATTCGCACCTCATGTGTAGCAGTCGCAGTCGTGACATGAGACGAATATTAAAACTGAAATTTACAGTCCTACTTACGAATAAGATTAACATTTTCCAGAAAATAACTCTTTCCTACACTTTTAATGGTTGTTTCTCGAAAATATGCAATTCTCTTATTTAGACAAGGTGCTCGTGAGGAATCCAAAAGATTTTAACCACGCATTCCTGAGATCATTAGGAGTAAAAAATGTTATATAACATAATGCAAAAACCCAAAATAAAAGTTACGAGGATTTTTTTTATTGATTTTTGTACGTAAAATATATATTTCTTTTACATTTTGGGTTCTTCACGAGCACTTTCGAGAAACGCGACATGGTTAAAACCATGAAATCTACAAAAACCAAAATATCATCATAGCAAGAAAAAAAAAATTTTTTTTGCAGGTTTTGAGATTATGTTATGTAACATTTTTTACTCCTAATGACCTCAGAAATGCGTGGTTAAAATCTGTTGGATTCCTCACGAGACACCTTGTATATTTCTTTATAGTTAAAAGCGTAGTAAATGATCAGCAATTTCCATAATTCACGTTTCTAAAACATTTAAGTATTCACTCTCTCAATAGAAAATTCGTATTGTAGCACAGAAATATACACAGTAGTAGATTACGTAGGTATAGGTTTTTTAGAAAATGTATTGTTAAAAAGTGCATGCACTGAGAAATTTTTCGTTTTTGCATGTTTTGATCAATTGTACCTAGGTACTTGAAATGCGGAAGATGCGTGTATTTCTTCAAGACCGGGAACGCATTGGTAAAACGCATCTAATGTTGCAAATGTATAAGCCGCCCGTGTGCCGGTTTGCCAGTCTAAGGCAACAAGAAAAAGGGACAGGGTAGTGACATTGGTCGTCACAAACTGAAATAATATCACACATCATATGTTTTTTCACAAAGTCGGCAGGTTAGACGGTATATTAAAAAAAAAAGTTCGAATAAAACGTTTAGATAACAATGCCATAGGATGATTTGCATTTCATACAAGCGCACCTATATTTAGCATAGCTAGATGGTTATTCTGAACCAAACCGAGCAAACATTGGCCAAACATTCACACCTCCAACATATCTCATAGCTACAAGCCATGACAGATACGGGGATGCGGCGGATCTTAGGCGGAAATTAAAACTAATAATTCAAAAAGTTTCCGCGCGACCGAGCCGCCCGCGCAGATTTATGTCCCCAGTCTCAGTCTAGCTCTAGCTTCCAAATCGCGATATTAACCTTTAATAGCTTTGTTGACGTGCGAACTTAGACCCAATTTGGTTTCATATTTTGCAGATGAGCATTTTTATTTAATATGTCCTGTTAACTGGCAGGTAACAGTCGTCACAAGCCTGACAAGTATCATACTGCATATATTTCGTCACCAACTGATCTGACAGATTAGACGGTATAAATTTATACACAGCTTAAGTTTGGTCTAACCGTACATTTTAAAATAAAAATGCCCAGATAATTTGGACCAAATATGTAAATGGCAGGAGATTGAGTAAATAACCTGAATACGACAGTCAAAAGTAAATAATATAATCATGTAATGGATAAGTTTATATTCCCAATCTAAGTTCTAATCTTAATTTACCTTTGAATAAATTTAAAGGTGCAAAGTATAGCCAATTTGGTAGGAAACTTATTATTTTCTCTGATATGTGATCCCCATTCTTTAGTTAAGTAAATAAATTGTATGTGTAATTTACTTACTGAGTTTTAAATTAATTCACCATAATTGTTTGAGAATATTTTTCGAATAAGGTGTACATTAATGTTATATTTTCGGAAAATTCATAAACATCACTAGTCTAAATACATCATTTCATTAAAATAAAAGTTGCTGTACAAATTGCACTTTAATCCATTTTTTTATTCCCGTTAATGTCCCAAGAACATAAAAGTCTTTACCGGGTTATAAAGTATCCTATGTTTTAATCCAGGTCTTGATCTAATTGCATGCCAAATTTCTCAATCCATCAATCATTAGTCTATTTTAATATTTATGATACATCTACAGTGTATTTGATGAATTTTCCGGAGACAAAATATCAATTGATAATTCGTCAAATTATTTTTTAGAATACCCTGATATATTAACCTTCTTATAAATCATTCAACAAGTCACCTCACCTACGTCATTTATCAGTCACAAAACTTATATAAACGATCACTTGCGCTTCTCTTTATAAAGAGAAAAAGTGGCTATTCACCACCGCAAGCTCGACCCTTGCCAACATTTTCATATGCTACCTCTGCTAGATTAGACCAATCAACGAAAGAGTCAGCCTGGACAGTTTACTCAACCTCTAAATTTTGGCAGGATAAAAATTTAAAACCATACATCGGACATTTTCTAATCCTACCATGATATTTTCATAACATACTCGTAATGATACAATATTGTAAAATGTGTGTTTCGGATTCGATAGAACTCTTATATCGAAGTTTTCATATAAAAAGAGTCCTCATTACTTGGAGTACGCGTCTTGAAAATTTAGCGCCAGAACTGGTAATCTGCCAGCACACTTTTCATTTTTGATTCCATATTGCGTGGGCAATATGGAATCATTCGATTCTACCCACATAAATGTGGGTAGAATCGAATTGTAAACTATAGTAACTTAGAATTTTCTTAACACAACAATATTAATAGAATATTTTTATTTATTAAAGCATCTAAAATTAAAGTAAACCCTAAATATAAAACAACTCACCCATGTCTCTCCCGGGCGGCAGGGTGCCCAGGAGGCTGGCGGCATTGCCACGCTGAATGGCAATGCCGGTTCTTTGAGCTAAGAAGGAGCCAGCCATAGATTAGTCTAGTTTTGAAAAATCAGTTATCTTAGCGTCGTTGTTTATTTATTTTATTTGCTATATAAGTTCCGTGGGGTGGGAGTGATGAATTCATTGTACAAATAAAAAATGTTGTGCAAGCTCTTTACTTTAAGAAGCGTATTATTTAACATCTCCTTAAGTATACATCAACATAGTAAAGTAACGTACCATTTAACAAGAATGTTTAGTCCGCAGTTCATATAGACATACAAACTACTTTTGTGTACCAGCCACTATTACCGACACGTGAACAAAGTAAGTTGTCTGTAATTAACTCTCAACAAATTACGCCCCCGTGCCATACGTCCAAGTCAGCCTTCGGCGCCTACAATACTTGCCCATACAAAAAAGCTCCTTAAACACGGACGCAGACAAACAGTTGAAGTAGCGTACGAGATCGCATTGACATTCTGCATAACGAGTGCCATATGTTGGCGGCAGCGGGGCATCAATCGAGCCCGCCGGCGCACCGAATGCATCAATGCAATGCTTACTGCTGAATCTTTGTTCTACTAGATACTTGGAATAATGTAGCGTTGACCTGTGATTGAAAAACACCAGTGTGTTCTTCATACACATAGGTAACTTAAGTTTCACCTAACCGTGCAAGTTTACACAAAAATGAGATCCATAAACGAGTACGTGTAGGTTACAGTTACCTACATATACTGGTTTAGGCTGCTGGCTCACGGTGGATGCAGGTTGCTTCCAACCGAATTAAGTGGAAATCTATGAGGGAGGCCTATGTCCAACAGTGGACGTCCTATGGCTGAAATGATGATGATGATGATGACTGGTTTATGGATCTCATTTTTCTGTGAAAACGGTTAGGCGAAATTTAAGTTAGGTATGTTTTACTTGTTTTACCGTCTAACCTGTCATTTTTTGAAGTAACATATGCCGATTGATATTAACTGTCTATTTTGTGACAAACACTAACTGATAATTAATGATACATGTTTAAAACTTTAAATGCCATATACACCATATACATATGCCATATTACATATGTAATGAATGTTTTTTGGTAGATTAACTCCGTTTCTACAAAAAACCTAGCGTGAAATTGAAAATAACTATTCAATTACCTACTAGATTGATAATAACTAGGTACAAAACAGTGCAAGTCTCATACGCCTCTTTGCTTTTCATACAAGAGGCACTGGTTTGTTCTGAATTATTCCGCTTATGTAATCGTCATAAAGAAAACGACAATTATAGGAAATTTATTTTGAAACAATTTAATGTTATTTTTACAGTATTTTTTTTAAATTTAATACATCTACATTATAAAAATATAATGTTAATTCGATTTCTATTCCATGTTTTTTTTTTTAGATCTTACGTGGAGGACGTGAACAAGCATTCGTGTTAATTGTAGTAACATGTTATAGCCACTTTTTAAAACTAACATAGCACATAATTACATAGTGCTTTAGTTTTCTTTCATTATACTTCAAAATACACATAAATTAACTTTTAAGTGCAGATGAATTATGCTATAATAAATTAATTTTAATTGCTGAATTATGTACCTCTTAATCAGCCAAGCCAACGTATGTAATCCTAATATAAAACGCAAAAATCACAATATAAAACGTTAACAAATCCAAAATTTCAAAAAATGGCGAAGAAAATTCCACTGGGAAAATATGTTTGTATAGAAATAAAAATAAATATGTCAAGTTAAGGTTAAGTAAGATAAGGTAACTCTGCGACAAACAAATATGCGCCTATTTTGCGTGTGTTACTAGGGTATTATCTTTTTATTTAAAGGCCGTAGATACTTTTCCAAAACAAATTTAACAGCCCTTATAACGCTAAGACTAGAGTTACAATGAGTTCTTATACAGCGTGTGTGCCACTAGGGTACGCACTTATCTTTTTTACATGGGCCTAAGACTACCGTATATAGCCCCACGCTGTAGGTATCCCACCTCCTGTTTATTATTTAGAATGTGTAGCGACGCGAGTTGATGCGCGCTCCAAGTGGAAATCTTTTGGGATTACGCCGCCGTCAACTGGCTGAGGACGGGGACACACTGGGCAACCACAATACCAAAACAATACCTATACTAGCTTTAATACTGTTTCCCCAACTGGGATGTTGAAGAAAATTGTCGACGTTTTAACCGACTTTACAAAATGAGGAGTTTCTCTAGTCGGTTGTATTTTTTATGATTTTTACCTCCGTTGTTTATGTACCGACTTGTTTTTTTTATTGAAGCAATCTGGAAGTACTTCTAGATTGGGCCCGTTTTTTTCGAAATCCATTCAGATTAGGGGTTCTCTGAGGAATTGAGAGAAAATATTGATTGAAAGCCCTAACTATGGACATCATTTTTTGAGAACTTTCGCGATTTTCACTCATTATCATAACAAAACGGGACTTACAAAGAAAAATCATGCTAAATAGTTTGTATGAACGTGACGTAGTGGAAAAAAAATCCATGCAAATATTCGGACACGTTTTTTTGGAAAACGCCCTATTACCTGATGCATGTTTGTACGCGATTAAGTCCCGTTTTCTTTTAAATGTTATAATAATGAATTAAGAGTACCCCTCAAATATTATAGACACAGGTAGAGCAACTTTACCTAGGTGTTACCTACTATAAAGATGGCTCTACTCGTGCACGTGATTCTATTCCAGCATTCCTGGATTCACGAGGAATTTAGGGAACTCCTCAAAAATGATCTATAATTTTACTAGAAATATTTTGATGCTTTAGATTAAATATGGAAACACCACAATCTTTATTACGATTATTGATACAAAAACCAAATACATTGAAAAATTAAACACAACCTAATGTAGTAAAATCTATCTTTATCTATTTAGATTATACAGACAACATAATTCTGGAAGTGGGTTTATACTTTGACTCTTATTAGCTATAACCTCTTCTCATTGATAACAACATGGTACAGTCATGTATAATAATATGGGTGCATACAATTGCGCAAATGTATGTCCGAATACTCCTTCTGCAGTGGCAATAAGAACTTCGCACCATATTTATGAAACCATTTATTCGATACATGTTTTTGCACTCGACTTTACCTATTAAGAAAATGACACGATAACAGAAATTGCAGGTAGGTATTTTTAACAAAAAAAAATCTGAAGACTTTTTTTTTGTTAAAAATTTGTACCCTTCTTCTTTCGTTTAATACCAACATTACAGAAATATAATCTTAATCGTTTTCTATTCCATGAATGTCATTAAAGTTTATACTTTGATTGTTGCTGGCTATAATCTCCTCCCAGTGTACCGGCAGCCGGGGCGGTCTCAAGCGCGGTCCGCTATGATGTACGAGAAGACGACGCCCGGCGAAACCTAAACCCGGGCGAAGCCTCCATCACGTCAAATGAATACTGAATCACGGCGGCTATTTGAATTTCAATATCTATCCCGACTAATGCGTGTTTTATACGCACCCAGATCACCTTTGCATTTTTCGGTACTATTGGTACCTAAAGGATTTTACACTGAAAATACATAGGGGCTACTAGTACAGTGATTAGGTACCCTTCCTCTGCTTTCCCGTAATCGGGTACAAAATTGTTCATAAGTATGATCTTGTTTAAAATGATGAACGCCGAGTAATCGTAAAACCATCTTAACTTTTGCAACCAAGATAATTTTGTTAATTACATATTTTACTTTCGTGTAAGTACTGTTAAGTAAGACGTTATAATTATTATTTTAACCGCAACTACTTATTCCGTCGTTGTATTATCCGGTGAAAAGGGTTTCTAACTGGTGTTGGTGCTTTTTTTCTGAAAGCACTATTAGAAACACAGATATACTCGTAAGAGTCAAAAATTGCTTGCAGAATCGAAGGTACGGACTAAGTATAATAATCTCACGCTACGAGTTTTCACGAAAAACAAACTGAATTTCCACCCCTTAAGTTAATGAAAAAGGTCGGCAACTAGTCCCAAATTGCCAGATACATATTCTGGGCACATTTATCAGTGGCAAAAAGCGGGAGCTGAATCGGCAAATATTTTTTTTGGCGATTAGCGAGAGCTCTCTAGAAATACCTATAGAAATGCAAGGATAATTTTACCGTCACGGAAAATCACCTTTATACCTTCTCTTTTCTAATTTTAAGAGAGCAAAGGCGGATTTGTTTTTATTTTCTGGGTAGTGAGTGAAAATGTAAGTTGGTTTTGTTGGAAGGTTTAGCGTGGGAACCTCCAGTCGCATTGACCCCTCCAATGCTTAGACAAATGATTTCGAGGAGAATTTTCCTTAAATGCGTTTTTGCGGGGTTTGGCTGCTTTGGAAAGTTATTTTTCTGCGTCTTAGGTTGACTGGAAGGCGGTTGAAACAAACGCATGTTAGAAGAAAATAACCAGTATAGGTAGTCCTTGTGTCCAGTTTAGGTACACTGAATGTTTAGTAGTTTAATAGTCTTCCTCAGACGCGTCGTGGCGGAAAATAGTAACATGACTAATTTCAGAATTATGTTAACCTACTTAATATTCTAATTTCTTGAGTATATGTTATTTTATTGCCTTAGTTTATAACAGACACAATTTTTTTGTAATATTACAAAGTTAATAAAATCAACTTTTTCTTGTACCTCGTTGCCGGTGGTTACGTTCCCTGGACAACCCTTTAAAAACATAATTTTCTATACGTTTTCAAAAGTTAAAATTCATCAAACGTACATTTTTGTCATAGCGATAAGTCAATTATTTTATGGGGTATTCTGTGCGCATTAGCAGCATATATTTTAACAGTTTTTTTAAGATACTCTGACACTGTTGTCTCTTGGACAACGGGACAGAATAACAAACAAGAAAAAGTTGATTGACCCGAAGTATTACTTAGCAAAAGAAGAGAAAATTAAGTTTCATCTGAAATTCTAAAAATCCGAATTAAATAGTAAGAGATGAATTGATACTAGAGCGTTTGATAAGGAACAAGTAATAAAACAAATATTAAAAAATAAAAATATCTAGACACGCGGCAGCGTGTCAAGCCAAGTTCAAGCAAAACTGGCTAGCCAGCACCGAGTGTAATATTACATGAATCACTTAGTGCCACTTTTGACCCTTCTACACCGTGTTTTTTTTGATTTCCGTTAAATTCGACAGGTTGCTTCGTACGTCAACAGAAGCTACCTGGTATATCGCTTTTTGTTAAATTCGAAAAAAAAATTTTTTTACTTTTCATACAAAGTAAATTAATATTGAGTTGATAACCATTTTAAAAGACACCTCTGAGTTAGTCAAAAACTAACGTCAACTATGACAGTGTTGGGATTATGACAGCTCATTTATACTGGTTGGTGATTAAATTAAGATTATGAATATTTTAAAAACGGTCTGAGTTACAACATTACTTTCTAGAGAAATTAACTTAATTCGATCTGGAGAATGTGCCCTTGAAGTTAACGGAAATCAATAAAAACACGGTGTATAACTCAAAACCTGTTTAACGTAAACACATAAAACTACGTGTGTTTAATAATATCCATAAGGACATCTAGAAGCCCAAATTTCATTAAGCTAGCTCAAACGGTTATAAAGATATAAAGGTCAAAAAGTCGTAAATTTTAGCACTGACTGACTGACTGACTCATATATAGTAGCTAAACCGAACCTACTTCCAGATGACCTAGAAGGATGAAATTTGGAATCCAGCGTTGATCCTTTTTGCGGCGAAGCCCACAGCTAAGCATAATTTTTGTATTGAACTTAGCTCTTCTTTTTTACATTTATGTTTTTGGTGGGATAACAAATACCATGGTTACCCTGATATGGGGTTTAATATACTCTTTAGTTACTTCAATAAATCACTCAAAAAAATCAAATATTGAACTGCAACTAAATTATTTAAAAAAACCAATACCCTTTTCACATGCCTGCATCAATGCCGATTGCAATTGCATCTTTTTACTATAAAAACGCCTTATGTCTCAAAGTTATCAAACTTATTTACGTCGTTTTAATTCTAGTGAAATGATGTTGTTCAGTGGAGAAAGGTCACAAGTTGTTGAGATTTTATAGTAATTCACGTCTTTTGCTTCAGTCGACAATGTATAGGGGAAGCTGGGGTCCAGAGGCGCGTCCTGACAATTTTTCTTGTAAACCGAACATGACAGATTTGTACATTGATTGATCGAGCCTGGCTGATCGTTGGGGTGCCGAATTATAATACTGAACCCTCAGTTTGTGATGCTAATGTGCATAAACATAGCTAGCTTTATATAGAGGTACATACCTACTTTTACAAAACCGTTACGCAATGTGAGACAATGTAGGTGAAATAATTACACGTTTTTCTTTGTTTTTCATTAAAATTTTCATTAAGTAGGTATATTGAATTTTCATTATCAATACAAGCATATTTATTTTTTTATTTCCGTTAGAGCATATCTTTACAGCGAGATATTATATTTTTTATATTTTTGGTAGGTTAAAGTTTATTTGTAAGAGATTCGTTTCATAGTTTCATTCATCAACGATCACTTTACGAATCGTAATGTAAACTTTATTGTGCAATGTGAAATTTGTAATTTGAGAAGGAATAAACTAAACTAAAGATAATCTCGTTGTAATACTTAACTGTATTGAAATTATCAAAATAGTTTTTAACTTATTTTAATTTTTTGTAATAAAACTTTTTTTTTCGGATGGGACTAGGGTAATAAAACTTATACAGAGACGTTTACTCGATAAGGTCAACAGATTTTTGTGGTGCTTACTAACTGATTCTTTATTAATTAATCATCTGGCGAAGCATGAACATAATAATAATTGCATTTACGATTGTAGGTAACATAAAAATAAGTAAACAGAAGAAAAAATATGCGATCAGATTTTTTCTTTAATTGGGTTCGTATTAAAGAGTTTAGACAAACAAATTACATTTTAAGCTTCTTCCAATTTTTCCCCCAGCATTTTGATGAAAATCTTCATTCAACGGAGGGCGAACTACCCTTGAAAAAAAAAATAAAAAGTATTATTAAAGAAGAGACAGTTCGGGCAACATTTGTAACTGTCGTGGGCCGTATGATGAAAAATTAGTTCAGTCTTCGTGACAAAGGCACGACTAAACCTATACATAGTTATCTCTTTCCATCCGATAATACTATCACGTAAGCCGAGCGAGAGGGAAGCGTCGCTCCTGCGTTTCGAATGGCAAATGACACAGATAGCTTAGGGATGACCGTAGGAGCGAACAGCAAGTTTTTGACAGCGGCCATTTATTGTGTATTGAATATCAATATAATTCTCGATGCCAGTCGATTTTTGTCCCATAGAGCGTCCCTGAAGGGCGAAGTTTGGGCACAAGATTACGGCCATAGCAAATATTGCCCGTGATTGATTGAGGGACCCTACCGGATGTTTTCTTTGCTCTTTTGTTTTGATTTGAGATTCACCGCAAATACCGAGGATAAACTGGAATGCAAACATCGAAATAAAGTTCGAGTTTGATAAATTATCGGTATTATAATCCAGACCCAATGTATTTATTAGTATTCCTTAAGTTAATTTGTTTAATTTTTTTACGTGAAGGTCGGTTTTTAGACCAATCATGCTTGAACATATTTTTCATAACCTGCTACCTTAATTCAAAATGCCTTTTCCAATATTACCTACCTAAGTACTAACTAAAAAAATCGTTAATTGTGATTTTTTAGTTAACATTGAGTTTTTTTCCCACTTATTGGATTTTTGGACATTCTTTTGAAAGTGCTCTGATTTTACCGAAAACAGCTTCAACTTTTTGATAATACTCGTATAATGCAACTTCCAAATTGCTAAGTACACCTACATTACAGCTGCTTCGTCCTATTATTCTAGTTGCATTAAGTTTATAAGACCCATTCCAAAATCTAAGAAACAAAGTGTTGCATCCAATCACAAACGCCACACTAACATCTAACCCTTCCAGAGTTCACTGGGATAATCAATTATGTATGGCTAGGTGAGGCCACGGAAGCAGTTAGAGGGAATGGTCTCGCCATTATCCACTAATTCTGTGTCATTTGCCTGCGGCAGGCGACGGTCAGCCCATTGTGTATGTACTCAGATTTTATGTTGATAGAATACGTGGTTGGATCGACGGTGAGTAAGGACGGGAGTGAATTTGTCGCCTTCGTAGGGTAGTGAATTTGATGTAGCAAGGTGCATAAGAACTGGTAGCAATTGAGCATCATTCTATAGGTATGTAGTGTACTTGCAACCACGTATTTTAAGAACTCAAATATTCAAGAATATGTATCCATACTTAATGATAGCCTTTTACATATAAATGCTGTATTTAAATCAGAGAGTTTGTTGGAATGGCGTTTTCTTTTTTATCTGATTGGCTGTGCCACAGCTCTGAAGATCCTCTAGCGATGACGTTTGCCGTCAGTAGCTTTTCATAGTTTCACATGCGTTTTTTACTCAGTAACTATCCATCTTATCAAAGCAAGGTTTAGCAGTAAGATAATCGGTTCTCCGCGGTGCAGTACATAGAACCACGCATAGAACGAGATGGTCGCGTCATTACGGATAATCCCGACTCATTTGCCTGTGCCACCGCGCTCAAGACCCTCTCTCTAGCCATGACGTTTACCGGCAGTATATTCTACTAACACTTCACAGGTTGGTTTTACTTCTTAATATACCTAACCTTTTTTTTTTTTTTTTTACCCCGGGAAATGCATAAAACTGCATACCACTACGTAACCTAAGGCCATCGGGGGTGACAGCCAGATGTTACGTATTGGTTATGTGGGGCTCTCCGCTCCTGAAGGGATTGGCCTACCCACTAAAACCCAGGGATGCTACCAACCTGTGCCTTCACGGTGATGCCGTGGGATCGCTATCAAGCCACCACGACATCACCAGCACCTCCGCCCTAGGGCGGACCCTCTCCGTAAAAGGCACACTGTAGCATGGTCAGTGTGCCTTCCCCACCTGCTTCCCTCCGGCCAACCGGGCCGTCCCCCAGGGAAGCCAGGAACCAACACCAGACACACAGGGTCCGCATGTGTATCCGGTGTCAGTCCCTCCCTCACCGCCACGGGAGGACAAACGCCCCTGCCCCGCAGCCGTCTACGGGAGGACAAACGCCCCTACCCCGCAGACACTCCCGCCTGTCCTTACGGACCGCGGTGGGCCAGTCCTCCGCCTCCCGCCCCCAGCACATGAGGTAGCGGCAGCCTGCAAGGCTGAGCTCTCGGGACGCAGAGGACTAGTCCACCGCCACCACGCAGCGGCACAGGTCACCCGTCTGGTGCCTGCCCGCAGTGCCCCCCAAAAGGAGACGTCGGAGGGATGCTGCCCGTGCCCGACGCTCCGCCCTCGCGTGCCGCACCTGGAGAGTCCTCTAACAGAGGAAACCCGGTGCGGGACCCCCCTAACCCCCCCTGACAGGCTCATTCGCAGCATCGGCAAGTGATCAATTAGGGGCCCCTAAGAAATCACTTGCCGTTGCTCCCGGGGTGCTTCGGCCAAGACGCTTCCCTTTCCTGCGGATCAACCGGATCAAGAGGAATGAGAAGAATCCAGACACTCTGGCAGGTTTCCTGTCTAGCACCCCTAATATACCTAACCTAAACAAACCCTATCAAAGTCAGTTTCAGCAAGGTAATCGATTATCTGCGGTGCAGTTCATAGCAGCACGTGTGCAATGCAACGGAATGGTCGTGCCATTACGGACAATCCCGACTAATTTACCGGTGCCAACGCGCTCAAAACACTGTAGCGATGACGTTTGCCTTCAGCAACTTAACATACTTTATGTTGTTTGTATTATTAGAGTAGTAAGTCTAATACGTAATCAAAACCCGCCTCAGCAGCAAGATAATCGATTATCCGCGGTGCAGTACACAGCAGCACGTGTGCAACGGAATGGTCGCGCCATTACGGATAATCCCGACTCATTTGCCTGTGCCACGGCGCTCAAGACGCTGGATTTCGCTAGTGATCTAGATTAATTTTCCATGTTTGTCCACAATAGTAAGTATCAAAAACGTTGTAGAGGAACGACTTGTGGTCGCTATTTCACAAATGTGTTGGTGAAATGGTTGAGTCGTTACGGTTGATCCCAACCTATTTGCCTGTAGCCACTGAACTCAAGACGCTCGTTTTTGTATGAAAGTGTATTTAATCAACCAAGATGAAGTCTAGTACAAATCTTAGTAAGGACCTAAACTTTTTCCAAGTTAATACATACTAACATTTGTCCGTTGAAACTTACCAAAATTGGGACCTTCTCGTACCTTCCGGAGTGGCTTAAAAACATTCATGATATTTTGGGCCGGATTTCCTAAAATCCTGTATAAGAATATATTTATAGGAAAATGCTAGGCCAACCAATTCAAATTATGTATTCTGTTAATGTCGCCATCATTATTTTCTAGTGGATAAGTAAATTAGAAGATTTGTCTTTAACCTTGCCGACTTAATATTTTAAGAGCATGAAAGTATGTTAGTTATGTATGTTACATAATGTATTCATTTTAATAGCTCCAATGGTGATACACGGAGGTATTTATACGGTCCACGAGTGGTGTCGTGATGATAAACACAGTGTTCTGCAAATAAAACAATTGACGACGCGACTATTATTTTAATGTCACGATTGTCACGATCTCCTCTGTGATTAATCTTTCTGCTTTTAATTCAGATTGAGCTTCATGTTAATTTTAGCGTAATGTCACATCACATGCAAATGCAACTATATCTTGCAGCATTCATATCTGTAATCAATTGAAAGGGTAAAAAAAATAAAACACATTGTGAGAATTCAAGTAATTAAAGGCAGGAACCAAAGCTCAAGGTTAAAGAATTCCTGAATAATCTTATTTATCTATGTCAACCGTCGGCTTTTTTGTAAAACGGATCTGTCACAGATTATCTTGGTCCATTACTCATTCCTTTTGGTTTTGGACCAATCTGACAGCTGTCTTAACCCTTTTTAACCAATGAGAATGTCATAGGCGCACGATTTACATTGTGGCTTTTTTTACGATAGGTGTATTAGGTAAGTGCTTTTTTATTGCATTCTAATATCCGTTTGGGTTTTAATCGTTGGTAGTTTCATAAAGTGGATCGTGGGACTTGCAATATTTAATTATTTATCAAAATATATTTGCACATTTAAAGCACTAAAAAATAATTCAAAATAGATTTAGTCGAAATATATTATGCGCATGAAGATAGGAAATTATTTAGTTGATTTAATTTTTTGTCCTTCAAACTGATGTATCTGAGACTATTGATTTATTTACGTTAAAATAATCTTCGTATAACCATCATTTGAAGTTAATTTCACGTACTACTATTTTTCATTTGAAATGTGAATGTAAGCACTAGCTTATGGACTTCAAAACGTTCAAATGTTGCATTTTGTAGGAATACACCTACAAAAGAAACTAAAAGGATTAACCGACGATCTTCAAAATATAATTATGGGTAGATTTGGTCCTAATTTGTTTTAATGAAAATATAAGACACCACTTTTTTGATTGCCCAATCTGCTCCCACATTTCACAAAAGTTAACGTAAGTTTGCACGGTTTGGATTCTCAAACTAATTAATCGGACTTCATCAAACTTTCCCTCGTCATCAATCCATTTGGACAAATCACCATCCGCCCAAAACACGAAACAAAAGCGTCGTAATAAATGAACACAAATAATAGATACATCATTTGTGTTCCCATCAATAATGCGGCGAAATCTTAACATCTCTCCAACATCTCAATTTCTTGTATTGAAAACAACAATAATATTTCCTGAAACAGGATATTTATTTAAAACAAGGCGTTGATAAAGTAATTTTCTTTTAACCTTAACCATGTCTTTATGGAGTGGCCATTACTTAGCAGTGCTACACAGGCCGCGCTGAGCAATGACTCCATATTAATCAAAATGCCATATTTTTATCTCGCTCCTTTTGTGTCTTCCCTTTCGCACAAGTCATGGATATCTCGCTTTTATATCACTCACGAAAATTCCACTAAATACTTCCATGTACACCCAAAAGAGAGCCTTAAATTAAGTATCACAGTAAACTTATTGGCTTGTAGCCTGATGCGTTTTGTTACATTTGGCTCCGCTGCGGTGGATTCAGGTTCTGCAGTCTTATTCTCCTGAGACGAAATTCGGTCTTTTTTTTCCTCTCTCCATCACGGAACCTTTTTTCGCTTTTTCTGAATGGACATAGGAAAGCATTTCTTCCCTCGTCCATTTCTTACGCATTATCTCGTAATCATTAGTTGGACCGTCTTGATAGAGCATTAAAGGTTTTAGACAACTCTATTTGGATAGTGGCTATTACCTACTATTGAAATGCCTTTAATGGTGGGAAAAAACTACATACAGTATGGCTGCTTAGTGCTAGAACAACATTTAGGTAGCAATATTTTTTTTTTAATAATGTGTTTCTATTAGTCGTAAAAACAGAAACTGAAATAGAAAATGGCTTTAATAATTATTTATAGTACATACTAAATGACAAACAAGCATGCATTCTACCTGATGGAAAGAAAAAACTACAGCAATATAGGTAACACGTCATTAGTCTCTCAAGTAAAAAGTTGCAAATGCGTTGTCACCCTGAGGCCTGAGGACTCGCTGTCTCACTCTTCAAACCGGACGTATCCTTTGAGCATTGCTCTTGCAGAAATAAGCAAGAAGATGTCTGTATTTCCTGATTTTAATAATGTAGACATCCGACTGCTTGACACTGTCCAATGTTAAGGCATTAGCGTGGCAAACACTATACCGCTTACTTTAGTTAATGGCTTTTGAACGTGGGTGTGAGAACAATTTTGATAATAAAACTAAACCTTATGCGCTACGCTACATGCGCATATATTGTACCTCGATGTCCTTAATTTTCGGAATCAGGAAAACCATTTTTGTTTTTTATTCTGTATAACCCTATATACCTCTGTTACAACTAAACCAATCGTTTTAGAATCAAAATTATAAGAGAGACCTAATAAATCACTGGCTATAAATCTATAATGTATGGTAAGAAATTTGAATAAAAGAAATCACTACTATCTTAAATTAAATAAACATTTTGATGTTAAGAAACTTTATTGAAATAGCAATTGTATGCTTGAATTGAAAGTTTGCATTCCGGTATTTATAATTTTTAGGTACCTATCACATACCCTCCTAATACCAATATATCATTTGCCACGTCTATCAACCCACGCACATACTTGGCCGACGTCTGTGTTAAATGGTAGACTTATTTAATTGGCCAGTCCTTTCTGACTTAGACAGACAGTAAAATTGTTAAAATAGTTTTGCCTCATACAAAAATTCATATTTTCTAAAAAATAAATTTATATTAATAATTTGTAAATGTATGTTCTATCTCTGCTATAGTAAAGTAAGTACCTTTGTTTCGGGTCACACATAGTTTGGAAAATTCTTTTTTTGTTTTAAAAGGTATACCTTCGAGGTGGACCCATTGCAACCATATCAGGATCTTGGAGAAATCGAGGGAACTCTTCAAATATCATAGGCACACATATAGCGATTTTGGTATTTTTCTTACTTTCTCGTGCATTTCTTACTAGAAATAAGTTTCCAGTCTTAACCGACTTCAAAACAAAGAGCAATTTTAAGTTGGTTTGTTCCTCGGTTACTTGAAAACGTCTAGACCGATTTGGTTTTTTTTTTTTAACTAAATACACTTAAGTCTATTTGGTTAAAACAATATTTTTACAGCGCCACTAAAAATTTAAAAAAAAAGTAAATTTTTAAAACAAAAAATAAAAACCGACTTCCAAAAACTTAAACTAAAAACCAAAAAATAATATGTTAATTACCCCAAAGAAATGGATAATCAACGATTCATATATAAATATACAGATATTATAGTTTTTAACCTGTTATTTTTGAAGTCGGTGCCAGCAAAGGAGCTCAACACAGCCAGCTTTGCATGGCAGGCACCAACTTCAAAAATAACAGGTTAAAAACTATAAATATCTGTATATGTGTAAAGAAACTATATTTCTTTAATTTGGTATACCGCCTTATTGTCGTAAATAGTCGCCCTGTACCTTATAGATGGCGTTAGGTGTACTGACGGCTAACACGGTTGGGAAAGCAGATCTGTCGGGTGTTGACAGAACTCACCGTGAAGCTGTCGTTAGATGATAAATAATTAGGAATTGTTCATTTAAATAAGAAACTTAATTGTCGTTTCTTTATTTACAGGTAAGAGAGTATGATTTAGTTGAACAGTGTAATTGATTATATATGTCAGTACTAAAATAAAAACTTTATTTACAAAGCAACACAATTGTTATAATTTCAAATGAACAATCTTTAGTATGTCTGGGGACAACGTCTTATATATGTATATATGAATCGTTGATTATCCATTTCTTTGGGGTAATTAACATATTATTTTTTGGTTTTTAGTTTATCTATGGATATGGATTACTAAATAAAGGAATTTTAGACCTTATTTTCTTGCTAGACGCGTACAAACTAGATAAAAATAAAGTTATAAATGTACGCAAGCTGTTAACTATATTGTATTGTCAATAGCTTTCATTTAGGAAAGATGCTTATTTTCTGAAATCTGTAAAAATAGTTAAGGACAACTGGGGTAATAGCCTCCTGACACCTGGCGTCCTTTACAAAGTGCTAAATAAACTGTACTCTAAAGTCCGAATATTTTTTAACTCCGTATGTCGATAATGGACGACGACCTACAGGTAGCCTCAATTCCCGAGTGTTTGTTTTTTCCCGCTAAAAAGATATTGGACACGTGATTGCTCACAGCCAATGAAATTTAAGTAATGGCGATAGTTTGTCCTCGAAGTTTGATAGAGATATCCTACCTAGTGGCCGCCACTCTTGCGACCCGTGCTCAGGAGTATACAGCTATGGCGGCACGTGGTCGACGCAGTAAGTAAAACTTATATTTTTTTTATTAAATTCGCTCGTTTTAACGTAGGTTTTTTATAGAATTGCAAATTAGTAAACATTCTTTCAAAATCACATACTTTTGTGTAGATATGAAGTACAGTAAAGTAAATAAACCGTCGTAAAAATATTAAACCTATACAAAGTCCTGTCGTTCGTAGTGTATGTGTTTTTTTCATGAAAAACATTATAAAACTAAGTGTTGATTGCGTATTTTTTTACATTTTATGATTATATTAAAAATATGATTATGTTTAGTACTTAATGTGTAACATTACATTAAATTTAATTAAAATTTTAAATAATTTGTTTAATTTATTCACGTAACCTACTATGCTTGAATGACCTAAAGTCCTTTATAAAAGACAAAAAATACCTAAACAGAAATATGCTCAATGTCTTTATCAAACAATATCAAAAAACATTTGTTTTAGTGAAAACTTGAGAAACACCTTAGTTTACGTTTTTTTCAACAGCCAAGGTCTCGGACTTTGCAACAGAAACAGTTTAATGCTTTGTAAAGTACATTCGGCTATAGTGGCAAGGAATTTCAGTTAAATGCTCGGTGTCAGGAGGATAGGCTACTTGACAGGTTTCTGAAAAGTCAATCCGATTGTTTAATGATGTCTATTGAGCACTCAGAAAGTGGTAATTTTTAATTCTTTTGTGTATTTTTTTCCGAAAAAAGCAAATAAAAATGCACTTTTAAAATTAGCCGCCAAAACGGTTTCTCGGACAATATGGCGTCTATGACGACACATAATAGTAAACTGACAAATTTCAACGAGGATCGCATTACGTTCTACCTTTAAAAATAGGATTGATAGATGCTGTCGATGCTGTTTACTATGATGTGACGTCATCGGCCAATCCAAACCGTTTTCGATAAAATGGCGACAGATAAAAAATAATCAATTTTCATCCGAATTTTATAAATAAATTATCCATTTATTTTTAGTAATATTGACGTAAATTGGTTTTAATACTTATAATTAATACATAGATCCATAATTCTTCCATTATTTTTCACACTGTCAAGTAGCCTATTGCGTATATGGGGGTAAATGCGTCTTTCCAGATTCCATTAAATCCGATCTGTAAATTATAGCGTATATTATAAGCAGGTAGGGTAGGGGTAGTTTTAAAGAGTTCGGATTTAATTAAATATTTAAAAGACGCATAACCCCATAAACGCACACACCGGGCTACCGGTTGACCTTAAAAAATTAAAAATATAATCTGTATGACACTTTTATCTTCTAAGATACATCTAGTTTCCGTTTTTGATAAAATTCTCGAAGCTTTGTCAGTCGATGTTTCGATTAACAAAATAGCCTAGTTTAATTTAAGTTCTATTTCACTGTAGCATGTCTTGGAAAAAAACTTTCACTTTTTTTTTACAAATATTCATAACTTTCCTTTTCTCTCATTACTAAACTTGTCATTTTCCTATGAATGAATCAACTATTGTATGAAAATACAATCGAACGCTGCCACCACAGAAATATATCGAGATAGGGGTCATCCGCGACAGTTGTATGCCAAACTAAATGGATGGCATACAAATTTGTATGGCGAAAATCCATCCATAGAAGGAAATAGTTCGTCGATTTGTATAGAAACTACCGCGTGTACCTAACGATTTTTTGCTAGGCTTTTGATGCCAATTGTGTAATTTCGTCATGGAAAATATAATTTTCCCTTTTCATTTGGTAGTATTTGAAGAATTAATTATACCATTATTATCACATTTTCAAATCTAATAATAGTATTGACGGAAACTGAAGTTGACGTGCAAAGTAGGTCGTTGCCACTTCTTTTTAGCACGCGAGGAACATACACTTATTCCATCTACCTCGATATATTTCTGTGGCTGCCACCTTAACTGAAAACCGCCAAGAAACCGCCACAAGAAACAAATACCAAACAAAGGGATGGCAATCTAATAAACATCTCCCCTCGAGCTGATATGAAACAAGCACCACATGCGACATGTCAGTACCTGACGACGTGTGGAGAAAGATAATATGTGCTCCGTGTCTATTTATACATTAGGTAGGTATGTTATGTTTATGTTTGTTTTGTACGGGTCTAGTTCCATTGCTTCTTTTGGCCTAAACTCCCATTTTAACAGACTTCACAAAAGATGGTTCTTTAGTTGATTGTTGTTTAATGTTTTTAATCTCAGAATTCCGTAATTTATTCGAACAGATGTGAAAGATTGTTTATTTAAATCGGTTTTTATAGAAAGATAAAGAGGGTCATTGTTTGTTTCCACGACATCAATCAAGGGACAAAAAGGGTTTATTTAATAGCTTGATACATTTTGTGTACGCGAAATGACATGAGAACTCGCAAAAAGCCAAAAAATGATAAATTTTTAGCAAAAAACGTTTGATTTCAAATGATAATAATAGATGGCGCTGACTTCAAACGGAAATTTGCAAGTTTATTCTAGTTTATTGTGATTTCTCGTGTTAATTCGCGCAGACAAGATGTATCAAGCTATAACATGATACACATTTCCACCTCGATTGATGTCGTGGAAGCAAATGATGACCCGCTGTGTGCAATCAATTGACTGATCATTAATTGATTCCTAATTGGTTAGCAATTTTTCTGATGATTATTCATTGGTTCATGTTTTGTTAATTTATTTGGATAATTAGGGTAAAATATTCTCAATTGAATTTCAATTATGCAAAATAATCAATAAAATTTTTGTTTATCATTAAAATTAGTTGGTAACAAAATAGGAAAGTTAACGAGTTTTGTGATAGATAACGCGTCCATACAAAATTATGTACAAACTTTTTGAAAAATGCTCCTTTATGTTTGTAATTTGTATGGAGAACCAATCCACTCGAATCACCTTAATTAAAAGAGTTTTCCCGTTTGGGCCCATTTTTCAAAATCCAGTTCTGATGATGTGGTTCACACGGAATTGGGTAGGTAAAATTGGGTAGGTAATTTTTTTTCGATTGTTCCCGACGTAATGATCTAGAAAATACCACTATTGTATTTTTATTACCTGTAATTTTTCTATTATATTTTTAAATATGACACCCCGATATGACGACGCCAAAATGTAAATAGGTATCTGTCTGTAAGGGCCTGAGGGTGAAGCACTAGAATTCTTAAAATTCTTTCTACTCATTTCAGCGACAAAACCAAAAAATCCAATAATTCTGCATATTTGTGCGTTCAGTGTTATTAGCTGACAGCCAACACAGACCTCGCATAGACAATTGTTTTATTTTTTATTACAAATCTAGGCACTAATTTTGTCAGCCTGGAGTCCATTTTTTTTTTAAGTGTCGAAATAGAGAATTAATCACAATATTTTGGAAACATTACAGAGATTTACTGGACCTTAACGACGAGCCTATCGAAAAAATATATGAACTTTACCTACCCAATCGAGGGAGTTTCCCAAATATTATAAGCATATCGTCGACGTAGGTTGAATTACGGTAAGGGACAGGCAAAACAATGTCCCTTACGCTAATTCAGCCTACGGTCGACGATATGTATGTAAGTACAGCCATTTCAGTATTAGAATCTTATGAATTTGATAGTGTCGTAGATCTTTAATAGCTATTCTTGACTTTGATGTGGAAGTGGGTAATACTAAACTACCTCCGAATTAACACTTTGAATAGGTATGGGTGATGTGCAAAGAGACTCGAAATTTGCTCATATTTTTCAACTTTTGGTTAAGCCAACAGCCAGCTATTTGTATAATGCTGATTTTTAAATTAGGCCGAATTTTTAAAAACTTTATTGTTAAGATTTAAAATTGGTGACATAATGTTGTTATGAAAGGGTGCAAATATGAAATTAAAAGCGCCATTATATTTAGAGCAATGACGCGTAGTTGCAGTGTCCAAGAGGCAGCCAGATGGCTTGATGATTTGAGCTCCCGAAATTATGTGGAACCGCCCTGTGGAACTCGAACTGAGCCAACTTGACCTGGGCGGAAATAGAGGGGAGGTGTAAAAAAAAGAGAGTTTCACTTCTAGTTTTTTCCGGTTTCCAACTGTAGCGGATAGAAAACAATCGGCCTCTCGACAAATTTTTTTCACTCCTCTATTTGCCCTGTCAACCCAAGTCCTAAGGTCAAGTTCAGTTCAGGTTGCATTGCACAGGGCGGTTCTACAACACTTCAGGAGCTCAAAATATATATTTATATGTGACCTATTTGTTAAGTTTATTTTGTAATATTTGGTATGTACCTATGTTAGATTGTAAGGTATTTATCTATAGGCCTTTGATGCCTGAAATAAATAAATAATTATTATTTTTCCCGTTCACGGGACCATGGTGTCCCGGACCTTTGGGAGGCGTGCGCGGAGCCGAAGCCAACGCGTAGAAGCCCTTTCGACACACACAGAGACTATTATTATTATTGTCTCAAGCAAATAAATTTTAATTTCATTTATTATTTAACTATTACTGAAACGCCGTATAAAGTATTTTCAGGAATCGAACCACCTCACTCTTATTAAATAAACTTTAGTCAATATAAGAAAATAATGCTCTTCCAACTTGTAAATTTCCTACAATTGATAAGACAAATATTTATAAATTTACATACTCTTGATCTCCATTCAGTCACAAGGCCGGTGGCACGGTGCGTTAACCGAACGTTAAGATTTAGATCAATCAATATCTCGAGACACGAGGGCGAACATTTGCATAGAATGGGTCGGTGTTAGGACATCAGTCAAATCGTGTGACTGACATTCAACTCGGTTTCATGTTTACAGGGGGTTACGAATTGGAGAATATTACGATTCTTTTAAATACAATTCGTCATCAACCGAAAGACGTCCACTGTTTACATACGCTTTTTGGGAAGAACGTCACAATAAACTGTTGGTGCCGCCCGCATGCAGTAGACTCCAACGAACTTCACCAGATTATCACTGATTATCAGATCATCGTTATCAGTCTAGTTACTCTACTCGTTCCTTCGGTCGTGCCTTGCGTGTTCGCCGCTCAAATATTATTAATTTTCTAGATGTAATTTCATGTAAAGTATGCAAAGACTAATAAACTCATGATGCTTTGAATGTTAATGTTATGAAATCTCTTGTAATAAATTGGTTCATAAATAAAACTTTTCGATATTTTTGTTTCGTATATATCACATATTTAAAAAAGCTTGCGATTTTAAACCATATATTCAAAACAGTTTTCTGATTTCTAAACATTAACTAGTTTATTTTGAAGTTTGTTGGTTCAGTTGGACTTCTTTATTAAGCATAATTATTGATGCTTAGCACCTACTTTTATACCTGTTTGCGTAAGATAAAAGTGAATAAATAAATAATACTTCATAGTTTGTTAAAATATCCTTTATTTGATTTCAGGTTCAGTCCCGAAGACAGCGCTCCACTTCGCTCCACACACAAACCGCCGCATCTGTAAAAAGAAACAAACTTTGAAATAACGGAACACCATGTATAATAAAAAGGGATGGGTACTCAAATAAAACCTATAGGCAGAAAGCATTAAGGCGTTCGGGGTAAGACGCACCATTGTTGTCATATCGGTAGATAAACTACGGCATTAATCAATGGACTACGACAATGGGACGCTTACCTCTAACCAAACTTACATCAACCGGCCTCGCTAGACCTCTGAACCACCTTAGAGCGTACTCGCAGCGCTCAATACGGACAGTTTGTATCAATTCAATTAATTGATTTTGAACCTTGTTTTGAAAGTTATAAAGTTTTACATTGCGTGTAGATCTTCGATGGAACTTAGTTTAAGTGAAGCAGAGGTAGGAGCTTAGAGTCAAGTTAAATTGGGCAAGTATACGTATATAACAAATGACTACGCTATTCATATGTACGTATGCGATAACGGTTTTCGTGGTGACAATTCCAACCTTCAAGCATGTGATTACGTTAAGGTTAATTAGCATAAACATCGTTAATCTCGCTATCGAAAAGTATCATAAAGAAAAAATATATATAAGAAATGTATTGTAGTAAAAAAAGACGTGCATAATATGTTCACACGTAACAGATCCGTTAGGAAAAATTATAAAGCAGGATTAAAAACACCTTTAAAATTTGTCAAGGTGTATAAAGCGTGATATTTTGGACGATGAAAAGAAAACAGCAATTTCTAAATGCCCGGTAAATTATATCAAGTGTAGTCTGCTCTCCTCATGAAAATAATAATTAAGATGCATTTATAGCTCAATTAAACCAATGAGATTCCACGCAAGAAAATAAGTAGAGTTATGTTTGCTATGCAAAATCAAACCCCTGAAGATAAATAAAATTAATTTCCCCACCATTTGAAGTCAACATTTAATCACCACCCTCCAAAACTAAGAACCAAAATGATTTCATTAGTCCCTGAATTTGCACATTGGTATGCACTCCAGTGCTTACTTTCAAAAGCTAGCATCTAACTTAATTAAATGATTGTAAAAATAACCTTTTGTATTACAAAATAAGATTGATTTTTGCACATGAGTCAAAAGACAGATATCTGGTTAACACAATGAAAAGTTGATACAGATACAAAGTAGTTAGGCTATTGCAATTTCAGTTTAGTGACTTTGTAAATAGGGTTTGTTTTAGTTATATAGCTATGTGTTGCGTAGTTTAGGTATGTGGGTAGGCAGGATCAGTTGGAAGTCCGTATTAATCATACATCAGGCCCCTTTGTTTCGAGACACGTCGCCAGTTCCCCGTATGAAGGTCTAACTACGAGATTCTGTGGATTATTTACCGCTTCAGCAAGCAAAATTATAGATACATATTTTAATACAACAATATTTTATATGGAAGAAACATTTTGTCTCTTCATTGGGTTTTTAATGCGGGTAAATTACACCACATTTTTATGTTACATATATAGATACAAGAAATCAAAGTACATAGACCCTGTCTGGAGATATCTGTGTTATACAAGTTCTCATAGATGGCGTTTAGGTTAAAATCTTATTAAACCAGAATGATACAGAAGTCAGAGTAGGGCGCTTGCTGGGTGCTCCGGTGAACGAGTGGTTGAGTCGCTAGGCCGGAAATCCAGAGGGTACCTCAACTCAGTTCGATTCCCGGTCTGGACACAGGTGAGTGCCATTTAATTTTTCTATGTACTTTGATTTCTTGTATCTATATATGTAACAACAATATTTTCCAACAATCAAAAACCAGAGAAATGCAACGCTTTCACTTTTTATTTCTACATAAAATCATTAATGCCCTTTACAAGAATATTGGTGGCTTGGGAAGTCAACACGGGATCGTGGAGCCCTGGCTTCTAATTCCAGCAGCACCAATGAATTTTACTAGCCTGCATTACCTGAGTACTACAGTGGTAGAGTACAACTAATCTTAAATTAACCGCACTACTTTTTAACCAGTTTGTGTGTGTAGTGCCTCTATCTATACACTTGCTTTAGTGGATAAACACGTTGGATTAAAAGGCCATTTTTAGGGTTCCGTACCAAAATGGTAAAAAGGAACCCTTATGGTGCGACTCTGTCTGTCTGTCTGTCTGTACGTGTGTCACAGCAAGATATCTCAGGATCTACTTGATGCTATCGACATGAAATTTGGAATAGTGTTAAAGATCGCTTACTCGGGCCTATTGGATAGAAAAAAATCTTATACCTTTTTTACTTTTTTTTGAAAGGGGTCCGAAATGGGATGTGGAAAAACAAATGTAGAGCTCGAAATATGTATCGAGTGGGATATCAAATAAAAGGGCATAATTTGTAGATTCCCAAGCCATTTTTTTTTCTTAATTTTATACTTTTTGATTTATGACCAAAAACGTTAAAAAAAATACCATTCCCCCCTATTATCTTCGAAGTTACTGAACAGAAAAATCTGTAATAATTACCAATTATTAATATCATCTTAAATATTACAGGAAAAATAAAACGGTTTTCCTCAATTGCATCGTTTTTTAGAAAATTTCAAAAATCGTACACATACTTATTTGCTCCTATTAAGCTAACCGCCATACAGTTTTTCTTGAAGTATTCACGTATCTACTTACGAGTTTGTACCGAACCCTCGGTGCGCGAGTCCGAGTCGCACTTGACCGGTTTTTAAGATTGGTTTTTACTCTACGCAACGCTAGTACGGTCAGGATATTTGCACATTCAGAAAACTTAATGTTTAACCATAATCTCATCAGTCTGGTTTCCCTGTTTCACGGGATACAGAGCACCCACTACAAGGTAATGTGACCTACCAGATCTCAGATCATAAGTATTTCCTTCTTCTTAGTCGTGCACCCTTGGCAGAGTGGTCGTGGTCATGTCTCGGTCGAGTCTTGCGCCACCACTTCTCTTGTGATGCGACGCCATGTACTCTATGTTGAAGTAAAAGTTAACCATTTATGCTGGAATGTGTCACAAGTCTGTCCGCCGTGTTGGAGAGCGTCCATGAGATATTTAGCCCTCGACTTTCCCTTGTACCACTAATCGTTCCATGGAGTCCTCGTTACGCGTAACGTGCCCGAAGAATTTGAGGTAATCATAAGTACTTACATCCCGATAGACACAGAAATGACTAACGCATTTCGCAATTATCAGCCGAAAGACGTTCTCACTATTGAACGAAACTTTTAAAGGAGATTGCTAAATTCAATTAATTTGAATCTTCTGTAGCTTCGCAGATTTTGTACGATAAATTTTGTTTTAACTGTATTTTCTTTCTATTTCAGGTATCCACTTGCTGGTCTAGTCATTTTTGTGGGTTTAATTAAATTTGTTCAAACAGTATACACATAATTATTCTTCATTGCTATGTTATCATTATAATGTACATATATCATTCTAGTTTACTAGTTATGTTCATATACTTACTAAAATTAGAAATGTCGTCTTCATAAAAAAAAACTGTCAGAAACTTAATTAGGTCCAAATGTGTGTGGTAATAATATTTTTCGACTTTAAGATTTACTTTACTATTTTTTTGTATTTTAATTAATAAATATTTCACCCCTAAACGATTTTTTTTAAATAATAAGGTACACTATTTCTCTCTCTCTGGGGTCGGTCCCTCATGTATGAGGATCGTGGTATACTATTTAAGTAAAGCTATTTAATTTAACTTCGTTGTTCTCCATCCTAACTATGCAAAATGTAGACTCACGTTCGTCGAGAATCAGTAGTAGAGGTGAGTGCATCCTTACTTCCCCCTATCGTGAGTGAAAGCTCGGAAACAAGTGACAGACGTAAACTAGACAAATGAACAGGGCAATGGCGCCTTCCACATTTGTTATCCATACGTGTCCGATACACCCACACATCCTGATTTTTCGGTTTTTTTGTTACTTTTTACCACAGGAAAGAAAGCGGAAAAAGCGACCATAATAAGCTACCAAAGGAAAATTATAAGAAAAGGACAGTCAAAAATTATTCTTATTATATTATCGTAATCAGTTCCATAAACTTTCATTAATACCAAGGTACAATAAAGCCAGGTACGTTCTTGCCATGCAAGCTGATAATTTTGTGTAAAACTATCAGTGGCGTGGCGTAAAATATATCCTTGGGCAAGCCGATGCTCATTTAGTGTTCATTTTCCTGTAGAGCTGTAGAATAAGGTGCTCAGATGCCTGATATTAGGCAAGCCGGTAGAAATCGAGTTCTTTGGACGCCACGCGACTGAAAACAATCTTCTTCTACCAAGATTAATATTTGGTATTTAGAATACCCGTCTACTTTTATCACAAGACATCAAGTGAATCTATCGCTCTTGAGTCTTAACAGTATAAAATCTGATCTATAAGGTATTATTTATTTATTTGTTTAGTCAAATTATATATCAGAAATATGAGTAGAATAGAGAATGCATGTTTGCAGTGTCTGATTTCTATCTGATGCGCTACTACTTGTTTGTCACTTATCGACACAAAAAATATTTCCGTGACCTAAAATATATGTAATCAAAACTTTCTAAATATAACATCCGATGAAAGCCACAGGAAGTATGTCTGTGGTAACGCAACGAGCCGGGAGCTCCCGCTGCGACGCCATGACTAACGGAAATTGGGTAACGAGATTTAGTTTAACTTCATCCAATTCTAATTATTGCTATAATGCTGATGCTAATTAAACACCTTGGGAAAATATGATGTTGTGATAGTGTAGAATGTATGCTGAGCAGAATCAAGCTTTTCTAAAAAAACCCATATTTTTATTATGCAATTTTCTGTCCATTTTATGTTATTTTAACTTAGAATTATGGGCTTTTACAACACCAATGGGATAAAAAATTGTCAACATTTTTTCCTAGCACAAAGGAAATTTTCATTAATTTATGAAAAATTTGGAATGTTTTTTTTCTTCTCTTGGGATAGAAAGGACTCGTATTGTAAATTGGTAGAAAACTTCACAATGAAGAAAATGGCATTTTTTTAGAAATGCCGAATCAATTTGTGTTAGAATTGACTGATCATCCGTGCGATCGATAAGGAAAATCCGATCGTAAGTATATCTGACATTTGTAACGATTTTGTTAACTCATTGTTGTGTTAGTGACACACTTTGCTTTGCTTTAGGATATAGGAATAAAATATCCAACATAATTTCATGCAGGTATCCAATTCGTGGAGTGATGACAACGAACTATCGATTATCGAGCTTTTGTTTCCTTAAATATGTATGTTCTTTAGTAAGAAAAGGAAATCGTTTATTTATTACAAAAATCTAAATAAATGTTTCAACGTCTCAAAAAGTACAAAAGTACCTAGTTTGGTAAGTTAAGTAGGTACAGCGCGTAACACCTTATCATCATATGTGTTTTTTCAGAGAAATTAATGGAAGCTACGATTTTTCTTTGCAGGTTTAGTAATTCCTCAAATAATTTAATATAATCACACGATTCAATATAATAAATTTATATACAATTACTTGGTGCATAAAATTTTCATAATTACACTATAGAATAAGAATAGAATAATTTATTAAACAACGTATTATACAACAATGACATTTAAAGACTAAGATATACAATTAGAGAGTTGAACCTATATGCCTGAACTAGGATTCCCTGTATCTCAGGCAAAAGGGACTATGATTCATTATTACGCACGTGATTGTATGTAAATCAATAAATGCTCTATAAAAAATAACAGCGACACTTATCGTCTATCTACATCGCGTATCGTATCTGTGCTGCCCCTATCGCCGGATGATCTTTATTGAATTACCACACGCTGCTCCCAGCACGACGCGGAACGTAACTAAGATATTGTGCCTTCGTGCACAAGTGCCGAGTTTTGCACTAAATATTTGTCTAGGTAAGAATGGAACCCTCAAACGGCTTTTATAAATGTTACTTTTATTTAATATCGATACATGGATTAAAAAAATCCATTTTGGATTTCTCGAGTTACAAAGGCCTTTTCTTCTACTTTTACAAGATTGTTAAACAGCCAATCATTTTTATTTTTAAGATAATCTGTATAGTATAATCTTAAAAAAAGTCCTGAAAAGCTTTCAGATTCAAAGTAACACTAACAACTCTTCATCTGGATTGTGAAATAGCTGAGAATTAAGGTAATCGATAGGTTACGCATCGCAATTATTTTCGTAAGTCTGTGATTTGTATTATAATAAACTCCTTGTAGGTGGGTGGGTATGCATGCAACAAACAAATCATCGAACAATTCAAATTTGAAAGCGCCCGTAGCATTTAGGCAACATGAAATGGCAACAAAAAGTCGTGACTGCATACTTTTGTATCGCGATGCAAATGATGAGAACCGACCTTCGAACGACAACCTTAATGCTACAACAAATAGAGAGAGCAGCTTTCCAACTACGAACACCCAACAACACAGTGCGTTATTCAAGTGTAAGGTTTTAAAGTGCGAGCGCATTTTTAACTTTATTCGCACCGTGTACAGTTTTTGGAGAACGCATATCGATCATCTAATGAACACCGTTAAATAACATCACATTATGTTAAAACACGATATTTTATCTTGGTATCTGGCGCCGGCACGGCTGAGAAATATTGAATGTTTATACAATTTGTTTTTATGTAAAACTTTTATACCAACCCGTTTATCGAGGCTTGGTATTGCTTTTAAAATAGTAAAGTAATTATTAATGCTTTTTATGTGGTGTTGAATTCATGCTATCGATAGTCGGTAATTTATAATTTTAAGAACTTTAGCGTTTATTTTCTTTTTTTAACGAAATCCTACGAAACGTAAGTAATGGTTTTATGTCTCTGTTTTCCGATTATCTCTATCTTTATAAATTTAAAATGTTAACACTTTCATGCAGTCGTTGTTTATTGATTTAGTCATTTATTTTAACAAGTAGGTAAACCAATGAAGACATTTTTCATAAGTCGACATATGTTGAAGACTATAAAAATTCTTAATTTCTTTACATTCCTGCTAATTGTTAATTTATCCTTATTTATTATGAAATAATCTTTGTAACTCAGTTATTTTAGTTTAATAAAGAAAGAAATTTTTAGTTGTATTTAATAAATAAGTATACTGTTCATGCGTGGGCTGTTTTTTTGACGCAATCCATTGACACCTTGTCTTCCGTCGGAGGCTGAGCGTCGGATCAACTCCATAGTTTGGCTTCGAGGTATCTACGGCTAGGTGGGAACAGTAGTATGGAGTTACAGTTACTTAGTAGTTACGTAGTGTAGTATAGGCGGACAACTTAATTTAGAGCCGGGATATGCGTAAGGAAAGGCGGAAGGTACGTAAAACTCGACTAGCCAGAGTTTCCAATACCGCTAGTTTTAGTTACAACCACCCATACAAATAGTACCTACCCTACTAGCCACCGCTACTCTCTCCCTGTGCCTTACGCTTGCCGACTCTGACTCTCAATTAAGTTGTAACGCCTAGTAAATAGGTAGGTACTTAATTTGAAGTTAGATCATAATATTACGTCGTTCTAAAAATACTAAATGTGCCAAGTGTGTGATCGCTGGAATGTTATGTTTTGAACAATTTTTGGCTTCAAATACCTACATAATAATTATACCACAGAACCGCTAACGTGTTCAGAATTGTAATTTTTCAGAACGAAGTCGATGATAGCAATGAGCGATTCATCCATCCTTCTGCCACAGTCTAAGGAACATACAGTCGGCCGACGGAGGCGTTTAGACTAGGGCGTACAGAACCGGGAAATTTAGTATGGCGGTACCGGAAATTCCTGGTTCTTTCATACTATAGTTTCCCAGTGTTACTCCCCTTAGTTTAGACAGAGCACCCGTCCGGGGGCTGCAGGGTTCGACGCATAGGTACATTGGTGTGCTTTAACATTGTTTGCAACATTGGTTTCGGAATAATGAAATTTGGAAGAATAATGCTTTCAAAATATGATCCTTCGGGATTTTGCAATGTACCCATTCGGAATAGTTTCAGTGCTTGCGTAACAGGAGCATCACATGAAAACTTCTACTTTTTGCCCCTTACCCTCACTTACGCTATGGTAGCTACCCTAATAAAACTTATTAGCTGCTAAGAAACACTACCCATCTTAAAGCCAAGTTATAATATTACTATACCGACATTCAGCTTCCTAATTTTACATGTCAAAAGTATTAAAAATGTAGTGTCACTTACGAAACGTTTTCGTGGAATGCTCCAACAACACAGTTACTGTCATAGGTGACTGTACAACTACAATGTCTCCCGATTGTAGAGCCGCTAGCCCACTGTAGCGTTTTGAACTATGCTACTCGTACTGCTATTACCCGCCATATTATCTCTCAGCTGATGAACATATAATTGCTGGATTCAATACGTAATGAGAGCCGTATCAACTTTTTTTACGATTGCTATGATCTTACCGCTTATTGCTGTCATTAAAATTATAACTTCATTTGAGCGATTGCTTGCTGGTAAAAAATACCACGTCATTTAAGGTGATTTTCTTACTGTGTTTAATTTCTTCAGGGGATTTGAGGGTAATGTCAAAATATCTGCAATAAATATACTTCGCACTTTAGTGTTGAGCTCCAGAATTATTTTATTCAAACCTGGAATTGAACCCGAAACCTCTTGCGGCATAGATTTCACACATATTTTTGCGGTTTGTATATCATCATAATCGTCTTCTAATTAGTAACTTTTTCAGCTGAATGACTGCTATGAACTGCGTGCGTAATACTTAAGCTGCGTAGTGATAGTAATGAAAAACGAGAGCTATAAGCAAACGAGGCATTAGGTAGCAGTGGCGTGGCGTAAAATATATTCTTGGCCATGCCGGTGCAGATTTGGTGCAGAGCTAGAGCTCTAGGCTCTCAAGGGATTCTAGAGAATAAGGTGCTTGCAGCATGCCTGATATTAGGCAAGCCAGTAGGAATCGAATTCTTTAGACGCCACGCTACTGTTAGGTAGGCACTTCTTCATTTTCGGGATAACAATGCTTACACCACCACCACCACCACCACGGATCACGGTGGATGCAGGTTGCTTCCAACCGAACTAATTGGAAATCTATGAGGGAGGCCTATGTCTAGCAGTGGACGTCCTATGGCTGAAATGATGATGATGAATACTTACAACTTTTAACTCGACTGCATGATTCTTTATCACTAAGAAGCATAAAATAGTACATTACACAACTAGGGAGGTAATACAAAGAAAGGCCGAGATCGCAGAAGTTTGCGGCCCGAGCTGCAAGCGAGGGACATAAATATGCGATCGAGGGCTTTCTTTATTACCTCCCGTGTTGTGTACATCATTTTATGTCTACACTTGGCCAGACAGCGGCTTTTTCCGTACGCGCAGCGTGCGGAAAAAGCCACTTTATGGCCAGGTGTGGCATAAAAGTTAATTACCTACTAGGGCTCAGGATTTTAGTTTCTAGAAACATACTAAATATGTTTCTAGAAACTAAAATCCTGAGAATGAAGACTAGTTTTTAATATGAATCAGTTCTGAACACCGTACAGTAATTTTTATTCATGACTTGGAAATGCACCGATAACACGCATATCACATTAACGTGCAATGATTGCTTCGATTTTCTTTATGAATCAAATAAATCTTACTCTCTCGAGAGTAAGATTAGTACGAGTACGAGGGCACTAAATGAATTTCAAGAAAAAATAAAGCAACAGATTTTCAATTACCTATCTATCACAAATCTTCAACTTATAAATAAATTGCGTTTTTGTTCTACCTCTGAAGAGTATTAGGTCATTATTTAAGAGATTAATATTACCCAGTTACACAAACGTAAATTGAATTATAGGGTGCACTGTCACTTATTATTTTGCCCAATCACAAAGAGACAACATGTGTCTACTAGTGTTAATGAATGATATTGTAACTGGGTGATCCTTTGATTTAAGTATTTAGTGCCCATGATACTTATCCTTTTCTACCTACTTACACTATTATAGTACCTAAAGGCACTAAAGTTACCATCATGAGCCCACTAGCCTCATCTCATTTATAGTTGTAAATATTGTAACTACTTATAAATCAAATGAGGCTAGTGTGCTCATGAAGGTAACTTAAACGCCTCTAGGTACTATAACAATTAAAAGCACAAGTAAAACTACATATACGAGACAGCTAACTACAATTAAGATACAATCACGGACAATGAATTCGGGTCATTTTCTATATAATTGTTCATAGAAAATGACCCGAATTCATTGTCCGTGAGTGTATCATTTAACCGACAATATTTTTCATGCTCACTGATTCCTATAGGTACTATAACTCCTCGCGCCGAATCATGATTCCTATGACAGTTCTTTCTCCATACCTACTCTTGTAATGGCGTCGCTGTCATTTTTAAACGAATTGTAGATATTATTCGGAAGTATAGCACGTACATTTACAGATAAAATCAAATTTCAGTAATTATACTAATTATAATATGAAACAAATAAGTTTTGTTTATCATTTTCGGAATCAGGTATACAAACAAGTGGAAAGCGTGAACTGTCATATTATGCTTAATTCTTAAGTGCACACAGGTTATACGTTATTTTTTTCGAAAGACTCCTTTTTATCTATGATTTGATTTGATTTGATTACTACTGAATGCTTAAAAACTACAGCTAAAGTAAATGTCCTAGTGCTCGACACGCTAATGCCCAATAATCGTCACCCTGCTGTCACATATATTGCTAATGATCACAATGACTACTAGGACAATGTTGAGCACTCGAACCTCTTCTTTAAACAAAGTTGTTAAGCAATTTATTCGCTTGTATGGAACTTTCTTCTGACACTAAAACAACGAGACTACTTGACATTTACTTAAATAAACGTAATTTGTGTTTTGTTAGCGCCTTACGCGAGGGTGAAGGTTTTCATTTATTATTACGTTAATGCCTGGAAAGCCTAGATGAAAACCTATCTCCCGCCTACCTAAACAGACTTTGCTAATCTAGCATTTAGGTACCCTCTTGGGATTTCACAAAACGCCGCAGCGTCATACATATGAAATAGGAATCCTTATTCTTTATAGATAAATCTATACATTTTATATCTATACACACCCTTATACCTACACTTAGTACGTGCTTCTCGTTAAGTAGTGACGTAACAGCTCCCCAAGATTGTTCCATTTGAAGTTGAACTGTGAAAAATAATAATTAATAAGGATAGAGTCATGCAGGTCGCCGTAAATCCGAAGGAGATGGTCGTAGCTCGATCGACGTCATCTTCGAATGCAACGCCTGACGTGTATCCAGCGGCAACAAGTTTCTCTCCAATATTTTCGTCAAACTTTTTTATACTGTACCTGGGTTTTAGGACACAAAACTTGATTTCGTCTATATATAAGTGTTGCTAAAAACTGTGTATCTTTAATAATTATACCTGCAATCTTATTAGATACCTGCTTTTAAAACCTTCCACAGAGCCTATCTAAGTTTTGCGCTTGCATGTTTCTGTTAAAAAAGTCTGAGGGGGTATAGGTACCTACCCCTATTAGGTACCTAAGTATTAATAATAAATATAATTTAGGTAGGTATGGAGTTACATAATGCCTCACACAGTATCTAATGAGCTCTTTGCTGTGAGTAATTTAGTCCTTCCCTGGTGTCTTTAGTTTTACAATTCCTTGCAGGTAAATAGTACGTAGATAACTCATAATAATATCAACTTAGTAGTAAAACTACATAATTTAAGGTATACAGGTATTCTGCCCTTAAGGTTCGAAAGATATTCAATCGCATTTGATTTCAGTCACTATTTGTACTTACCTCTTTGTACGATTCATTCTTAACGCTATAGCGCCATCTACATTGCCTTTCGGATACTTCATAGAAAAAAAAATACCTTCTTACCGCAGTTAATATTTTTTTAAATAATAGAACTTCTTGATATTGTATTCTTATCATCATGGACAAGTTAATATTTAGGCGAATAGTTATTTTATTATTAGTCAACAAATGATGATAGGCGAAACTTGTGTGTAATACTGTACGATGTAACAAATGAGTTGGGCTGCGTCCGAGTGTCTGTCACTAAGGTGGGGCGGCGGCGGGGCGGGGCGTGCGGGGGAACCGCCCTAAACAAAATGGCAGCTGTTTGCGCGCCAAATTTTGAATTTGGAATTGAGATAATTGTAATAATATATTGTTTTAGGCATTTTATTTACCTACATTTTCATTTAAAATTAGTTTTTTTTTCTCTTTTTAAATTGTTAAATTTAACATATCAAGTTCTTCACTCATAAAAAAACTATTCTAAATCAATAATTTCTAAATTATGTAAGTAAAATTACCTAACACATTTATAGGTACCTAAGACCTAATTTTAATGTGAATCTGACTGGTAGTTCAAATTAAAAGACCATAAATGAACATATTGATGACCTTACATCACTGCCTCAATAAACATTACACATAAATTGTTATTATTGCGATTTAAAGATCCATTGAAAGCTAACTAAAACCGTATGGAATCCAAAACCAACCCTAAGACTAATAGAATACAGTTTATAATGAAATGCAACACAACAACACTTTAACTCCTCATAAACTATTTTCAGTCGCGGCAAATGAAGAGACAAAGCTTCTTATCCCTCACTAACGCAAGGTCCCACGGTAAGTGTGAGCAAGACAGAAAAGATTTACGAGGTGTTTATATCGATACAGGAGCGTTGATTTAACCATTGCTTTGGTTTATTGCAGTCGATAAAATTGAACGTTATGAGGCAAGGTCGCACGTGAAAAATTGTTAGTTATTTATGTCTTTATCGAGACAAGTTTTAATGGTGAACCTGTTTAGTTTTTATACAAGTTATTGATTTTGTAGCTTTCTCTTATCTGTGAGTTTATAAGATTATTTATGATCGAAGGAAACGAGATGGATCGTCTTGACGGTTAGCGATCCTTTGTTTCTGTATTTTGTTCCATTTTCATTGCTCTTTCACTAATAAAATTTAATATTTTATACATATATGCAATGGCTATTACTAAATGTATTATCATAGAAAAAAACGTACTATAGATAGATAGGTATAATTTGAACAATAAACTATTTGAACAAAAATGTCTAGGCGACCTTCGTATAAAATGACCTTCTATCCCATTACAAATAATAGTACTCTGAGCGTACAACGTCTGACCGTGAACCCAATCTGTGACAAGTGCAATGGCACATTGAGACGGCCAATAAATAACACTTATCATACGAGTTGACCATACGACTCGACCTCTGGACACCCACTCAAGCCAACCAATCTCCAAAGATTATTAGAGACGAGAAAGGTCATTGAGAAATGGTCACAAAAACAAATGAGTGATCGCTTTTCAATGCAAATTACAAAGTTCTAATGATACTTATGTCTATCAGTATAAACTTCGGGACATTTTAAATGAGACAACTTTTAGATAGATCTTCATGATGTAAAAATCATATAAGTAGGATGATGATGGAGACAAGCTCGTGTAAGGAAGATAAAGGTATGCCCTTGCTGAAAAATGCTTACAATAACAGAAGGTTTCAAATTATGATCCAATGGTTTCGAAAACAATTAAACTACATTTTACGCAGATCGGGTAGTTTCAATTAGAGATAGAACCAGACAACAATCACAGCAACAATAAAAGACCTTGGTGTAAAAATGGAAATCAAAAATCAACAAATAACTTCCGGAGCGTCATTTAGACCAGCATTAGTGAAACATCCGTGGAAACATATAGTGCCATTTAAAACGCAGCAAAGCCATAATTGCCTCAATTTGAAACTTGTCAAAATCGCATTAGTTCACCTTACGCCGAGAAATAATGGTGCGCCTTCAGCGTCGATTGGACGGAGGATTATTAAAAACGCATTAACGTTGGCCACACCTAGACTTATAAATAACCCTGTCGTGTTGAAACAGAAAAAAGTAATTTTGAGATTTGTGGTAGGTGGGGCCAATCAGCCGTGACTGACACGGAAGGAACCGGGCCTCTATCACGCGAATCATTATTTTGTCGTTAGGGAAATGTATTATAATGCCAGTATCTCGGGCTGCGATCTGCGTGTGGAGAAAGACTTATACTTATCTAGATTAAGCGTAATGCGGGTTCGGTGTTGGCTGTGATTGTGGACTTGTAATTTACTGAAATATTTACTTGCTAGGGTCTAAAATGACGCGTTAGTATGAGTTAGTTACACCCAACAACACTCATACATACAATGAATCATAAATGGGGCTACTTGTCTTCAAATATTAGAATAGGTATTCTCTTCTATTAGTTTTAACATGGGTGCATGTATCATAATAGGTACTAATACATACATAATAGGGTAAATTAGAAGACGAGCCACTTTCCAAAATTGATTATAAAATAGGAATGTAATATCACTAAAAGTTATCAAAATTTCACTCCAATACAAATAAAATTTACAATGTTTGATAATGTTAGACAATGAGGTCAATAAAAATTCTAGAATACAATCATTATGCTTTATTAATTTCATGTATTTATATATTTATGACAATATCGTCTCACCTAACCTTATTAAGTTACTAATTATAGTTATATTTCATAAATTTTGAATCAATAGGACATAAACTGGTAGGTAAATAATATCGTTTTAACCAGGGGATTTTCCTAAGTGAAGATTAAATTTCCAAAAATGTAGGGACAGTTCTGAGTACATCTAACATCAAAACTTAATAATAATTTTCTCATAAACCTAATTTTACATCAATTAAATCTTCCAAGACAAATTCGAAATTGAGACCTCTATCTGGCAAGGGATTATTTAGAATTTTGTTTATTTAAGATTGCACTTCGATTATTTTCCTTGGTGTAAATTTTAGTAAAACATCACCAAACATTTAAGGTTCTTGGACAAAACAACGCTTATTGCTAAAAACAAATGTACAACACAAACACGAGATTATCCTTTTGAGCAAACGTCGAAATAATAAAACAAGAATCCCCCCAGCCAGACAGTTATAAGACGAAACTTTACCCGATTCAAGAGAAGAACGAAGCAAACTAAATTAAGTGAATCAATAAATAAATATCGGATATATCGACAATATACAATTATTACAATTTACATTTACTTAACGAACACAGCACAAAATTAAAATATGTATAAATGAAACCGGCTCACTGAGTTCTTAGTAAAAACGTTCACTAGTTACAACCTACGTGAAAAATCAATTTACAAATAGTTTACATTATTACGAAACACGTATAACCAGAATCCTGACAACAGCTCAACCCTCGAATATCACTCTCCATTTAAAATATTCGTAAAACTATCGTTACGAGTAAATATATTCAATGTTCGATATTTTTCTTTACGTATATCGGTTTCTTAAAGCAATGATTTTATAAAAATACCTTTTACTAGAGTGAGGTGTTATCGACACTTGTATATGGATCGCTCGCTACTGCCCTAGCCGCTACCAGAGGGTCTACGGACGTTGCACTACCACCAGTCTATTCTCTAACTTTGGTATACTGTGTACATGTACGACGTTCCGTACTAACCCATTCCATAAGATTCAAAATAAGAAAAATATCAACTTTCTCTGTACCTACAAAATTGAAGGTAACTTTTGTTTCATTAATAATAAATTATTAAGTAGCGATTTGCACCTGAAGTATTCTACAATGAAATGTCTTTTAGAATTATTTCCATCGAATGGCACAACATTCATTTCGTCCAAGTTATAGATTTTTATCAAAGGATATTGAGAATCTCGATAAGAATTTTCTAAATTATTAGCGTCATTCTCGTAACATTTTACATTAATTATAATATTTCCTATTACGTTTATTATCAGTTAATTACGTATATGGTGTTATCGAAAATCGTATACATTGCACGTGTGTAACTGGCCTTCCCAAACTACGAAGAATGTATAAATATAACGTAAATCAAACTGAGATTCACAAAACCAACGCTCGGTCCTGATTACCAACAAAATGAACTAGTCGTTGTGTCTCAAAATTAATCTCAATAAAATTATTCACACTAAAACAATTGTACAATATTTAAACCCTAAAAATTATTACGTACGTATTTACAGAATAGCATTTCGACAGCAATTAGAAATAAACGTCAAATATATTAAATAATAACAATATCGTTACTAATTGCCTTCTTATCAATGGTTAATTATAAGAGGTCCTTATGGTTTTGTGATTCAATATCATGCGAATATTTTTAAGATTTTGATTGTTTGCAAATTGCTTGATGTCAGAAATAAATAAACACCTTGTACCTAGTCTTGTAGGTACGAAGTAAACTATAATAAGTTCTACGAGATTTGCTATTCGGAAACTTAGATTAAGAATGTCGTAGTCAGAATAATAAATAACGAAGACGATCAAGCACTTTGCAAAAAATAATCCAATGAATAGCCAATCTGTGGATGAGAAGATAATACCAAAATGATAATTATCCATGTATTACAATCACATAATATCGATGCAGTTTACTAATAATATACACTGCTTTTTTGGTAATTATTGGTATTGAGATTGTTCTATAAATAAATTTATACTTAACAACTGCAAAAATCTCTTCATCACACTATCATTACTCTTTATGCGATGTCACTAAGTTACATACTAGTTATAATGTAATATTATCATGAAAAGTCCAACATACAATTTATACAAATTAAACTGTTCTAGTAACAGCGGCCGCTGGATCGATTGTTTCAGATTCATCACACGTCGAAGCAAACTCAGGATTCAACGTTACAACTAAATGGACACCGAAAACCAACTTTTCAATGGCTTTAGTCAAATCTGAAACAGAGATCTGTTCACTGAGACCGCAAGCACGCAAGGCGAACCTACTGCGGCGATGTGGGCGGACTCATGTTGTCCGGCTCGTCTCCCGAGCCTGGCTCGCCTTTGGTCTTGTTTTCTTTCTTCCACTTCATGCGCCGGTTCTGGAACCAGATCTTGATCTGCCGCTCCGTGAGGCAGAGCGCGTGCGCGATCTCGATCCGTCTCCTCCGCGTCAGGTACCGGTTGAAGTGGAACTCCTTCTCCAGCTCGAGCGTCTGATACCGCGTGTACGTTTGCCGTCCCCGCTTCCTTTCTGAAATCAGATAACGGCACATGTTAATACAAAATGAAATTAACATTCAAATCGAAAACAGTTTGTTTCATTTATAAAATTCGCGCGGCAGCCCTGGGAACGCCAGACGTTAAAAACTGCATAGGCATTTCTGATAAATGGTGGTTATTTGTAAACGGCGAAGGCGAACACTCCCGGCGGAGTTAATTGAAAATTGTTTTGAGCTTATCAATTTGTTAATTGTTTTTGCTTGTTGAGTATTTCTCGCCGCTGCCGAGAACTAGTTTAGAGGTATCTATCTACATTGTGAATCGAGTTTTGACATTGACTGCACAAAATCTTATACAATTAGGTCGTACAGGTCCAATTAGTAGGATCAAATCAAAAAGCGATATTTCGATATCATTGCGAGCATTTATTAAAGCTGGTGTATTAATTATCATTATTTACGATTAATCATTGCCTATGTCGATTAACTAGTCGTTTTGAGGCAAGATTTAACTTTGACCGTAATTCTGATATATTGTAGAGTAAATTTGTGGTGGATATTAAGGAAAACGTCACAAAATCAGCTCCCGCGTGTTTGTGGAGCCGCGGCGATCCGCTACCGAAGCCAATTAAAATAATTTAAGACGCCGCGGGCCTTTTTCGTTTTGTAATCATTACTCTTCGAGGAAGATGCAAAGCCTATTATACACGGTTTAGATTCTCTGAACTGTAATTTGTATATTACAAAAAAACTGCTGCGAGATTTAAGTGATGAATGAGACAATATTCACAATATAACGTTTTAAATAGCAAGGACTTTTGATTAAGCAGGTCAAATCCTTTTGATTGAATAGGACACATAATTCTTAATTCAAGTCTTGGCACACAATTGTATTAAGACGAAAATGCGTATTTAATACAAGAGTTTATAGAAAATGAGAGCAACAATTTCGAGCTAAAAGTTGAGAAACTGTTCCATCAGTGGTATTTAAAAGCATTAACATACCAAACTTTTGCCGAAATTCTTAGCCCAATTTTAACGTTTAACATGAAACATAAATCTTTAGGCTATTAAAACTCGGATAGTTGTGAACTTTGAAACTTGGGCGTAAAACGAAAGTTAATGTTTGTGTTTGTGCTGTGGTTTAACATCACGCGAAACTGAGTCGGCGTACAGACAGACACGAAAACTTCGCGGAATCGGTTCCGAGGATTACTAGCGACAGCCCTTCTACGAAGCAGTACAGTCAGCGTCGGATATTAAAAAGGAAACGAAACGAAAAGGGATCGCAGACGACCGTATTGTCTAACACGCAAGAGCGTATTCAGAAGTTCTTGACAATCTAGCCCATATGATTGTGCAAACGTATATAAAAAGTAAAAAACCGTGATGTGATGACAAACGTATCGTTTTGTAAATGTTAAGACACGAAGTGACAGATGTGCTCGCATATATCAATATAAATAAGTACAGATTGTGACCTTTCCCGCGAGTCGCATTAGTCTTGATTTGGAATCGAAGTGGATTGAGGCGAGTGTCTTTTTTGCATGTCTTGCGTTAATAAACAGGAATTAATAGGCTTTAAACAGTAGTAAGTTTTAAATAATCATCAAAGCCTCTCCAGACACAAATTAAGAACAAATTCTGGCGCAGAAATTGTTGAAGTTTGATCATAAGCGGCTAGTTCTTCCAACGGGCGATTGTCATTAATTGCAAAAAGTCTAGTCCAATCTAACGCACAAGTTTCTTATATGTCCGAATTTTGTTTCGTGTGATTTTACAAAGTCTATTTTTTATAGTTTATTCGTGAATAATCCGACAGCAACAAAACAGGAGCGGTGGTTAAAACGAACATACGAATATTATATCTATGAAGTCTGATACTGTCGTCCCGCCAAAATTTTGACTTCCACACACTTCTTTACATACTATTAAAGCAATTTAAACAAAGAAAAAACCAGCAAAGTCCCGTTTCCGTGTCTACAGGCCGCCTGCAACGGATTCAAAATTATCGGCCACTTGTTGCTGCGAAATTGATAACAGTCTCTCGTCCCGTGCGCTCAAGAACACAGGCTATTGTAGTTTTGTGGATTTTTGTAGCAATACTTGGGTTTATACTAGTTAATGTACATTATTTAATATAATATTCAATACCTACGAGTAGGTACATAGTGCATTAACTACGAGAAAGACATGTTTGCCCAAGCATCATTTACTTCGTTGTCGCTTACGAACAGGTGAGACCAAAGTCAAATGCTTCCTATTGCGGATAAAAAAAGTTAATGTACGGCTGAATGGCTATTCCTAGTGACTGATAGAGATGTGCCATTCTTGGGAATATTCTCAATTTGGGGGAATATTTCCACCTCGAGAATATTCTCTAAAATTTCCATACGACTTGGGAATATGTCCCGAACATACTAAGTACATCATTCATCACTAGTAAATCATCACCTATCGTAATCAACCAATTCATAGCTGTGATTAAAACATAAGGTTTTACCGATCTATTAAAGCCAAAAGGGGAAGATTTTTGACCAGGCACTCGGAAATGGGTCACTAAATATATATCTATATATATATAAAAGAAGAAGTCCTGACTGACTTGAAATTCATCCCCAAAGGGGGTTAAATGGGGGTTGAAAGTTTATACGGGGACCACACGATTTTTAAAGTAGGAGATCTGAGACTTTGTAAATAGACCCTTCAATATGATTAGAGAAAAGTGGTTTTACCGTTTTTCGAAATTCATCCATAAAAGGGGTAAAACGGGCGTTGAAATATTGTATAGGGACCAAATTATTTTTAAGTTACAGATCTGAGACTTCGTATATAGACTCCGCAATAAAGGTTGAAGAAAGTAGTTTTACCGTTTTTCGAAATTCATCCCCAATAGGGGTTAAATGGGGATTGAAACTATTTTTGAAGTTTGAGCTCTGAGACATCGTACATAGACTCCTCAATAAGAGTAAAAAAGTAGTTTTAACGTTTTTCGGAATTCATCTCCAAAAGGGGTTAAATGGGGGTTGAATCTTTGTACAGGGACCAACCGAATTTTGAAGTTGGCGCTCTGAGACATCGTACATAGACTCCTCAATAAGAGGAAAAAAGTAGTTTTAACGTGTTTCGAAATTCATCTCCAAAAGGAGTTAAATGGGGGTTGAATCTTTGTACAGGGACCAACCGAATTTTGAAGTTGGAGCTCTGAGACATCGTACATAGACTCCTCAATAAGAGTAAAAAAGTGTTTTTTCATTTTTCAAAATTTATCCCTGAAAAGGGGTCAAACGGAGGCTGAAACTTTGTATGGGGACCAAACAGTATTTGTAGTAGATCTAAACTTCTTACATAGACTGATCCATAAGAGTAAAGAAAAGTAATTGCTGTTTTTTGGAATTCATCTCCAAAGGGGTTTAAATGGGGGTTAAAACTTTGTATAGGCACCAAACGAATTTTGAAGTTGGAGATCTGAGACATCGTACATAGACTCCTTAATAAGAACAAAAAAATGTGGTTTTACCGTTTTTTCATCCCTAAAAAGGGGCCAAACGGGGGTTGAAACTTTGTATAGGGACCAAACTATTTTTGTAGTAGATCTTGAACTCATCCAAAAGAGAAAAGAAAAGTGATTGCAGTTCTTTGAAATTTATCCCAAAAGGGGTTTAAATGGGAGTTAAAACTCTGTATAAGATCCAAAGGATGTTTGAAGTAGGAGATCTGATACTGATAGAATGTTTGAAATAAAAAATGGCCCAAATGGACTACAGAATTGATTTTCGCGGTAAATGTGTATTGTGCAGTTTTGGGCCCAATATTTGAGGGTTTTGTTTAATTACAACCAAGTTTATGAACAAATATCAGAAACTATTTATAAAGATTAATTGCCTAATTTATTTCATAAAAAACAAAAGGACAATACAGCACTTAACTTAAGCCTACCCTTAAGTACAGTCAAAAAGGGCCCCTCGAGTCGTCCCTGGCGCAAAGGTACCCATTACACTGGCCGCGTTGCCACGTTGAATGGCGATGGACAGCCTTTGCACCAGGTACGAACCCACGCGGGCGTCAGACCCCCTCTCCCTAATTCGACGACCCACTTCCCAAATGAAGGCAATAGCCTCCGACCCCCAGCACCCAGTAGTCTCAAACGCCAGGGGTACGAAATAATAGTTTTTGCCCAGCGCTGAGTATTTCTCTCGTCTCGTATTGCCTAATTATAATTTACACTGCAGACGAAGTCGCGGGCATAAGCTAGTACTTATATATACGTAGGCGCACTGTTTTCCATATCAATGAAAACTGTCTGAAAGGTTCGCGAGTCGAGAGTTGGCGGATCGTATCGTATTAGAGTTTTCTATAGACGAATGTATCTTTTTTATTTTTACGTCACCCCAAGCCGTAAGTAGTATTTACTGTCCGCTCCTTGAAGAGGAAATCCCTTCTTGATCAGGGAGTGACGTAACACCCCGGGCAGATAACAGAAATCCCTAGATCACATATTTATCGCCCTCAACTACAGCTCGGGCCACAAACAATAGCAAACTAGGTCATTCTTCACATTACCGCCCAAGGTGTGTAATGTAACAATCTAAACCTATTTATTTACATCACTGAACTCATTACTTTATATTTATTTATCTGGAAATATAACTTAATTTTAAAAGATACAATTTACTTTTAATATTAGTTTTTGATCTTAATGGCCTCAAACTGAACAAAGTCACTCCCGCAATCTTAATATTAGGTTTAATAAGGTATGTAAGTAACACAGTGTATACATGTTTTTATGTATAACGACATTACCAAAAACGCCAAAGTAATGCGCTTACGGCTCCCAGCGGCTTTATTATACGCAGCACTAGCTCGTGGATGCATAAAACATGATCCGGCGTCAGATTTAAACCGTATGTAATAAGAACATTAAGGGCGAGCGCACAATGACGCGATTTCGTACACTATTTTTCATGTAAAATATATGAAATGTTACTGCTTGAGTGTATTATTTGTGCAAACGGATACAGTACATGGGATTTTTATAGCCTAGAAGAAACAAAAAAAATTACAAATAAAATATTTGACATCAAAAAACGTTGTTTTGTATCTACACTACGCTAATTGTCTACGTTTTGTATTAATTTTAATACTATAAAATTTCACTGAATTATTGTTAAACGTCATTTTACCAATACACATTTGCATATAACAATGCAGGTATAACTATGTATTACAAAACGAAAAAGAAAAAAACTTATTTCATTTGGTACAAAAGCCCCTATATTAACATAAACGTAGCTTATGGCATGCAGCACCGTATACCCATTATATATTTTAATCAAAATCTCTTACACCATTATTTAATTATACCACCAAACGGGCGTTTTATGAACGCGCCTTTACCCAAGCGCGCGGTTGTAACGCTTGGACCGGCCTTTGAGACACTACGATACTTCAGTACAAAATAGGAACAAGTGACTGAATTTAAACCATTCGAGATTCTATTTACATGTCATTAGATCTTATTCTCAAATGAAACGATAGGACGTTCAAGCATTTTAGTTTTGAAGGGGCTTCTTAGTAGCGTATTAATATCAAACACAGCTGTAATCTGCATTTATAAGGAAGCATTGCGATTCGCATCATGAAAGCGTTTTGTTATTTCAGACTAACCCGAGGTAGTGTTGGATTAGAATGATGTTGATGCTATTTATTCCTAATGACTTCCAATTAATATGACCATGCGTGATTCGAAAATAATAATTTGGATTGTAAAACGGTTTAATAAGGTAAAATTGTTTGCTAGTTGGCTAATATTATCACTGGCAAGATGTCAAATATTTAAATAGATTACCTGACTTTTATACCCGGGTTTTGTCTTTGTCTTAAGTATTTTCAGGAATCGAGTTTTACAAGCGTTTCGCCACTGCAGCGTATATTTATTTCTAAGGTAGTCAAAATGAAGTTATTCTACTTAATGTCAACATAATTCCGTATTATTTTGTTTAAGATTGTAGAAATACAAAAGCTTAAGCTGAACTGATAGTTAACAGTTAGTAGGATTAGATATAAATATAACACTGCGAGATAACACGAATATGAAGACTGCATTAACTTACAGAAAAACAAACAAGCGTGCAAACCGCCTCTCACCCGCCCGTCTGCACACGCAATCGCAGCTTTAGAAGCGCCGAGCGCAGCGCTGCATGTGTCGGGGGCACATAAATCATCCCACGGAGGGGGCAGGGACCAGGGGGGCACAAAATCGGGGGCCTTTCACGACACGGACCGTGGACGTTCGAGAACTTTCCACGGACCAAGGAAACAATACGCGAAGTTTTTTGGGCATTTTGTAGGAAGTGAAAATCGTGGAAAGCGCGATAGAGATAGAAATAATGGGGTTTTATTTATGGATGTTTTGCTGTTCACGACTGTCGGAAGTTTGGTGTAAAGATGAACTAATTTTCTATAAAAACAGGAAAGCTTCAAACTTTTCTCTATTTTGTTTGCTAATGTGATAAAATAAAAGATAAGTAGGTACCTCATCACCATTGCTGCCCTCAGAGTTTGTATTATAAAAAATCCACGGAAGATTATGTCGAATAAGTCGATACCTAAGGTACTGAAACCGAAGATGGCCCGGATCTTATCATGGCCCACGTTTAAAAAATCACAGTTACGATTGTTCAGATCGTTTCAAATTACGCGGGTTTATGCGGCTATGGCCATAGACAAAAAACTGGAACTTCATTCGGTTTCAAGCGTGGAGCCATCTTTTAAATAGTTGGCAGTTTGCTATGTACTGTACTGTCCTGCCGGTGCCCATTTTACAACCACGAACAAAATTTATTTTTGAAAACTTACAAATTTAGAGCCAATTTCGTTATAGTTGTTAAAGAAACTACATGTTATACCCTCTGTATCAAACCACAAGTAAGTTTTATCTTCAATAACCGTATTTACTGTAATATTCGCTAGTATTAGCTAAAAATAAAGTTTAAACAATGAATAAGCGTACATTTATACGGATACATTTCGGGCCTTCTTGAGAGATCAACTTCCTAAAATGGCCCACCGTAAGCTTTTTTAGAACATCGTTTATTACTGTCATAATACTAAAAACTTGTTTCAGGTTTTTAAACATATTGATCCTTAAATAAACAAATTGCAAACTTATTAACTGTTTTTCTTTATTTATCATATAGAAAAAATAATTACAAGACTTTGAATTTAGGTGGGCCTTAAAGGGTTCCGTACCTTATTTAACATTACGATTACTAGAATGTTGCCAGTCATATATCTAGATCCCCACGATGGATTGAGCTTTGGCACCCAAAACATAGTGACATTTCCGAACCAAACCAAACTTTCCGTTAAATCCCAAGTGCATTTAAAAGTCGAAGAAAGTTAACAATTTTTTATTACACAGATTACGCAGGACAAATACATCATGAGAGAAACGGTTCGTTGAAGGTGTTATTTTTTGTTCACATTAAGCCTAATACCCATGGGAAACTCGCTAACAATCAACTAATCCAGACTCAGGGCCCACCGATATCCATACAGAATATTGGACTAATATTCCTAGGCACTAAAGGTCAGGTTCATTTATCTGGATAGAGGCGCAGAAATATTGAGCGGTCTGGGTGCTACTATCTGGGACCGCATTTGTACTGATTACGAGTGTGCATTCAGCCAAGGGTCGAAAAAGGGCTTGATAACAGACGGATATCAATCAGAAGCCAGTGACGGATTAAGTTCAGCCTTGAATGAAACCCAATTTAGGGAAGCAAATAAGAACGCTTTTTATGTTAGTCATTTGGGTCTACGTGCCAAAGGAATGTTAAAACCGCTAGTACCCATACTTCAAATAAATTGTAGCCTGATAACATTTTCATTGTATGTTCTCTTTTTGTGTAATCTCTATCATAGCAAAATAATACATCGAATATGTCAAATAATGGAATTGTAACAAAACAACGCGTACCAGATAGTTTTTATCCGGTGACCTTAGCATTGTTTTTAGTTATTCTGTATTTATGAATTCATAACTGGCATACCATATTCAGCCACATATTCCACACAGCAAAAAGCCGCGTAGTGAGCGAGCCTAAATACCAAATTCATCAAGGGATGACAAGTGAAAAGAGCTTTTAATTTAATTCGTTGCAGCGCAACGCCCGAGGAACACGAAAAAAAATACAGCGACAGCTTGAAGCGATATCGACAATCAATAATTCATGTCGTACAATTTCATACATATCGACACGGTGGTATCATCATGACAGACTACCGCAAACGCAATAAAATACCCACTTTAACCACTAGGGCAATAAGTCAAACTTCGGTTGGCCGCATTCGTGTTATAGAATCTTCTGGCATTTCGAAGCCACTCAGTGTATTGCAACATCGTACATGATATCAAACGGGTATTCAGATTAATGCAATTTCTCTTAAACGCTTGCACGTCATATATTAAATTGCTGGTTTCCGACGTTTTTCGCCGATGGTCGGTGGGTTTATACGTTTTGATTGATAATTATCTCAGAAAATAAGACTTTCTCCTATTTTTGATATATCGAGATACTGTCTAAGAAAATGTATGAAGTAACGCATGAAATTACAAAAAATTGTATTCATTTGTTTATAAAATATTTCAATTCGAGAAATTCATACAATACTAAATCTTATATTATGATTATGACTTACGTTCAAAAATTACTGATATAAAATTATCACGAAGTTATAATTTGTGGAAATGCTAACTTATATAAGACATGTTTAGCGGGTGAAATAGTTTGCATTGTACCAATTATATTAAGCAGTGATGTATTTTCTAATAATATAGTGAAATAAATGCGGCTTTAATTTGCAAAACACACATAAAACATACCAAAAAACGAAATGAAGATGTGTACGATACTACGGTTTGTATGCTAATGGTAAATATTACCTAAGTAAGTCATAAGCTGAGGTTCATCGTCCAAAGGATCCCTAAAATACAACCTCGATACAGCCTGATTGCTTTACTTTTAAGGTCACGATAATTTAGCCCTGTCGATGGACTACAGCGATCCCATTTATCTTATTGTTTTTGAACTGAAATGGTTCACTTACGTGTTTTTATAAGTGGCTTGACGCGTTTATCAAAAAAAAAACAAATGTAAGTTATAATTATTGTTAACATTGAAAATGTACCATCGAAAGCAATGTATATATAGATCGTACATGTATTTAATCTTAGATAGCTTATTGTGACAACAGCCAACAACGCGCGCCAAAACACACAAGGTGGCAACCCTACGAAAACAATTTGTGAGCACCAACGTGATAGCATCTACGCCCAAATACGATGGATGACAAAACACGCAACAATATAATTATAATCACCCTTACATGAGTAATGAAGAAAAACAAAACGCGACGCTACCATTTGGTTTTGCATGTAATCCTTAACGCTATATAAATAAAGTCGATTATGAAAGAGTTTGAGCGTCACCTCAGAAGTCGCTTTAACAAATGCTACGTTATAAATTGAAGTAGACTGGCTGATATCCTGAATTTCCTATGTATTTATTAAAAAATGACATCTGTATAGATAGTCATTGTCTCATTATTAATCAAGTGAATGAAATGTATATTGCCTCCAGAAATTATTATTACTTCTATTCCTATCAATATCCTATTCAAGTAGATACCTACCTACATTGGTTGTATTGTAAAAACTAAAAATACGTCATTAGCTTTTTTTACAGCACAGTCTGATCAGACTAATGGATTCGGTCGGAAATGAAGGAATCGTAAATATGGCGGCCACTCCGGTGCGGTGGAGTGGGCTGGACTTCTAATGTTGCGTCCGCTGTTTTCTCTAATGACTTTCTGGGTATTAGATATGTATCGAATACATTATATGTATGATAAATACGAGACTAACTTTGTAACTTACGTGTAAATTTGAACGAAAGGTGTTCACGAAGTTAAATAATATGTTTTTACTTTTATTATAAGCAAACTAGCTACAACTACAAGTATGTACGTATTCAGGTCTGCATGGCCCATTCATATATCCCAGCGAGTGCGCGGCTGAAAAAATAATTTATATGATGTCACAACACAAAGACATCATTCTCCGCTGTCGACACTGATTCGCGCCGTTATGGAATGTTATTCAGCTTAAATTTCGCGTCGGTATACGCCAAAAATTACGCGAGCCCGGTTGGGGATTGAACGAAATTCCACCCGCAAAAAAGGTGTCAAATGAAATATTCAAATATATTTTAATATAATTCATGCGGCGGGCGTTTCATTTCTCCCTCGTAATGGAATGCTAAATTTTCGGGCGAACAAAAAATATATATTAATGCGCGTACCTAATAGCTTATACAAACTCGTTTGTTGGGCATTGTCGGCAACAATGGGTGCCATAACTCGACGTCGGCGGCACGGCCGGTGACGTCTTTGTTAGGCCGAGCTTTGTCCCCAGCTCCGCCTGCGCTGTCGACGCCGCGCTCTAAACAATCTCCCATGCTGACAACCCTTACCACTACGGGAGCCGAGAATTGCTCAATCTGTACTACAGAGAGGTATGAATCTAAAAGTCATGAGTCATGATAACTAAAACGTCAGTTACACGCTAATTCTGTCGTCAATTCAGTCCATAATTCTGGCCAAAATGACTAGGAAATATGATCGTATAACGGACTGATGAAAATTAGAAATCTTGAATAATTCGTCAGTCCGCTGCGAATGACAGAATACTGGTATCAAGACTGAACTGACGCGAGAATTAGCGTGTAACCGGTATCTAACGCATCAATAGAGCGAGCGCCGAAATTTCAAATTCCCATTACGTAAATGAAATCCATAATTCAAAAGGCATCAACTAATCAAAAAAAAACTAAAACAGAATCATCCTGGCTGTTACAGAAATGAACCTCCCTCGCACGAAGGTGGGCGGCTAGGCGGCTAATTACCAGTTTTGTTCGGCCATTACTATAATTTGCAGGAAAAGCACGAATGAATATTTTATTTGAGAAGGCGATGGAAAGTGAGTAATTGCGCCGGATCACGAAGTGAAAAGTTATGAAAGGTGCCGGCGAGGGCGATTTTTCAACACCAGCCATGAAAGTGAAAATCTTAATGAAAAAGAAAATATTCAATCAAAAACACTCCCGTTCCCAGCTATCCACACCGATATCTTAGGTCAACTTCTTATTAGTAACACGTGCCTAGACAAATCTATACTTCATCAATTTGTAAAGCTACAGCTTCGAAAGCAATTGATTGCTATTTAATTGTAACGCAGAATCATTCTTACTGCTCATCTGTTAAGGACTTAAGAAACAAAGGTGATCACGGTGACAGTACCACAGAAATGTTGTTATATAGATGAGATCCATCTCGTATTAAAAGCTACTTAGGTAGCTCGGAAAAATAAACAGTGAGCTAGAGAGGTGGCTAAAAATTCATCTGGACGTAATGCTGAGCTCGGAGCGCATTAGGGCTCCAAGATGAGCTTCGCCGCGGGACACCGGGCCCCAGGGGGCTCCCCTGCCCCCAAAAGCCGGGGGGGCGGTCTCCGCTCCAGAGAATATTTGACACGGGTCTGGCAGATAGACAGGCCGGTCATGTGTGATACCGAGCAGGAAACGAGAGGGGGGCTTTTTTCCTCTATCGACGCGGCTATACTTATAAGTATGAAGATACATTTATGATTTATGCCCCGCCGTCTCACAGCACATGTGCACGCATCGGATGATGCGCCGCTTTTTGTGCCCGCCTAATGATACGAGCCGGCTTAATATCGCATTAATGAGTTTCATGTGATAATGGAATTCAATTTCAACATCTATTAGTGTAATTTAATACTTATTTTTTTTTGTAAATTGCTAGAAACGGTCACAACGTTGCATGCATCGAACAGCAATTCAGCGACAATTTAGCAGCAAATTATCTATTTCAATTTGAAATGGTAAGAGTTTGAAAATGGAATTTTAATACCACATAATAAGTTCGGCTTCGGCGGCTTAGCGGCGGTCAAAGTTTGATTGGCGTCCTATCCCGGGCTTTAATTAATGTCCGCCAAGACCTCACCTCGGGCCAGACAGAGACAAGCGAGACGAAAAGGGACGCCTAGTCTTTGTATATCCATCTTAAAAACAAAAGATCTTCCAAAACACCAATTAATCACTTTCAATTTGAACTTTAATAGGCACGTACCATGGTTGAAATTGGAAGTCACTTTGATAATCGACTTATTGCCCCTTAGTAGTGAAGGTGTGAAATGTTGCCAGTTAATCAGATGAACTTCGGCTTCTTTACAAGTAACGCAAGCTCGGGGAAATTTAGAGGTCCTAAGTCTACGAGAAACTTGCAAGGGAAAAGTTACAGCTTCGAAATGAAGGATTTAAGCCATGGAAATGAAATGTAAGTCTAGAGTAAAGTTCGCAATAGTTTCTTGAAGATGAGCAAAGACTTAAATTAGAAATATGAAAATAGGTAGGTATATCGAAATATTATTATGAATATTATGATCCATCACTTAATGCTCATTGAATACTGTTTATTTCCTTAGTGCGACAGCACGGAAATAACTGCCTACGCATAAGTACTTTGCTACAAATTAGCAAATGTCAACAATTTTAAAAGAGGAATATGAATCTTTGTTTTTTCATCCAATGAAAAGGATAATCATACATAACCAAAATAAATAAATAAAGTCTGCCTGATTGGGCAGGGAACCCTAGTTTATCTTAAAGTGAATGTTTTTAGGTATTTACAAATAATAACTCTGATTATTAATCTATATTCTGACATATAACATTCTTATTGGATTTCTTAAGATTTTTTGGTTTAAGACTAACCACAAAAAGTGGCAAATTTTAATAAACCGGTAACACTAATCACTACTCATTCAAAACTACTGGCGCTTCGATGTGTGAGTTACATCCTGCATGACGTGAGCGCTCATGTGTGAGTCGACATGTATTAATGGGGTTGGTGGATACGGACGTGGGTGTGCGTAGATAATTATAAGATCGTAATGGTTTTTTAATAAGCTCCCAATTTTTTTTACCCCACTATTTTGTACACTTGGCATGTAATCTAGTTTTTTGTTGCCACATAAGTAGATCATATTTTTAATGAAAATTGTGGACTAGACGACTAATGTAATTTAAATTGTATGCTTTTAAATAACGTGGTTTTGCAAAAAGCCCTTAATAACGTGTGTTTACATGATGCTAGTTTATCGCTGGGTACTAAGTAGTTAAAGTAGTAGGTACATTATTTACTTTAACGCCACCTATGTGGCAGCCGCGGAACTTTTAAGCAAGATGAGTTGATGTGCACTGTGTACCGAAACCGCATGCACTGTGAACTTTGAGCTAATGGACTTTAAAAGTTCAATGCTTACAAATTGAGCGCTTTATAAGATTGTGTTTTATAAGATTGAAAAAATATCGTATTTGTCAATTTCGTATATTAAATAAGGTTCGCTACGATCATAAAGGTTTACTGACACTTTTAAAACCAAACCCGTCGAAACTAATCCAAACAAAACAGTACCTGCAGGCGCTAAAAATCCACTACGTCCCTGGCTAGAGCGTTCGAAAAATTCCCTTTTCCGGGTTGCCGTAAAAATATCAAAGGACAAAAATGCCATCCGTCAAAGTCACGCGTACTACCGCCTAAACCGGAAACTCAGTACCGCACAGAATTAGAAATATATTTTTATCCGTCACTCCACCCCACAAAAAAAAGTTTATGCAAATAATAGCACGTGTAAATACAGGGGGAAATCGGGGAATCGTTTTCTTAGTCTAAATAAATAAAAACATTTGGGGTTTCTTTTCTTAGGGCAACTCTGCTCTGCTATCTAATAAGAGAACGACAAATTAGTGCACAATCTGAAACGACGTTGCTTTCGCGGACCATAAAGTTAATTGTGTGAAACATTTTTGCCTATTACATTGGGGAGAGGAGTGGATAATTATTTTTTAATGAAATTTTTGAACTTAATTATTAATTTGCCCGAAAAGTTAACCTCTAAGGATGAAAGAATTAAGGCGTCTTGTGAAAATGTAAATAGGTAGGTACCTATGTATCAGTGGCGTGGCGTAAAAGATATCCTAGGGCAAGCCGGTGCAGATTTGGCGTAAATTTTCCTTAAGAGCTCTAGAATAAGGTGGTCAAAAGCCTGACACCACGCCACTGCTATGTATATAGGTATATTTTTGATATAAACGAAGTTTTACTCGCAAAAAATTTGAATTTTCTTCTTAGTTAAATTCAGATTTACGTTTTACACCTGAACAATCTGGTGTAAAACTTAGATCTCAATTTAACTACTTAATGATTGATTTATAATTTTATTGACGTGAGGTACCTTTCGTCAGACCCAGAACACATTGCATGTTTTGAAATGTGGAATCTTTTTTGATTCAGTATAAGGTCAAAACTCATTTTAAATTAGTACCGCACGCAGTAAGTTGGGCCTTATGATGCTAAGCCACGATGTTTCCTGATAGAATATCAAAAACAAAGTATAGGGTAACTAGATAATTTTGTAACTGAAACTGGAATCATTCACTCTAAAAAATCTGAGCCAACTAAGAGAAATTTCCTCTTAGTTAGCGTTAAATTAAATAAAACAAACATCATATCAAACATGTCAACCAAAGCTGATTAATCAAAACAGCAAGTTCATTAGTGATGATTTTAACAAATATATTCCTTGTTTCTATCAGTAATTTCTTCTTTGTTTGATTCGATCATGTTTCATTAGTTACCTTATACATCTACGTTTGTTGAATCAAATAAGAACACGGTTAATTGAATTATGATAATCAATCAATATCATCTTAGTTGGTGCATCTAACGTCTTGTTAGGCTCGTATGGAATCAAGATGCTTGATTATAACCATCACGATCTTGTTAGGTGCAGTGCAACCCATTTTTTTAGACTGTTCTAAAGAATGTTTTTGAACAATTTAAATTCGAAATTATTTCGAATATTAGGTATAGTATAGTCGGACTTACACAATGTATGTCTCATATCTTCATCAGTTCGATCAATTCATCTAAGACAACCTGTATCCGGGAAATTCGACAGAAATTGTGCCACACCAATCTGAAATTCTTATTTCAGGAAAATCAGTTAAGGAAGAATGGCAAGCGACATTGATACGAGGCACAAAAGGCGTCACGAGCAATCTATCGGTGCATTTATCGACATTGTTCCATAATCGATCAGCTGAGGACAATGGTGTGACGTCACAGCAACCAGTGGAAATCGCTTTTGTCGGAGGGATATTGAAGAGCGCTTTGATAAACAGGAGGCGGGCAGTGATTGGGAGAAGCACTTGGGAATTAGCTGAGTTTTTTAACTATTTGTAATTAGTTATTAGGTGGCTAACCAACATACTTGAATCGACAATTTTTATGAAAAAAGTGAAAATGTTTATTTGGTTACTAAAGAAGGTTTTACAATAGCCAAGGTTGGAATCTCCTATTAAACAAGTAATTTTGCTTGTGTCAGGCAGGAGACACCGCTCTTCCAGCAGCAAGAAGTGGTAAATGAACAATAATAAACTAATTATGATACATTGAAGTTACAACAAAGATTAAGGTAAGTATTGATTCAACTTAGAGTAATTTAATTTAGAAATACAAGATTTTTGTATTGTATACATAGGTATTATCTTGTAAACATTATACCTACCCATATTTTTATCAAATTTTGACGAAAGTACAGCATGTAACGCAAGTTCGTATGGTTAGATGAAATAAAACTTCTAGCTAACCGTGATTATTGACAATGTCTAAATTGAGGTCTAAAAGGGCTTTTGATGGCTCAGGAACAAAAAGCTGGAAAACCGTATTTGAAACAATCCACCACAATAAATATGGCCATACATACGCCTTCTATTCAGCCTCTTTCAACGCAAACGGGGGAAATCAGGAGCAGGCACCAAAACAAATTCTCGTATTCAATCATCGGTTGTTCACAAAGGCTCGGAGGCTGATAACTGTACAATGAAATGTAACAAGTCGTCTATTCCCCATTGTGTGGCGCGACCTGAAGGGGGTGGTGGTGGGGGTAGGGGGACCCATTATATTTCCATTTCCACCTCGATTCGCGGACTTATCGCGGCCTACCTTGGACTAGGTGAGTCTATCTTTCTGTACCGTTGGGCAGGGTATACGTCATTGGGTTGGTGTTTTGGATTGTAAGGAGCGAAGGAATTTGATAAATCGGCTTGTCTTTAAGAGATTAAGCTGTTCGACGAACTTATATATATTTGGCTCAGTAGTTAACCTGCCTTGCCTATGACGATTAATCATAACTACTACTAAATATATTTGCTACTAGCTAAAGGGTAGTATTTAAAGGCACATCAAAAAAAATAACCTAACTGAAATACTGACTTGCACATCAAAAATTACCAAACAAACATCATATGGATTTTTTTGATGTGCAAGTCAGTATTTTTTTGTGGGGCGATTTATTATTTCTCCTAGCTAAATGTTACTTTACTAATCTGTTTACATTGAGCATGTATCTTAATACGGATCACCGTCAAGTACCTAACACCTGAATCAATTAACTACTTTAAATTTATTTGCGAAATGTGCTAGCATAGTTGTTTCATAATGTTGATAGTTTTTGTGTACAAATTTAGTATTTATTTATGATTTTTAACCAGAGCTTAGTTTGGAACTAGGTCAATTTGTGTAAGATTGTTTCATACTCATTATTATTTTGCATATTTACTTATGTGTAAATCGAAAGTATCATACGATTAACTACATCATCTTAATATACGTGTGGAGTAATACGATACTTGAATGAATAACTATAATGTAATATTGTTCGACTAAAAAATTTCGTCAAAATACATATTAGTCAGGTACAAGCTTCTCTTTATCAGCGCTACACGGTATATTCTTTATACAACAACAACTTCCAACGTATGAACTGAGAATCCATCTAAGAATCATATAACACGCTTAAAACATGGAATCTCATTATTAATGGCCATAGGATACGCAACGGGAATGATAAATGACTTATCCGCTTCAAACGAGACAGCGAATCTATTTTTAAAAGCCGAGTTACCATTGGCCGGGTTTTTTAAAGATGGCAACTGATTTTCGAAGATAAATGATCGAATGGTTTCAAGTAGATAACATGGGCTAACGAGGAATGGTAAGTGCAAGTGCTACCGTGGGTTTCTAAGTGGGACCCATCGTTCATCAGTTAACTAGCTGGCAGTTATCTGCTGTTAAAAGATAGTTAAAAGGAGTAATGATTACTGTAATTAATATCTCTGACATTATATTAAATGATATTTATAAGTGCTTAAAATACTTTTAAAAGACTAGACAATTATTTTAAAACCGACAGATACGGGCTTCGGACGAATTTTGAAGTCGGGTAAGACTTCAGAAAAAAACACAGTACCTAAATATGTATGAAATTTTCAAGGTAGCAACGGCCACGGACAACTGGCGTGGAATTGTATGACATGCTACGTGATAACTATATACACTCACGGACAATGAATTCGGGTCATTTTCTATATAATTGTTCATAGAAAATGACTCTAATTCATTGTCTGTGAGTGGACTACTTCAACAAAGGAGATGTATAAAGTTAATGTATTATTCTTAAAATCGTATTAGATACGAGTTTTAAGTGTAGTTACGATATGTTAACTTTACTGCCCAGCTAATAATACAATAGAACTTCAAGACTCAACTCAAGTCAAGCACGTAATTGTACACGGCTTAGTATACTAAGATGCCAGTAGGCTAATTCCGAAATTCGCCGTAGACCTAGTCCCTAATATAATTTGACCCCTGAAGTAGTAACAACAGTTCGTAATCGGATGTCACGTTGCTAACTTGCTATGGTCCGTCAAAGTCGAAGCAAAGTATAGAGACAAACAAGTAGTCCAACTTCGGCCGTGTAGGACCGTGCGAGCGCGACACATAGGTATTTACAAAGACGCACGATCGCGCCTCTGTGTGAGTGCGTTCCATACTGGAGCATTCTTGCGCATTCTTAAATCTTTGCTTGTAGTGTGTTTTTACACGTTCGAACCCGCGATGTACCTTTTGTAGGAAGAAAAATTACTGCTATTATACTGTGGTCGAAGCGACGAGCAGAACGACATATTTTGACCCCTTATTGCAAACTGTTCGTTCACGTGTCATATTATATTAAGGACGATTTTGACTGCGGAGCTGTGAATTACACTGCGCTGCATTTCAATACTTTACTTTAACCCTTAGGTGCATGCGGTACCGAAAATGATACTACTGAAATGACACAAGTAGAAATCAACTTAACTGACGTTAGATTTCAAATCTTGTCGAACTGGTCACGAAATCTTAAATTGGCGTGGATCTGACTTTACGTGAGACGTTTCAGAAATAAAATGCACGCTGCGGTATGCATCTAAGGCTTAAAGTGGCCTGATGTCAAGTTGAGGTAATCTATGGCAAGACGTTTTAATATGTGTTGGATTTACATCCAGTCATAAGATTGAACAAAGACTTCCAACCGAAACGCTGATCTATTCTAGTAAGTAACCATGTATCACCCTCACACATCATAATCTATCATTGCCTCATCATTAGAACCAAAGTTCCTAATTAATTTAAATATTAATTAAAACACTGGCTGGGACAAAAGAAAACATTGGCACTGTTTTAATGAATGACAGCTAATTCTTTATGTCTTATTTTACTAGGGCGATTCCATTATCGCGGGTGCAACATTTTGACTCATTCAAGGCCTCCTCCTAATAAAACGAAAAACATTTATTATAAAAATATCGTTTTAAGGATTACATTTTAACCTCTTTTTTACAGATTTGTGTATAAGAATTTAAAATAAAATGTTTAAATAGCCACAAGAGAGGGTTAAAGTGCTATCGCGGTTGCAACCAAATCGGCCCACCTCTCCGGATCACAGTATAAAAACAGAAATATATTTTAATTGTCAAATATTTCAAATGTTTTGCCTATTTATATTGAAAGTCAATAAACAATCAACTATAGAAAGATAAAAAAATTATTCAAAACTGAAACTATCAATAAATTATTCACTGTTAAAACGACCGCGGGTGCAACATCGAATGATTCGCAGTTGGTCCTAAATCTTAGAATGCTAAGGTTTTCAAGCGCTTTAACATCCTGAATATGAAGTCTCGTAAGTCCATAACAATTAATTTAAGACCTCACCCTACACGATAGTATCAAAAAAAGTAATAAATTTTGGGACTTGAAAATTGATGTCAAGGTTCGTCTCTAGCGGAATCGCCCACTAGTCTTACCTATAAGAATTATGACATTGCTGCCCTCAAAATAGTGGTCTGATAGGTTTTTAGTAAAAAAAAAATATATATTTTTTTTTTTAAACTGACAAATTCACAACCCATTCCCGGGCATAGCGATTGTCGGACCGGGTGGTTGGCCGTGGCGATCCCTGGGGTCGAACCAGGTCGCTAGCCAGACCATCCTAGGGTGTCCGACTGTGTGACACACACAGTCGACACGCAGGTCGGGCTGGGTGAGTACCGGGGGTGCCTGGAGTCGAACCAGGTCACCTTGCCCGGCCTACCACGATAGTATTGGACTAGGTGGGGGCCTGAACGCATGGGGTCGAACCAGGTCGTTGGCCAGGGCCACCTTGACTTTTCGCTGATTGCTCAGAGTGAGCAGCGATCCAGCGGGAAAGCAGCGGACCAACGGGAGCAGCGGACCAGCGGGAAGAGAAAAATATATTACGTCTCATCCACAACTTTAGGACACGGCGTCTTTTAAAAATAAATACGAGCCTCGATGCAAAAGATCTAGTCTAGTAAGAGCATTTTGTTAAGAGCATTATGATGTATCATTTATCAAAATCGGTTGTGCCGTTGAGTAGTTACGAGCGGACACAGGAACGGACATACATACATACAGGTCAAACACATTACCCTCCTTTGGGCTTCGCCGCAGTCGGGTAAAAAACGCCGTGTGCATAGACTATTTGGATGAGAACATGCAGAGATAATAATAAGGGCCTGCCAATCGCCTGCCATTAAAAATGTAAACTCATTTAACGCATTCAAAAAGGGACTCGCTGAATACGTCATAGCAAACCATTAAAATGGGCACTCTGAGTGTAATATAAGTAAATTACTAATAGTAGTTACCTACCTGTAATGTCTCAATATTTGCATGCCTCAATTTCTTGTTATTTTTCATTGTTTTATTTTATTTCACTGTAGGTATGTGTTGTCAACCTTAATATGATTTTGCATTCTTGCGGTGACAACAAACAAGTTAAATACATATATTTGTGTAATAACCATGTTCTCATGGAAGTGATGTATATCTTATATGAGAATAAATGTCTTTAAACCTAAACCTAAGGGTTGTCCAATTGCAATGCCATTAGATAAAGCTTTTGGTCTCAAGTAGTAATCAGTAAGTACACTTATCAGTGATGAGCTGTCCAGATAACAACAAACATTACAAGCGGTTGTTCTTGTCAGTTTGGCATACTTATATACATTTTCCAATGTTCATTCATATTATAAATATTCATTATACTATGTTGACACGAACCGAATTGGATTAACATAAATTATTAATATTATTGTAATAGATGCAAATAACAGCTAATTATATCCTGACATGTCAATATTTCGCATAATCCTATAATATTCTTACGTTATAGGTTATAAGCACGGTATAAGTTCACGCGTGCTAGTTTTCGCAACTAAATGTCTGATAATGCACCTATTTTGCGTGGTGCGTCGAAGGCACTACTCGCCAACCCAACTCTACCAAAAACCCTAGCCGACACATATAAACAAACTGTTTGATTATTATCTGTGTATTCTTAAATACTTGATCACTTTTAGTAATAACTACAGTGATTAGTGTCAAAATCAGGGGTGTCACTCATAGACTAGGTACTTATGTAATTACGGGTACTACATATCAGACCATCCTGCCAAACAAATTTTGTTCCGTCATTACAAAGACATCGAGACATAGGTATTTGTCATAGACCTACATCAATATAGAGGCAGTAAACACGGTGAAATGTAAATCTGTGGGTCTAGTGAAAGGGGGGGTCTAGTCACACATAATCTAGGAGCAGTTGTGACCTTTTGTTCTTGGTATAAATGTGACTTGTATCTTTTCACTGGACCCACAGGTATGTGAACCGAGTGTCATACTCTGAGTACAGGCTGTGGCTGTGATCGAAACGATACAAACACAAAATAATTCTCTTAATTATTGTAAAATTGCCACTAATGGTCTTGAACCATCTCGATTTAGTAGGACTGAACTCCGACAGAGTGTCAGGATTACTTACATAAAATGACACGCAAGGTCGGCTTGTGACATCTACTTCGATATATGTCTTCGGTATTTATACACTTATATATCTGATAGCGATAGCCTCTGACACGGGTTCAGACAGAACTTCGTAGTTGGCGTAGATTGCCTAGCGCGTAGGGGTAGCAAGAGTGTCAAACTATAATTAAATTTATGCGAGAAGATTAATTAAATATCTATCGAGATCCAAGCGCCTAATTGTCATTTTAAATTAATCACCTGCCGTCTTGAAATCATTTATGAAAGATAATCAGTGATGCGAATTTATTTAAATAATATTTCATAATCTTATGAAATTTACTCACCTAGACACATTTATAGGTAAAAAGGGCTAATAAATATTTGAATTGAAGTGGGAAAAGTACAAGCTCGAACTAACTTGAGGATATTTGCGCGACTAGATACGATAAAAACAGTTTTGTAAGCACTTATGTTTTATTACCATTTATTTAACACTGAAGAGGGAAAGAAATATGAAAATAATGAAACCGTCGTTGGCAATGCCCGCGCGCGTAACGACTTCGCTAAACTAAATTCGCTACTCCCAAACTCCAGCGCAATTTGAATGACCTCGCCAATTACAATAGAATCCCTAAATCAGGCGAGCCGACATAAATCAGTTCTCAGACAAATTCAAAAACAGTAGGAGACGGTAGCGCAACTCCAGCGCATTGTTCTCGATCGGTGCGGCTAAACAGAAGGTGAGCTATTGTACTCCAGAGTTGTAAATTTCATGAAAAGTGAAATTCCTTTTGAATACCAGTTCGACCCATAAAACATAATCCCGGAACCGGCGGTATTGTTTCTGGCACTTATTGTTTCACGTCAATGCGGGCGAAATTTGTCTTCCAACTTGCAAAACGTTTTTGCCAACGCTACATTGTGCAAACTTGCAGAAACTAATTGTATTAAACGCCTCTGGAATCCGCTTTTACTTTTAAACTTTTTGCAGTCACCTGCCACTGCATTTCTGAGAATGTTATCTTTTATTGGTTCGAAAAGGTTAGTTATGATTACGGAATACTTATAGTATCTGTCGTTTGTACCAGTTACGAAATGTTAAGGGAAAACGATGCAGTAATTTTCGGAATTATACCTTTGCTCTCGACAATCTGACAGCCAGATTATAGGCGGGTATCTGTTTGCTACAAACTTTAGCTGTGTAGTAAACGTTGTGCTACGAACGCCGTAGCAAGTTGTGGGTAACAAATACATATACACGGTACCGCGAGGTAATCATTGAGTTAATCGATTGTTTTGGAAACGACCGAAGATACTTTAAAATCAGTACTGACTTCAGAGGTTTTCAAAATAATTGCGTGTTCAGGGTAAACATATGTATTTTTTTTTCTTTTCTAGTACCCTAAACTTCTTCAATAAGGTGATTCGAGTCCCTCGATTAGTTAATAAACGAAAAGATGGTACCTAAACAATCCATTCTAATGTCATCAAATTTGGTTAAAATGTGTTTCAGTATATTGCTTAACACTTTTTGTCTGCGTAAAACGGCATGAGAAGTCCAAAAAAACACAATAATATGCAATTCGTCATTGATGCGCCAGTGCCATCTATTTGAATCACTCGAAACCAATCAAGATAAGTAATAAAGCTCACTTTTTTCTAAGATTATTAACGTTGAAGTAGGTAAAGAAAACGAGTACACTTTATATGAACTTTTTGTACCCGTTTTCTTGGGTATAGTTAAAAATTTGTTCAACTTACCAAATTGACTTCTCATCCAGGGGTAGAGTGGACTAGGCAGCGAAGCATTGGTGTTGGGCGGGGGCTGCTGAGGGGGTGGCTGCTGCGCGTGCATCGGCTGCTGGTGCATGGGCGGCATCTGCGTCTGGTGCTGCATGTCGTCCACGGGGTACATGAGGTGCTGCTGGTGCGGCACCCCATGCTGCACCATATGCTGCTGAGAGTGCATGTGGTGCGGCATCTGCTGCGCCTGCTCGAGGGGCGGACTCCCCGGCACGCCCGCCGGCGCCGCCGCCGCTTGCAGCTTGCAGGACGTATACGCCGGCGTCGCTTGGTGACCGTTCGGACCGTACCCGTCCTTCGGCCCCATGTGGCCCATTTGGGACGGACTGTCCGGCCGGTAGCCGTTCTGCTCCATTTGCGGGTAGTAACCCAACCGGTCGTAAGGTGGAAATCTAGGGTAGGGCATCCCCGGCGCCGGCTGGGCCGGGTAATGGTGTTGCGCGGGCCGCAGCTGCTGGTCGCAGCTGTCCATCTCGTGCCCCTGTTGCGGCACGGCGCCGTAGTGTGCGTGCGCCTGCTGGTGCTCATGGCCGCCGTTGCGCATGTCCGGCATGTACGCGTTGGAGAAGTACGCCATGTTATCGCAGCTGTTGGCGCTCATCGCGGGCCCGCAGCCCGCGCGGCTCGCGTCCGTATCTTCCGTTGCAGCTTCTCGGCCCCTGGGCCGACACTATCACCGTTCGATCACCACAAAAACACTTCGGATTCCATTCACTACACGGGCACGATCGATCTCACTTGCGGCTCACGCGGCGGACGGTGTCTCCTCATCGGATCCTCGGCGAATCTGGAAAGCAAAGGTTAACGCACTTAGTCGATCTATAATTAAATTATTTTTCGAATGGTCAGGTATCGAGAGGCGGTTCTCGATCGATTGTTTGCTTTGGCGAGCTCGCGGCTAGAAGTGCCAGAGTCAACACGCCGCCGCCTGACGGCAGACACAGACTGACACGTGTCCTAAAGCTGGGACACACACGAAGACATTAAACCTCATATGTTCCGAGTAAAACGCCTATTAGCGACAACCTGTCTGATACGGGCCCCCGTTTACCGCAGATAACTAAGCGGTGCATTCTTAGAAACGCGAGTCAAGTTCGAAGTCCGTCTTTGTCTGACTGACGGAACACTGTCTCCGAAAATGAGACAGGAATATGACATAGTGTCACGTTGCGTACATGTGGTTGACCCGCCGTCATAGCCTCGACATTTCCCAGCAGTTGATGGAGCATGAGTGACAGCCGCGCTTGGCCCGACGACATAACTTTACGCGGACGTTAATTTCTGTAGCGAGGCTAGAGTCGCCATAACCTTCATGTTATCGTGGGATCTGGTTCAACAGGTTTTCAAGTACATAATTTATTGTGTACGTGGTTTATGTGACGGCTACCAGAATTTATCAAGTGACGAGTACAAAAAGTTTAAGCACGCAAATGTGCCGTCAGTAGGACAACATTTACGTTGCGAATAATTTGCTTTACCCAGAAATACGGTGTTATGTTTGGAGCGATGTCATCTACTGATCTTTGAGTTTTGGGACAACATGGCAAAGTCACATCAAAGTGCTTTGGACATGGTTTGTTAAACTTATGTCAAAAGTAAAAAATCCGTACGGCAACCGAAGTGGTGCCGCCCCTTGGGCTGGCGCAAGTTATTTAAAACCCAAAGTTCAAGCTTCATTAGCGCCCCTTAATGATGGCGGCGGCTCTAAGACAATATTCCTTCACAATAAATGCTACCGTTTGTTTCATAACAGTGCTTCACAACGTAGAAAAATCATACGATATGCTTGTTTAACGTTATTTATCCAAACCTGTTAAACGTGAAGTCATACGAGTACATAACATAAACAAGTTTTGAATTAATAGTAACATGTACACAGATTGATTGTTCTATTCCATACACTTTGAAGTACGTAAACAGTGATACATTTAACATAGCAGTGATTAAACCGGTTGTCATTTACCTATAGAGTGCCCTCTAAAAGTCTACAGATTTATTCATAAGTCGGAACTCCCCAGCTACCAACCGAAACCATGGCTAGATATTTCGTAAATTTGCATGTTGAGGGATGAACAATTTAAATTTACGATTTTACCACCCTCCACGCGGGACAACCCTCACGATTTTTTTAATTTTCAATTTCCATTTGCATTCCACCAAGTAGATTGGACACACCAATCTGCGAATACCTACTCGTACGTAGGTACAGACGAGCGACTGATTTATGGCTATTTGTTTATTTGAAATGCCTTGTTGTCTTTTTAATTTGTATTGGAAAACTGGAAGAAGCAGTGTATTCTCATTAAATCTAAACACCAATGTGCCACTTTGCTGCGACGATAAGCTACACGACTATCATTGTAAAGTACTGTAAAATAAAATAATCAGTAAATTATGACTAAGACTGCTAGTTAGTCCAGATAGACTGAGTCATGCTTGTTACCTACTGATACGAAAACCCGTTACTAGCTCTTAAATTTTTTAACGGCCAGAGTTACTTAAATATTTCGGAGCACAATCTCGGAGTTACAGTTTTTAATCTTTAGTAACACGAACTAATGTTCTAGCCCGCAATTATTACGAGGCAGATACGATCTCGTGGCGGTTCAAGGAACATGTCTTTAGCGGCGCGAGCGCACAGGTGAAATTAACAGTCTCACGTGATTTTGATAATTTGATAACGGACGACCGCGTTTGATTTATTAGGAGCCGGTTCTTGGAGGCTTGTTCACATGATCTCCGAGGGCCAACTGTTATGGTTTCTACGAGCTCTGATCTAATTATCTTTCTCAAAAATAACAGTACGAGTACATAATAAGCATCAACCCAACTAAATTTTGGAGCGACGAAATACATTGTCACATAAAAAATATCACCGGGAAATAAGTTGTAGGCGCTTTTATCTATCTGCTGAATGAAATGTTTACATATTTTTTTAAACGTGACGCTAAACCTTAATTTATGCGGACAATTTCATTTTTATACACAAAAATATATTTTATCAGCTCCATTGAAGAATTGGAACGTTAGTATATCATTTGAAATAGTCCGAGAGACGTAAAAATTGTTAAAATATTCGATAACTCGTCGTACATCGTGTTCGGAGACTGACCGATAAATCAACTGTAAAACTTTCAAGCGAGGCACAAAAATAAGGTTTAGTGACTGGGCCACATCAGGTATACATAAGAGTAGGAACAGATTGTATGAATTGTACGAAATGAAGAGCTACATACAAGATGATAATTTCACAGAATATGTTAGAAATTATTCGAAGATGTTTAAGAAAGTTTGTGCCGCCGCCAAGTCTTTATACTTAGAAAATAAAGTTAAGTCAGCGGAAAATAAAGTAAAGGCAGTCTGGAACATAATAAACACAGAGACTGGCAAAACAAAACCCCGTGAAGGCCATTACCGACTTAAAGTCGAGGAACAAATCCTGACCGCAGACTTGGACGTAGCTGGCGCCTTTCAAAACTTCTTCACAAACATTGCTGTGAATACTACGGTAAACCTGAATTCTTCTGTAGCGAAGGCTAGCTCTTTTCTAGATCCTATTAGTACCAGATATGATAGGGAATTTCACTTCCAACATACAGATCCCTATGAAATAATAAAAACGTTTAAATCCCTGAAGCTGAAAAACACCGAGGACCTTTGGGGTATTTCTGTCAGAGTCATGCAATCTGTCATCGATATTGTGGCGCCATCTCTAGCCATTGTGTTTAATGCTTGTGTAGATAAGTGTATTTTCCCCGATCTGATGAAATATAGTAAAGTCATTCCTTTGTTCAAATCGGGCAGCAGGGATGATCTTGGGAATTTTAGACCGATTTCTATATTACCAGTTCTTAGTAAAGTCTTTGAAAAAGTCATACTAAACCAATTGCTTCGTCATTTTAACAAGTATGAACTACTGCACGACCAGCAATTTGGTTTTACAAAAGGCCGCTCGACGACGGACGCCGCGACGGTGCTTATTAAACACATCTATGATGCGTGGGAAGTGTCACAAGATGCGATAGGAATCTTTTGCGATCTTTCCAAGGCGTTCGACTGTGTGGAACATGAGACACTGGTTCACAAACTAAAGCATTACGGCCTGTCGACCGAGGCCTTAAACCTTGTCATGTCTTACCTTAGCCAAAGAATTCAGAAAATGGTTGTTAACCGAATTGAGTCTAGTGGTTCGACTGTAAAGCTCGGAGTACCGCAGGGCTCGATTTTAGGTCCGTTTCTCTTTCTTGTGTATATAAATGACCTTCCTTACCACATAGAACAAAATTGTAAAATAGTTTTATTTGCTGATGACACCTCATTGATTTTCAAAGTTGATAGACAACTAGATGACTATAGTCACATCAATGAGACCTTAAAATTAGTGCTACAGTGGTTCACAGCAAATAACCTGGTTCTGAATGCAAAGAAGACAAAGTGCGTGAAATTCTCTTTGCCAAATGTAAGAGAGGTTGACACATCTATATCTTTAAACGGTGAGAAACTTGATCTTGTTAACAATACACTCTTTCTTGGGCTTACCCTGGATCACAACTTGCAATGGGCGCCTCATATATCTACTTTGGCTAACCGGCTGAGCTCTGCCGCTTTTGCTATAAGACGAATAAGGCAATTCACTAACGTGGAAACCGCTCGCCTTGTTTATTTCAGTTACTTCCATAGTATTATGTCTTATGGCATACTGATCTGGGGTAAAGCAGCAGACATAGATACCATCTTTGTTCTACAAAAAAGAGCGATTCGATCCATATATAACTTAGGATCTAGAGATTCGCTAAAAGAACGTTTTAAGGAAATAGAAATCCTCACAGTGGCTTCACAGTACATATTAGACGTGATAATGTATACGCACAAGAATATCAGCTCCTTCAAAAAGCAGTCTGATGTCCACAGTTTAAATACGCGGAACAAACATAAGCTGTTTGTCCCAAAAATCCGTCTACAGAAAGTAAGAAAATCTTTCGTGGGCAACTGTGTTAGATTCTACAATAAGGTACCCCTAGATGCATGGGAACTGCCTTATAGTTCGTTTAAAAATTACATTAAATCTGCGCTTTTGAAGAGAGCTTATTATAAAGTCCAAGATTACTTGGATGACAAAGAACCATGGCCAAAGCATCAGTCGCAGCAGTCGTCGAAATAGGGCAGTGTCCCGGAGAGGTTTAGGTACATGATGCCTACAGATGGCGTCGCTGCTACGGGCTGTATCGTTCCATTGTTACATTTATTTTTATTTTTATTGTAATTTTATTTCATTATTTGCATTTTGACATACTGCATACATACCTGTTATGTATACTGTAGCTAGTTGTAATGACTGTTAGCTTAATAGTCTATTTCTCGACGTGAAACATACGTTTCCCATTTTTAATTTCGACGTTTGGAGTTCCTTTACACCTCCAAAACATAATGTTTTGACAACGGAGACTCCTTACATCTCCATAAATTTTAGTCTATGTTTGCCTATTTTCTATATTTTTTTATCGTGTTTTGACGCCTAGAGACCCTTTACATCTCTAAAAATGTAGTTTTAAGTTTTGTAATGTAATGGATCCGGAGATTATATACGTCTCTCGGTAAAATGTAAAAAAAACTGTGCCCAGTTATTTGCTTGTTGCATTTTATAAATATTGTCATCTTATGTAATAATGTCACAATTGTTGTAATGTTGTTTTTAAAAGAGAAACTGGTGAGTTTCTTCAGGCGCTTCTTCTCACCAGAAGGTCATCTACCGAAGCGCCAAAAGAAAAGAATCAGACATGTAAAAGAGCCCTTGAGGCCTACTTACAGAAATAAATGAGTTTGAGTTTGAGTTTGAGTTTGAACTAAAATAAGGCCGTGTAATAGACTCGCGGCCAAATTAAAAAGAATATTAATATGATTTCGCGTAAGTCGGGCCGGGGCTGTTAATCACGGGATGATCAAAGGGGGTATTTCGGGAAATTCCCAGCGCCTGTATTTATCATTTCCACTATTTGTCAATTAAAGAGCTATTGTGGGAGCACAAAGTGGTTCTGATTTATTCGTGTATCGGTTTTGGAACGAGTAAGCGGTAGAAAGAGCACGGAAACTCTTCCTTTTATTTACGATTATAGAACAGTACAAAAAGTTAAAACTGGTTTCTTAATACAAAATTCGTAATTTTAGTTTTCTACCCGAATGTTAGACTATTTCAGGTTATGTTATTAATGTAGACAGAATCAAAATGAGATTCAAAATTAGTTTAAAAAATGTGCATATTAATGTATTTTGGATGATGACTACAAGATGTTAAATAAAGCTCACCGCGTAGAAAAATGTTACTTTGTACTCTTTATATTCCAAACTTGCTTTGTTATACTTTTTATTAGGTACTTACATACAGTTCCTGGTGTGCGCCACAGTATGACGTATAAATGTTTTAAAACACATGTTAATTTTTTTCGCTTATGAGTAAATGATTGTGATCGATAGTGTTTAAATGTCAATGGTGTTATCATGCTTTTAGATAAAATCTCGGTGAATTTGCAATGTTTGGCTTCACACAGTTGTATTATCTACCTGATATTAAATATTAATCATAAATGGCTACTTCAACTACAGTTTTAAGTTTCTGAGTCGCATTCTTAACATTTCTTGTGTTACAATTTTTACAATTGTATTCTTATAGCCCAGGAGTACTAGATAACATCTGAAAATAGTAATTTGAATTTACAATGTAATGTTTATTTACTGTAACCAGGTAATTGAAAGCGGTTGAAACACCAATCCTACCGTCTTACTTGCAAGACGGAGTTGTAAATAAAAACGCGTCTCTGTGTACGTCGCCCCGTCCCTCAAAGGGCTCCAGTACTGTGGGAACATCCATTACAACACACGGTCGTATTAATCTACTCGTCTCCTCTGATCTCCGATTATCTCCCTGCTCCGTGGTTTCAACTAATTTATTAATTATACCGTCTTCTTGAGCTTTAATTTGAACGTTTCTAATTTTACCGTGAAGTTAATAGATGTCTAAGTTACACGTGTTTGCTGTGAAACTCTATTCAAGTTTACACTCAAGTAGCATTAAACTTCGGCCGTGTAAAGCTACCTACACCTACAGTGTTATAACAGAAATAGAAGCACGAAAACCATTCACACCTAGGCGACGATACATTTAACGTGAAATGCTAAAAAACTGAAGGAACGTATAGTCAATCTGCTCATATTTGTAACATTATCAGGCAAAGGGGGCTAGCTCACTTTGTTAGTTGATAATAAAGACGATCAGTTCTTATTCTTAACCAACAAACTCTAACCTTTAGCTAAGAACCTGACATATTATTGACACAAATTATGAATTAACTATGCACCTATCTGTGGAAACCCATCACTCTTTACTCTCTAGGATGCAAATTTGTAATATGATGTAAACTAAAATTTAAAACTGCACACATTATGCGCTGTCACGTTAGTAGTCCCGCAATATTTTCATTGTTTTTACAGAGTTGTATACGATTTTCTGGCATGTAGGCTGCTGTCTTTTAAATAGCCATAAAACTGAGGTTAAACTTAATAATAACGACTCGCATATTACCTACGTCACGATTATCCAATAACCTTTATCTCGCTTCAAAAAACACACGTCTACTCAATCCAGGCTTCATGAAAAATTATGAACCCCCGAAATTACAGAACTTGTCTGATTAAATTTAAAAGTTGGGAGGGTAATTAGAGTAACACGGCATTTCACTCAGAGCCCGCTTAGAGGACCCGCGGAGGGTCGTTGCGGACTTTTTGATGACGAAAAAACTGTCACCGCCCTGCGTGTTAATTTCGCCGTTTGGATTTAAAAAATGTTTTTATTTTTAGGCATGTGGAGGTTTGGATGTGACATTAAATAATGTGTTATTAAAATCGCGGCAGAGATTGAATTGGGATTCTTAAATTAGGCTAGAGTGCAGCCTTTTACGCTATTTATCCAATTATGTAATTCAAAGGCAAAAGGCATGTCATTAATGTCGTTTTCTAATTGCATCTCTATGATAATAGCCTTTTACTGCAACCTTATTGACGACCGGCAACCTAAATAGTCAATTTTGCCTGAGTATGACCTGGGAGATATCTATAAGATTTTTTAGATGCGTGCGACACCTAGATCTCAAGAATCAAACTCGACTTATCACGGCTCTCCTCTCAATCAAACCCATCTACAACATTCTACTATAGATTAAACTTTCCACGAACTAAACCCAGATGTTTTCGCCACGCCACGTGTATGCAAATATCCTAAACGCGGCCAGGAATCTGTTAATCAAAGCGGGCTCGATCAATTACGGGCAGCAATCAAAATGGCTCGCATTCCCGGGCTGCCTTCAAAGGCGTCAGCGATACAGGTAATGGCATGTCCGACATCTTATGTACGTCGAGGCTGAGCGATTTGGTGAACTTTGGCTGAATAGATTACGTGAATAGGTAA